>CM057472.1:24090944-24705555 GCA_030035585.1 Dugong dugon
AGGATATGCAGATTGCAAATAAGAAACTACAAATTAAAAACACAATGAGATATCACTACACACCTATAAGTACAGTAAAAAAAACAAAACACTAAATGCTGGTGAATATATGGAGGAACTGGATCATTCATACACTGCTAGTGGTAAAGTAAAATGGTAAGGCACTCTGCAGAATGTTTTGTTTTGGCAGTTTCTTATAAAGCTAAATATGCATTTACCATATGACACAACAATCTCACCCTTGGGCATTTATCCTAGAAAAATGAAAACTTACGTTGACACAAAAATCTGTACGTGAATATTCATAGCAATTTTATTTGTAATAGCCAAAATCTGGAAACAACCTAAATGTTACTCAATACGTAAATGGTTAAACAAACTGTGGTGCATCCATACCATGTACTACTGTAATTTGTGTACACACAGCAGTGTGGTTGGATCTCATGCTTTTATCACTCATATTTAGTGAAAAAAGCCAATACCAAAAGGTCATATACTATATGACTCTATTTTTGTAATATTCTTGAAACAACAAAATTATAGATAACAGACTAGTGTTTTTCAGAGATTGGGGGGCCAGGGACAGGTGTGGCTACAAAGGGGTAGCATGAAGAAACCATGTGGTGATGGAACATTTATGTATCTTGACTGTGGTGGTGTGCATGTAATAAAACTGTATAGAAATACACACACACACACACACACATAAATGAGCACATGTAAAACTAGGAAGTCTTAATAAGCTCTGTGTATTGTACCTATTCCTCGGTTTTGATATTATACTGTAGTTATGCAACATATTACCTTTGAGGGTTGCTGGATGAAGAGTACATGGGACCTCCCTGTACATTTTTTGAAACTTCTTGTGTATCTATAATGATTTCCAAATAAAAAGTTAAAAATATTTTTAAATATTAAACAAAATTTTGGCTAAAACTCATAATTGTGAATCATCTCCTTTGCCTCTGTCACATATCACACATTCAGCCCTTCAGTTCTCTTAGTTCCTGCCCTGCAAAGTACCCCTGAACTAATCTTGCATTGATCTTTTCACTCTCTTTCCAAAGTGGACATATTTATAAACACAGAAAAACTGCCTTTTAAAAATGATTGTAAGAATCAGAGTTTGCTAACCGTGGCTACAATAAATCAAACCGGTAGATGATAAATTATACACTACAGTAATGATTTGTAGATAACTAAGGAATTACACATTTCTCAAAGAAAAATGAACAATGTGTTTATAATTTTAATGCAAAAATTCTGTGTAGTTTATTTTTTCTTGTTGCTTAGTGGGAAAAGGGATGGAATGACATAGAAGCAGTGAATCTGAAAGTTAATGTTTTTTCTTTTTTTCTAGAATGTAGCTAACAAGGGGCAGTGCGTGGTATTGGTACTGGTCCAAAGAGAGCTCATATAAGTGATATTTAATTCAACAAGACAAATACATGTTCAATAACAAAATGTATGTACAAAACTTTTTGGGTATGACAAACACAAGTTCCGTGACAAAATCCACTAGTGTGTCATAAAACCAAAAAGCCAAACCCAATGTGGCTGAGTCAACTATGACTCATAGTGACCCCAATAGGTCAGAGAACTGCCCCATTTGGTTTCCAAGCCTGTAAATCTTTATGGAAGCAGACTGCCACATCTTTCTCCTGCAGAGAGGGCTAGTGGGTTGGAACTGCAAACCCCTCACCTTTTGGTTAGTAAGCTGAGTGCTTTACTACTGCACCACCATAGATTCAAGCAAAGTAAGCAATACCAGTTTTGCCATATATACATACATATTTACTAATTTCAATATTCTTAGAAATACAGCTTGCATTTAAATCAGGATATTATTAAGTTCATGAAATAATCTCTAAATTCAATAGCTCTTATTTTTATAACAATGTGGTACTGTCTAACATATTATTATCTTGGAATTTTTGTATATTTACTTGGAACGAGAAATGCTGATCCTAAAGTTCAAATGAAGACTAAACATGCAGGAAATCATAAACAATTTTGAAACAGAAGAATAATAGAATGTGAATAATGGGGTGAAGACAAGCCCTATCAGACATACAATATTATTATAAAGCTGGAATAGTTAAAAATAGTTGGTACTAGGAAAAGTATAATCAGATAGCTTGATGAAATAGAAGAGAGAGGACAGAAATAGAATTAAATTACATATAAAAAATCCTATACTACAAAAGTAATACTAATCAGGGGAAAAAGATAAATTATTCAGCAGACGATGTTGAGATAACTGGCTAGCCACTGGGGGAAAAAAACCTGAAACTTTACCTTACTTCTTGTTATTGTTAGGTGCCATAGAGTTGATTTTCAACTTACAGTGGCCCAATGAGACAGGGAAGATATGTCACAAGGGGTTTTCTAGACTGTAATCTTTATCAGGGTAGATCACCAGGTTTTTCGATCAAAATAATTTCAGATGTGTCAAAATTGTAGTTATAAGATATCATCTTGAACATATCAGAAAGTTTCAGACTTTTTAACAAAATATTCCTAGAGTGGGTCAGATTTTCTAAGCAAGGCCTGAACTTCAGAAGGCATCATAAAGGTAAATACATTTGCTACATAAGAATATATAAAAATAAACATTTCTCATGGCAAAAATACCACTAAAAAGTCAAAAGTAAATGCCAAAATGGAAAAAAAAAAAAAACAGTTCAAAACATAGGGAAAATATTACCTTATACATAAGAGCTTCTGTAAATCAGTAGGATTAACTCTCAAAGAAAATTGACAATAATAATAACAATAGTTAATATTGAGTGCTTGCTATACTCTAACCATTATTCTACATTTTATATATCTACATAAGTAGATATATAGGTATATGGTCTATTTATCTGTTGTTGTTGTTAGATGCCATCAGACTGGTTCCAACTCATAGTGACCCCATGTACAACAAAATGAAAGATTTCCCGGTCCTGTGCCATCCTCACAGTCATTGCTATGCTTGAACCCATTGTTGCAGTCACCATGTCAATCTATCTTGTTGAGGGTCTTCCTCTTTTTCGCTGACCTTCTTCTTTACCAAGCATGATGTTCTTCTCCAGGGATTGGTCCCTCCTAATAACATATCCAAAGTACATGAGACAAAATCTCACCATCCTCTCTTCAGAAGGAGAATTCTCACTGTACTTCTTCTAAGACAGATTTGTTCATTCTTCTGGCAGTCCATGGTGTATTCAATATCTTTCGCCAACACCACAATTCAAAGGTGTCAATTCTTCTTTGATCTTCCTTATTCATTGTCCAGCTTTCACATGAACACCAGGCAATTTGAAAATACCATGGGTTGGGTCAGGCACACCTTAGTCCTCAAAGTGACGTCTTTGCATTTTAACACTTTAAGGGGTCTTTTGCAGCAGATTTGTCCAACACAATCCTTCCTTTGATTTTTTTGACTGCTTCTTCCATGGCATCGATTGTGGACCCAAGTAAACTGAAACCCTTGACAGTTTCAATATTTTCACTGTTTATCATGATGTTGCTTATTGATCCAGTTGTGAGGACTTTCGTTTCCCTTGTTTTATCTGTATCTGTCTATCTGTTTGTCTGTCTGCTGGCCTACCTGTCTGTCTCTCTATCTCAGTCAATAAATATGCAAGGAGAGAAGAGAGAAAAGGAAAGTGAGAGAGCAAGTTAGTCTATCTATATGTTTGTCTTTCTCAGTATGTATTACAAATGATCCTAACAGCAATTCTTGAGTACTGTTTATTCCCCATTTCTGAGAAGAAAAAACTAAGTCACAGAGAAAGGCACTGAGCAACTCATTCAGAATCACACAGAATATAAATCATAGAACTGAAGTTTGAGTCTAGATGTTCTGACTCCAAAACTAACACTTAAACAGAATTTTCAACAGACTTTTCAAAGATAGACATTTAACTTGATTTTAAAATTATCTTTAAAATTCCAGCCTCACTCTTAATAAACAGAAATAAAGAGTGATACTCTGGATTAGTAATTTTAACCTATTAAACTGAATGATAAAACTGTTTGATAATAAAATGTGTTGGGAAGGGAGTAGAGAAACAGATATTCTAACACATTGTAAATTTGTACTGCCTGTTTAGAGGCATTTTGGAAATATTTATCAAGTGAAAAATGCATATATCCTTTGTTGTAGTTTTTCTATTTTCAATATTTTTTATTTGTACTTGTTCATGTTGGCTAACATCTATGTGCAAGGATATTTATTTTGGCAATAATTTGTCTTAGTATAAGACTGGAAACAACCTAAAATTGCAAAAATACATAACTGCTTAATTAAAATATATCACATCCATAAAGTGGAATGCTGTGCAATCATCAAATAATAGAAAATCTCTAAGAGATATTTAGAGTGCAAATAAAGCAAGGCACAGAGAGGAGTACATAGGTTTATCTGAAAATTCTTGTTTGTGTGCGTGCATGTGTGTGTGTGTGTGTGTGAGTGCACACACACACCAGAAGTAGTTGTCTCTATGAATGAGAATTATGGTACTTAAAGTCAAAGAAGGAAGTAAAACTTACTTTCCTGTATATTAATTTCATTGAATCACGTGTTCATTATTTGCATGGACAATATACTCTCCCCTCACACACACAGTGACTGTTGAGTCTCTCTGAGGTCCATTAATGGACAGCTCTTTTTTTTCCCTCTGCCATGCTCTTCCCTCCCTCCTTCTATGATCTATCAAGTTTGTGACTCTGCACACTTAGTCTTTTCTCTGTAGCCAGGCATAAAATTATTTGCAGAAACGAATTTCTTAACTTATGTTCCCAATTCTCTGCACATTGTATCAAAAAGTTTTCTAAACATATCTGTGATCTATTTGATTTTTTCTCTCTCTTTTATTTTTCCAGAGCTTTAAGGTTTTATACGCTCAGATTCTTACGTTCTTTAAAGAAAAATATAATTACACCTACCACTTTGGTTCAACTAGTTTATAACTTCTGGTAGCAGCTTAGCTTGAAGGTCATCCAAAGAACAATGAAAAAATTAAAAGTGCACCCCAGTGAAGACTTTTCTGAATACTTCTTTAGCTGTCATGTGCACTATGCCCTCCAAATATGAAGACTGTTCTTCCTTTATTTGTTTTTCTTTGTAGGTGACATGAAGTGGGCACCGTGAGATTATATGTGTGGCCACGAGGTGGCAGTGGTTCCATTTCCCTCATTACACGAATGCCTTAAATTTCAAAAACTTGAAAGTTACCAAGGTCTTGCATTGATTGGCTGAGTCACCAACAGAATGGTTCTCTTGTGCATTGCAAAACAAGAAGTAAGACACAGAAACAGCTCTCCTGAGAAAAGAAGGTTTGGAATCACAAATTGTATCAAGACTGAGGTGTCAGGATAGAGAAAATGCTGGAATATGCAATGACAGTCTTGTGCCTTCAGTTTGGCTGTAAGTTGGAAGTTGTTGTAGTTAAATGCCTTGGAGTCGATCTTTGACTCTTAGTGACTCCATGTGACAGAACAGCCCCATAGAGTAGCCCCATAGGGTTTTCTTGGCTGTAATCTTTATGGAAGCAGATCTCTAGATCTTTCTGCCGTGGAGTCACTGGGTGGGTTCTAACCGCCAACCTCTCTTAGTGCCACCAAGGCTCCTACAATTGGAGTTTAAGAGATGAGGACCATATAGGCAAATTCATCCAAAGCTAAAGAAGAAAGACAGTGTTTCAGCTCATCCCAGGTTTCCTGCTGGATGTTTTCAAAACTGATGAGCTAAAAGCTTTGTATCATTTCTGATTTTGTTTTTCTGACCAGGGTCAAGTGGAGAAGACCAAATGGAACAGAGTCCCCGGGCACTGATAGTCCAGGAGGGAGACAACACCAGCCTCAACTGCAGTTACTCAGTCAACAATTTTAGAGGCCTACAGTGGTATAAACAAGATCTTGGGAAAGGTCCTGAACTCCTCTTCCTCCTGTATTCAGTTGGGGATGAAGAGCAGAAAGAGAGACTTAGAGGCACATTATCAAAAAAGGAAAGTTCCCTGCACATCACAGCCTCTAAATCTGAGGACTCAGCCACTTACCTCTGTGCTGTGGACACAGTGCTCCCCCAGCACCTGTAGCTTGTATGAAAACCCTACAGCTGGGGCTCTTGAATAAATGGCAGAGGCATCTCTGTGTCTTTTCTCCTCAGAGGAAGGAGTGTTTAATCAGCACCTAGATCCTCTTACCAAGGGGTCTTATGGAGAATAAAGGCTTGTGACATGGTCAGAGAACAAAGATGTGTAAATGCACATTACTGTTCATTCTGTCCAGGTATCTTTGACAGTCCCCTTGTGCATCATGCTAATGAGAGTTCTAGTTACTCTATATCTTCACCAAGAAATGGTATCAGGTGTGTTGTTGTTTTTAACCATTCCATTATCTCATTGTGGTTTTAATTTGCTGAGCATCTTTTCATGTATTCATTGACTGTCTGGATATTATTTTCTGTTCAGTGCCTGTTCAAGTTTTTTGCTTATTTTTTAGTTGGGATATTTGTCTATTTATTATTCATTTGTAGGTGTTCTTTATATATTCTTTATATATTCTGGATATGAGCCCTTGTCAAAAATATAGATTGTGAATTTTTCACTAAAAAATTGCTTGATTATTCACTTTTAAAATGATATCTTTTAATGTACAAAAGTCCCTAATTTTAATAAAGTTCAACTAATCAATTTTTTTCTTCTATGGTTAGTATGTTTGCAGTCCTGTTAGAATCCTAGCCTACTCCAAGGTGTGTTTATTTAGGTCCATATTCCACTTCAAATCAATTTTTGTTTATGTTATGAAATAGAGTTCATGGTTATTTATTTATTTATTTATTTTACTACAGTTATGTCTGTCTTAGGCTGGGTTCTCTATGAAGCAAAACCCATAAAGCAAATAAAGAGAGAGATTTATGTCAAGGAAACAGCTTGTGTGGTTGTAGAGGCTAGAACGTCCTAAGTCTGTGGATCAGGGTAGAGGCTTGTGCCAATTCACACAGCCGCAGAAGCTGGCGAGCCCAAGATCAGCAGGTCAGAGAGTAGGGCTCCCACTCACAGGCTGTGAAGGTGGACGAATTACAAGATCGGCAGGCAAGACCACAAGGTTTCTCCTGATTCATGTAGCTGCAGGGGCTGGTGAACCCAAGATCAGCAGGTCAGAGAGCAGGGCTCCACTCACAGGCTGTGAAGATCAACAAATCCCAAGTTCAGCAGGTAAGCTGAGAGCTCAAGTCCCAAGAACCAGATGTCAGATGAACAGGAGGCAGCCACAGGATCCAGAGATAGCAGAAAGCCAGAACGTCTGCTTATATTCAGATGCAGGCTACACCCCTCAGAGAAACTCCCTTTCCACTGATTGGTTACTCACAGCATATTCAACCATGGGAGTGATCACATATAAACACTGAGAATCATGGCCCAGCCAAGTTGACACACAATCTTAACCATCACAAAGTCCAATTGCTCCATGACCATTTAATGAAAAGACCATCTTTCTCCCATTGAATTGCAGCAGCTCTTTACTATAAACCAAACGACCATATATGCGTGAGTCTGTTTCTGAGCTATATATGTATTTTGTTTCAATTGTCTGTTAATTAGTCCATCTTTCCACCTATATTATAATGTGCTTCTAAATGTAGCTTTATAGTATGAGTTCTCTTCATCTTTATTCTTCTTTTCAATATTGTTCTTCCAGGTCCTTTGTGATTCCTTATCAATTTTTACAGTCACTTTTCAATTTCCACAGAATTTCAGCTACTGTTTTGATCTCATTGCCTCCCTGCCTTAAATGGATTCAATCTATGGATCAATTCAGGGAAAATTGATAGCAATGTTGAGTCTTCATGTCATAAATGTAGAATATAGCTCCATTTATTTAGGTCATCTTTAATGTCTCTAAGCAGTAATTTTAGTTCTCAGTGTACTGATCTTGTGCATCTTAGTCAGAATTACTCCCATGTCTAAAGAGTCAATGCTACTTTAAGTGTTTTTAAAGTTTTATTTTCTAATTGATTCTAATGTATTGTATTGGCCTTGTATTCCTCTAACTTGCTAAATTTACTTGTTAATTCTAATAATTTATTGATTCTTTTGGGATGTCTACATCCATACCCATGTCATCTGCAAATAAAGACAGTTCTACTAAGTGTTCGTTTACCTGGTTTTGTTCTATTTTTACCTTTTGGGCTTACAGCCTTACAGTCTTCCCAGTGTATGACAGATTCATTCAGGGGAGGAAATCAGAAAGTTATCAGAGGATTCTTTCTCTCACCTGCCCCCATGTTGTCATCTACCTCATTGCCATCATCATTTTCATCATCATTTATTGAGCCCTTACCGCATGCCAAGTTCAGTGCTCAGCACTTTATCTACTCATTTAATAATTCAATAACTATGAAGTAATATTATCCCATTTCTCAGATGAGAAAACCGAGACTTAAGCAAATTTTGAGATGATGGAATTTCTGAAATAAAGTAAATGCTGCAGGTACTACGAGATTAAAAAATAAAGTCTTTCCAGAGTTAATCAATTGGACAATGCTTCTCAAATTTTATTCTACATTTAAGAATCCCATAAACATCTATTTAAAAATAACTTCATCCTCAAAGATTCTGATTCAATAGGTCTGGCAGGAGGCCAGGAGTCTGCATTTTTAATAAGTTCCCTGATGGTTTGGGTTCAACTGATTTGGGAGATCCTACTTCAAAAAACACAGTAACTGGAAGACTGCTGTATTTCAGGAGGATGGCTGATACAGATCTGCAAGTGATTGTGTGTTAATTTGGACAAGAGGTGCCTAGGGAAAAGAAACCTACCCAGGGATGCCTCCTTAATGCAGGTAGCACCTTATTTCTGATATAATACTATGTCTTATTCTGATTAGTAGAAAATCTCTTGTTTCAATGATTTAAAGAAGGTAATGATTTTTTTTTTCAACAACTACAAAAGCAAATTTTTCCATGCCTTGAAAAACAGCAGGAAGGAGTAGAGGATAGACAAGGCTTTCATTTGTAGGCTTCTCAAACAGTTGATAAGCCAGAACAAGTTAATGTGATTCTCCAATATTAAGAAAAAATTTTCATTCTTTATTTTTTAATTAAAAAAAAAACCTTTATATATTTAAAAGACCATAAATTAATCATCACTTAATATTACCTCCTCTGTTCTAAGATATAAGCATCTTTTATTTAATTATTTAAATCGATATTTTACTCTCTCTGGTCTGTTCCCAACATCTTAACTTTATAGTAAGGAAAGTTGATTAAAACACCAGTAAAGCTCTGCTTATTGCAGAATAGAAGACAATAAGTTTCTAACTCCTGCCTTTATAGCTGTCAGAATAATTTCCAGTATAGACCACACTGATGACTGTGGTTGTGTTTAAACTTCTGCTGTATTTGTTCATAGCCAGGTTTTCCCTTTCCTCTACTTGCAGTAAATTTTGGTTGGTGTGAGGTTGATTATTGAATCGTATCCCCAAAGTTCACCTAATATTAATAGAATATTCTTGATATTCCTAATATTATTGGAATATCTATCTATCTGTCTGTCTATCTATCTATTCTGGGGTGATGCAAAGAGTTAATGCACTAGGCTTCTAACCAAAAGGTTGGAGGTTTGAATCTACCCAGAAGTTTTTCAGAAGAAAGGCCTGGTGATCTAATTCTTAAAAATTAGCCATCGAAAATTATATGGAGCACAGTTCTACTTTGGCACACACGGGGTTGCCATGATTCAGAATTGACTCCCCAGTGACTGGTTTTAACCCTGAAAGAGCTAGAGCCAAAGGAAAAAGAGGGAGGAGGAATAACAGAGAAGACCATGTCAACCTCACTGTGGGTGAGTATGGAGAGCAGAGGAGAAGTGAAGATTGAAGTTTTAAACAGGACTGTGCTGAGATTTATTTCATAACTGAAAGTGACCCAGAGGTTTTGGGATTTTTCCATGATGTTTTTGAAGGAATGAGGTTTAGAGTCTCTCCAAAGGAACTCATCAAAACTTAAGTATCTTTGCTTTTCCTTTTAATACTCTTTCCCTTTCTCCTTGATCAACCTAGAAAATGTTTATTTAATTTCTGGTAGGCAAACTTGTAGTATATCATTGTCCTAAATCTATTGAGGCAGAAAGCCTAAGAGCCCAACCCTTCTAAGAGACACCTGCTCTGGCTTAGCCTCCTACACCCAGCAGAATAAGCTGCACATTCTTCTAAAATTGTCCTTGACAAGATAGCCACAGAATGGGCAATAGATGGCCTCAACCAGTTTTAGCAGGTTTTCAATGCCATCTTGACATTTTAAGTGACCTATTAGCTCATTAAGTGAAAAATATATGTAAGCACCCCTCCTCTTGGTGGAGACTTAACATGCTAATGAAGGAAAATTGATTTCTTGCTCCATCCTGGACAATCGAACTCCAGTCATCCCCAAGCTCTGAGCACCTATGTGAGGGTCAATCCTGAATATTCATGATTAGTTTGCATTTCCTTGTCTGCTATCTGTAAAAGCCCACCTCCCCAAGCTGCCTGCAAGCAGTCTTGGAAGCAGCAGCCCCTATTGCTCCTTTCCTTGCCCAACAAAATAAAGGCATTTTTCTGATCTCCCACCTCAGCCTCTTGCTTATTGGCTGTAAGGAGTCATACCAAACAGAACCTGAGATTTCCACCTGGCAACACTGTGGTTTATGCCAGATTTTAAAAATTTGCCTAGCAGGTTGAAACTTTTGAAATAAATAGTAGAGAAAAACTTCCTTATTTTATTTTTTTCTGTTCTACCTCCTCTCCTTGAACTGCTGAGAAGAGAATCATCTAACTGCTAGAATGGGGATAAGTCATGTGGTTAAAAAAATGAAAAAGGGAAAACTGTTAATACTGAAAAATATTGTCCTGTCACAGGTGGAAATCATTCTGAAGCCACAAATAACCACACTTAGTTAAGTCCTTTCTTTAACTTCATAAGCATGTCTAAGTTATCCTACTCTGTAAATTCACAAAAGCAGTTTGGTAGACTTGCTCTGGGTTTGAATACAGATATTCACCTGTTTAGTCACAAAAGGGGCTACTGCATTTGTCAATAAAATTCCTGTTCAGTGCAGGGAAGAGTAATTGGCTCATATTCAGCACTGAGATTGTGCAGAATCTATGAAAAATTATATGCTTTGTTCTCTTTCTTATAAGCAGAACAGTCTGTATACAGAATCCAACATGCGGTAGCCCCTGGCCCTGTCCCAACCCATTATGAAAACTCTTCTTTCCATTTTTCCATTTAAAATAGGATGACACAGAAAGGGGGAAACTATGGCTGCTATGCAGCTTTCAATTTTAATTGACTTTTTTTGGTGGGTGGGGGATCAGTTTTTATAGTGATAGAGAAAAGGTGTTTTTTTTTTTTTTTTTTTGGTGGAGGAGGGAATTGTTTTTATCACATCTATTTCAATTCTCTTAAATTTGAGAAAATAAGAAAATGTTTTCAAGGCTACTTCCTCTTTTCTTACCGTGCCTTTTTTTCCCTCCCTTCTTTCTCTTTTCCTCTGTATATGAAGGCTTAGTGTATGGCACACAAAGCCTGCACATGGAGAATGAGGAAAGATGGGCAATGGGCAGAGGTCATGGGGCGCCATTCCTGGTCTCTTGTTTTGTTTTGTTTTTTTAATACCAAAACTCACAATTTATGAATGCCTTCCTAGAGACACATGATCCCTAGAGGCATTATAGGAGGTGGAGGATCAGGAGACTTGGCTTCTAGATCAGGTTCTGACTTTAACGTGCCCCATCATCACTTCTGGTACATCACACTGCATCTGAGCCTCATTTGCTCTTTCTTGGCATTTAGATGGGGTTTCCTCCATCTTCTCAGGACTGTATAAGACTTGGTGCAGTTTTCCTAACTGCCAAAAAAAAAAAAAAAATCCTCTGTGCTGCTTGTAGCATCAGATCTTCTATAAGATATATTCTTTCTCTTGGATTGTGAAAAAGTGAGAAGAGAGAGTTCTAGGGGAAGGCTGTCCTTAAGAATTTTATTTTCCTCTCCCAGACTCAGCCTCTTAGAGTTTAAAACTCATAAATGATCTCAAGGGAAGAACCCCAGGGTTGGGGCTGGAAGTTTGCCGCATAGCCTTTGCCTCTTCAGGGGCATGCCTAAACCTAGGGAAGGTATATTATTAACCAAGGAGCTACTATCTCAGTTGGCTATACGGGAAGAAACTCCAAATGTAATGACAACTAGCATTGCTATGTATCTTTCCCAGCTCCTCCATTAGAAAGTAGAGAAATCCTCTCTACTAAAAATGATTGATGAAATTGAACTGGATAAAAGTGTAAAAAAAATGTTTTAAATAATACTATATTGTGTTTGCGGTGAAAGTTTACACAGCAAATTAGGTTCCCATTTGATGATTTCTACACAAATTGTTCAGTGACATTGGTTATATTCTTCACAGTGTGTCAACATTGTCATTATTTCCATTCTGGTTCTTCTGTTTCCAGTATAGTAATCTAGTTTGCTCTCTCCTTACCTTCTCATCTTTGCTTTAAAGTAATTGTTGGTTGTTTCGTCTCATATAGGTAATTTTTTTAAAGGAGTGCAGTCCTCACAGTTGATAGTCTTTATTTTGTGAGCTACTCTGTTATTTAGAAAATTGTAAAAATCTTTAAAGAAATAACAACAAAAAGAATCAATTCTACATATATGTCACATGCAATTCATTGTCTCGCTGTTGATTATTTTTCGTTTAATCTAGTATTTTTGATGCTTTAAACCGTGAACTAGTTACTACATAGCCCATATAGTTGCCTTTACAAACTCACTTTTTTTTTTAAAACCAATAACAGTAATTCAACATGCACAGATATTTTTTGTGTGTGGTAAAACCTAATGTTTACTACCTGAATTAATTAATCCTGGAGGAAACTGCATTTAAGAACATTGATATAATCTGAGCAACCCCTGGGGAAAAATTTCTCAGTAGGGAGCATACTCAAAATAATTTCTGTACTAGATAACCAAAACCAAAACCAAACCTGTTGCTGCCAAGTTGATTCCGACTCATAGAGACCCTACAGGACAGAGTAGAACTGCCCCACAGAGTTTCCAAGGAGCGGCTGGTGGATTTGAACTGCTGACCTTTTGATTAGCAGCCAAAGTTCTCAACCACTGCGCCACCAGGGCTCCTCTGTATTAGATAGAAGCCAATTTTCCCAGGCAGTCTTTGTAAGCATGGCAAGAATATGGAAAGTCTTGTATTTGTGGGCTGACTTACTTTTCCAAGACTGAACACCATGTAGTGACTGTCACTCATTTTTCCCCTTCAGTTTATACACAATATTCATAAAATAAGATTAAACTTTTTCATGTTAACAGTTCACAATGTATTAACATAAATATTTCTTGATGAAATCTATAAGAAGGTAAGGGTCAGGATCAGTTGTATTTATGTGTGCTCTCAAGTATACAGTCTGATGTAAAACCCCACCCATACTGCCACTTTCCTTTCAATCAGCCTTAACTCCATAAAATGGTTTTAATTCCATTTTTTATAACTTGTACATGTATGCTCAAGAATGACATCAACATTATGTAATCAGCACACCAAATTTTGAAGCCATCTCTTGTATATTTCAACATATATTTTTTCTCTTTTGCAAAATCTCTGTGTAAACATGTGCATAGGTTGCATATCTACTTGGCAGAATGTATGGTGATTGTGATCCAATTTAGAAGTAGGAGAATGAGAATGAGGTGATAAGCCTCACAGTGCCAATTCTAATTCTTTTATGAATTTTAGAAAATCAAGAGAACCCTTCCCCTCAACCCATTGCCACCATTTCTATTCATGGACCAAAGAAGGAAAAGCAACAGAGCATATAGGAGGTTTCTAGTAATTTCTCTCTTCCCAGACTTCACCTGATTTTTCAGTTTGTCTGTGAGGCCATAGCAAGGAAAATAGCTCAGGGTAAAGTAAGCACATACATATTACCACCGAGATAGATTACTTGTATTCTGTGTTCAAGACTTAAAAAAAAAAAAAAATTTGTTATATGAATAAATGAACAGAAGAAAGGAGAAAGGGAGAAAGGAAGAGGAAAAATGGAAGAAAGAAGGACAGAAAAGAATGAGGAAAGGGGGGTATAGAAACAGAAAAGGAGAAAGGGAAGAATGGAAAAAAAGAGGAAATGAAGAAAAGAGGAATAAAAGAAGAGATAATAAAGGAGGAGGAGCAAAGAGGAAGAGGAAGAGGAGAGACAAGCATTTCTCCAGCTATGCTGGGCTTGGTTCTGAGATGGCAGTGCTTCCATTTCCACCTCCAACTCCACCCCCACCACTTTTGAAGATCAGGATGTGTGTGGTGTGTGTGAGTGTGCATGTGTGTGCATGTGCGTGTGTGTGTGTGCGTGTGTGTGTGTGTGTGTGTGTGTGTGTGTGTGTGTGTGGCTTGTCTCTGATTGGCTGGGCCAACTCTGGGTTTACTGTAGAAATGTATGATTCTTTATCTTGAGAACCCTTGTAATATTTCAAACACAAGACTCTAGTACTCAGTGAATCTAAGTAACAAAAGAATGGAGAAACCCCTAGACCTGCTCATCCTTTGGCTGCAACTAGACTGTGAGTTAGAGGGATCTGGAAATGGACTAACAACAAGCAGACTCTGGGACATTTCCCCTCAGGGAAGAGACAGAAAGATAGAGAGGTGTATCTGTATGGTTTTCTGGAAGTTTCTGTGGAGAATGAAACAAATTTAAAAGTAATTTCCAACAAATAATTAGCCACTGACGAGTCCTCTCTCTGTGTTTCTCTTTCTGAATAGGGGTGAGCAGCAAACAGGAGGTGCAGCAGAGTCCTCCAACTCTGAATGTCCAAGAGGGAGGCAGCTTCATTCTCAACTGCAGTTACACTGATAGTGTGATTTATTTCCTTCAGTGGTATCTGCAAGTCCTTGGAAAAGGTTTCACACCTCTCTTGTTAATTCAGTCAAATCACAGGGAGAAAATGAGTGGAAGACTTAAAGTCTGCTTGGATAAATCAGCAAGACATAGTGCTCTATACATTGCAGCATCTCAGACTGGTGACTCAGCCACCTACCTCTGTGCTGTGAGACACAGTGCACAACAGACACATGTAACCAATACTCAAACTGTGGCTGCAATGACATGTCCTTTCTGGAGGCTGGGAAACCTTTCAGCATTAAGGAGTTTTTCAAATTGACCCTTTCTCTAGATAGAAGCAATCAAATATACAAGACTTTATGTAATGATCTGAAATTATGTTATGAATTCTTTGATCTTTGGATTTTTATCATCTTCAGTGTAAATTGGCAAGTCATGCTGTGATGATGTCTTATGTGTAGAAACCCAGTGGACCTTAGAGTTGGAAGGAACCGCAGAGATTTTCTCACCCAGCCAAGAGACTAGATGTAAAACATATGTTTTTGTTGTCAGTTGCCATCAGTTTGATTCTGACTCATGGTGACCCCATGTGTGTAGAGTAGAATTGCTCCATAGGGTTTTCAAGGTTGTGACATTTCAGAAGCAGATTGGCAGGGCTATCTTCCAAGGCATCTGTAGGTGGGTTCAAAATACTAACCTTTTGGCTAGTAGCAGAGCACTCAACTCTTTGTGCCAATTTATGGTTTGATGTTTAGTATTCTATATCACACAGTCCAAAGAGAAGAGGCACAACTATAAAACTGAGAGGCAAACATTTTCCCAAATGATGCAGTGAAGTAGAATTAACTGTGCTACATTTTTTTTTTTTTTCATCTAAGGTAGGCATAGGATGACTTTGCTTTATCTGTTGAACTGCATAAATTAAGGGTCTCGGAGTTCACATGCCTGGGTCTTCATTTATTTCCTCCACCATCAAATGGTATTATATTTTTAATTTTGATGCCCAAGTTTTCACTGCTACCATATAGAAATACAATAGATTTTTGCATGTTTTTTTGTGCATCCTATGACCCTCTGAACTCACTCAATAGTTCTAGGGTTTTGCAGATTTTTAGTGGATTCTTTGGGATTTTCTTCATAGACAAACATGTTGTCTGCAAATAGCGACAGTTTTATTTCTTCCTTTTTGATATGTGTTGGTTATTTACTGCTGCTATGCCAGAAATACCACAAATGTATGGCTTTCACAAAGAGAAATTTATTTTCTCACAGTCTAGTAGGCTAGAAGAGCAAATTCAGGGTGTCAGCTCCAGGGAAAGCTTTCTTTCTCTGTCGGTTCTGGAGGACCGCCTTTGTCATCAATCTTCTCCTGGAGTAGGAGATTCTCCATGCAGGAACCCTGGGTCCAAAGGACACACTCCGCTCCCGGTGCTTCTTTCTTGGTAGTATGAGGTCCCCAACTCTCTGCTTGCTTCCCTTTCATCTTTCTCTCGTAAGATAAAATGTGGTGCAGGCCACACCCCAGGGAAACTCACACCCTTTACATTGGATCAGCGATATGACCTGGGTAAGTGTGTTACATCCCACCCTAATCCTCTTCAACATAACCCAATCTTGCCTCATTAACCACAGACAGAGATTAGGATTTACAACATACAGGAAAATTTTATCAATCACAAAATGGAGGACAACCACACAATACTGGGTATCATGGCCTAACCAGGTTGACACATATTTTTGGGGGACACGATTCAATTCATGACAGAATGTATGCACTTTCTTTTCAGTCTAACTCAATTGGCATAACATACTTTATAAAGAAAATGTTCTACTTTAGTGAGTAGCATCTGGGGTCTTAAAAGTCTGTGAGCAGCCATCTACAATACTCTACTGGTCTCACCCCTTTGGGAGCAAGGGAGAATAAAGAAAACTAAAGACACAAGGGAAAGATTAATCCAAAGGACTAATGAACCATAACTACCACCAGACTGAGTCCAGTACAACTGGATGGTACCCTGCTACCACCACCAACTCCTCTGACAGGGATCACAATAAAGGGTTCTGGACTGAGCTGGAGAAAAATGTAGAACAAAATTCTAACACAAAAAAAAAGACCAGACTTACTGGCCTAACAGAAGCTGGAGAAACCCTGAGAGTATGGCCCCCGGACACCCTTTTAGCTCAGTAATGAAGTCATTCCAGAGGTTCATCTTTCAGCCAAAGATTAGACAGGCCCATAAAAGAAAACGAGACTAAAGGAGCACACCAGCCCAGGGGCAAGGACTAGAAGGCAGGAGAGGACAGGAAAGCTGGTAATAAAGGTCAAGAAGTGAGAGTGTTGACAGGTTGTGGGGTTGTTAACCAATGTCATAAAACAATATGTGTACTAACTGTTTAATGAGAAGCTAATTTGTTCTATAAACCTTCATATAAAGTATAATAAAAAAATTATGTCCCCCAAAATATGTGTTGAAATCCTAACCCCTACACCTGTAAATGTAATGTAATGTAATATTACATCTAATGTAATGCTATGTAATGTAAGTAATCACTTTCCATAATGTAGTCTAACATGATGTAGTCACTTTCCATAATGCAATCTAATACAATGTAATTAATTGATCTGGGGAAGTCATACCAGTGTAGGATAGATCATAAATCTAATCACTTCTGAATTATATAAAGAGCAGCATTGATACAGACACACACATACATACAGGAGCTGACACTGATTTGGACTTTGAGCCTCCAGAACTGTAAGAAAATATATTTCTGTTCTCTGAAGTCACCCACTTTGGGAATTTCTGTTACAGCAACACTAGGAAACCAAGGCACAGGGATATTCACATTAATTGTTTCATACTGGGTGAATTGTGTTTTTTAAGGAATTAGTCCTTTTCATCTAAGTTGTTAAATTTTAATGTGTAGAGCTGTTTGAAGTACTCCCTCTTTATCCTTTTTGATGTCTGCAGCATCTGTATCGATATTCCTGTTTCATTCCTGATATTGGTAATATGAGTCTTCTTTTTTTTCTTTGTCTGTCTTGCTAGAAGTTTGCCAATTTTAAACAAAGTCCTTTTAAAGAAACAACTCTTTGTTTTATCGACTACTTCTGTTATTTTTGTTTTGATTCTATTGATTTCTGCTCTTATTTTTGTTTTGACTTTATTGATTTCTGCTCTTATTTTTATTATTTCCTTTTTTATGCTTGCTTTGGGTTTATTTTTCTCTTCTTTTTCTAAGTTCTTAGGTGGAAGCTTAGATGATTGGTTTGGACTTTTCCTCTTTTCTAACATATATATTTAGTGCTATCCATTTTCTTCTCAGTTCTATTCTAGGTGTGTCCTGCAGATTTTGATGCATTGTATTTTCATTTCCATTCAGTTCAATGCATGTTTTGATTTCCTTGGAGACTTCTTTGATCCTTGGATTATTTAGAAGAGTGTTGTTTAGATTTCAAGTGTTTGAGGATTTTCCTGTTGTGTTTTCTTAGTGGTTTCTATTTTGATTCTGTTGTGGTCAGAAAACACATGCTTTATTATTTCAATTCTTCTAAATTAAATTTTTTAAGGTTGGTTTTATGATGCAAAATATGGTCTACTTTGTTATATGTTCTAGGAGCACTTAAAAAGAATTTGTATTCTGCTGTTATTGAGTGAACTGTTCTATAAACATCAGTTGGATCCTGTAGTTGATGATGGTTTTTCTTTTTTTTTCCCACTGAATTCCTGTGGGTTATCAAGATTTTCTAGAATTCAACTTCAGTTTATTTCTAGTGTTTGAGACGTATCTTTTTGTGTAGCTTTTTTAGTTGTTGTTCTATGAATTACATTATATACATAACTTAGCACAGTTTACTGGAGTTATTCCACCAGTTTAAATGATGTGAAGAAACATTATTTCCCTTTGCACCCACTTGTCCTCCCCTGTTTACAATATAATTTTCTTTAATAATTTCTCTACATACATTTAGAACCTCATCAGTGATATAATACTTATTTAATCTGCCAAATATAATTTAGAAAACTCAAGAGGAAAATGACAGCCTATTGTATTTACCTGTATTTTTGCTTATGGTGTTCTTACTTTCTGATATTCCAAGTTTCCTTCTTGTTCTGTATGCTTTCTGTATGCTCTCAAATCACATCTGATTCTTTAATGTTCTTAAAAGACATATGTGTAAGTCAGTACTATTTATACTTCTATAAGGTTTTTTATACTCTTAAAAGATGTTTTTATAATGCTTTTAAATACCTTTGTATAAGTCACTTATAATTTGAAGTTCTAAATACAGAATTTCTGAATTTAGATTTAGAAACATATATATTTCTATAATGCTCTTTAATGATTGACTATAAGTCATTAGAAATTTGTTCTAACCTTGAAAATAAGATAATGGAAGTACATCAAGTAGGTCATAAATAACTTTCTGAGATTGGGCTGTGCAGCTCTACTCCGTGATAACAGAATGTAATATTAATCAAATCTGTATAAATTCACAAAACATGAATGTGTCACTAAACAATTCCCATATTTAATTAACTAACTTAGCCTTGCAACATGTAGTAAACAAGAACATAAATATGTCATGCAACAATTCCCTAAAGAGAAGTAAAACATAATATAAATTAAGAAAACACAAATATGTCATACAACAATGCCCGTATCTGGCAGTAAAGCATACCAATTATAGTTGAACATGACAGCACACAGGGTACATAAACTGTGGATTTCTGCTCATTTTTGAAGAAGACAGAAGCAAAAGTTCTCTCTTGACTCTCCATCTGAAAACTGAGAAGCCTGCTGAGATATTACTTTCTACAACTGACCTCAGACCTCCTCTGAGTTCAAGGGCTGGTCAAGTCTCCTCCTTGAGACCACTGGTTAAAGGTAAAAGCCTGAAGTCTAAAGATTTGGACTCTAACATTTAAACATTTAACATTTAAACATTTAACATCTAACATTTAAACTCTAACATTTAAATTGTTAATTGTGATTCCCCAATGTTAAATGATTGTCTGGGGTCTTCCGGGCCTTGCCATGACCACCTTGCAATAAACTAAATGAGTTTATGCGTGGTGTCATGGACTGAATTGTGTCCCCCCAAAATATGTATCAACTTGGTTAGGCCATGATTCCCAATGTTGTGTGGTTGTCCTCCATTTTGTGATTGACATAATTTTTCTATATGTTGTAAATCCTAATCTCTGCTTGCGGTTAATAACACAAGATTAAATTATGTTAAGGAGGATTAGGGTGGGATTGTAATAACCTTACTAAGGTCACATCCCTGATCCAACGTAAAGGGAGTTTCCTGGGGTGTGACCTGCACCACATATTATCTTACAAGAGATAAAAGAAAAGGCAAGCAAGCAGAGAGTTAGGGACCTCATACCACCAAGAAAGCAGTGCCAGGAGCAGAGCACGTCCTTTTGACCTGGGGTTCCTGTGCAGAGAATCTCCTACTCCAGGGGAAGATTGATGACAAGGACCTTCCTTCAGAACCAACAAAGATACAAAGCCTTCCCCTGGAGCTGATGCCCTGAATTTGGACTGGTAGCCTACTAGACTGTGAGAGAATAAACTTCTCTTTGTTGAAGATATCCACTTGTGGTATTTCTGTTATAGCAGCTTTAGATAACTAAGACACATTGCAAACCTGAACAACTCTTTATTTACTCTTAAGATGAAAACCTCCAGGACACTCCTTTTATAGTTTCTTTTCTGTTCAGAGAACTTTCTTTAGACATTATTTTAGAGTAGGTTTACTGACTATAAATTCTCCTAGTTTCCCGTCATCTGAGAATTATTGATTTCCCCTACATTCTGTGGATAAATTTGTTATGTATAGTTGAGTCCATTCACTGAACTTTTTATTTCTAAATAAAAATTTAAAAATAAATACAGCTTTGTTTTTCTAATGTACTTTCATCTCAGTGCTGTTTTAGGTATGTCCTGCAAATTTTGATATGTTGTGTTTTTATTTCAATTCAGTTCCCCTTTATGTCTTCAAATTATTTGCTGACACTTTCTGTTTTTTTTTTTTTTTATTTTTGATTTACTTCAAACATGTTCGTGATTGCTCATTGAAGCATATTTTTGATGGCTGCTTTAAAATCATTGTCAGATAATTCTAACATCTTTAATCATCTTGTTTTTGGCATCTGTTGATTGTCTTCTCATTCAAGTTGAGATTTTCTGATTCTTGGTGTGATGTATGTTATGAGACTGTGGATCTTGCTTAACTTTTTGTTTTAGGTGGTTTTTTCTGATTTTGCTCTGCCAGGCAAACAGGTAGTTCTGTCTCATTACTGCAAGGTGAGTAGAAGCCCAGATTCTCCATTCAGCTTTAGTTGACACTGGAGGGGTGACTTCTCACTACTGTTGGAAGGGAAAGGGTGTTAGAGTTCTGTCTCCCCACATGGTCTTCCCTGACACTGTGGTGGAGGTGGCCTTGATACTACTGGGTGTGATGACTGTAACTAGGCATCCTCTGACACTACCGCACGGGGAGGGAATGGGCATGTCATTACTCCTGGTAGTGGTGGAAGTCCAGGTTCCCCACAAGGTCTCCACTGATCTTCCATGGTGGCAGGGCTCATTACCAGCTGATGAAGATTACACTCTTGGCTCTATACTTGGCCTCATCTGACGCAATGCCAGTGATGGTATAGAGACACCTTGTTACAGCTTTGCACAGGTAGACGTCTAGGTTTTCCAACCTAGCATTTTCTGGGATAGGTGGGCATGGAGCCACAGTTTTTTCTATGGAATTTGACTGAAGTATCATGAAATGTCCTCTGATTAAAAAAAAAAAAATTTTTTTTTTTTTTGGTTGACCATGCCAGGACTGAGTTATCTATAGGGAGTATTAAAAATTTATTGCCATATGAAAAGTTGTAAAAATGGCTTGGGGGCAGTGTCTGACCTCTAACTTTCAGAAGGAGGAAGGAGACTCAAGATCAACGGTCCATGGCTGATTCTATGAGGCGGAGGTCAAACATGTCTTCTCTCTCCGCCATCTTTGCCAATTCTGATACCAACCATCCCTCCCACAGCACTCTTTACTGAGTTCTTTAATTCACTGCAATGGCCACACATAACTCACAGACCATACACACAGTTATGGGGTTTATTACAGAAGTAACAGTTACAATTCAGGCTCAGGAACATTCAGGATACAGTTCTTCCATCAGGATAGCCTCTTTCCAGCCATGCTGGCAGGCGCCCCTGTCCCTGGCCCTCAGCTTTCTCTCTCTGTGGGCCAGAAAGCCCACTGCATCATCTCCTGCTGCAGGGTCTGTGTTGCTGGGTCTCTCCTGCTGTTCTCTCTTTCCTTAGTGGTGGTGGGCTCTTCTCTTTCCAGTCTCTGAGGTGGCTCATTTCAAGCCCAGACAGATGGTAAAACTGACCAATCCCCTTGGTGGCCCACAATTACCCTATCACACAATCCCACACAATCACCTGGGTGGGAGTTACAAGACCATAGCTAGAAAGACCACACAAAAAGCAATCCACCATGCCGCAAAAGTTAATTTAAAAGTTTAGAGAAAAAAAATGAGAACAAAAAGTACTACAGAAGTGTGTCAGGCAAATAAATAATAAAATGTTATACATTTGTTTCTGGATTTTATGATGTTTGAGGTATTTGTCTGTTTTTTTTTAAAAAATATAATTTGTTGTAATATTATTTCTTATTCCAAAAGATTATCCTTTTGTGACTATAGGATTTTAATTGCTTCCGTATTATTTGAGACAATAATGAACTGAGATGCCTTGGGGCTGTCATGTCAGCTGGGATAAGCCCAGGTCTGTGGCACTGTCTCTGAAGGATCCCCTCTGGAGCTGAGGTGCAACTGCTCATCTTCTGTTTCACCGTATCTCTTTTGGTAAGTCCAGTACCCTAAACAAGATCTCCAGTTTCTCCTGAAGTACACCTCAGGAGACATGCTTGTTTCAGGCATCAAAGGTTTCAAGACTGAATTTAGAAAGATCAAAAACTCCTTTCACCTGGTGAAGCCATTAACCCATTCGAGAGACTTGGCTGAGTACTTCTGCACTCTGAGTGACACAGTGCCTGTGGCTGCAGGGGGACCTGAACACAGATTACCTGAGGCATTATAGCTTAAAAGACTCAAGGTCTAGTATGTTCTGTGAAGGCAAACAGTCCAGAAGAAGCAGAATCTTGGGAAGTGTTTAGTTCCTTTGGATATCTTAGATATATTTGCTCTATTGCAAAAAGAGGATTCCTTTTGTTATCTGAGGTACAACATTTTTATCCTAGAGGTCAAGAATCTAGAAGACAGGTGACTATAGGATTTTACTTGCTCCCATGTTATCTAAGACAATAATGAACTGAGATGCCTTGAGGCTGCCATGTCAGTTGGGATAAGGCAAACCAGAGATTTGCTTTTCATTATTAATCTCATATCTCAAGTAATCAAAAAGCACAGAAGGATCACCTGTTTTGTACTGTATTATCCCTGAGAACCAAAGTACGACCTTGAGTATACCCCACCTTAATTTAGAGACCATCTCAAAAATAAATTTGAGGACTTCTGGCAACATGACACTCTAGGCAGAAGCACCACACCATCCCTCCACAGCAAAGATCTGAAAAACTAAGCCAAACAGAGAAAACAGCAATCCTGAAACCCTAAAACATCAAATGAAGAGATAAAGAACTCAGCCAAGCACCAAATGGACTGAGAAAACTGGACAGAGAATGGAGACCGAGGAGAGATTAATGCAGAGGTCCCCTATCAGCTAACCCAGTGCAGATCCACCATCTTGGACTCCTGTCAGAGACCAGCAAATGGGGGTACGAGAAAGCAGCTTCACAGAGCTTCCAGCAGGAGACAGAACAACCAGTAAACAGCAATATCTGCTTTCCCACCCCCCACTCTTCTTCACCCCCACTTGGTCTCCTCTGCTCCCTGTGGTCAAAGTCTCTTGGCTGGGAAGCACCAGCTGCTTGGATTCCGCCCACCAGCACTGACCGACTCCCTGAGTGCCATTTGTTCACTGCTGGTGTTGCTTTTTTCCACTTCTTTTGATTTCTTCCTTACCTCTCACCACCTCCCCCTCCTTTTGCTCAAATACTTGGGTCCCTGCACCATCTTTGCTTCTTCCTGGGGGGCTGCGGTGTGCCATTCAAGTGTGGAACTGCTTCCCGGTCTGGGCTGCCCCTCTGGTGGGATCCCGAGGCTTTCGTTTGTTTGGTTGTTTTGAATTTGTTGGTGTTTTTTTCTTTTTCTTTTCTTGAGTTGGAAGCCTGTTCTGGCCGGGCACTGCTACATGGCTTGGGACATACCCCCTCAGCTTGCACAGACCACAAAGGGATCCCTGAGAGCGTTTCTTTTTGTGTGTGTGTGTGTGTGTGTGTGTGTGTGTGTGTGTGTGTTTTCTGTTTTTTGAGGGGCTTTTCTTGTTCTTTATTTTTTTTTTAATTTGTTTTGTTTTCTTTTTCCTCTTTTTCCCTTTTTGTCTTTCTTCATTACTCAGTTTTTCATCTCTCTATATCTTCCTTCTCTTCCTGTCCCCTAAATACCTGTGCTTAATTCCTCCATGCCTTCTAGACAGGCTGTACTGCAACAACTGGGAAAAACTTCCCCAGACCTCGTACTGCACCAGTGGGATCCCTGGGAGCTTTGCTGTTCTTTTCTCTTTCTAATTTTTATTTATTCATTTTTTTTCCTTCTTCTTCCCCTTTTCGTTATTCTCCATTTCATAGTCTCTCATCTCTCTACTCCAATGGCAAGCTCCCCTAGCACTCTTTTTTGTTTGTTTGTATGTTTTTGCCTCCTGTTCCTCTCTCCTCTCTCCCATACCCATCTTAGCTCCACACATCACAATCTCCCCCCTCCATCCTGCCTACCTGCACCATGCGCTTAACATCACACCACCAAGCAGCACAGGCACGGCCTACTTGAGCCTGCCCTGCACGGATTACCGACCCACCCTGGTGGCTGTAGTAAGTGCCACAAACCACCCATCCCAGCAACTCCTCTTCAGCTAGACCTGCCCTGGTGTACCATATCTGAGTGACTGACCCTGCCAATTGGAAAAGGAGGTGAAAATTATCGTGCCCACAGGCGAGCAAACAACAAAAAACACATAGCCTGCCTGCTCAGACATAGCCAAATTAAAAAAAAAAAAGGACAAAACAAACAAATCTATAATCAGTCAATGAGAAAAATAACTACTAAATACCCTGAAGACAGCAGACAATATCAAAACATTTACAAAAACAGGACAGGATGGTTCCAGTAGGGGTCCAAAATAAAACACCAGATGACTTTCCAGTAGAAGAAAAGGCACTAGAACTACCTGATAGGGATTTCAAATCTCTAATACTCAGAATTATCCAAGAGTTGAAGCAAAAAGCAGACAAAAATGAGGAAAAAATAGACAAATTCATAGAAAAGGCAGATAAATTCATGGAAAATACAAAAAATTGGAATAATTCAGGAAAATAATGCAGGAACAAAACGCCAAAATAAATTCACAACTAGAAATTATACAAAAACAACAATTAAATCCAAAAGATAAACAACAAGATTTCAGAAATGGACAGTGTCATAGAAAGCCTGAGGAGCAGATTTGAAATGGTAGAAGACAGGATCAATGGAACTGAAGATAAACACTCGGATACAACTCTTTATGAGGAAAAATAAGAAAAAAAAACAAAGAAAAATGAAGCAACCCTGAGAATTATGTGAGATACAATCAAAAGCAAAAATCTGCGAGTGATCAGAGTACCAGAACAGGGGGAGAAAACGGAAGGCACAGAGAGGATCATTGAAGACCTTCTGACAGAAAACTTCCCCAATATCATGAAAGATGAAAAGCTGACCATATAAGAAGCTCAACGAACCCCATATAGGATAGACCCCAAAACAAAATCACCAAGACATATCATAATCACACTCACTAAAACCAAAGACAAAGAATCCTGAAAGCAGCTCAAGAAAAACAAAAAGTCACATACAGAGGGGAAGCAATAAGACTAAGCTCAGATTATTCAGCAGAAAACATGCAGGCAAGAAGGCAATGGGATGACATATATAAAACCTTGAAAGAAGAAAATTGCCAGCCAAGAATAATATATCCTGCAAAACTCTTGTTCAAATATGATGGTGAAATTATGTCATTTCCAGATAAAGAGATATTAAGGAACTATGTAAAAACCAAACCAAACTTATCAGCCTTATTAAAGGAAGTCCTTCCATCTGAGAACAAACAATAACAGACCACAGGCTGAATATAGGACACAGGATTGTACTAGCCAGATACCAACCTAGGAAATGAAGTCTTAAGGACTATGCAAAACCAAAAGAATTACAAAAGGGAACCAGAGAGATTAATCTGTAAATTTCAACAGTATCAGAACAATAAAAGAGGGAATAAATGGTATAGATATAGAACCTTTTAATGTAGAGGAAGTCAAGCGATACCAAGTAATAATAGAATGGTTGAAATCTAGGAAGACAAGGGTAAATTTCATGGTAACCACAAAGAAAGTTAACAAAACAAACCTACTCATCAAAATAAAGAAGAAAAACATAAAATCTCACTAAAAACAAAACCAACAAATACAAAAGAAACAAAAAAAAAAAATCCACAAACGAAAGGAACTCAGCACAGGAGAGTAAGAGGAACAAAACTGGAGGACATTATGCTGGTGAAATAAGTCAATCACAAAAGGACAGATACTGTATGAGACCTCTACTCTATAACTCATGTAAAACTTTACACACAAAAAGAAACAATCTTTGTTGGTTATGAGGGATGGGAGGAGTGGGGTGGGGGGAACTAAATAGATAAGTGGTAACTTTGGTGAAGGGTAAGACAGTACACATTACTGGGGAAGCCAGCACAACTTGTACAAGGAAAGGTCATGGAAGCTCTATAGACACTTCCAAACTCCCTGAGGGGCTGAATTGCTGGGTGGAGGGCTGTGGGGACCATGGTCTCAGGGAACATCAAGCTCAATTGGCATGACACAGTTTATAAACACAATGTTCTACACTCTACCTTGGTGAGTAGTATCTGGGGTCTTAAAAGCCTGTGAGCAGCCATCTAAGATACTCCACTGTTCTCACCCCTTCGGGATCAAGGGAGAATGAAGAGAACAAGATACAAGGAAAAGATTAGTCCAAAGGACTAATGGACCACAGCTACCACGGCCTCTACCAGACTGAGTCCAGTACAGCTAGATGGTGCCCGGCTACCACCACTGACTGCTTTGACCAGGATCACAATAGAGGGTCATGGACAGAGCTGGAGAAGGATGTACAACAGAATTCTAACTCACAAAAAAAAGACCAGATTTACTGTTCTGACAGACTAGAGAAACCCTGAGAGTATGGCCCCAGGAAACCCTTCTAGCCCAGCGGTGAAGTCCCTCCTGAAATTCACCGTTCATCTGGGGATTGGACAGCCTCATAAAAAAAAAACAGGACTAAAGAGGCACAGCAGTCCAGGGACAAGGACTGGAAGCCAGGAGGGGACAGGAAAGCTGGTGATAGGAAACCCAAGGTTGAGAAGGGACAGTGTTGCCATGTCATGGGGTTGTTAACCATTGTCATAGAGCAATATATGTACTAACTGTTTAATGAGAAACTATTTGTTCTGCAAACCTTCACTTAAGGTAAAAAAAAAAAATTATCTTTGTGAGATCAAATTGACAACAGGAACTCAAAAGGTTTGATGAGAAGCCTAGAGGACAGTGAGTTGAAGATAATGATGGTGGAGTAATTTGGAAAAGGATAGTGAGAATAGTAGCACAACTAGAAGAATGTAATCAATGTCACTGAATTGTACATGTAGAAACTTTCAAAATGTTGTAACTTTGGCTATGTATATTTTCACCAAAAAAAGTCCTCATGTTCAAGAAGGGAGAGTGTTCACACGTCGTGGGGTTGTTGACCAATGTCATAAAACAGTATGTGTACCGACTGTTTAATGAGAAACTATTTGTTCTGTAAACCTTCATCTAAAGTACAATAAATAAATAAATAAATAAATAAATTTGACACGTTGAATACTAATGACCAAAGACTAGACGAGTTGTGGAATGATGTCAAAGACATCACACACAAAGAAAGCAAGAGGTCATTGAAAAGACAGGAAAAAAGAAAAGACCAAAATGGGTGTCAGAAGAGACTCTGAAGCTTGCCCTTGAACTTAGAATAGCTAAAGTGAAAGGAAGAAATGATGAAGTAAGAGAGTTGAACAAAAGATTTTAAAAGGTGGCTCAAGAAGGCAAAGTAACGTATTATAATAAAATGTGCAAAGAGCTGGAATTGGAAAACCAAAAAGGAAAAACACCCTTGGCATTTCTTAAGAGAAAGAGCTGAAGAAAATAATCAAGCCTTGAGTTGCAATATTGAAGGATTCTACAGGAAAATATTAAACGACCCAGGAAGTATCAAAATGGAAGGAATACTCAGAATTACTGTACCAAAAAGAATTGGTTGATGTTCATCCATTTCAGGAGGTAGCATATGATCAAGAACTGGTGGTGCTAAAGGATGAAGTCTAAGCTGCAAGAATATTGAACACACCATGGATTGCCAGAAGAACAAACAGATCTGTCTTGGAAGAAGGATAGCCAAAAGGCTCCTTAGAAACAAGAATGGCGAGACTCCGTCTCACTTAATTTGGACATGTTATGAGGAGGGACCAGTCCCTGAAGGATGTTATCCTTGGTAAAGTAGAAGCTCAGAGAAAGAGGAATACCCTCAACAAGACAGATTGACACAGTGACTGCAACAATGGGCTCAGGCATAACAATGATTGTGATGATGGTGCAGGAACGGGCAGTGTTTTGTTCTGTTGTACATAGAGTTGCTATGGGTTATAATCGACTTGAGGGCACCTAACACACACACACATTAACCCAAATTATTTTACTGAGGGTACTGAGAGGCTTTTTGCCTTAAAAGACTTCAGCTAACTAACTGAAGTATTGAAGATTTGTAGAATTAATTGTGTACAGGGTAATCTTTGCAAGGACGATATAGCATGCAAGAAAAAGGACCTTCTTTATCCAGCAGTCCCCAGCAACAGACGTTCTGAATTACACACGAAGTTAAGCCAAAGTTCCATGTGGAACCTTGGGGTTGGTGGTTCTCTAAGTGACCCTTCCTTTCCTTATCATACCCACCCAGGTTACCTCTCTTCTCTTTCTCTCCCTTTGAATTCAATGTCTCTAATGTCCACTCAGTGCCCAATAACAATTAGTGACTCTTTTACCCGTCTTTATTTACTTTCCTACAATATTCCTCACGATGCTGTTCAACAGTCCATTTGATCTTCAGTGTCTGTAGATAACTTCACTTTCTACTTCAGTGAAAACACAACAAACCAATCAACCAGTTGCCCTCAAGTCAGTTCTGACTTATGGCACCCCATGTGTGTCAGAGTAGAACAGTGCTCAATGGGTCATCAATAGCTAATTCTTTGGAAGTAGCTCTCCAGGACTTTCTTCTGAAGTGCCTCTGGATGGATTAAAACCTCCAACCTTTCTGTTAGCAGCTGAGCACATCAACCATTTGTATCACCCAGATACTCACGGTCCTCATTTTCTAACTCTTTTATCTCAAAATTCGTCTACTGAGAATTATTATTATTCATAGAACTTGGGGAAAGAGTACAAACTAAAATTATTTTCATAATAAGTTTTCAAAAGGGTTTATTTTTCTTTTAGATCATTTACAATGACCTGTTAAAACTAAAAAGCAAATACAAACAGTAATTAATAACCAACAGTTTCAATAAAGCATACTTAAATAAGGTCGAATTTTTATTTAATTATTTTAAAACACAATTACTCTGTAGATATTTTTTATAAGAATAAAACTATTCATAATTTTAGTTCCCATGTCCCTGTAGTTGCTAAGAATCAATATCATTCTTTATAGTAGGTTCAGTCGAGAATAAATGCATACAATTTTAAGAGTAACGTTGCTTGATTCTGTGAAGTGTTTCAGGTATCATGAGTAACTGCTGTGAATACTGTGCTGATTCACGAATACCCTTCAGATCCACAGATGAGTACATAAAAGAAGAACATGGATCCTCAGCACTCCTGGAAACAGTATTCCATTATGCAGGAATCTATTATATCCATGCCATCTGAGAGAAATGATTGTTCTAGTTCATTTTTCTGTCTTTTCTATAAGTATTTTTGTCCCTTAAATCTTCCCAGACTCCAAATCAGAGTCTTCCTCATATGTCAGCAGCAGCACGACAAAAATTTTTTCCAATATTCAAATATAGTTTCAAGACAAGGGTCAAGGTATGTGAAGAAGCATTTCCCTCAAACCTGAAAAGTGTTAGTCACAAAAATAGGTAAGAATACAAATTATGTTTAAACCTGAGAGACAGAGACCCTCTTATATTCTTTAATGCATTTATGTGTGTGTGTGTGTGTGTGTAATTGGGTGGCCCTATAAAATATGGGGCTCAGGGCAAGGACACTTTTATCTGTGTCTAAGGATGTTTCTGTCTAGAAATTTGCTCATCTTCTTCTCTGTCCCTTGTATTAAAGATAAAGGGTCACTTTTCAAAGATCACTCATCCTTACCCTCCACTCTTGTCACTTGCATAGAAGGCATACATATCACCTCCTTCACTGAGCAGTCACCCGTAATATAAGCTAGAAGTAATTGTTATTGTCTGGCTCAGGAAGTGTTTATGGCATACTTTTTTTAATGGCATCTCCCCCACTACGTCACAAGCTCTTATTTTTTTATTTCCCAGGTCTAAGACACTCTTAAATATATTGATTAAACTGCTTTGAAAAGCATTGGAGGACTCAATTTTTAAGTTTGTAAGAATAAAATAGATTGTTTATGCATCATTAAAAAAAAACGATTGCTATCGAGTTGATTCCAACTCATATTTATTGTCATAAAAAGGCAGTCTGGGGAATTATGGTCCTATTTCTGGTACTCTCTCTCCTTGTGGACGCTTCTGTGGCTCCAAGTCAATCCACAGGCACAACCCTAGAAGAGAACAGCTGGGCTGAGCTATGCATGCCTGCTGAGTAAGAAGTGTTCCTTTCTGAAGATTTTAGCCCATTAACCAAAAGCCAAACCCATTGCCATAGAACTGCCCCCTAGGGTTTCCATGGAGCAGCTGGTGGATTCAAACTGCCAGCTTTTTGACTAGCAGCCAAGCTCTTGACCATTACTCCACCAGGGCTCCCTTAGCCCATTAGGAGGCCCTATACGCTTTTCTTACACTGAAGGACTACCCTGGGAGACCCAGTAGTGAATAGCTGTTGAAAGATTTGAGAAATTCTCTGAGTGTGGAGATGGGGGATAATAAAATTAAAAAGAGGGGAATAATTGGATGTGAGGACAAACTAAATTGCTATCAGCAAATACAAAACCTGCTTTTTGCTGAATATTCCTGTCAGTTAATGTACCTGCCTTTCTAAAACAAGATCAAAGATTGGTTTACAGATTTATTCCCTGATCCAAGCACTAGAAGTTTATAGCTGTAATGTATATATCTATATTTACATTGTTATCATTATCTTTCTCTATCTATCAGAAAAGATAGCTGGACCAAACAGGGTAATCATACGGAGATTACTGAAGTCTAAAGAATAAATACTGGATTTTTATCATTTTTATTGCCTTTTTGTATATCAGGGAAAAGTCTGAAGTTTCAATTTGCAGGTTCAAAATTATTTCTAAAGTATCGAATTATGTTTTTTTAATTTAATATTCCTTCTGTCCCTTTCCTGTAGCTAGGAAACAAAATTAAAATAAAAAAGAGGAGAAAGATAAGAAAAAGGGGGAATATGGAAGTAGAAATGTAATAAGAAGGGAAAGTGGGAGGAAAAATGGAAAATGGGATACAGAGGAATTAGAAAAAAAGATTAACTGAACTGTACGTGACACCCTGAAAGACTTTACCGATAAAAATTAGAAAGCTATATCAAGGAGAAGAATATGTGAAAATGATATCTGAATTTATCCTATTTTTTCCTCACAATGTACAGTCTTATTGAGTAATTTCTTATAACAATATTTGCCACAAGTCTTGGTTATTGAAAAAAAGCCCCAATTCATACATATGTGAATTCAAATATGTAATTCAAAGAGACATATACATAAATATTTCCATGTATTTCACATATTCCAATAATAAGAACTTATTAAATATGTAATACATAGAATTAATATTTTTATTACTTTGTATGACTAATATGAATTATCAAATAAATTAATTTATATGTCAGTAAAAATCCTTTTATGCTTGTTTTTTGGGTTTAAAACTGTGGATGCTCTTTCTGTGATTCTCCCAAGTCTGTAGTTAGTGTAGATGAAGCATGTTTTCCTCCTGAGAGGGCCTCTCCCCTTCTCACACAACCTCTCATGCTCTTTGTGACATCTAGGATTACCAGAAAATGTCCTTCAAGTAATAGAATAATGACCTTTCTTTTTCCCCTCTCACTCTACCACTCTCCACCCACTTGTCAGTTAGATTAGGCAGGAGGTGGGGCTTCCTATTACTGTGCCAGGTGAGGGAACTCAGTATTGTCTGGGAATGAGCGAGGGTTTATAGGGTAGAGCTGACTGGTCGCAAGAGCAGGAACAGTTCCAGAGCCAAGCCATGACACCGACCAGCCCAGGCTTCAGTTAAATATATCTTAATGGTGAAAATGTCCCAAGAAACAAGGTAAAATGTCATGAAGAGGCAATTGAGCACCTTGCTGGGATTTCTGCATGCCCAGGTTTGCTGTAAGTTGGGGCTGTCCCAGGTGGGAATCTGAAAGCATTTTGCAGCTGCAGTATTGTTGAGGGGAGGAGGGAAAGGAGCTTACAAGGCTTCCAGACTGTCTATCTTCTTCATAATCTACAGGGACATTTTCGGAATTTTCTAGACATTATAGAGACTGTTTTTCTGTTTCTGATCAGGTGTGAGAGGGGTGCAAGTGGAGCAGAGTCCTCTAGTCCTGAGCCGCCAGGAGGGAGCCAGCTACACACAGAGGTGCAACTTTTCTACTTCTGTGAGCGACCTGCAGTGGTTTCGTCAAGATCCTGGGAAACGCCTCACCACCCTGTTCTACATTCCTTCAGGCACAAAGCAGAATGGAAGATTAAATGCCACGACAGTCACTAAACAACGCCACAGCTCATTATACATTTCCTCTTCCCAAACGACAGACTCAGCCGCCATTTATTTCTGTGCTGTGAATCACAGTGCTCCTCAAGCACTTGCAGCCAGTACACGAACCCTTAGCTGGGACCACCTCCTCCCCACGCCATGGGCATGTCAAAAGGCCACCACAGCAGCATTGCACAGCTTAATGTTTCTTACTTACATTGGAGGAGTTTTAAGCACAGGTACCTTTTTTTTTTTAACTTTTTTATTGTACTTCAGGTGAAGGCTTACAGAACAAATAGTTTCTCATGATACAGTAGTACACGTATTATTTTATGACATTGGTTAACAACCCCACAACCTGTCAACCCTCTAACTTCTCAACCATTTTTTTGGTGAAAATACACTTAGCCAAAGACACACCATTTCAAAAATTTCCACATGCACAGTTCAGTGACATTGACTACGCTCTTCCAATTGTGCTGTTATTCTCACTGAAGTTGAAGGCTTACAGAACAAAATAGTTTCTCACTTAAAAGTTACTACAAATGTTGCCCTATGACAATGATTAACAATCTCACAACACATCAACAATATGCTTCCTCAACCTTGGGTTCCCTATCACCAGCTTCCCTGTCCCCTTCTGACTTCTGGCCCTTGTCACTGGATTCCTGTACCTCGTTAGTCTCATTTGGTTTTACGGGACTGTCCACTCCCAGGCTGAACGGTAAACCTTGGAGATAACTTCACCACTGAGCTACAGGGGTGTCTGGGGGCCATACTCTCGGGGTTTCTCCAGTCTCCTTTAAGCCAGTAAATCTGGTCTTTTTTTTTTTGTAAGTTGGAATTATGTTCTACATCCTTCTCCAGCTCTGTCCAGAACCCTCTGTTGTGATCCTGGTCACAGCAGTCACAGGTGGTAGCCGGGCACCATCTAGCTGTACTGGACTCATTCCGGTGGAGGCCCTGGTAGCTGTGGGCAATTAGTCCTTCGGACTAATCTTTTCATTGTATTCTGTTGTCTTCATTCTCCCTTATTCCCGAAGGGATGAGACCAGTGGAGTATCTTAGATGGCCGCTCACAGGCTTTTAAGACCCCAGACACTACTCACCAAGGTAGAATGTAGAGCATTGTCTTTATAAGCTGTGTCATGCCAATTGAGCTAGATGTTCCCTGAGACCATGGTCCCCACAGCCCTCCGACCAGCAATTCAGTCCCTCAGGGAGTCTGGATGTGTCTATGGGGCTTCCAGGACCTTTCCTTGTACAAGTTGTGCTAGTTTCCCCTGTATCATGTACTGTCTCACCCTTCACCCAAGATACCACTTATCTATTGCCTATTTAGCATTTCCACCAACCTACCCCTCCCATCCTTGATAAGCAACATTTTGTGTGTGAACTTTTTCATGGGTTTTTACAATAGAGGTCTCATACAATATTTGCCCTTTTGTGATTGACTTGTTTCATTCAGCATAATCTCCTCCAGTTTCATCCATGTTATGAGATGGTTCACAGATTCATTGTTGTTCTTTCTCCTTGCATAGTACTCCATTGTGTGTATGTACCATAGTTTATTTATCCATTCATCTGTTGATGGGCATCTAGGTTGTTTCCATCATTTTGCTATTGTGAACAATGCTGCCATGAACATGGGTATGCATATGTCTATTCGAGTGACGAATCTTATTTCTCTAGGATATATTCCTAGGAGTGGGACTGTTGGATCGAATGGTATGTCTATTTCTAGCTTTCTGAGGAAGCACCATATCATTTTCCGAAATGGTTGTATCATTTTGCATTCCCACTAGCAGTGCATAAGAATTCTGATCTCTCCGCAGCCCCTCCAACATTTGTTATTTCCAGTGTTTTTGGTTCGTGCCAGTAATGCTGGGGTGAGATGGTATCTCACTGTGGTTTTAATTTGCATTTCTCTAATGGCTAGTGATTGCGTGCATTTCCTCATGTGTCTCTTGGCCATTTGAATGTCTTCGTTGGTGAAGTGTCTGTTCATTTCCTTTGCCCCTTTTTTAATAGGATTATTTGTCTTTTTCTTATAGAGCTGTTGGATTTTCTTGTAGATTATGGAGATTAGACCTTTGTCTGACTTGTACTGTCCAAAAATTTCTTCCCAGTCTGTAGGTTCTCTTTTTACTCTTTTGGTGAAGTCCTTTGAAGAGCATAGGTATTTGATTTTTAGAAGATTCCGGTTATCTACCTTATCTATTGGGGTTTGTGCTTTGATGGTTATGGTTTGTATCCTGTTAATGCCATGTATTAAGGCCTGAAGTGTTGGTCCTAATTTTTCTTCTATGAACTTTATAGTTTGAGGCTTTATATTCAGGTCTTTGATACATCTTGAAGTAGTTTTTGTATATGGCATGAGGTATGGATCCTGTTGCATTTTTTTGCAGATGGATATCCAGTTTTGCCAGCACCATTTGTTAAAAAGACTGTTTTATCCCCATTTGATGGACTTTGGGCCCTTGTCGGAGATCAGGTGACCGCAGGTGGATGGATTGACATCTGGGTTCTGAATTCTGCTCCATTGGTCAATGTATCTGTCGTTGTACCAGTACCAGGCTGTTTTGACTACTGTTGCTGTATAGTAGGTTCTGAAATCAGGTAGTGTGAGTCCTCCAACCTTATTCTTCTTCTTCAGTAGTGGTTTACTTATTCGGGGCTTCTTCCCTTTCCATATAAAGTTAATGATTAGTTTTTCCATCTCTTTGAAGAATGTTGTTGGTATTTGGATCAGGATTGCGTTGTATTTGTAAATGGCTTTGGGTAGAATTGTCATTTTCACAATGTTGAGTCTGCCTATCCATGAGCATGGTATGTTTTTCCTTTTATGTAGATCCTTTTAGGTTTCTTGCTGTAGTGGTTTATAGTTTTCTTTGTATAGGTCTTTTACATCCCTGGTCAGATTTATTCCTAAGTATTTTATCTTTTTAGGGGCTATTGAAAATGGTATTGTTTTCCTGATTTCCTGTTCATCGTTCTCCTTATTGGTGTATAGGAATCCAACTGATTTTTGAATGGTTATCTTGTGTCCTGCTACTTTGCTGAATCTTTCTATTAGTTCCAGTAGATTTCTTGTGGAGTCTTTAGCGTTTTCTATGTATACTATCATATCATCTGCAAACAGGTACAGTTTAACTTCTTCCTTACCAGTTTCGATGCCCTTTATTTCTTTTTCTTGCCTTATTGCTCTAGCTAGAACTTCCAGCACTATGTTAAATAGGAGTGGTGATAAAGGGCATCCTTGTCTTGTTCCTGTTTTCAAGGGGAATGTTTTCAGCCTCTCTCCATTAAGAATGATGTTGGTCGTTGGTTTTGCATAGATGCCCTTTATTATGTTGAGAAATTTCCCTTCTATACCTATTTTATTGAGAGTTTTTATCAGGAATGGGTGCGGGACTTTGTCAAATGTCTTTTCTGCATCAATTGAGATGATCATGTGATTCTTTTATTTCCTTTTATTTATGTGGTGGATTACGTTGATTGATTTTCTAATGTTGAACCATCCTTGCATACCTGGTATGAATCCTACTTGGTTGTGATGTGTTATTTTTTTGATATGATGCTGAATTATATTGGCTAGAATTCTGTTAAGAGTTTTTGCATCTATATTCAAGAGAGATATTGGTCTGTAATTTTCTTTTTTTGTGATGTCTTTGCCTGGTTTTGGTATTAGCGTTATGCTGGCTTCATAGAATGAATTTGGAAGCGTTGCTTCCTCTTCTATGCTCTGAAATAGCTTGAGTAGAACTGGTACAAGCTCTTCTGTAAATGTTTTGTAGAATTCTCTGGTGAAGCCATCTGGGCCAGGGCTTTTTTTGGTTGGGAGTTTTTTTTATTACCTTTTCGATCTCTTCTCTTGTTATGGGTCTGTTCAGATTTTCAACATCACTTTGTTGTAGTTTGGGTAGGCTGTGTGTTTCTAGAAATTTATCCATTGCCTCTAGGTTTTCACATTTGTTGGAGTATAGTTTTTCATAATATTCTGTTATAATCCTTTTTATTTCAGTTGGGTCTGTTGTAATGTCCCCCATTTCATTTCTTATTTAGGTTATCTGTGTCCTCTGCTGTTTTTCTTTTGTCAGTCTGGCCAGTGGTTTGTCGATTTTGTTGATTCTTTCAAAGAACCAACTTTTGGTTTTGTTGATTCTTTCTATTGTTTTTCTGGTCTCTATTTCATTGATTTCTGCTCTGATCTTTACTATTTCCTTTCTTCCGGTGGTTGTGGGCTTTCTTTGCTGTTCTCTTTCTATTTGGTTGAGTTCTTTAGTTAATGTTTTGATTTTGTCCCTTTCTTCTTTTTTGATATGTGCATCTATTGCTATAAATTGTCCTCTGAGGACTGCCTTCGCTGTGTCCCAAAGGTTTTGGTCTGATGTGTTTTCACTGTCCTTTGATTCTAGGAATTTTTTGATTCCCTCTCTGATTTCTTCTATTACCCAGAGATGTGTAAGCAGGGTATTATTCAGTTTCCATGTAATTGATTTTATTTCCTTGCTCTTTCTATTGTTAATTTCTACCTTGATGGCACTGTGGTCAGAGAAGATACTTTGAATTATCTCAACGTTTTGGATCTTGTTAAGGATTGCTCTGTGGCCTAAGATGTGGTCTATTTTGGAGAACGTTCCATGTGCATTGGAAAAGAATGTGTACTTTGTAGCAGTTGGATGGAGTGTTCTATATATGTCTATGAGGTCAATTTGGCTTACTTTGCCCGTTAGGTCTTCTGTATCTTTGCTGAGTTTCTTCTGAGTTGTTCTGTCCTTTACTGAGAGTGGTGTGTTGAAGTCTCCTACTGTTATTGTGGAACTGTCAGTTTCTCTTTTCAGTGATGTTAGAGTTTGTTTTATGTATTTTGGACCCCTGTCATTGGGTGCATAGATGTTTATTATGGTTATGTCTTCATGATGGACCATCCCCTTAATCATTATATAGTGTCCTTCTTTGTCTTTTATGGTAGATTTCGTTTTAAATTCTATTTTATCTGAGATTAGAATTGCCACTCCTGCTCTTTTTTGGTAGTTGTTAGCTTGATATATTTTTTTCCAACCTTTGACTTTTAGTAAATTCATATCTTTGTTTCTAAGGTGTGTCTCTTGTAGACAGCATATTGATGGATCCTGTCTTCTTATCCATTCTGTCACTCTCCTTCCCTTTATGGTTGCATTGAGTCCATTTACATTCAGTGTAATTATTGATATATCTAAATTTGTTGCTGTCATTTTGTAGTGCTTTTTTTTTTTGTAGTGCTGAAGTTTTCTTTGTTCTTCTTACTCTCTTGTGCTGAGTTACTTTTGTTCATGGAATTTTTTTTTTTCATTTATTTTGTTTTTGTAGGTTTTGTTTTTGCTGAGACTTTATGTTTTTCCTCTTTTTTTATGAGTATGTTTGTTAACTTTCTTTGTGGTTACCATGAATTTTACCGTTATCTTTCTAAGTTTGAAGCAGTCTCCCATTACTTGGTATCGCCTTGCCTTCCTCTCCATTAGAAGGTTCTATACCTATGCCATTTATTCCCTTTTATTGTTTTGATGTTGTTGTCATATACTGATTAACTGCTCTGATTCCCTGTTGTATTTCTTTTGGTTTTGTATAGTCCTCGAGAGTTCATTTCCTAGATTGGTATCTGGCTTGTACGATCCTGCATCCTAGATTCTGCCTGTGAGCTGAAGCTGTTTGTCCTCAGATCGAAGAACTCCCTTTAATAATTCTTGTAAGTTTGGTTTGAATTTTACATATTCCCTTTATTTCTGTTTATCTGGCTAATTTCACCATCAAATTTGACCAAGAGTTTTGAAGGATATATTATTCTTGGCTGGCAATTTTTTTCTTTCAAGATTTTATATATGTCATCCCATTGCCTTCTTGCCTGTATGGTTTCTGTCGAATAATCTGAACTTAGTCTTATTATTTCTCCTCTGTATGTGACTTCTTTTTTTCATGAGCTCCTCTCAGGATTCTTTGTTTGTCTTTGGTTTTGGCAAGTGTGATTATGATATGCTTTGGTGATTTTGTTTTGGAGTCTATCTTATATGGCGTTCGTTGAGCTTCTTGGATGGCTGGCTTTTCATCTTTCATGATATTGAGGAAGTTTTCTGTCAGCAGTTCCTCAATGATCCTCTCTGTGTTTTCTGTTTTCTCCCCCGTTCTGGAATTCCAATCACTCACAAATTTTTGCTTTTGATTGTGTCCCACATAACTCTCAGGGTCTCTTCATTTTTCTTTGTTCTTTTTTCTAAGTTTTCCTCAAACAGAGTTGTATCCAAGTGTTTGTCTTCAATTCCACTGATCCTGTCTTCCACCATTTGAAATCTGCTTCTCAGCCCTTCTGTGACACCGTCCATTTATGAAATCTTGTTGTTTATCTTTTTGATTTCTAATTGTTGTCTTTGTATAATTTCTAGTTGTGAATTTATTTTGGCATTTTGTTCCTGCATTATTTTCCTGAGTTCTTCCAATTTTTTGTCTGTATTTTCCATGAATTTGTCTATTTTTTCCTCATGTTTGTCAGCTTTTTGCCTCAGCTCTTGGAGAATTCTGAATATTAGAGATTTGAATTCCCTATCAGGTAGTTCTAGCACATTTTCTTCCAGAGGAGAGTCATCTGGTGTTTTATTTTGGACGCCTACTGGAACCATCCTGTCCTGTTTTTTAAATGTTTTCATATTGTCTGCTGTCTTCGGGGCATTCAGTAGTTATTTTTCTCATTTATTGGTTGTAGATTTGTTTGTTTCATCCCTTTTTTTTTTTTTTTTTTTAATTTGACTATGTCTGAGCAGGCGGACTGTGTGTTCTTTGTTGTTTGCTCATCTGTGGGCACAATACTTTTGGCCTCCTTCTCCAATTGACAGCGTCACTCAGATTTGGTACGGCAGGGCAGGTGTAGCTGAAGAGGATTTACTGGGATGGGTTGTTTGTGGCACTTACTACCGCCACCAGAGCAGGTCAGTAATCAGTGCAAGGTAGGTTCAAGTAGGCCTTGCCTGTGCTGCTTGGAGGTGTGATGTCAAGCGCATGGTGCAGGTAGGCAGGATGCAGCGGGGAGATTGTTATGTGTGGAGTGGTTGTTTTGTCTCCCACTGGACGCTCCATGAGGCTGCTTTCTTGTACCCCTGTTTGCTGGTCTCCATGCTGCGTTAGCTGGTAGGGGATCTCTGCATGAATCTCTCCTCGCTCTCCATTCTCTGTCAGTTTTCTCACTCCATTTGGTTCTTGGCTAAGTTCTTTATCTCTTCATTTGATGTTTTAGTGTTTCAGGATTCTTGTATTCTCTGTTCGTCTTAGCTTTTTGGATCTTTGCTGTGGAGGGATGGCGTGTTGCTTCTGCCTAGAGAGGCATTTTGCCAGAAATCTAAGCCCAGATACATTTTGACCCTACAGTATTGGGACATATTTTCTTTATCTTCTCTTCTCAATCTACATCTCCTTCCGCATGTCTAACTTGCAACTAGTAGAGTAGTTGACAAGAAGACAGAATAATAATAAATATTTAAGCTACAGTATGCTGATCTCCCAAAGGGTAAAAGGTGAAAGAAGTAAAAAGAAAAAAAGATCAGTCCAACAGAGATGTTAATAGACAATGTTCTAGCTTAGGTGGTTCCTTCAAGTGCATTCAGTTCTGCCTCACCACAAAATGTCCCAAGAATCAAGGGAAAATACTTGCATCCCATACTAAAAGTGCAGCAAGAAAAAGGAAAAAAATATTTACTGAATGTTCATATATTAATAAACAGCTGTGGAAACAAATTTTATAATTTATGCTCCATTTAACTAAGTCGTGTTTATGTTCTTCAGGCTTGTTTTATGGACTAGCATATGGTCTATCCTATCTTCTATTTCTTTGTTGATCTTTTACCTTGTTTTTCTAGCCATTCCTGAAAGTGAGGTATGAAGCCTTCAACTATTGTTGTTCTCCATTCAAATCAGTCAGTTTTTGTTTTTTGTATTCTGAGGTCTGTTGTTAGGTGCATATATGTTTAGAATTGTTATAATTCCTGATAGACTGACACTTTTATCATTCTAAAAAGTCCCCCTTTATCTCTAGTAACATTTTTTGTTTAAAGTCTATTTTGTCTAATGTTAACATAGCCACTCCAGCTTTCTTATGGTTGTAGTTTGTATGATATATATTTTTCCATCCTTTACTTTTAAACTATTTGTAATCTTTGAATCTAAAGTCTGTCTCCTGTAGACATCATATAGTTAGACCTTGTTATTTTAATCAATCTGATAATCTCTACCTTTTGATTGGATTATCTAATCCATTCACATTTAACATTACAATTGATATAGTTAGATTTATGTCAGCCATTTTGCTTTTTGTTTTCTGTATGTTTCACATCTTTTTTATACCTCTGCTCCTCCTTTACTGCTTTCTTTTGCATTGAATATTTCTAGTGTAATATTTTAATTCCTTTAATTATTTTTATTTTTTTAAAAATTTTCCTAGGGCCTTTATTGCTTTAGGGCTTAAAATATACATCTTACATTATCAGAATCTATTCAGATATGTACTAACTTAATTTCAGTAAGACATAGAAATATTACTTCTATTCAGTTCTGTTCCTTCTTTTCCTTTTTTTACACTATTATTGTTATTCTTATTACATCTATATATGCTACAAAACCTAACGGGAGCTAGGGGAGAGGGAGTTATGTGTTCTTGGCTGCACCTACCCAGAATAGAGCTTCCATCATTCCAAGCTGATGAGGGAGAGTGGGGCATGGTTCAAATGCCACATAATCTTTTTGTTCTTACAGAGGTTTGGTAGATTTTTTTTTTATATAAATATTTTTCATTTGCTGTGTACCCTTAGGACAATTTCCAGATAATTTGTTTATGTGCTTTTTATAATTTTAACCATTTATGATGTTTTGCTGATGGGAGTGTCCGTGATCTTCTCATGCCATCATTTTGGAAGTCACAGAGTCCCATTTATGTTGGCAACACATAGAACAGGTCTAAACCAAAACCAAACCCGCTGCAGTTGAGTCAATTCCAATTCATAGTGACCTTGTAGAACAAAGAAGAACTGCCCCATAGGGTTTCTAAAGCTGTAATCTTTATGGAAGCAGAATGCCACATCTTTCTCCTGAAGAGCAGCTGGTGGGTTCAAACTGATGACCTTTGGGTTAGCAGCCAAGCGCTTAACCACTGCACCACCATGGTGAGTTTATTAGAAGAGGTCTAGACAGAAGAAAATCAAAAGTTCAGGTTTTCTTTGGGATTAGCCTACTTTTTCCATTGAGAAAGAAAGCTGTCATGTTGTCCTTAGCCTAACGTATATAATTATAATTATGTCAACATATCATGTATTACCTTCATACAACCATGAGAGTATTAGTGATAGAAATAGGAACACCATGTCTTTTCTTAAATCAATCACCAGCTGTGCTTACAAGCATTATCAAAAATAAATGATGACTAAGACTCATTTCTTGTACATTTTGACTCTGTAATAGAAAATGCCTTTAGTGCTGATTTTTACAATATGGAACACTATAGATATATCATGACTATTGCAGATGTAATAATAATTATACATACTACTTTTTTTTAAGCATTAAAAATAGTGAACAAACTAAATTCACAAAACCAAAACTGTTACTGATGAGTCAGTTCTGACTCAAAGTGATCCCATGTATTACAGTTCCTGTGCTCCATAGGGTGTTCAAGGCTGTGACCTTTTAGAAGCAGCTCATCAGCCCTTTCTTTCTAGGCGCGTCTGGGTGGGTTCAAATTTTCATCTCTTTGGTCAATAGTCAGGTGCTTAACTGTTTGCCCTACTCAGGAACCATAGTAAACACACTAACTGTATTTAAATACTCACTGTCTTAGGTTCTGTTCCGCAGAGGCAGACCCTGAGATGAGAATATATGTACCCAAATAAGGAAGGGGGAAAAATCAAGTATCAGCCTTCAGTTGATGTTCCTGACGTTCTGTCAGTCTAATTTTGTGGGGAATTCTAAAGCATAAATCCTACTGCAGTTTGTCCACTTTGAGGCAAGGGGGCTGGACTTTAGTACATCCACCAAAAACCAAAACCAAATCCGCTGCCTTCAAGTCGATTCCGACTCATATCCACCCTTTAAGACAGAGTAGAACTGCCGCATAGAGTTTCCAAGGAGTGACTGGTGAATTCAAACTGCCAACCTTCTGGTTAGCAGACAAATGCTTAACCATTGTACCACCAGGGCTCCAGTACATCCACAGAGGTCAGTTATTAGCTATGCTGTCAGCAGCAAAGCACAGAAAATCTGGGGGATGGGCATAGAGAACCAGTAAGAAGTTTCTGAGGGAATTTTAGTGGTGCACTGGCAATGTCTAATACATCCACTTTAACTTTTACTGTTTGAACCAGTTCTTCTGCAGGTTGGACTGCTATGCTATTATTCAAATAAAACTCCTCAACGTACACGACGTGTCTATGAATTTTCTTTGCATATTCGACTACTTCTTAACTCACATTTTTCTGGCCACTTCTGTATATCTCCTCCCCCAGCATCATCATTTTTCAGACTCAAACATTTCTGCTCTCTCATTGATAAAGGACGTTTCTTACTCAAATCTCAAAGTTCCCGTCCTGGCCCATTGCTGCCTCCCTGAGCTTTCCTTCAGACCTCCTGCTCTTTAATCTCAGCTACCCCATCTATTTATCATTACAGAGTCTAAAGGGATAAAACCTTTTCTCAGTAAAGTCTCCTGAGGATAGTGACACCATCCATAGGCATTAGAAAACTAGAAGTGATCATCACAAATTATTTCTTCACATTGGCTGACTTCATAAATAATATATTCAGAACTCCTGGGGAATGACAAACCAGTTTAAATTCCTTAACCCCATGGAGTTGCATGTAACAGAATAGTCTATATTTCCTTGGATCAGTCAGGTCTGTGCCATTGTTAACACTTCATGTCGACTTTATATTAATACTGCAGATGAGTAAAAAATAATTTAAGCAAAAATAGATAGATAGATAGAAACAACCTAGTTACCTAAAATGCACTCAGAAAATCATTTGAACTTGTTTTCTTAATCAGGTCTGGAAAATCTTGGGTCATGGTGACAAAGTGTTTTCCAGTCACTTTTTAACATACTTCTAGTTTTATTCATTTGTTGCATGGTTGTGTGGGGTCTTAAATGTCTTGGTGAAGCTGCTATCCTGAAAAATGATTCAACAAGTAATTCAAAGACAAAAATCAGATAAACTCATGCTGGTCCATGTGTAAGTTAAAAATTATATTTCCACTGGCCAAATCTTTTCTGCAAGGAAAATTAAAAACAGTGGAGGAAGATCTGGACAGTCCTTGAAAGTCTCTCCCATAGCTTTGACTGAATGAGGACCAAAAGGTGGAGGTAAGGGAACTGGAAATAAAATTGTTCCCACAGACTTAGGAAAAGATAGATTGTTCTGTAGCTATCTGAACTGGTTTAACACCTACTCAGTTGATCAACAACAATTTGCCTCAGCGAACGTGCGCATTTGCAAGCCAGCCAGTCAGTGTCAGGCCCTGGCTTCTGAAAGTCAGACAATCCAGAGAAGACTCACTCCATTGACCACACCTCTGAGGACAAACCAATCACCAACAACTTCATGCTAGCAACCCTGCTTCTACAGATGATGTCAAGTCATTTACACCTCTGAAAGTCTGCCATTCCATGAATTCCACAATTCCCAAAAGTCCAATATAAGATCACCGTCTGTTGTGTTCAGTGAGATTACATCTGAACTGCATAGCTCTCTTTTGCTATTGTAGACAATAAATTCAGATTTGTCTTTTGATTTCAGATAGTGAGTAGTGGTCTCATCCTTTGGCAGCTATCAATGTATATTTTCTTGGGGGAGATTTTGAACTTGAACAACTTGTGTTACTATTTATCACCTACAATCTCCACAATTCTAGCAAAAACGATGTCTGTTCTAATTTGAGATTCAACAGCAGCAGAAGTGGTTGACATGCTATCAGAGCTTACATAATAATCAACATTTATTGGCATGGAAAAATGCATTGGTTTTTGCAGCTCATCCCAGTCAGAATCATCATGTTTACCACTCTGTATCCACTGGTTCTAAAGCCAGCTTTTGCAAAGCAGTTGTAGATTACTTTTAGGGTGGTTGTGTGTCACATAGCAATAATATTCTTTATTGCATCAAGAGCATGACATTTAAAGAAATAACTGTACTAAAAATATTTTTTATTTCACATAATATAATAAGTTATTCCAGCATACAACTTTTAGATGATTAATTATGCCTTCATCTAATGACTAAATATATATTATGATACTAGAAGTCAAAAATAACATACACCTATTTTATCATATGTCCCCAGTTATTTGCTCTCAGCCAGAAGATTCATTCAAGTATTTCAGTTTCCAATTTGACCTGTTCTGCATCTCTTATTCTTTTTCTTTGACAAAGTCTACCTCCCTTGTCTAACTGTCTTTCTGTCTTGTTCTAGTTTTAAGGAAACGTTTATTACACAATAATGGTTACATCTGAGGAATTGTGAAATTATTGTGTTTTGTCTTAAAGCTATGCCTTTCACCCTATACATGTAGAGTACAGAAAAACACATACCTAACAGAATATTCTCTTAAGATTAAAGTGATCAGCTTGGTGCAGAGGATACAACTTTAATATTCATTAGATGAATAATTTTTTTATGTTTAGAACACCAAAGTTAACATCAAATTTCAAGGAAGGGCTATTCTGAAGTCTCTGAACAACCGAGACAAATGACACATCCCTTTTCAAAGGAAAACTAAGTATTTTGATGTAGATAATTGTGTCGAGTATTGGGTATCAAAATAATTAAATTTAAACTTATAGAAATAATGAATTGAAGGAGAACTATTTTGAAATTACACTGATTTTAATTCTAATGGAAAGTATAGAATACTTCAAATAAAAGTCTTAAGCACAATTCCAAGTATCTCATTTGTGTTAGTTTACTTCTTTGATGAAATATTAACACAGGACCCAGTGTAAAGAACATACACTCTGTATTGGCACAGAAAACAACAAAATGTTATCCCCATGCTAGAAATCTGTAACTTTGCATTAGACGTTTCTGTCTTATCCCATCTCTAATTGTTCAGGGTTTAATTATCTGAAGATTTATTCAGCATCTAACTAATAATCTTTTTGGAGGAAGGGGCTGAGAGTGTTTCTTACCTTTGCTTTAAATCTCCTTTATAAAAAAGAGGCAGCTGGGACACTTTGTTACATCTTCCCCATTCTCTAGTCTCCTTTGGAGATAAATGATCCCCACGTGGCTGGGATAAAATGGTGCCTCAGAGTGCAGGTATCATTGCAAGTCCTCATCTCTACCTCATTGTAAACACTGACATTGTAACTGGACAACTGACCAATTTTCCCCATTGTCTTCTCTCTAATCCTGTCCCCAGACACCACCTGTTTTCTTCCAGCTCTGCCCAACACTACAAGTCCAGGCTATTTGTAGGGATTAGTGTTTGCAATTTTATACAAAGGAGAGAGGCAAGACCACACTGAGAGGTGGCAAATTAGCAAACACCAGACAGAGGTGAGGAAGCAAGTTATAAGGTATCTGAGGCAAACCTATTCTAGGCAGAGGGAATAACAAATTGAAGTCCTTAAAGGAGAAGTGTGTCGGCATGTTGGAGGAACAGTAATGTGGCCAACATAGATGGAGTGATTAAGGAAGAGAGTAGCAGGGGATACAATCAGAGGTGTAAAGGAGACCAGATTGTGGGGAGGCTTTTAGAACATTGTAAAGACTTTGGCTTTTGTTGTAAGTGAAATAAAGCTGTTGGAGGATTTTGAGTAGAGAAGTTATGTTTACTGAATTGTATTTGAAAAGTATCACTCTGCATTTATTTTTATGAAGCCTAATTATCAATTTTTTTCTTTTATGCTTCATGCTATCTCCGTTCTAATAAAACTTTGCTGATCCCAGTTTTGCAAAGATTTTCTTCTAAATGGTTTATAGTTTTAGGTTTTATATTTAGGTCTATAATCTATTTGCAGTTAAGGTAATGATCAATGATCATTTTTATCCGTACCAATATCTAGCTGATATAGCACCAATTCTTGAAAATACTTTTCCCTCATTGAATTCCCTGTCATCTTTGTTGAAAATTAATTAAACATGTATTCATGAGCTTATTTCTATAATCTCTATTTTGTTCCATTGATCTATATATCTTACTTTCACCAGTACCAAACTGTTTAGTTTATTGTTCTTTATAATAAGCCTTAAAATCAGGTAGGGTGAATCCTCTTTTTTTGTTCCTTTAAAAAATTGTTTTGGTTATTCTAGATCCTTTGCATTTCCATATAAATATTAGAATCAGTTTGTCAATTTCTACCAAAAAACCTACTGAATTTTGAGCAGAGTTGCATTGGTTTTATGGAGGAATTTGGGGAAAATGGCCATCTTAAAACTACTGAGTCTTCTAATTCATAAACATGGTATACCTTTCCACTGATTAACATTTTTAAAATTTCTGTCAGTTCCATTTTGAACTTTTTAGTGCAGAGGTCTTGGATATCTTTAAAAAACCAAAAAGACAAACCACCAACTGAGTCAAAATATTGGAAATACATACATCATTCAAATGAATTGTATATCTTATAAATAAAGAACTCTTACAACTTAATGTAAGAAGACAAATGATTCCATTAAAAATGCGCAAAATATTTGAGTAGATTTTTCACAAAGTAAGATATATGACTAATAAACACATGAAGAGATGCTCTATATCAGGAGTTGCCAAGACACGCTACATGAGCCAAATCCAGTCTGCCACATATTTTATAAACAAAATATTATTGGAACACAGCCATGCTCTTTTGGTTACATGTTATCAACAGCTTTTTTCACATTACAATGCTGGAATTGAGTAGTTGCAATAGAGACCATACAGTCTGCAAAGCTGAAAATATTTATTATCTTATCCTTTAGGGAAAGTTTGCCAATCTCTATGCTACATCACAAGTCATCAGAAAAATGAAAGTTTAATACCACAATGAGATTCTGATACACACTCATCAGGTTGACTGAAATTAAGAAGACTAACCATACCAAGTGTTGGCAAAGATGCAGTTCTCTTTAGTATGAAGGGCTCTCCCTGATATAATGTTGATACTATGAGAGGAAGGAAATTCCAGGTAGTAACTCAGCCTGAAAGGCCAATTTCTACCTCTGTAGGGACCCCAGGGCAGTTCAGGTGCTACCTTGCATAATCCAAGAGTCCTGTTCTCTCCTGATATGGATAATATTCCAACAAAGGCCTCAAGATCCTCCTGAGACACACTTAAGTAGAGAGCAGCAAAGGTTTCATGGCTGACCTCAACAAGGGCAATATCTCCTGCCATCTGAAAACTCATTGGCTCAGGAGGAAGATTCAACCATTTATTTCAGTGTTCTGCTTGATGTAAGGGTTACTGAACACAAAATTCTAAAAAGCTGTAGAAAATTCCTCAGTGTAACCTCCCTATATGGCCACAAAGGGGAAATGCTGCTTCAGAGAAGATTAAAATTTGTCTCATATATACATATTCATCAAGTGGCCACAGATTGTCCTTAAAAGAATCTAATTTACGAATTATTATCTCCCACTCTGCTTCAATTTATACTGATCAGTCATCTATGTATCTGTTTATTTATCTATGTATCTATCTATCTTCCTAAATAGCATCTGTGTTTATTCTAGTCCAATAGAACAGAAAAAAATGACTTTGGAGCTCAATTCTTCTTTGAATAACGCATACCATCCTTCAAAGTCAGGGCCACACAAGCTTCTCTAATATAAACTCATATTGTTTTCACCCTTACACAGCCCAACCTCCAACCACAATCTATGCCTAGAATTCCCTTATCCCACTCTTCTAGCTGATAAGTCTATCCATGATTCAAGGCCAACTTCAAGCATCTTCTCCATCAGAAACCTTTTCTGACTAGGTCCAGAAGTAGAGTTCATTACCCTTTTTTTGTGTATATATACATATAGACCTCTTTGGTACATGTTATCTGGCTGTACCTGAGAATTGGGACTAGGCTGACTGAAGATAGGAACTGTTTCATTCATGAGTGAGATCGAAGCACTGCCCACTTAGGAGGAACTCAGTAAATATATATTGAAGATATGCATAAACAAACGAATGAATGAAAAAGAGAAGAAATAACAAAACCCAAAGCAAACAATAATAAAAAAAAATTCCCTTGGAAGATTGAAGTAGAATGGGATTGATGTGTACGTTGAAGAATGTAATCTCTTACTATTGTCTCTTGTTGGACTGTGGTGGTGTTTTTCTTTGCTTGGATTTGATATGGGATCAAATACAGGCAGAAAACAATTCTCTTTGTGCTTCAGGGGAAAAAAAAAAGTGCTCTTTACATTCCTTTAACTTGTATTATTTATGGCACCAAAACACATTGCCATCAAGTCGATTCCAATTCATAGTGACCCTGTAGAACTGCCCCATAGGGTTTCCAAGGAGCAACTGGTGAATTTGAACTGCCACCTTTTGGTGAGCAGCCAGCTCTTAACCACTGCACCACCAGGGCTCCATTTATGGCACAGATGACCTCTATTTTTAGAACTGCTTCTGAATTTATCGTCAATTTCTGTCTCTATATCTTGCCTGTATTAACATTAAAAGCCAAGATGATTCTTCATATTTCACCCATGAAGATAAAGTGTGAAAAAAATATTAAATATTTGTTCAGCCTCAGGGTGATAGTTACCAAAAATGCTGCATTACAGGACGGCCATCACCCTGTATCTTCTGAAGCTCTTGCAAAATTTCCATCCTCTCATCCATTTGTAGATAAAAATGCCCCCAGACCAGACATTTTCATTATTTCCTGTTTTTTTTTCTCCTCTAGGTATATTCTTAGAAACATTTAATTTATATTTTAGAAGAAACTGAAAATGGCTTCATTATCTCCTATTATTTCATAAGGCCATGTAAAATATGAACACATACAAAGATTGTAATAAAAATTTAAGTTACTTGAGGACAGAGAAACCACATATGTTTTCTATGTTCTGATCCATGACCTTAGCTTGTAATGGAAGATTATGCCTATTGTGTGACCTGAGTCAACTTTAATTAGTATAAGAAATAAAAAAGAAACATCCAAAAACATGCTGATCATGTGGCTTCATGTCAGTCCCTCTCACCATTGTAAAATAAGGCATTTTGGAGCACGTCATCCTTACTGACACATCCAGCTCTCCCAGTCTAAAGTTCCAAACATTCTAGGAGATGTGAGGAAAAGGTAGAGGGTGCCTGGGAAGAAAAATTCTGAACTGATCCTTATCCAGAATTACGGAAGGGATTTCTGATTCTCAGTGAATGTGTTCTCAGCATTTCTAAGTTTGGACAAAATAATGAATTACTTCCTTTGAAGAAATATCTTTAGGTGACATTGTGAAAGGGCGGAGCCTGTTGAAAGAATTAAAGTGGGTGTGAATTTAAAGTTAGAGTGTCAGCTGCTGAGAGAACAGACCATCTGGGTTGTCACAGAGCTCTGGTGCCAGGAGGAATGGACAAGCTCCTGAGAGCATCATGTTTAATTCTATGGCTTCAGCTAGGCTGTGAGTTGTGGAGGAAAAACTCCTCGATATGTCATTAATTGGAGGGAATTAAAAAATTGAGGGATAGACAAACTCATGTAGGTAGAAACTTTAAGGAGGAAATACAAATTTAGAGGCCTAATGACATTTTATTATTTTCCTAAGCAGGGGTGAGCGGCCAGCAGAAGGAGAAAAGTGACCGAGAGCAAGTGAAGCAGAATTCTCAATCTCTGACAGTCCAGGAAGGAGGGACTTCAGTTTTGAACTGTGCTTATGATAACAGTGCATTTGACTACTTCCCATGGTACCAACAATATCCTGGTAAAGGCCTTGTGTTATTGATAGCCATACGTTCAGTTGAGAGTAAGAAGGAAGAAGGAAGAGTCACAGTCTTCTTCAATAAAACTGCTAAACACTCCTCTGTGCACATCGTGGCTTCCCAGCCTGGAGACTCAGCCACCTACTTCTGCGCAGCAGGTACAAGGTGCTCTGCAGGCACCCACAGCCTGTACCCAAACCTGCAGCTGTGGTTCCAGCCAAACCCTGCTGTTAGGGCTTAGACTGGCAGATAGGTAGGCTAGTTTACATTTACACATCGTTGTCATAGTTGTTAGATGCCTTCTAGTCCTTTTTATCAACTCATAACGACCCCGTGTGACAGAGTAAACTGCCCCAGAGGGTTTTCTTGGCTACAAACTTTATGGAAGCAGATCACCAGGTCTTTGGCCCTCAGAGCCACTGTGTGTGTTGGAACTGCCAACCTTTCAGTTAACAGCCGAGCGCTTAACCATTTACACCACCAAGGCACCTTTAAAACAGTTAAAATGTTGAATGAAATTTATGCTATGTAAATTTTACCTCCATTAAAAAATCAGTCCCAGTGAAAAAACACAGTACATACAGGAAAACAGTAAAAATTATGGCTTAAATTTAAAAAAGAAAGGGGGACAGAAGTTAATAGAATGATTTTTTATAACTCTGAAGGAAATAAAAAAATCTGTAAAACAAAACTCTATATGAGTAAAAATATATCTTACAAATGAACACCAAATAAAGATAATTTCAGACAATATACACAGATAATTAGTTACCAGCAGACCTTCACTGCAAGATATTGTAAAGAAAAATTACCTTGTAGAAAAAAAATATTTCAGAGGGAAAATCAGATTTTTACAAATAAATAAAGAGCACTGGCAATGGTAAATATGTCAGTAAATATAAAAAATAAAAATTTTCTCTTTCCTTAATCTTTTTAAATAAAAGCTGTCTCAAAGGAAAGGAGGGGTGGGGAGGGAGAAACACTAAATAGACGATAGATAAGTGGTAACTTTGGTGAAGGGTAAGAGGGTACGCAGTAATGGGGAAGCCAGCACAACTTGACCAAGGCAAGGTCATGGAAGCTCCATAGACACATCCAAACTCCCTGAGGGACCGAATTACTGGGTTGAGGGCTGGGGACCATGGTCTCAGGGAATATCTATCTCAGCTGGCATAACATAGTTTATAAAGGAAATGTTCTACATCTTACTTTAGTGAGTAGCATCTGGGTTCTTAAAAGCTAGCGAGCGAACTTCTAAGATACTCCACTGGTCTCACCCTTTCTGGAGCAAGGGAGAATTAATAAAATTAAAATATAAGGGAAAGATTAGTCCAAAGGACTAATGGATGACAACTACCACAGCCTCCACCAGACTAAGTCCAGCACAACTGGATAGTGCCCCACTATCACTCTGCACTTACAGGGATCACAATAGGGGGGTCTCAGACGGAGCTGGAGAAAAATGTAGGACAAAATTCTAACTCAAAAAAAAAGATCAGACTTACTGGTCTGACAGAGACTGGAGAAACCCCAACAATATGGCCCCCAGATACCTTTTTCACGCAGTACTGAAGTCACTCCTGAGGTTCACCCTTCAGCCAAAGATTAGACAGGCCCATAAAACAAAACAAGACTAAATGGGCATACCAGCCCAGGAGCAAGGACTAGAAGGCAGGAGAAGACAGGAAAGCTGGTAACGGGGGACCCAAGGTGGAGAAGGGGAGATTGTTGACATGCCGTGAGGTTGGCAACCAGTGTCACAGAACTATTTGTGCATTGTTTAATGAGAAATTTGTTTGCTCTGTAAACCTTCATCTAAAGTACAATAAAAAATAAGTAACAGCTGTCTCTATAGAGCAAAAACTAACAATTCATCATGAGATTTGTGATATATGTAGAAATAAAATATATGATAACAAAGACACAAAAAACAGAGGGGGAAATTTTAGAAGTATACTGTTTTAAGATTCTTACAGTATATGTGAGGTGGCATAGTATTATTTGAAAGTAGACTGATAAAAATAAAATTTGTAAACTCTAGATTAACTATGAAAAATAAAATAAAATAAAGAAGTATAGCTAATAAGCCAACAAAGGAGAAAAATGGACTACTAGAAAATACTGGACTAATCTAAAAAAGACAAGAAAAGAGGAAAAATGAACAAAGAATAGATGGGATAAATAAGCAAGAGAAACCAAAGAGATAGATTTACCCTAATCACATAAATAAATGCACTAAATGTAAAGAGATAAAAGCTCCTATTTAAACTTAGAGATTGTTATACTCAATAAAAAAGAAAATATAAATATATTCTATTTATAAGAGAAGCACATCAAATACAAAGACAGCTAGGCTAAAATTAAAAGATGGAAGAAAATATAATGTGCAAACCTTAATCATAAAAAAAGATGCAATGACCATTAAGACAGACCATATAGACTTCAAGTTAAAGAGTATTACCAGATATAAAAAGGACCTACAGCAGCTTTGTCTGCAATGACCAAAAAGTGGAAACAACCTAAATGTTCTTTAGCGGGTAAATGAATAAACATATTGTGGGTATGTCCATACAGTGAATGCAGTACAATTCAGCAATAAAAAGGAATGACCTATGTATATATGCACAACAACTTGGATAAATTTCATGGGCATTATTCTGAGTGGAAAGTCAATTTCAAAAGGTTATATAATGTATGGTCCCATTTATTAACATCCTTAAGATGACAAAATTATAGGACTGGAGAAGAGATCAGTGGTTGGCCTGGGTTATGGATGGTGAGGGGTGTGCCCAAGGGAGTTTCCTCAGGGTGATGGAACAGTTCTGTGTGTTGATTGTAGTGGGGTTACACGAATCTAAAATGTGATAAAATTTCATAGAATTTTACAGCAACAGAAAAAAGAAATAAGTGCATGTAAAACTGTTGAAATCAGAATAAGGTCTGTAGTTTAAGTACTAGTATTATATGAATTTCCTGGTTTTGATCACTGTACTATAGTTATGTTAAGATGCTATCATTAGAGATAACTGGATGAAGTGCACAAGGGAACACAGTACTATAATGAAAATATATGCCATAAACAAATTTGTACAAGAACGTTTATAGCACCATTAGTCATAATAGCAATAGAGAAAAATGTCCACAGACAAGAGACTGAATAAACAAACTGCGCTATATACATACAATGGAACTCTAATCAGCAATAAAATGGACTGAGCCGTTGATACTCACAACATGAATAAACCTCAAAACATTATGCCTAGCCAAATATGTCAGACAAAAAGAGTAAAAACCATTTAATTCCATACATAAAAGTCTAGCCTGGTGGCATGGTTGTTAAGCGTTTGGCTGCTAACCAAAAGGCCAGCAGTTCGAATCCAGCAAGTACTCTTTGGAAACTCTATGGGCAGTTCTACTCTGTCCTATAGGGAGGCTATGAGTTAGAATCAACCCGACGGCAACGGGTTTGGTTTGGTTTAAGTAGGTAAACTAATCAATGCTGAAAGAAAGCAGAACAGTTGTTGCTTCTATGGGTTAGGAATTGTTTGGGATGGGGCACAAGGGATCTTTCTGGAGTGACTGAAATGCTCTATGTCTGGACAAAGGTGTGACTTATATGGTTGTCTGCAATTTTCAAAACTCCTCTAACTCCATACTTAGGATCCATTTATTTCATGTATAAATTATACTTAAATAAAAATAATTTAGAAATGAAGCAATATCAAAGTAATAAATGAGGAAATCCAATTCTTAATATTTTGAAGAACTAAAAAACACAAATTTTGGGTAAAATAGATAATAAAAAAATAGAAAATATTTAATATGGTATGCTGAATAATGACCCCCCAGAGATGTCCATGTCCTGAATCTGTGAACTTCCCATGGCAAAAGAGAATTTGCAGATTGATTAAATTAAGCATCTTGTGATGGGGCGGTTATCCTGGATTATCTAGGTGGTCCCAACATAATCACCAAAAAAACAAAACCCACTGCCACTGAGTTGATTTCAACTCACAGAGACCAGAGTAGAACTGTCCCTTAGAGTTTCCAAGGCTGTAATCTTTACAGTAGCAGGCTGCCACATCTTTCTCCTATGGAGGCACTGGGTTGGTCTGAACAGCTGACCTTTCTATTAGCAGACCAGTACGTAACCACTGTACCACCAAGGCTCCCAAAGTAATTGCAAGGGTCTTTATAAGAAGGTCTTGACTGACTTTATCAGTAGAGCCAGAATGCGAGAAGGCTGTGTGACTATGGAAGCAGAGGGAGAAAAGGTGATATGATGTGGAAATGACGGCAGCTGTTAGAAGCTGGAAAAGGCAAGAAAATGAATTCTCCCCACTAGCCTTCAGAGGAACTCAGGCCTCCCAACACTCTGATTTTAGCTCGGTGAAACTGAGTTTGGGCTTTTGACCTGTAGAACCTTAAGAGAGTAAATTGGTGTTTTAAGTTTGTGTTAATTTGTTGCACCAACAATAGAAAACTAATGCAAATCATAATAGGAAAGGTTAGAAAACAGGCATATCTAAGGATACAGCAGAAATTAAAAGCTTATTAAGATAAAATTATGTACAATTTGAGGCAATAAATTTAAAAAATCACAAGAAATAGAACAATTTCCTAGAAAAATATGTATTACTACAAGTAACTCAAGAAGAAATTGAAAAACTAAACAAATTACATTACTTTGATGATTTTAAATTTAAAAATCCCTATAAAATTAGTAACAGAATGGGAATTTTCAATCCGTATGTGTTCCCAGTACAAAATTAAAAACAAGATACATACTAGAATGTAATTATAAACCATATATCCAAGAAAAGATTACAAACTAAGGCTAGATAGGGAACTCCTACAAATCAATAATGGAAAAAAATAAAAACAGGCAAGGATATAAGACAACTCAAAGAAGAGGAAACAGTGATGGCCAGTGAACACGTAAAACATCAATCTCCCTATTAATCAGAGGAAATTAAATGAAAAGATGTTACCATTTCATTTCTAGATCAGCAAAGTGTATGAAGTCTGATAACATTAATTGTTGGCAGAGATATAAGGAGATGGGGACTCATACTTTTTCAGATGGAGAAAAACAACCATTTGGAGAACAATTTGCCTCAACTACTAAAGAAGAAAAAATACATACCTAAAAATCCAGCAATTCCAATTCCTGATATCTACATTAAAGAAATTCAAACATGTAAACAAGGAGACATTTATAAAGATGCTCACTGCAGCAATTTCAACAACTATAATCAATCAATAGTGGAATGGAAGAATAGTGATTTACTCCTATAATAGGAATACAATATAGTGATTAAAAGCAAAGAAGTAGGTCTGTGCATATTTTTTAGATGAATCTTAAGAATAAAACATTGAATGTAAAAAGCAAGTGGGAAAATGATAACATACCACATGACACCATTTATGAGAAATGTCAAAATACAAATACATTCAGTATATTGTTTGTGATATGTCTCTATAAAGTTAAAAAAAATTCTTAATGCATAGAATCTTTCCATTATAGTGGTTACCACACTGGAAAGAAGAAGGAACTGGGGTTACTCTTTTAACTGTGTCTCTGAAATATTTGAGAGATAGAAGAGAAAGATGAGAGAGAGAGAGAGAAAGGGAAGACGTATCTATAGAAAGCATATCAAAATTAAATATCTGTTTATTCTCATTGCTGGGTGAAAAGATGTTTGCTATATAATTTTTTGTACTTTTCCACATTACGAAAAAAAAAACCAAACCCATTGCCTTTGAGTAGATTCCGACTCATAGCAACTCTATAGGACCGAGTAGAACTGCCCCATAGGGTTTCTAAGGAGCAGCTGGTGGATTCAAACTGCTGACCTTTTGGTCTGCAGCCATAGCTCTTAACCTCTGTGCCACCAGAGCTCCACTTTTCCATATAAGAATCATTTAATAAATTTTCAAATATATATATTTTTTAAAAAATGGGTAGCATCAACCACAGTGTTTACCATTTCAGCCAGGCCACAGAATGGAGAATGGAATCCCTATTACCTACAACTTTGCCAGATGTGTTCCAATAGGCCATATAAATGCTAATATAAATTCCATTAGAAAAATATTTCAAGATTTCCCCAACTTACAGTTTCTCAATATGCCATAAAAAAAAAAAAGGAGTGGGGGAATCAAACCAGCTGGCTTAGGGCTGGGAGTTGTGTCCACAAGATGTCAGTATATGAACTCCCATGGCCATCAAAAGCTGTTTTACTTGCCTTTTAAGTAGTTTGAAAAGTTGTGTAGAAAGTTTGGAATAGCATTTAGGTATGACTGGAGCAGCTTTCATTGGGCTGAAACATACAAGCATAAAATGGAATACAATCCCTAGGTTGGAATGCCTGGTCAGCATCTGAGGACAGCCATATAAAGGGTATAGGAAGGAAGGAGAATAGAAAAGATCTGGGTACCCCAGTGGTGATTCTGTGGCTTACATGGCATGTGTTTGGGGATTTCTATAAAGGAACTAGGGAGTCTGAGGACCGTTTGGCAAATTACAGCTCAGTTAGTCTCATTTGAGTTTCCTTATGAGGCAGTCATACAATTTTTGGAGTTTGATAATTTGACATAAATTACCTTGCACTAGCTGAATTGTCATTTTAAAATGGGACAAACTCTTCAGTCCTGCAGTGTCTAGGAAGGAAAATATTTTTATTTTGGACAACATTTATAATATTAATAGCCTTGAATATATTTAGTGATAGGACAGCATTTTGGGAGAGGTTTTGGCTTCTTGACAGCTATCGTAAGAATTGTAGAAATGTACAAAAAAAAATACATGTGCTCTCATGGCAACAGTTTAGAAGGTGCATGTGTTCTCTAGGATGTATAGCTGCATCCTCTTCCTAGAATTTCTAATAAAATTAGGCATAGAGTTACATTTTAAATGAATATGACTTTACTGCTGCTACTATTTGCATTCCACACACAAAACTACAGAGATTAGAGAAGCCAGAAGCCCATTTCAGTATCATTTGTATGAGCAGATGCTTTGCTGTCATAAAGTCACCAGCCCCCATGGCTTAGTGGGTAAGACTATCTGAAAGACTGGTGATTTGAGTCCATCCAGAGGACTCGGAAGAAAGATCTGGCAATCTACCTCTGAAAAATCAACCATTGAAAACCCTGTGGAGTACAGTTCTACTCTGAAACACACGGGGTTGCCATGAGTTAGAATTGACTCAACAGCAAGTGGTTTTCTGAAACCAAGAATTAGTGAACATTTTTCACCTTAGAATCAGGTTAGAGACAAGAGAGCAATCAAAGCACAAGTGAATGTTTGCTCTCATAGCCATGATGCACAATAAATTTATTCCGATAGGCCCCTCACATCTTATCACAGATTAATTTCCTTCCAATACTTCCTTCCGTATTAATCTTTATGCTTGTCCTTTGCCAGATATAATTACTTGTTAATTAAATCACAAGGAAAGTCAAAACAATGTTTAGGATAGGCCAAATTTCCCAACCTGGTTATCATAACACATTCAAATTTGATTCATTCATAAACCACATTTTGAAGGCTCTGTTCTTGTCCTGTCAAGAATACAGAGTGGGACTATTTCAGGAAGGGGAAGCCCTGTCTTTGTGATGATCCTATGGATGCTGTGGGTATTCATGGCCTCCATCTGCTTAGGTAGAGATAATCACAAACCAGGGAGTCAGCTGCCTGCCAGTACTCAGAGGTGGAAAGGGGCAGAGGGGTACATGTCTCAGATAGCTAGAAGCTCTCTTCCTTACACCATTCACTTGGTATGTTATTTTGCATCTGCGTCAAAGAACTAGCACTGTTTTTGAGATCTTGTCTAGATTTTCTTTTCTAGTTGTCTATTTGCCTTTTAGGTCCCCAGATGGTGCAAATGGGTTTGCACTTGACTATTAACTTAACAGGTCTATGGTTCAAAAGCATCCAGCCACACCACAGTCTGCTTCCATTAAGACTACATCTAAGACAACCCTATGGAGCAGTTTTACTCTGTAACACACAGAGCAGCAAGGGGGTTGGTTTTATTTGTTCATTGATCCCTTTATATTAATCAAGTCATTAAAATAGTGAAACCAAATGGAAGATTGATAGCTGCATTCCACACAACCTAAGAATATGCAAAAGTACAGCCACCAACTTCTGTGGTGCTGACATGTGTACTAAGTGCTTGCAGGCTATCGACATCACGTTCTGTAGGAATGGATTCTAGCATTGTGTCATAAAGAGATCTGGTATGCTTGTTGCGACTTTATTTTACAGATAAAATCCCCAGCCACAGAATTTCACAAGTGAGACTGAACACTTTGTGTCAGTGGGATAGAAAATGTGATACCAAGATAACTCTAGAACACATGATCTGATAAGTACAATTTTAATGTGAAGGCAACGGAAGTGAAAGCGTTGATCCTCTTCAGAATCTAATAAGTAAAAGTCAATGTCATATTTTCAAAGAGTAATATTTTATTCTTGTTACAGTGTTACAAAAACATAACAACTGAATAGGTTCTGCAAGTCAAAAAGACTGAGTTTATACCATTTGATTTGAAGTAGCTTTATTTATTGTACAACTTAAGTAAAGCCCTGGAACTCAGTAAGAAAGGAGAAAGAGATGCAGGACTGTGTTTTTAAGCAAGTAATGCAGACCTTCTACATCTGTTCGCCAACCCCACCCTCCTCCCCTTCGGAGGTATTTTCAAAGTGCACCAGCAGTATTTTCTTCACAGCAACATGTAACAAAAATTGACATGGTGGCCGCGCTTATGAAAATACCTCCAGGAGGGAGGGCGCAGTTGGCAAACAAATGTAAAAGATAAGTGTTATTTGCATTAAAATATGGTAATTGTTTGAGATAGAATTGCTTTAGCTGAAACAACCATGGGTCTGTGAGTTTCCTCCTTTATTTTATTAGTTTCTGGATGGAGAAGAGTAAACATATGCAAAATGAATGAATAGTAAGTAGATTACAAGAAGGATCCATGGCCCATATTAAATTCTATTTTGAATGAGTTTCCAAAATCATTCCGCTGAATAATCCATGTAAACAATTGATTCATTCTTCAGTTCCCCTCAGCTTCAACCCTCAATATTACTTCATTTTCTTCATGTCCCTTACCAGGTATTTCCTAGTTTAATTGCCAGGGAAAGACAAGTAGGTAAAGTGAAGTTTTGGGGTAAGCCAGATTTTCTTCTCATCTGTGCATAGGCCATGTGGTCTATACACACAAGAAACCCTACTTCCTGTTTGGGGGAGTAGCATCAGAACTGGAGAACTTAGTATATACACTATACAGCACTCAGACACTGAGTTCTGAGCTTGAAGCAGAACAAAACACATTTGTGTAGAGGACTATATGCCACATGCCACTCTCCAGCCTACTGTGGATGTTCATGGCCTTCATCTACTCTGGTAAGGAAGGTTCCAAACGTGGGTAAAAATGTTAAGGATGAAAGGATTGCATATGGTACTTTGCACGGACTTAGGGAAAGGGGAATTGGAGAAAAGCAAGTATACTGAAATGTCAATCTGGTTTGTGATTGGGTCCCCAGTTAGTCTAATTCTTATGATATTTTATTCACTACTCCAGAGGATCAGTTCTGTCCTCTGATTTTTCCCACAGGATCCATTGTGGCCCAGAAAGTTACTCAAGCCCAGTCAACTACATCCGCGCAAGAGGGGGCGGCCGTCACTCTGGACTGTCTGTATGAAACAAGTGAGACAGTATACTCTATTTTCTGGTACAAGCAACTTCCCAGTGGCAAGATCATTTTCCTTATTTATCAAATGTCTTCTGGCCAGAACGCAAACAAAGGTCGCTACTCTATAAAATTCCAAAAAGAAAAAAAATCTATCAGCCTCATCATTTCAACCTTACAGCTAGAAGACTCAGCAAAGTATTTCTGTGCTCTCGGGGAACGCACAGTGTTTGAAGTGATAGTAAAAGCTGAACAAAAACCCCAGAGCCCAATAATGGAGCACTCCCTGTATAGGGTCTGAGCTGAAATGCACACCTGCAGATCCCAGACAAGAAATGGTAGTGACTGTGGTGGCTTCATATGTGGTCTGGATCAGAGATATCATTTTAAGTAAAAGCTCCCTATAGCTCATTTGGAAACAGGTGTCCGGAGTAACATTTTTCAAATACATTCTCTATCTTGAATTTCTGACTTAAAATAGATCAGACAGAACATGTGTCAAGTTGTCTAATCCTGAAAAAAACCGGTCCTATAATATTTTAATTAAGGTGGCAGTTTCACTTAAAGACATTCACAGTACAAAACTGGGTCTTTTATATCTGGAGTAGCTATGATGATCATTTCGTTACCCTTTCCCCTTAGGGTTTTTGTCAGTAAGGTGCAACCAGAGAAGTAGAACTGCCATTAGTGATATAGAATAAGAGATTAATTCTAAGGATTAGACCTTATGCAATTGCTGGAGCTGGTGGAGGAGTCTATGCAAAGCTGTTTTCTTTGTATCTGGTATTGAGCTTGAAGTTACTGTAGGTCAGCTAGCTAGCATTTGAGAAGGAAAGTTGGATGTGAACAAGAGCACGGGCAAACTGTGACTTGTAAAGACAAACTGTAACCCATGAGGACAATTGGAGACCAAAAAGACAAATTGAAACTTGTTTGTCTCTTACCTCCTTCAGTCTCATAGTGGTTGGTGATGTTTAGGAGAAGCTGCTCACATTTGCTGTCATGCCACACACATGGCCCAGGACAAAGAGAAACTGAAGGAAGAGATCTATCTAGTGGGAGCTGGTGAAGTTGTGAGTCACCAACAAGGACAGCCAGCAGAGATGAGTGACCACATATGTGAGGTGCCACAGTGCCCTGAGCCCTGCACCAACCTGCAGGGCATAAAAAAATATGGCTGCTACATCACACTGACCTTCCAAATCTTGCACAAATTTCTCTTGTGGTCAACCCTAATCCAGAAGTATGTAGGAAAACAAATTCTCATAAAATTATTTTCAGCTTACAGAAAAGGTAAGTGGACACAGCACAAAGCTACCAAAGTACATTTCTTGTCACCGTGGAATTTCTTTTATCATGTGCTTCTCTTTTAACAACACTTAACTTCCAAATAAAGACAATAGCAAAATCAGGCTTCTCCCTAACATGATGCAACTATTACTTATTCGGTCAAAAACATGGTAACTGTCATCTCCAAAGAATTTACAAAATCTGTTTGTCTGTCTTCGGGTGATGTTCTTTCCTCTCTTAGTGGAGTCATACTCCCCCTTTGATCTCCTGTAACTTAACTGCTGAGATATAAGATTAACTTTTATTAGCATGTTTTATGTTACTACAGGTAGGCAAATGTGAGAGGGAGTAAAAAATGGATAATATGTACACATTTATGCAAATATCAAATGAAGATGAAGTGTTCATAACTATTAGAACCCTTGTTTCTGCAAATTGTCATGTGATTCCAGTTGGTTTTTATAACCACCCCTTCCATTACCCAGTCCATAGTCCCTTTGCTCTCAGAAAGCACCTCTACTCACTGCTACAATTGATTTACTATAAAATAAACTCCTTGGTCAGGAGGCATGCTATGTGGATTATCATGAAGTTGAACAGAAATTGTATAAGTCCACCAAACATGGTTTGGGCAGAAGAATTTCAGGCATAGATGGAAAATCCATATTCAGATTGTATATTCAAGTGAGAAAAATTCTAGACAACAGCTAGAGAATGATGATACATTGTGTTCTGGGAAACATTTAGAGTGATGCCTGAGTTCTCATCAGAAATAATGGAAGTCAGAAGGTGGGGCCAAGATGGCAGAATAGTCAGACGCTTCCTATGGTCCCTCTTACTACAAAGACATGAAAAAACAAGTGAATTGATCGTATATGACAATCTAGAGCCCTGAACATCAAAGATAAACTTGAGGAGTCAAACTGAGCAACAGGGGGAGGGAAAGACAGTTCAGAAGCAGCAAAGAAGTGCCAGACCTGACATGGCCCACACACTGCTGAGGCAAACAGTAGCACTCGGGACACATTTTACTGCAGTGGAGAGTCTGGACAACCCTCTGGAGCTAAGGAGAAGCAGCGCTGGGTCTGTGAAAGTTAAGTGCAAGCATCTAACCCACCGTGGAGGATCAAAATAACCCCTCTCCTTCTGGGACTTCTGTAACGGAGAAGTACCTCTCTTCCCTTCAATGGCCCTCTTCCCGCTCTGCTCTGGGGCTGGTCTGGCAGTGTTGAGCAGTTGCCACTCCCCCAAGGCCAGAAGTGGGATCTGTATTGCCTGAGCTGGTCTCCAGGCATTGGAGAAGGAACAAACAAACAAATGAACAAACAACAAAAATGAAACCACCAGCTCCCCTGAGCTGGCTGCTCAAGTCTAACCACACCCAAACCACTTTCGTGGCTTTAAAACATTGCCATGCCCCTAAGCAAGAACTCAGGACAGCATTGCCCCTTTGCCTAGGCACAAGCATAAGAGGTCCACAGACGTTGAATATTATTTACCCCTGCCTAGACCTGTGTGGACCCATTCAACACTGTAGACCCTGATTACCATAGTACAACAGGGTATATAACTGAAGCCTATTTTCAACTGCAACAGTTAAGGGGGAGTGGCAGATTCGTGACTTTTGACACTGCCCTACCCATTAAGCAGGGTCCTCACCCATCCACATCAGAGGCCTCATTGGCAGCTTCAATCATTCCACCTAGCCACCCATGAAAGGGGTCTGAGAATAAGTGGTGCCTCCCAGTCCTTACAGCCAACTGCATTGGGTGCCCAAAGTCTGGCTGCAAAACTCACTCACCTACATGATCTAGGGGACAGGGACACACCTTCCACCTTGGCACTCAGGGGAAGCCATCAGCCCCCTACCTTGCTCAGCACATAACTCCCTACTGCAGCCAAATTACTGTGCCTGCTCTAATCACCCCTATGTAGCCCTGCCCATATGGAACTGTAGGTGAGAGCCTGCACCACATACTTGGTAATTGACGACCAGGACACCTCAGCTGAATCTACACAAGAAAAGTAAACAGACTCCTGGGCTCACATACCTAGTAACAGCTCTAACCACCTGATGACAGGATGTGAGAGCTTCAAAGATGCCAATAAACAAAGTAGCTCACAAGCACACCCTATCTGGGCATATCAAAACAAAATAAAATAAAACAAAAAACTAGGACACAGTACGCAAACATACAATAAATAAATATAATAACTTATTTGATGACTCAGAGACAACAGTCAATATCAAATCACATAAAGAGGGAGACAATGATGGCTCCAGCAAGTGACCAAAGCAAAGAACCAGGAAACTTCCTGGAGTAAGAGAAGGTCTTGGAATTACTGAAGGTAGAATTCAAATGATTAATATATAGAGCTCTTCCAAGATATCAGGAAGGAGTTCAGGCAAAACTCAGACAAAGCCAAGGAACACACAGACAAAGCAATAGAGGAATTTAGGACAGCTACACAAGAGCAAAATGACAAATTTAACAAGCTGCTAGAATCCATAGAGAGACAGCAAATAGAAATACAAAAGATTAATAATCAAATTTCAGAATTAGACAATTCAATAGAAACTCATTAGAGCAGAATTGAGGCAACAGAAGTCAGAACTAGTGAGACTGAAAATACAGCACTTGACAACAATTTATCTGAGGAGAAATCAGAGAAAAGAATTTAAAAAAATGAAGAACCCCAAAGAATTATGTGGGACTTTATCAAAAGGAATAACCTACGAATGATTGGAATACCAGAACAGGGGAGGCTAACAGAAAATATAGAAAGAATTGTTGAAGGTGTGGAGGCAGAAAACTTCCCTGGTATCATGAAAGACAAAAGATATCTCTTCAAGAAGCTCATCGAACTGCACACCTGGTAGATCCCAAAAGAAAGTCACCAAGACATAATCAAATTTTCCAAAACCAAAGACAAGCAATTTTAAGAGTGTCTAGGGATAAACAAAAAGTCACCTACAAAGGAGAGTCCATAAGACTAAGCTCGGACTACTCAGCAGAAACCATGCATGCAAGAAGGCAATGGGAAGTCAAATATAAAGCCTTGAAGGAAAAAAATTGCCAGCCAAGAATTATATATCCAGCAAAATTGTCTCTCAAATATGATGGCGAAATTAGGGCATTTCCAGATAAACAGAACTTGAGGGAATTTGTAAAAACCAAACCAAAATTATAAGAAATACTAAAGACTAGAGAACCAATCGTATCAGATAACAACCCAAGACTAGAACACAGGACTGAACAATCAGATATCATCCCAGATAGGGTAGTCACAAAAATAAATCAAAGCTAAAACACCAAAAATACAGAAACAGAGACATCGATATGTAAAAGATGATAAAATTAAAACAAAAAGAGGGATTAAATAGTGTAGTCATAGAATTTTCATATGAAGAGTAAGTTAAGGTGATATCAAGAAATAAAAGATTGGTTTAAACTTAGAAAATAGAGGTAAATTATAAGATAACCACAAAGGAAACTAACAAGTCTACACATCAAAAAAGAAAAAAAAAAGAAGAAGAAGGAAATATAAAGATTCAGCAAATGAAAAATCAACAACAATGGAAAAGATGAAATGAAAATACATAAAGAAAAAAGACTCAGCACAGAAAATGAAGTGGAACAAACAAAATTTTAATACCACACAAAAAAATACATAAAAATTACAGCACTAAACTCATACCTATCAATAATTACACTGACAGTAAATAGACTAAACGCACCAATAAAGAGACAGAGAGTGGCAGAATAGATAAAAAACACAATCCATCTATATGTTGCCTACAAGAGACACATCTTAGACTCAAAGACACAAACAAACTAAAACTCAAAAAATGGAAAAAAATATATCAAGCTAACAACAATCAAAAAAGAGCAGGAGTGGCAATATTAATCTCTGACAAAATAGTCTTTAAAGCAAAATCAGCCACAAAGGATAAGGAAGGACACTAAATAATGATTAAAGGGTCAATAAACTGAGAGGATATAACCATAATTAATATATATGCACCCAACAACAGGGCTCCAAAATACATAAAACAAACTCTAACAGCACTGAAAAGAGAAATAGACAGCTCCACAATAGTAGTAGGAGACTTCAACACACTACTTTCAGTGAAGGACAGAACATCCAGAAAGAAGCTCAGTAAAGACACGGAAGATCTAAATGTCACAGTCAACCAACTTGACCTCATAAACATATACAGAACACTCCACCCAACAGCAGCCAAATGTACTTTCTTTTCCAACACACATGGAACATTCTCCAGAATAGAGCACATATTAGGCATAAAGTAGAAATCAATAACAGAAAAAGCAAGGAAAAAAATACAAATACACGGAAAGTGAACAACACCTTGCTCAAAAACTACTGGGTTATGGAAGAAATCAAGGATGGAATAAAGAAATTCACAGAATCAAATGAGAATGAAAACACATCTTATCAAAACCCTTGGGACACAGCAAAAGCAGTGCTCAGAGATCAATTTATAGCAATCAATGCACACTTCCAAAAGGAAGAAAGGGCCAAAATCAAACATTAACCCTACAACTTGAACAAACAGAAAGAGAGCAGCAAAAGAAGCCCTCGGACACTAGAAGAAAGGAAATAATAAAAATTAAAGCAGAAATAAATGAAACAGAGAATAGAAAAACAATTGAAAGCATCAACAATACCAAAAGTTGGTTCTTTGAAAAGATCAACAAAATTGATAAACTGTTGGCCAAACTGACAAAAGGAAAACAGAAGAGGAAGCAAATAACACAAATAAGAATTGAGATGGGCTATATCATAACAGAATTCTATGAGAAATTGCAGTCTAACAAATTTGAAAACCTAGATGAAACAGACAAATTTCTAGAAACACTCCACCTACCTAAGCTAACACAAACCAAGGTAGAAAAACTAAATAAACCTGTAAAAATAGAAGAGCTTGAAGAGGTAACTAAAAACAAACAAACAAAAAAAACTCCCAACAAAATAAAACCCCTAGCCATGAATTCTACCAAACTTCCAGAGAAGAGTTAACACCACTACTAGTAAAGGTATTTCAGAGCATAGAAAAGGATGGAATACTCCCAAACTCATTCTGTGAGTATATGAGACAAAGTGTCATCATCCTCCCTTCCAAGGAGCATTCTGGCTGTACTTCCAAGACAGATTTGTTCATTCATCTTGAAGTCCATGGTATATTCAGTATTCTCCACCAACACCACAATTTAAAGGCATCAATTCTTCTTCGATCTTCCGAATTCACTGTCCAACTTTCACATGCCTATGAGGTAATTGAAAATACCATGGCTTACTGCTGAAGATCAAAAACTACAGCCTTCAGTATGGATTACACCTCAACATAAAGAAAATAAAAATCCTCATAACTGGACCAATAAGCAACAGCATGATAAATGGAGAAAAAATTGACATTGTCAAGGATTTCATTTTACTTGGACCCACAATCAATGCCCATGGGAGCATCAGTCAAGAATCAAGTGATGTATTGCATTGGGATGTATTGCACTGAGCAAACCTGTTGCAAAAGACTCTAAAGTGTTAATAACACATACCTATATTTACATACATATTTAATTTATTTTTATTAAAAATCACTGTTAAGATGGTGGGAGGTCAATACACAGACTGGTAAACAATATTTGCAGTACCTATTTTTGAAAAATTACTCAAATGCAGAATATATGAGTTGCTAATGCAAATAAATAAGAAAAGAATAAACAATCAATAAAAAATGGCAGTAAGGTTGAAGAGGCACTTCAGAAATAGGATAACCAATAGCCAACAAGTATATTGAAAAAGTGCTTAATATCGTTATTCATCAGGGAAGTGCAAAATAGAACCCCTTTTGAGTGTCTCATCTGTTTTCCTTTTGCACCCTAAATGTATTAGCGTAACCCGGAAATGATCCCAAGAGAAGAAAGGGAAAATAATGACAACATGCAGGGAAAAGGATGGTTGCATAAGTTTCCCTCAAACACTGAACAACGTGGAGAAAAGAAAAAGCAGTAACAGTCCACCAACCTGAACAGTGAAGGAAAGGCAAGTTTTACTAGGAAAAATAAAGGGTGATATTTGAATTCTTACTATATGTAAGTCACTGTATTAAGCATTTCAGATTCACCATCTAATTGAAACATCATTAACCCTATGAAAAAAACAAAACCAATCCTGTTGCTATCGAGTTGATTCCAACTCATAGTGACCCTATAGGAGAGAGTAGAACTGCCCCATGGGGTTTCCAAGGAGCCGCTGGTGGACTCGAACTGCCCAATCTTTTGGTTAGCAGCCGAACTCTTAACCACTGTGCTATTAAGGCTCCACTAATCCTATGAGGTAGGTTTTATTGTTATTTCCATTTTTTATATTAAGTAAATGAGATGTGATTTTCCCTAACTTTGAAAAGCTGCTCCAATTTTTGTCAGCCAGGGTGTAGCATCTTACAATTCTCCTACAGAGCAAGTTTTGGACTATGGAGAAGCTATTGGCTCTAGAACCGGTGACTGGATGTTTCAGTAATGGTGATATTACTGGAGTCATCTGGAACCCAAGGGGAGCTATAGAAGGAAATGCCAACCCAAGGTGCAAATTGAGCCGGGGATCAACAGATGAAGAAATCACCAGCTAACCAGTTAACAGTGTTGAATACCTTAGCAAGACTCTTCTACACTAGTGTGCTGGTAAGTATAAGGGGCTAGAGGGAAAGATAAGCTATTATTCAAGCATGTTTCCTTATTAGGACTGTTGCCTCTTGCCTTTGCCCCCTCTGCTTGTAATGCTAACCCCCAAAATAGTTGCATTGTTTACCTCTGAATTTCTTTTAGGTCTTTACTCAAATGTTGCCACGTTGGGAGGCCTTTCGTGGCCGCCTTGTCTAAAACTTTCTAGTTTCCTTCCTAGAGAATCAGTCTCTAGCATACATACTCCAAGTATCAAGAACTAAAGCAGTTCTTCGCTGAGGCACTGCCACCTTGTGTCCAGCTAAAATGGTTTTCGATGTTTATGCTGGCCTTCCTGTTGTCCTCCAAGAGCCCTGGTGGTGCAGTGGTTAAGAGGTTGGCTGCTAACCAAAAGGCTGGGAGTTCAAATCCACCAGTTGCTCCTTGGAACCCTATGGGACAGTTCTACTCTGTGCTATAGGGGCGCTATGAGTTGGAATCGACTCGATAGCGATGTTTTGTTTTTTTGTTTTGGTTCCTGCTGTCCTCTAGTGTTCGTGGTTTAAATTCTGGCTATGCCTAGTGGCATTAGGAGCTACTATTGTAGAAACAAAATCAGTAGACTTCATATTTCAGTAGCATATGAGAGAGGATTCGTGAGGACTGACTGGCTTTTGATATTTTTTTTTTTCCTGCCAGATGTGAAGGTGATTACCTTTAAAATGACAAATATAATACATGGGATGATTTGAGCTGTAGAGTAATAGGATACCTCAGAAATAAAGCTTGGCATTGTTGTACAAGGTGGTATATTTCTCTCTGCCCTTTACTGCAACATAGAAGTAGCCCAAGTAGTGAGAGCAGGAGTCAGTAACAGGAAAAAGGACATTGAAGATCAGAGAGGTTAAATACCTTGCATGGTGTGACAGAATAAGAGCCAGAGTGAAGACTTCCTTCCCTAACCCACCTTGGGCTGATATCCTGCCTCATCCCAAGAGTAACTCTTCATCCCAGTACAGTATTGTCTTGCCTTTATAGTGCTTATCATTCTCTTATTTTTTAAGTCCATTTATTTAATTTCCTCTTCTCCCACTACACTCTAGGTCATTTTCTATCCTCTTCACTACCACATGCTCCATACCTGGAACAACATCTAGTACCCAGCAGGTACATTCAACATATATTTGTCGAATGAATGTACAAAAGATAACAAAATTTTTTTTGAGCCCTTGCAATTCGAACACTGATATAAGAGATTAAGCTGGACTAATTTTTGTGTTGTCTAGAACTGTCAACATTTCAACCCAGCAAGTCACTTAAGGTAAGATTTAAATTTTCAGATACTAAATAGTTGGATAACTATCTGTGATTTATCTGCTTTGCTTTCTTTAACTACACTTTAGGGAAATTAATAAGGAGTCTTTCTAAAACTTTGGTCTATAAATTCCTTGTTTTAGTAGTCAGAGGATATCTTGAGGCATTTTCTCTGGTAGTATATGCATCTTGTCTTTCACGTTGCAAAATTTTTCAAAGGTCCATACTTGTGTGCATGCAGATGTATGTGCATATATTTTTGTTTTAAATAATATTTTCTATATATAATCTATATATATTTCAAATTTGCATAAGAGTGAATATACAGGCTTACTGTTTGCTCAACACAGAGGAAGTGAATTGACCTTGTTTCCCCTCAACATTAATGTGGGTACATTTAGAATCCTCCCTTGATATCTTAAGCTATAAAGAACAATGGTGAACGTTGATATTACCGGTTCAGTTGTTCTGTGGCCAAAGCGGGAAGGAAGGAAATAGGACCATATGAACTTCTAGAAAGACAGTATAATTTCTGTTTATTTTTTCCACATGGATAAGCTACATCGAGTGGTCAAGTATCTTGGCCTCTGCTTCAGGTAAGTGTGTGCCTCCATCTTGCATGATTCTGCCAACTAGTTGTAAGAATGCTCCCTGCTGTTGGAGATGTGCCCTTCTTATTCTGGAAACTGCCCCTCCAGTACTTGGATGAATTTATCACCGTATCTGTGTCCTCATCAGAAACAAGCTCTTCAGCATGCAGGCTTTCTGAGTGGTGTGGTCACATCCTCACTCTCCTATCTCTGAGTCATCTGATTGCTGAGATCTGAAGGAAAAAGGAACTTGAGTTTTAGTGGCCTTTGTTGTCTAGCAGCCCATCCATAAACCTTTTCCTAACACGTCTAGATTAGAAGACATTACTAAGACTTTTCAGGGTTTCCTTTACTGATTAACCACAACTACATTTCCTCTTTTGAGAAGCAGAGCTAAAAGCTGGTTGTTGAGAGGACTTCCAATCCTTACATTTTTCAGAACATGATTTAAGTCTGAGTGTGAGGAAGGCACAATTTCCTTAATCTGAGTACATACCCTATGCTTTTTCATTTACTTTATTCATTTGTTCATTGGGAAGAAGTTTCCAAAGCCAATCCAAACTACCAATTTCCCAGATGTAGAATTTATATTCTGAAAAATCTTCATTAATTCTATCTGGTACTATTACATTTTCCCTGAACATATCTTATTTCTCCATCTGTATTTTGAACTCACTGAGAGCAGAGAAGGTTGCTTTTGTACCATTTTTTTAATCCCTCTGATCTCATAGGTAAATTCTAGGCACAAAATCACTCTCAAACAAATATACGTATGTTGAATCAAACTAACATTATACATAGGCAAGACAGAACATAATTCTTACACAATTTTAAACAACTTTATTGAGATATAATTTATGTTTCATAAAATTCACCATTTTGAGTGTACAGTTCAATGATTTTTAATAAATTTGTTGAGTTGTGAAACCTTACAATAATCCAGTTTTAAAATATTTTTATCACTCCAAAAAGATCTCTCAGGCCCAATTATGGTTAAACCTTATTCCCATCCCAGCCCAGGCAACTACTAATATACTTTCTGTTTATAGATGTTCCTTTTTTGAACATTTCTTGTAAATGAATCATTCAATATGTGATCTTTCCTGTCTTTTACTTAGCGTAATGTTTTTCGGTTCATCTATGTTGCAGCATGTACTACCATTTAATTTCTTTTTATTGTCGAATAGTATTCCATTGTATGGGTATACTACATCTTGTTTATCTATTTACCAGCTGATGGACATTTGAATTGTTCCCTTTTGGGGGCTATTATAAAGAATAGCAAAAAATTACCTACCTACCTAACCATTGCTGTCAAGTTGATTTTGACTCATAGTGACCCTATAGGACAGAGTAGAACTGCCCCCTAGGGTTTCCAAGGAGCAGCTGGTGGATTCAAACTGCTGACCTTTTGGTTAGCAGCCATAGCTCTTAACCACTGAGCTACCAGGGCTCCGGCCACAAATTACACGCCCATTATTTTTAGAACATATCTGGCATTAAAAACATTTATGAACATCACCTATGAAAGTGGTATGGCAGATTCCAAACAACATGACTCCAGAGCTGGATAGATAGATGTTCTAATTCTGACTATGCCACTTACAGATAATCAACCTTAAGTAAATTACTTAATCTCTTTAAAATTTAGTTTTCTTCATTGTAAATTGGAAATAGTAATAAGTCTATTGCATGACTATTGTATTAGAATAATGTACACAAAGCAAAAGGTAGTTTAGTACACAGCACATAGTACATGAGCACATTTATAATTTAGGGGGATATGGAAGTTTAAAAAAAATCTGGAAAGAAATTCATAAAGGAAATTCTCCCCTCAAAGCTTTTCGTATTACAGACCACCATCCTGCCCACAGTTTCCTCTAAACCTGAGTAATAGCAATCCACAATTAGGCAGCCCCACTTCTTAAAAGTTTTCAACTCTTTATGTTCTGAACTCACAGGGAATTTCCTCAATGTTTGTAAAGTTGGCCTCAAGAAGGCAGTGTTTGATTCCTCCTTGTGAACCATGGGACAGTGAACCTAGGGCAGAATTGGTTGGCATATATGTTTCTAGTATGTGTACCGGAGCTTGTTTCTGATTGGATGGGCAATCCTGTTTTCTAAAGTAGACTATTCCACAGATCTAGACTGCAGAACGTTCTTGGGCAGGACAAATGGAGAAGAATCCTTCTGCAGCCTCATTGATCATCTTGGGGGTAAGTTCAGGAGTTGCTGAAGACATTCTGACCACCTTGGGGCGAGGGGAGTGGGTAAGGAAGGGGGATTCATCCAGGGTTTTATTTGAGAATGTGTGAAGAAAACACAAACTGTGTAGAGACACCAGTTTTCATATCTGACCTTGTCTTTCTGAGCAGGAGTGAGCAGCAAAGTCAATGTGGAACAGAGTCCTCAGTCGCTGCACATTCAGGAGGGAGAGAGCACCAATTTCACCTGCAGCTTCCCTTCCACCTCTTTTTATGCCTTACACTGGTACAGCTGGGAACCAGCCAAAGGCCCCAAGGTCCTGTTTGTACTGCTTTCAAACGGGGATGAACAGGAAGAAAGACGTATAAGAGCCACTCTTAATACTACAGAGGGTTATAGCTACTTGTACATCAAAGGATCCCAGCCTGAAGACTTAGCCACATATCTTTGTGCCTTTGACCCAGTGCTCTTCAGGCACCCGTAGCCCATACGCAAACCTGTGGCTGGTGCTGCTCTGGTGCCCAGCTTCGATGAAGAGCCATGTGTGGTTTGTTATCAGTCTCCAGGTGGGGCTTAGGGAAAGGCAAATTCAGTGAATAACAGTGTTATCAATAATAAGGAAAAATGTAAATATATATGAACATGCATTCTAGTAATTGTAGCTCCCTGATCTAAGTGGGTTGTTATTAAACATCACTACCCCTGACTCCCACCAATATGTTAGCCATATCATTGAGTCAGATCATTTGCCTCCACTTTGGGCATGATTCCAAATGATCTAGGTAGTTACTCAGACCTATCTGAAATAGTCTGAGGAAACAAGGGTAGTATTTACTCTTAATTGTTGCTACTTCCCCAGAGCTAGTCCTTGCATCCCATTTCCTCACACTCATGCATGGGGATTGATACGTAGGAGCACGAGGACCTGCCCTCTCTTCAGATACCTGGTACAGAAATCTGCATGTTTCATACCATTTAATCCATTGTTGCTTCATTTAATCCAGTGGGGTTTTGGTTTTGCTTTAGTTCTGCCTTCCCCCTACACAAAGGAGCTCTGGAGGCACAGTGGTTAAGTGCTCAGCTGCTAACTGGAAGGTTCAAACACACCAGCTGCTCCCTGGGAGAAAGATGTGGCAGTCTGCCTCCCTAAAGATTTACAGCCTTGGAAACCCTATAGGGCAGTTCTACTCTGTCCTACAGAGTCGCTATGAGTTGAAATTGACTTGAAGGCAACAGGTTTTTTAACTTCCCCCTACATGAACACCTATATTTCATTTCTTCTTATATGTGGCTATTTGCATTTTTTAAACTCACTTATGGGACCTGAAAGGGGCACTGGTGGGGGAGATTGACTGCTCAGTGTGGTCTGTCCTCCAGCTTTTACCGTGATTGTGGTATTGAATGAGTAATTGAACTCTCTATTATCTAAGTTTCTTTGTTTATAATTTCCAGGATTTGAGGCAGATCCAGTATCTGATCTCTGCTTCTTTTGCAGATTTCCAAACAATCCACCAGTTTGAGGTCCCTTTGATACTCTAACCAGTTGCCGTTGAGTCGATTTAGACTCACGGTGACTCCATGTGTGTCAGAGTAGGACTATACTCCACAGGGTTTTGAATAGCTGATTTTTCAGAAGTAGATCACCAGGACTTTCTTCCAGGGTGCCTCTGGGTAAACTCAAACGGCCAACCTTTCAGTTAGCAGCTGAGTGCTTAACTGTTTGTGCCACTCAGAGACTCCATTACTAATGGTACCCTGAAAATGTATTGCTGTTGAGTTGATTCCAACTGACAGTAATCCTATAAGACAGGGTAGAACTGCCTCATAGGATTTCCAAGGAACCAAATTGCCACATCTTTCTCCCACAGAGCAGCTGGTAGGTTTGAACTGTTGACCTTTTGGTTAGCAGCCAGGCTGCTTAACCACTGCGTTGCCAGGGTTCCTTACTGGTACTCTAACAAAAACCAGACCAAACCCGTTGCAATCGAGTCAATGCCGACTCACATCGACCCCATAGGACAGAGTCAAACTACTACCCCATAGGGTTTCCAAGGAGCAACTGGTGGACTAGAACTGCTGACCTTTTGGTTAGTAGCCAAGCTCTCAACCACTGTGCCACCAGGGCTCCACTGGTACTCTGGAGGCCTCTAATTCTGGGGCCTTTCTGGGCTTCTTCAACATAAATTAACTTGCTTCTGAGCCTCCTAATCAAATAGCTTAAATTTCAGCTTTCTTCAGATATCTATATTAATAACTACTTACACAGCTCCTGTCCAGCTTCACAATTATTGTGCTATTTTTTCTCTCTCTCTTTCCTCTTCTGGATTTATGTTTTTTTAAAATCCCTTTACAGACATTATAACATCTTTAGGAAAAAAATCCTACATGTTATTAAAATAGCTTAGAATATGTACAAATCCCTTATTAGATCCATTTAAGAGACATATACATGGAAAGATATTTTTTTTTCCATAAATTGGTCACAAGGTAATAATGAATCTATTTGACCATCAGACTTGGAATGGTTGACTGTTACATTATTTGAGTGTGGGTAGAATTGGAAGTGCATAGCACAGTAGTGAATGGGCTTAGTTGTGTATCATTGTGCACTACTGTTTTGTGGAGTAAAAGAACACAAAAGAAGAGCAATCACTTTTCCAGCTGCTGGTCAGCTTCTCAAAATGGGTCTCCATCATTTTTGACCAAACATCAGCAGAAGAGTTTCCAATATTTTAATGAGTGTTCTGTGGCTTTAGCTAACTCTGAACTGGTAGAAAGAAACGGCACAGAGAAAAGACAAGGGCAAAGTCTGCCTCATTTGTGCATTGCTGTAACACAACACTTCTTAGTCTTTTCCATGTCACACCACATGGAGAAATTGGTTATATTTTTACAACACTTACAGTGTAGTATGATGCTGCTTGGAACTGACTCATGACCCTACCCTAAAGATCTTTCCATGCATGTAATCCATTCCTGGAGCCAGTGGCACCTATTTTGGAAAATTTACTATTACAAATATGGAGAAAATGTATATCTGAAGTAGAGACTACAAAAATATCCATATCTTCAAGAAAGCAATGAGTAATCAAGGAAACAATGGGACAACATTTCCAGTCTCTCTGAGGTCTCAAATTTTTCTGAAATTGAAATAGTTTGTTAAATTTTGATCATTCATAGTGATACAGGCATGACCTCATCATAGTCCCTCTTTTTTTTTTTAGAGTTTAGGACATGGAATGAGAAAAATAAGGGAAATATAAAAACTCTTGTTCAAAAACATTAAACAAGAAAAACTTATATCTCCCAGTTTATTGTAGAACCTCAACCTGAGCCATCTGCCACCTGCTTCTGTGCTGTCGGGGCCCAGGGCTCTCACCACATCTGCAGCCAGTACCTGAGCATTGCTGCCGGGGTTTCTGTGGCAGAGCAGAATCACTGGGAAGATATTTCACAAAGAAGGTCAATAAAACAGACGTTTCAGGCTGAGCTAGTAGAAGCCATCAGAAATCTGAAAGGGGAAGTCACATTTTTATTCTTCCTGATTTCTGACAAGATCTCAACAAGACTGTTCTTCACAGGACTTCAGAGCTGTTACAGTTACCTAATGCTGTGTAACAGACCACCCCAAACTTTGTGGCTTAAAACAACTACCATTTACTATCTCATGATTCTGAGGTGATTGGCTCAGCCCTGAGTTGGCTTCTGCTCATGTCGGGTTGGCCAGGGCTGCAGTCATCTAAGGCACGACAGGACTGGAACACCCAGGATTGCCCACTTACATATCTGGAGCTTTGTTGGGAACACCTGGCAGGCTGAGCTTAGCTGGAACACTGAGATGGCTGGACTTCGCACTCACTCCATGTATTCTCGGAGCCTCTTCCCTTCCACATGGCCTCTCCATGTGGTTTCTCCCCGTGGTCTCTCTAGCAGGATAGCTATAAGTCATACCTGGTGGCTTAGGGCCCCCAAAAACACAAAAGTGGAAGTTGCCAGACATCTTAACGCTTGGGTCCAGAGCTGCTACAATGTTACTTCTGTTGCATTCTGTTTGTTAAAGCCAGTCAAGGAACCAGCCCAGATTCCAAGTGGGAGGGAACAATACAAGCCCCTGAATATGAGGAAGCATCAGTCATTGGGGGCAATCTTTGGACATTGGCTACTACAAGAGGTAATAAACACATCCCTTATGACAGATAGCTCATAGCCACCCTATAAGACAGAGTAGAACTGCCCCTCTGAGTTTCCAAGGAGCAGCTGGTGGATTCAAACTGCCGACTTTTTGGTTAGCAGGCATAGCTCTTAACCACTGCACTACCAGGGTTGATGGCAACAGGTTTGGGTGATTCTTTTTTTTTTTTTTTTTTTGTGACAGAGAGATACCAGAGAGATAATGATGCATGACACACATCCAGTTATTATCAAGCTCATATCAATTTCACCTCTCAAATAACACTCACATTCATTTCCTTTTTCCTCTACTCCTTGCTACTTCCCTATTTCAGGAATTCAGCATTATCACTGGAATGATTGTGATGACCATCTAATTGTTTTCCTGCCTGTTATAGGTTGAATTGTAACCCCCAAAAAGATATGTTGAAGTCCTAATCCCTGGTACCTGTGAATGTGACCTTGTTTAGAAATAGTCTTTCTTTGAAGATGTTATCTGTAAGGTTAACATGAGGTCATGCTGGACTAAGGTGGAATCTAATCCCTTCTGAGTGACATCTTATAAATGAGGAGAAAAGACACAGATAGAGAAGGGGAAGAGAACACATGACAACGGAGGCAGAGGTGGCGGCAAGCCAAGGATGCCAAATATTGCCGGGAGCTTCCAGAAGCTAGGAGAGAGGCATGAGACAGTTTCTCTCTCAGAATCCTCAGAGGGAATCAACACAGCTAATACACTGATTTGGATTTCTACCCTCCAGTACTGTGAGAAAAAGTGAATGGTTCTTTAAAGTCACCCACTTTTTTCTTCTGCGGGCTGATGAAACTGAGACACTGCCTCTTAATCTCTCTCTATCAGTCAAACTTCTTCACTGCCACCACAGTTATTATAAAACATCTCTCTGATGAGATTACTCCCTGCTTATTTTTGGGTAATGAGGAACTATTGGAATTGTAAAGTTCAAACTCTATATTAAAACATACAAGGCCATTTACAGTTTTGTTGCAAGTTACCTTCTAGTTTCATCTTCCACTCTTCCACCACATACTCTAGATGTATATTAGTCATTTCAAACTTCTGGCCATTTATGCACATATTATTGCACACATATTAAGCTCTTTCCTGAATATGTGACTTTGCAGATGCTGTCCTCTTTGTCCAGAATATACTTTTCCATTGTAAAATGGAAACAAATCTACTCATCTTTCAGGGTCCTGTTCAGGCACCAACACTTATTTCTTGTCTGAGTTCTCATAGGATTACATTTGTAACATCTTATCATATCTGATCCTCTCTTAGGACACTCTTGACAAGAATACTTACTACTAAGAGTTATTTTATGTTTATATGCAGTGCAAGTATTTCCTACTGGGAATGCAGAGATTTCTTTTACTCCTTAGAGCAATGCATGTCTAGGACCCCCCACCCCCCACCCCCTCCATCTCTTCCTTTAGCGATTTCCACTTCAAACCATAAGACCCACAGAGAGCTCATAACAGAGACCACACTGTCATCTGGGGAAGGACAAAATTCTCCTGTGGGAAACTCTCCTGTCTTAGTTTATATGTCCCTGTGTAAACTGAGGCTGTGCTCTTGTGTGAAGATGGCAGCGTTTAAAGTATCCACAGGTGCTTCTTCTGGCTCCTTGTTCTTTTGGGAGGGGAATCAGTCTTCACTCTCATAGGATCAACAGTTTTGTCTTCATTTGGGGATCCAAATCCAACATCCCTTAGAAGAAAAAGGCATCTCAATACTATGTATTAATTTTTTTTTTTTCCCCTTAACTCACAGGGTTTGTCATTTTCCAGCACATTCTAAAACTGCTTCTTGGTCTGTTTCCACATTATGCCATTGTTCAGATTCAGATTCCTTTTTCGGCTCTAAACAAAATTTTAAATTTACATTCACATGGCTTCACTTTAAAGTCATTAGAGCTTTTGTAATGGGTTGAATGGTCTCCCCCAAAAGGTATGTCCACATCCCAATGCTCAGAACCTGTGAATATGATCTTATATAGAAAAAGGGTCTTCACAGATGTTATTAAATTAAAGATCTCAATATGAGATCATCCTGCATTATCTGGGTGGGCCCTAAATCCAATGATAAGCATCCTTAAAAAAGACACACAGAGGAGAAACACACAGATGAGAAGGCCATGTGAATACAGAGGCAGAGATTAGAGTAATGTAGCCACAAGCCAAGAAATGCCTGTCGCCACCAGAAGCTGGAAGAGGCAAGACAAGATTCTTCCCTAGCATTCAGAGGCAGCATGGCCCTTCTGACACCTTGTTTGCAACTCCTGGCCTTCAGGACTGTAAGAGAGTACATTTTTGTTGTATTAAGCCATCAAGTTTGTGGTAATTTGTTACAGCAGCCCTAGGAAATTAATACCGTCCCCTAAAGTTAACTTGCTAAAAAACTACAACCAACCCTCAATTGTTTACTTTCATGGAAAGGCACGATGGCAAACCAACACCATTTAGACTGTTCTTTGGAATATTTTGACTTCAAACCCTCACACATTGTAAGTGCAAACATGCACATTCATTTATCATTCAATAAACGTTTATCGAGTTACCGGTATTTACAAGGTAAAGGAGCTCTGTTGGTGCAGTGGTTAAGTACTTGGCTGCTGACTGAAAAGTTGGCAGTTTGGACCCACCAGTTGCTCTGTGGGAGAAAGATGTGACAGTCTGCTTCCATAAAGATGACATGAAGATTACAGCTTTGGAAACCTTACAGGGTAGTTCTACTCTGTCCTGTAGGGTTGCTATGAGTCGGAATTGACTCAACGGCAGTGGGTTTGGTTTTAGAGTAGTTCCTGGGGACATGTTGGTGAACAGTAGCCATGTGTCTATTGAGTTCCTACCACATGTCAAGGACAGTACTTGTGATACATCAGCAAACAGTAAAAAAGTTTCTTGTTTTGATAGACTTTATATTCTAGAACAACGCTGTCCAGTAGGACCTTCGATACGGTGGAAACTTTCTTTATCTGCACTATCCAATAGCCATGTGGCTACTGAGCACTTGAAATGTGCCTATTATAACTGAGAAGCTGAATTTTAAAATTTTATTTAATTTTAATTAGTTTAAATTTAAGTAACCACATGTGGCTAATGGCTACCATAAAGGACAGCACAGTTCTTAAAGATGACACAGTCAGTATCCTCAAGTTACATGAGACCAACTGAGGCAATTAACAGCTAGTTATAATACAAGTAATAATTGCTGCAATACATGTGATCAAAAATATGTGGGAGCCCATAGGATGCCATTCTATCCAAGTACCAAGTGTTTTGTTTTAAGGAAGTCTTCCTAGAAGAATTGATATCAGATAGATAAGACTTTTTAAAAAAATTATATTAAATTTTTTCTTTTTTTTGAATTCCTGACATTTGGAAAAGTAACATCATAGGAGGGTAGATAAATGCTCTAAATTTGGATAATTTACAACAAGGATAATCTGGATAGCAACAGCCAGATACATATTTTTTCACCTTCAATTTTGAGGTAATGGGCTGTCTAACAACAAATTACAAGTCATGTGCACGTTTATTAAGATGTGTGTGACCTAATATGTTCCATTACCACACGCTTACACACACACTACACAGCACAACATGATTCCTGATGATACTGGAAATGACAAAATCGAACTTTCTATTTCCTTCTCATGTGCTAGTTTTAAATCACAGAATCCATTTTTAAAAGTCAAATTATTCCTCCCTGAACAATATCAGTATTAGTAAACTCTTTCCTTCCAAGCCTTGACTACCCGAGTTAGAAAGCAACTTTAATTGATTATCAAATCAGCAATTTTTGAGTCAAGTCACAGGGGGGCAGCATCTGCAAACAGACTCCCGTTTGAAGGTGTATGGGTAAAATAGTGATCAGTCTAATTGGCTGTCTCAAATTGTAGCCACCCCTTCCTTTTTTTTTTTACAAAACTCAGTGGTAGACCAGGGCTATTTCTTTGGGCCTGGCAGTAGCCTGTACAAGGGAAGCTTGTTTAGGATCAGTCATGTTCAGCAACCCTTTCTGAAGAGGAAAGAGGGGAAGATGCTACTCATAGTACCAGTGTAGATCTTCTGGGTGCAATTGTCACGTGAGTTTGGGACTTTCCTGATCGCTTCCAGATAATCCAACATGGTAGAAAATTATCTGAAGGCAGGGAATGAGAGTTTCTGCTTAAGAATCAAGAATTAACAACAACAAAAAAGTTGAAGGAGAATGATGTGGGAGGGAGACATAAGAAGGAAGAGAAAAAGAGACAAGAAGACTGAGACCACTGTAGCTCAGAGAACAAAGATCTAATCGGTCTTTGTCTGATGTTTTCGATTGTCTTTCTGAACAGATGGGAATGGACAACAGGTGAAGCAAATTCCTCAGTTCCTGCTTATACAGGACGGAGAGAACTTCACCACCTACTGCAATTCCACAAGCACTTTTAACAAAGTGCAGTGGTATAAGCAGAAGCCTGGGGGATGTCCTGTCCTCTTGATAGTGTTAGTTAAGGCTGGAGAAGTGAAGCAGCAGAAAAGACTGACAGCTCAGTTTGGAAAGACAAGAAAGGACAGCTCCTTGCACATCACAGCCGCCCAAGCTGCAGATGTGGTCACCTACTTCTGCACGATGGCACAGTGCTCTCGAAGTACCTGCTGCCTATCCCCAAACCTTGCTGTGTGGGGCTCCCAGGGCAGTTTGTTCTTACCTCTCCTCAGAGCTGGAGTTAGAGAAAGCTTTAGTCACATGTCTATCAGGGGCTAGTGCAACCATCCCCATGGGCATGTAAGAGACAGAATAGTTTAATGTTTTATTTCCTAAAACTCAGTTATTTATTTTTCTGCACAGATGTCTCAGGGAATCCCATTTATCCAGGAAGAAGCAGTGGATATTGACAAATAGTTTTTTTTTTTTTTTTTTTTAATATATATTTTATTGTACTTCAGGTGAAAGCTTACAGAGCAAATAGTTTCTCATGAAATAGTAGTACACATGTTGTTTTTTGACATTGGTTAACAACCCCACAACGTATTAAGCCTCTAAATTCTCAACCTTTTTTTTTTGATGAAAATTACAGATGGCCAAAGATACACCGTTTCAAAAATTTCTACATTCACAGTTCAGTGACATTGACTACGCTCTTCCAACTGTGCTGTTATTCTCACTTAAGATGAAGGCTTACAGAAAAAATAGTTTTTCATTTAACAGTTACTACACATGTTGCCCTATGACAATGGTTAACAATCTCACAGCACATCAAGAATATCCTTACTCCACCTTGTGTTCCCTATCACCAGGGGGCTTCCTTGTCCCCTTCTGTCTTCTGGACCTTGACAAATAGTTTTTTGTATAAAAAATTTTTATACAGATGTTTGTATAAAGGATCTGATTGTATCTTTCAATGATTTCTAAGTAGATTTTTTTTTTTTAAGACTTTTAGCTCAACTACGTTGTGGGAAGTTTGAAAATTAAACATTTTTATTACATACTCAAAATTCAGAATTTTACCACCATCTTTATAAAGAGCCACCTCTTCAAGACTCATCTGCTTCGGTGCAGTGTAGCCCCATGTCACATGACATTATGAGTGAAGTGACTTCCTTTCCAGAGAACCGAGTGAATAGAGCTCTTTTCCAAATCAGGAACTCAGAAGAAACTGGAAGATGATCCATGAAGGGGGTCTTAAGTATGGCTTATTTCCTACTCTGTCAACTGCAATTATGTTCCCCCAAGCTTGGATAAAGGTGATGATACAAATGTTGGTGGCCACGTCAATTGTCCAACCACCGGAAAGAGATACTTAGCAATGCATTTCCTGATTCCAAAGTGTGTTCATTGATTTGACCAATTATTTTATACCTTGGAACTTATAAAAGTGTTATGCTTAGAAAGAAACTGTATTTGTAGGGGTCAAACCTTAAAACAAGTGAAATATTTACTCTACAGATAAATGGCCAAGTAAAGTTTTTATAATTTTTTCATGAAATATTTTGTAGTCATAGAAATTATTGTGATGAAAATTTTATAACAACATAGGAATTAATTTAACATATCAAATGAACAAAGCCAAATACAGAATAGTATTATGCCATTTGCAAAATTAATAAAATAACCTACGTAGGTGAAAAATAGTGATAGGGACACACAAACTTAGGTTAATTTCTAAGAGTAGCATAATTATTTGGTAATTTTTTCATCAATTATTAAATTTCCAGGACTACTCAGAGTTATTCCATAAATAGGTAATTTAAAATAAAATAAAAAAAATTCTCCTCTTGTCTTCCACCACAGTCTTGGCTCATCTGCACATCAGCCCTCTCTAACCAGCTCCTCCTTTCCTTTTTCTTGGGACTTTCATCTAGCTTTCTCTCCTTTCTCTTCTTCTTCTATATGTTTTTCTTCTGCTAATGACTCCAAGGTAGAAGATAAATTAGCAAAGTCACAAACATTGGAAAGTCAAAGTGAGTTGTAAGGCCTCAGAAGTAATCAAAAAATGTTTTGTACCTGGGTAAATGGTTTCATCTGTCAACACAGCTTCCAGAGATTATTTACTTCTAAAGAAAAAGGTCCTACCAGTAATAATTAGGATTATTAAATTCTCTATCAAATTTAGCAGAGTTGTCTGATATTTCTTGGCTCCCTTCACTGATTCCTCCTCTCTCTTTCTAAGTGTATCTTTTATTAAGCACACGTGAGTGACTCTCACCCTCTGAGTCACCTACATTTTCTTCCTAAGAGACGCCATGTGCAGACACAAAGGATTGACTGACAAATTCAGTTTGACTCTAGTGTTAAAGGAAGTTTACTGACTTCTTTCTCCAAAACACCTTCTTCTTCATAGGAGATGATTATTCGAAAATACTCCCCAAAACTACAACTAGTTCAACCTCTGTTTAAAAATATATCAATAGAATTGTTTCAAAGACCTAAACCAGAAGACATTTATCAGGATTTTTCCTTTCTGTATTACGTTCACTCTACACCTCCTTACTGTATTAAGAGTGATCCTGTCTTTGCTCTTTACTATGACTGGGTCCATTAATCCATATCTCTGCCTTTCTCCCTCCCTCACCGGAAGTATACTTAAAAATTAGGAATAATATTGCTTTATGAAGTGGATAGATATTTGATAGTGTACTGCCTAGTCCAGAGGAAAACTGTGTAATACTTTACCATTAATTATGATGCTTACTTTGGATATTTTCATAGGTACTCTTTATCAGATTGAGGAATTTCTCTTCTCTTTTTAGAATGTTGAGAGTACTCATCATGTGAGGATGTTGACTTTTCATTAAATCCTTTTGCTTTTATGAAAACAGCTTGAGTCCATTATTTTGGTTTTTCATCAAGCAAAATGGGGAAATTTTATCTCATATGGTCGTAGAGAAAATATAATCTTCTAAGATATAAAATCATTGAAAATGTCACCTGTTAGTGATGTCTTCTGTCTTCTAAAAAATAGAGGCAAAACAAACCAACAAACAAAAAATTATTTTAATTACTTTTGCTCTGCCTCTTGTCAATACAACAAAATGATATATTTCTGCCTACTTTAAGTAATTTTATTTTTTGTTTTTTCTTACATTTTCATAAGTACTGTATTGTTGACTTGTATTTTTATAATCTGGCACACAGTAGGCTTCCAATTAATATTTGTTAAACGAACGAAACAAGATTCCTATGATATTTACTCTCACGTCTTTATAGCCTGGTTTTCCTCACCCTAGGCTTGGAAAGTTTGTTGTTTATTATTGAACATTTGTCCACACATTTGACCCTATTATTTACCGTGTTGGAGTCTTTTGTTCAAAATGTTCTCTAGAAAACAGGAAGACTGCATTTAGAATAATTTAAAGATTTGCTCAGAGTACTTCTCCTGGTAAATGTGTGAATAAAAATGTTTCATTCAGTGCTTAGTTTGTGCCAATATCTCTTGCAAACATTAAATAAAATGGGCTTTTGAACTAGCCTTTAAATATGGGATGGATATAAAAGAAAAGGAAAATTAAAGTCAACAATTGAGAATCATAATGGATATATTACTTCTGAAATAACAAAGTAATTAAAATCTTCCTTGGAATACTATAGGACCAAGAAAACAAAGATGGATGCAGAGATATTATATCTAAGATATATCTCTTCAAACCCGTGAAAGAGTTTCTCAAAAGATTGCTGGCCACCTTTTGTCCTGTAAATGAATAATTTCTTTTATTAGGATCAGCACAAGTTGGTTCCTATGAGGCAGAGGTTAAAGATGTCCCAAATGTCAAACTTTTCCAAATTGCTGTCCCACTCCATCATCTCTAACATCAACTACTCTTCCTCCCCTCTGTACTCTTTCCTGTCTTTGGGTTCCATAATTCTCTGCAACATCTCACAGAACTCATGAACCATATCAAGGAAATGGCCCACACAGTTGTGGAGGCTGGCAAGTCTCAAAGCCGTGGGTCAGGCATAGGCTTCCACCAACCCATGTGGCTGCAAGCGCTGACCAATCCAAACCCGTAGGTCAGACCACAGTCTGCTGGCTCACAAGGCTGCAGAAGCTGGTGAATCAGGTCAGATAATAGGTTGCCAGCCCATGGGGCTGCGGAGGTCAGTGAATCCCAGAATCAGAAGGTCAGACGGCAGGCCACTGGCTCAAGTCCCAAGAAACAGAGGTCAGACAGTAACAAACTGGACGCAGGATACAGATGCAGAAAAAGCCTCACCTGAGCACCACTTATCTACATTGGATGCAGGCCACACCCCAGGGTAGGGCATAACTTGAGTAAGGATGGGACTTGAGTCACACACTCCTGCAAGGCTGTGACTCAAGACACACCCCATACCAATACTGCCTCATTAACATGGAGAGGTTAGGACTTACAACACATAAAAAGGAGGATAATTAGAATAATTACTTCAGACCACAAAATGGAGGACAACCATACAATACTGAGAATCACAGCCTAGTCAATTTGACATAACTCCAACTATCACAGGTTCCATATACCTTATTTGCTTAGTCTCGCTCAATCATTGTGTATGAGTCACAATCACCATGGCTAGAAGGGCCATATTAAGTAATTCATTGCGCTGCATCCTGGTTTTAGGTTATGCAATTCATTTAATCAGTCATAGGAGAAGGCTACTACATCTGCAAACTCAAGTTCCTTTCTGGGAGAGGGGAAGCTAAGCTTATCTTTTCCTAAGTTCCACAGAAAACAGGAAGAATGACATACTTTCATTCCTTTTGGAGCCCTTATGGTGCAATGGTTAATAGCTGGGCTGCTAATCAAAAGGTTGGCAGTTCAAATCCACCAGCCACTCCTTGGAAACCCTATGGGGCAGATCTACTCTGTCCTATAGGGTCATTATGAGTCGGAATCAACTCAACGCCAACAGGTTTTCATCCTTTTTAGGGAACGTGTCCTTTATAATCTCTTGTTGAGTGTGTGTATGGCTTCAGAGGTTCAGGAGCCCTTAGCCCAATGGCCTAAGCCCTTTCCAAGCACCACCTCCTTTAAACACTGCCTTTTCTCAGTTTCCCTTCCTTAATCATTCCTTACCTTCCCTAACTCTTCCTTACACTCTTTTTACTTCCCTCCCTTTATCTCTTCTCCCACTGCCTCCATTGCTTACTTCCCCCTCTCTCTTTGTTCTCCACCTTAGTGTCCTTGGTGCATGATATCCATAAGCCTGGGGTTAAAATGAGGAAATGAGAATGTATTTTGTTAAGCTCTCCCCTGGAAACTCCAATTCATTCCAATCCAAAATTATCTTTACCTGTAACACTCTTCTCAGATCACACCAAGTGATATATATCCCTCCTTTCTCCATTAAAAATCTTAATACATTGTGTTTGTCACAAGCTAGTTGACACTAGACATTTTAAAAATTTAGACTGGCATTTAGCTAGAATTCCCTGGAACATTGCTAACTAAAAGAACATCAACATTCTGTTGGTATGGAAGAAGAAGAAAGTCCACCATTTATAGGTAAAAAGTAATGCCTGAAATAGCCTTTGTCATGGATTGAATTGTGTCCCCCCAAACCATGTGTCAAATTTGTTAGGCCGCAATTCCCGGTACCGTGTGGTTGCCCTCCATTTGGTAATTGATGTAATTTTCCTAGGTGTTGTAAATCCTAATCTCTGCCTGTTGTTAATGAGGCAAGATTAGATTATGTTAAAGAGATTAGAGTGGGATGTAACATCCTTACCCAGGTCACATCCCTGATCCAATGTAAAGGGAGTTTCCATGGGTTGTGGCCTGCATTATCTTTTATCTTACAAGAGATAAAAGGAGAGGGAACGAGCAGAGAGTAGGGGACCTCATACGACCAAGAAAGCCATGCCAGGAGCAGAGCACATCCTTTGGACCTGGGGTTTCTGCACGGAGAAGCTCCTAGACCAGGGGAAGATTGATGACAAAGACCTCACCCCAGAGCTGACAGAGAAAGTCTTTCCCCTGCAGCTGGCACCCTGAATTCAGACTTCTAGCCTACTGGACAGAGAATAAATTTTTCCTTGATGAAGGCATCCACTTGTGATATTTCTTTTATAGCAGCACTAGATAACTAAGACAGCTTTAAACATAAAGGACTCCCATACCATTGTGGCATATTATGTGGTCAATAAAATTTGTTAGACAACACATTTGCCAGAACCTAGAGCATGGTTTCAATTTGCCATAACAGTGGATAAAGGGATTTGTACACCTTTGGTTTTGGTAGGTCGCTGAAAAGGAAGAGCTAAAAGAATGTGTTGACTGACGGTATTTATAACGGAGGTTTGGAAAGATTGATTATCTCTGGATTCCCTATAAGATAAGGAAGTAACAGAAGTTAAGAGGGGCTGATATTCAGGAGAAAGGTTGAGGGAACAGATACTTAAATTATGAATAGGAAAGCAAGAAAGAAGATTCACAGTCAGCATACATTCTCAAATTCTCCTAGCACATTCAGTCTCCACTGCAGAGACTCAGGCAATTATTTATAAGCAACGAGTGCAGTGACAGCCAGGCATCACGGGTGGTGCTATCGGTGTGCCCTCTGTTACGTGGGATTTGAATGGAAGTAGGCTATTATTTCTGCACATTTGAGGCCATGCCTTTGTCCCCTACTTTCCCCTACCTGTGTCATTGTCAACTTCATAAACACCAGACACTCCTCCCCATATATTCGTTTGACACAGTTTAGAAAATTTAACGGTAACCTGAATACCGTATGACTTAAATGTCCACATAAACAACTTAGAGAGAAGCCTGAATTTATCAATTTCAAAGACCATTAATCTGAATTCCCTTTGCCAAGGAGTCCCTGGGTAGTGCAAATGATTAAGTGCTTGGCTGCTACCAAAACATTGCTGCTTCAAGTCTACTCAGAAGCATCTCAGAAGAAAGGTCTGGCAACCTACTTCCAAAAGATCAGCCACTGAAAATCCTGTGGAGCATAGTTCTACTCTGAAACACGCAGGGTCATCATGAGTTGGAATCAACTTAATAGCAACTGGTTTGTTTTGTTTTTTTAGATATTAACTTCCATGGCCACACCCAAGAAATATCTGATGATAATCTATCCTCAGATTCTCACACTCAGTTACTTTTGCTGCATTGTTCTTTGACTATATATGGTAATTTAGTCCCTTGATCCTTTTACTGTCATCTTATTTCTCAAAGGCTTTGTAACTCTTATTTTCTTATAAAGCCTAAACTTGATACCCCATTACTTCAGTAAAACTTTAATCATCAGCCTCAATGTTCTTATCTTTATTGTATGTCATAGCAGTGATCTTATTAATTTCCAATCACAGATCAATATCCGCCTTCTTATTATGCATACATTGTCCGATAAGTAGAGTTCAAGACAATCACACAGGTGTGCAGACAAGAGTCATTGAAAAATGTTGTGATCTTCAACACTAACTGGGTCCACATTGCTGCCAGGAAAATATTCTTTTCCCCTGTAATCGTCTCTCATTCCCTTACCCTACAGTGGTGATTTCAAAACTTCTTCACCTTCCTCAAACTTCCTAACCAGAACCTTCTCCTTTCACTCTCTTGACAGGCACTTAATTTCTGTTTATAAAAACAAAGAACAATTTTATTAGAAAGTAATGGCTTTTTCAACTTTCTGCCTCCATGTCCAAAAAAATTAGTTTAATATAAACCAATCCTAAACCAACTGGAAATAGCTGTTCCTACCAAAACTTGGTCCTTCTGCCTGTGGTTTACATTTCAATCCTACCTGTCTCCTCAGGAGATTGCTGCATCATTTATAGACCATTTCCAACAGCATGTAAATATATCCGAATCGTTAAAAACCTTGCCACTACCACTTCAACATCCTCTTCCACTTCCATGTCTCTTTCCCCCACTTCAGAGTTCAACCTACGTAAAGAGATTCCTTTATTCAACTTTTCTTCTTCGTTGTCTAATCTCCATATCTACTCCCACTGCAGTTTAAATTCTGCAGAAAATACCCCCACTCATGATTTTTGTGCTGTTAAAACCAATGGACACTTTTCAGTCATCATCTTACTAGACATTTCTTCAACATTTGCTCTGTGGGCCACTCATTCCTTCTTCAAGCGCCTCTTGTCTCAGCTTTCAGGATCATCACTCATTTTTGATTTGCCACTTACCTCTCTGGACTACCCTTTGAGGTTTCTTTGGTACCTTTTTAACTGCCCATCCTTCAGTGTCTGAGTTCCTTAAGGATTTTCTTTCATCCCTCTTCTCCTCTGAGTTTTTCTCTGAGCATTTGTCTTTATGAAACTGCATGTACATTTATAGAGTGGTACGATATCATAGATAACATAGTAGGTGAGGGAGTGGCCTTAGAAGTGTAATAGAATTAAGTTCTAATCCTGGTGTGTCCCTAGTCAAATTATTTAACTTCATACAGATTTATTTTTCCAACCTGTTAAGTGAGGATAATATTGTTTCTAAAGGGCTGTAGTGGTAAATGTGCAATAGTTGGCAGTGGTTAATAGCATGGATTCTTGAATCGTGTTATGAGACAGATTCTAGTTCTGTCACTTACTATGACTTTGGACAAATTGCATCTTTTCTTCCATGCTTCAGTTTCCTCATTTATAAAATGAAGATAGTATGTTTCATAGGATTAAATAATACTATCTACTTCATAAAATTAAAATAGCAGACTATCCGGAAGATGCTCTAACAAGATTATAATGCACAGATATTCAAGCCTAGAAAGGAACAGGAAGGTATTAGGACACAAAAACTCTGAGACTCAAATTGTTTCTATATTCGACCTCCAGATGGCGCTATTGCATTTACTGGAAATGTCTCAGCCAATAAAAGTTTTGCTCACTGAGGTGCACATTCCAAATAGGATCAGAGTCTGGGAGCAGTCGTTTTCTTTCTTTTTTATATTTTATTGTACTTCAGGTGAAGGCTTACAAAACAAATAGTTTCACATGAAACAGTAGTACACATGTTGTTTTATGACATTGGTTAACAACCCCACAACATATTAAACCTCTAACTTCCCAAATTTTTTTTTGGTGAAAATACACATACCCAAAGATACAGCGTTTCAAAAATTTCTACATACACAGTTCAGTGACATTGACTATGCTCTTGCAATTACGCTGTTGTTCTCACTTAAGATGAAGCCTTAACAGAACAAAATAGTTTCTCATTTAACACTTACTACAAATGTTGCCCTATGACAATGGTTAACAATCTCACAACACATCAACACTATCCTTACTCAACCTTGGGTTCCCTATCACCAGCTTCCTTGCCCCCTTCTGCCTTCTGGCCCTTGCCACTGGACTCCTGTACCTCGTTAGTCTCATTTGGTTTTACGGGGCTATCCACTCCCAGGCGGAACAGTGAACCTCCGAGGTAACTTCACCACTGAGCTAAAAGGGTGTCTGGGGGCCACACTCTCGAGGCTTCTCCAGTCTCCTTTAGGCCAGTAAATCTGGTCTTTTTTTGTGTGTGTGTGAGTTAGAATTATGCTCTACATCCTTTTCCAGCTCTGTCCAGAACCCTCTGTTGTGATCCTGGTCAGAGCAGTCAGTGGTGGTAGCCAGGCACCATCTAGCTGCACTGGACTCAGTCTGGTGGAGGCCTTGGTAGCTGTGGACAATTAGTCCTTCGGACTTATCTTTTCCTTGTATCCTGTTCTCTTCATTCTCCCTTGCTCCCGAAGGGATGAGACCTGTGGAGTATCCTAGATGGCCACTCACAGGCTTTTAAGACCCCAGACACTACTCACCAAGGTAGAATGTAGAGCATTGTCTTAATAAGCTGTGTCGTGCCAATTTAGCTAGATGTTCTCCGAGACCATGGTCCCCAGAGCTCCCCACCCAGCAATTCAGTCCCTCAGGGAGTTTTGATGTGTCTATGGGGCTTCCATGACCTTTCCTTGTACGGGTTGTGCTAGTTTCCCCTGTATTGTGTACTGTCTCACCCTTCACCCAAGATACCACTTATCTAATGCCTATTTAGTATTTCTCCCCCACCCTCCCATCCCTGGTAACCAACAAGGATTGTTACATTTTGCATGTGAATTTTTTCATGGGTTTTTACAATAGAGGTCTCATACAATATTTGTCCTTTTGTGATTGACTTATTTCACTCAGCATAATGTCCTCCAGTTTCATCCATGTTATGAGATGCTTCACAGATTCATTGTTGTTCTTTCTTGTTGCATAGTACTCCATTGTGTGTATGTACCATAGTTTGTTTATCCATTCATCTGTTGATGGGCATCTAGGTTGTTTCCATCATTTTGCTATTGTGAACAATGCTGCCATGAACATAGGTGTGCATATGTCTATTTGAGTGATGACTCTTTTTTCTCTAGGATATATTCCTAGGAGTGGCATTGCTGGATCAAATGGTATGTCTATTTCTAGCTTTCTGAGGAAGCGCCATATCATTTTCCAAAATGGTTGTATCATTTTGCATTCCCACCAGCAGTGCATAAGGGTTCCCATCTCCCCGCAGCCCCTCCAACATTTGTTATTTCCAGTGTTTTTGATTCGTGCCAGTAATGCCGGGGTGAGATGTTATCTCATTGTGGTTTTAATTTGCATTTCTCTAATGGCTAGTGATCGCGAGCATTTCCTCATGTGTCTCTGGGCCATTTGAATGTCTTCTTTGGTGAAGTGTCTGTTCATTTCCTTTGCCCATTTTTTAATAGGATTATTTGTCTTTTTCTTGTAGAGGTGTTGGATGTTCTTGTAGATTATGGAGATTAGACCTTTGTCTGACTTGTACCGTCCAAAAATGTTTTCCCAGTCTGTAGGTTCTCTTTTTACTCTTTTGGTGAAGTCTTTTGAAGAGCATAGGTGTTTGATTTTTAGAAGGTCCCAGTTATCTAGCTTATCTGTTGGTGTTTGTGCATTGATGGTTATGGTTTGTATCCTGTTAATGCCATGTATAAAGGCCTGAAGTGTTGGTCCTAGTTTTTCTTCTATGAACTTTATAGTTTTAGGCTTTATATTCAGGTCTTTGATCCATTTTGAAGTAGTTTTTGTATACGGTGTGAGGTATGGGTCCTGTTTCATTTTTTTGCAGATGGATATCCAGTTTTGCCAGCACCATTTGTTAAAAAGACTGTCTTTTCCCCATTTGATGGACTTTGGGCCCTTGTCAAAGATCAGGTGACCGTAGGTGGATGGATTTACTTCTGGGTTCTCAATTCTGTTCCATCGGTCAATGTATCTGTTGTTGTACCCGTACCAGGCTGTTTTGACTACTGTAGCTGTATAGTAGGTTCTGAAGTCAGGTAGTGTGAGTCCGCCAACTTTATTCTTCTTCTTCAGTAGTGCTTTACTTATTCGGAGCTTCTTCCTTTTCCATATAAAGTTAATGATTAGTTTTTCCATCTCTTTGAAGAATGTTTTTGGTATTTGGATAGGGCTTGCATTGTATTTGTAAATTGCTTTGGGTAGAATTGACATTTTCACAATGTTGAGTCTGCCTATCCATGAGCATGGTATGTTTTTCCATTTATGTAGATCTCTTTGGGTTTCATGCAGTAGTGTTTTGTAGTTTTCTTTTTATAGGTCTTTTACATCCCTGGTCAGATTTATTCCTAAGTATTTTATCTTTTTAGGGGCTATTGAAAATGGTATTGTTTTCCTGATTTCCTTTTCATTGTTCTCCTTACTGGTGTATAGGAATCCAACTGATTTTTGAATGTTTATTGTTTTTTTTTATAAGATGCTGAATTCTCTTGGCTAGAATTGTGTTCAGAATTTTTGCATCTATATTCATGAGAGATATTGGTCTGTAATTTTCTTTTTTTGTGACGTCTTTGCCTGGTTTTGGTATCAGCATTATGCTGGCTTCATAGAATGAATTTGGAAGTGTTGCTTCTGCTTCTATGCTTTGAAAAAGCTTGAATAGTACTGGTACAAGCTCTTCTGTAAATGTTTTGTATAATTCTCCAGTGAAGCCATCTGGGCCAGGGCTTTTTTTTGGTTGGGAGTTTTTTTATTACCTTTTCGATCTCTTCTCTTGTTATGGGTCTGTTCAGATTTTCAACATCACTTTGTTGTAGTTTGGGTAGGCCGTGTGATTATAGAAACTTATCCATTTCCTCTAGGTTTTCAAATTTGTTGGAGTATAGTTTTTCATAATATTCTGTTATAATCCTTTTTACTTCAGTTGGGTCTATTGTAATGTCCCCCATTTCATTTCTTAGTTGGGTTATTTGTGTCCTCTCCTGTTTTTCTTTTGTCAGTCTGGCCAGTGGTTTGTCGATTTTGTTGATTCTTTCAAAGAACCAACTTTTGGTTTTGTTGATTCTTTCTATTGTTTTTCTGTTCACTATTTCATGTATTTCAGGAACAGTCGTTTTCAAGGCAGCATCTCATATAATAGTCTCTAAAATTTGCCTGAACAGGGTATTCTAGAACCCCCCTGAAACACAATTTTCTCAGTTTCAAGAACTCAGTATATTCTGGCTCATTCCTTCCTGCACAAGGGAGACTTTCCAGAATAGAGCTTGCAGCTTCTTCACTCTTCAATCATGCTCTTAATGACCATTCTACTGTTTAGAATGCCCTTCATACTCATAATATTGTATTCAATGCTCCTGCCTCCATAGAAGGAACATTGCTCCATCTGGAATCTGAATGCAACAGATTCTCATCACAAATAGGTCTGTCCTGATCTCACTGATACAACATTGATGTTTCAGCAGAAACTAGAGCCCAGTCAGTGACTCAGCCTGGTGGTCAGGTCTCTGTATCTGACGGAGCCCCTCTGCAGCTGAGGTGCAACTACTTATCTTCTATTCTGCCAAATCTCTTCTGGTACATCAAATACCTCAACAAAGGCTTCCAGCTTCTCCTCAAGTACCTTACAACAGACACCCTGGTCAAAGGCATCAAAGATTTTGAGGCTGAATTTAAGAAGAATGAAACCTCTTTCTACCTGAGGAAACTCTCAGCCCATTGCAGTGACTTAGCTGAGTACTTCTGTGCGGTGAGTGCTCTGCAGAGGGAGCTGAACACAAACCTCCTGAGACACTGGAGCTTTCAGAGACTCAAGGGTACAGCCTAGTATGATTTTAACAGGGTCTTTCATTTGATGGGAGCCTGATGACAGTGATTAAAACGCTTGGCTGCTAACCGAAAGGTGGGCAGTTTGAACCCACCAGCTGCAGCTTGGAGAAAGATGGTGGCAGTCTGCTTCCCTAAAAGATTTACAGGGTTGGAAACCCAATCTAGCAGGTCTACTCTGTCCTATAGGGTTGGTATGAGTCAGAATTGATTCCACAGCAATAGATTTGGTTTTTTGGTTTTTTTTTATGTAAATAAGCATAACAAATGAGCAGAGCCTTGGGGAATGCTTGCTTCCTGAGAAGAAACAGGAACTTCAGCCTGTTCCTATTTTTACTACCTGGTCGTGTCAGACAAGACCCAGAACAGAGAGATTTCCAAGGATATTCTCCTTCTACCTGGAGAAACTGCATTTCAGAGGATCAAGATTCTAATTTAATGTGATCAATACTGAACTGATCTCCTCCTACTCACCTCCAAACTTTTCCTCCTGCTATCTTTTTAATAGATAGAAACTCTATTCTTTCAGTGTTTCTGGCCCAAAATCTCAGAGTTATCTTTGGCTCTCATTTTTCTCTCACTGCTCACATCTACTCTGTCAAGAAATCCAGTTGGCCCTACCTTCAAAATCTACCCATAATCTGACCATTGCTGTCATCTGCACTGCCACCTCCCTGTTCAAGCTGCCCTCATCTCTCACATGAGTTACTGTGACAGCCTCCTACCTGGCTTCTCTGCTTTCACACGTATTATCATACAGTACATTCTTAATACAGCAGCCAATGACATCCTTGAAAACATAGGTCAGATCATGTTACTCCTACACTCTAATCCCTGAATTAACTTCCTGTTTCTCTCAGAATAAAAGCCAAAGCCCTCACAACAGTGTATAAAATGACACATAATCTGTCTCCCTTTACATTTTAATGCTGAGAGAAAAAAAGAAACTATCAACCAAGACTTGTATAAAACCAGCTGTCTTAGTCATCTAGTGCTGCTATAACAGAAATACTATGAGTGGATGGCTTTTAACAAAGAGAAGTTTATTCTCTCACAGTCCAGTAAACTACAATTCCAAATTCGGGGCATCAGCTCCAGGAGAAGGCCCTTTCTCTGTCAGCTCTGGAGGAAGGTCCTCGTGATGTATCAGTCTTCCCTTGGTCTGGGAGCTTCTCTGCACAGGAACCTCAAGTTGAAAGGATGAGCTCTGCTCCCGGCACTGCTTTCTTGATGATATGAGGCTCCCATGCGTCTCTGCTGGCTTCTCTCTTATATCTCAAAAGAGATTGTATCAAGACACTACCTAATCTTGTAAACCTCATCAGTATAACTTCATCACAGTGATAGAATTTACAACACAGAAGGAGATCACATATAACCTCATCTTAGTGATAGAGTTTACAACACTTAAGGAAATCACATCAGATTACACAATCATACAATACTGGAATCATGACTCAGCCAAATTGACAGATATTTTGTGGGGACACAATTCAGTCCATGACACCAACAAAAACCTGTTGCCATTGAGTCGATTCTGATTCATAGCGACCCTACAGGACAGAGGAGAACTGCCCCATAGGGTTTCCAAGGAGTGCCTGGTCAATTCGAATTGCCAGCTTTTTGGTTAGCAGCCGTAGCTCTTAACCACCTTGCCCCAGGGTTTCCAAGGACAATGAAAATATTCTACAGAAATTATTGTGAGGTAAAGACATTCTTAGATAAAGGAAAACAGGGAATTCATCGTGCACACAACTGCTCTAAAATAAAGCTGAAGGGAAATTATACTAGGGGAAAAAAAAAACAAATCAAAAAAGAATGAGCAATATAAATGGTAAATTACATGACACTATTTTTCTTTTTTTAAATTCGTTTAAACTATGTGTGGCTGTTGCAAACAATCATTCTTATATTGTCTGGCAGGCTTTTAAAAGTCTACAGATAGAATAGATCCTACTACAATAACATAAAGGTGGAGAGGATGAGGTAACTTATGCCGTTATAAGGTTTATATATTTTGCTTGATATGATGAAAAATTAACTTCAAGTAGACATGAAAATCTAGGTAGGTATAATGTAATCCTTACAGCAACCACTAAAAACACAATACAAAGAGGAAGAGCCAAAAACGTATAGATAAATTTAAATGGAATATTAGACACATTAAAATAATCCAAATGAAGTTCGGAAAGTGGGAACAGAGGAACAAAAACAGAAGGCACAAACAGAAACGAATAATAAAATGGTAAATCTAAATCTAACCCTATCAACAATTACATTAAATTTAAATAGTCTAAAAACAACAATTTAAACACAGATATTGTCCGACTGATTTTTTTTGAAAATTCCCAACTATATACTGTCTATAAGGAACTAAATTATTACATAATTATAAAAGGGTAATTCACCAAGAAGATGTAACAATGATAAATGTGCATCACCTAACAACAGAGCTTCAAAATACTTGAAGCAAAAACTTTTAGAACAGTTAGAAATGAAAGGAGAAATAGACAACCCCACAAGTCTTAACAAATACATCACCTTAATTGTTTGCGATCAGTAAGTAATAGAATAAGTCGGGAAAAAATCAGCAAAGATATAGTAGACCTGCTCAATGTTATTAACCAATTTTGATCTAGTTGTTCATAGAACACTGCACCCGATGTGAACAGAAAGCACATAAAACAATGCTTACAAGGAAAATTTTAGTATTAAATTCTTATATTAGGAAAAAGGGGGGAAAGTTTCAAATCAATAATCTAACCCACTCCTTCTGTGTTTCCCCAGCGATGATGGCCTACATAGAAAAGAATATTTTAGCAATCCAGGAAACTCTAGTCTTTAATGAATTCAGCACAAGAGTTTTTCTTCTGTACTGCCACCTGGTGGCCAGATGAAAAATGATGTAGCTTCTAGTACTAGGCTGCTCTTCTGTGCGCAAAGACTAAATGGAAGTCATTCTATTCACATAAGTTACTACTATTCTGGAGCAAGTCATAAGCCTTCCTGCTACAGTAAGGATCTCAGAGAGGACCCAAGAGAACTTTTGTCTTTTTTTTTTTTTTAAGTAACTAGTTATGAAGATAGTCCTCCACAAAATACATCATACAAATGGAAAATTGCACTTGGACATCACAAATGCATCTACACGCTGTCACACAAGACAGGACATTTTCATTGTTAAGGGGAACTGTGCCCTCTCTTCTTTCCCTTAAACCCTGATGGGTTGGGCACAAGAATATCTAAGTCCTGCAGTGGGTCAAGCCTAGGAAGCAAATGGTCAGGTTGAGAGACTAAAACACGACTCAGGCTGGACCGCGAACTAGCTGGGATGAGCATAGGATGAGCCTGTAAGTACAGAATGGGGTGGATGTGAGGAGTGTGGCCCTTCTCCATTGCAACACGTCCACCTCTCCTTTTCACTGAATGCATCTGGATATAGCCATGCAACAAAGCGCTGACATCTTGTTTGACTGTCAACAGCATTAGAGGACATAATAGAGGAAAAAAAAAAAATCAGCATTTCTGCATTCCGTTTGATCTGTGAGAGTGTAAAAAAATCAATCTCTGGAGATAGAACCTAAAAGGTAAAAAGAAAATCAGTTCTATGAGCTCATAGAAAATATCTATTACCAGCTCAGTTTGTTTCTTGCTTTCCTGCCATCCCTACCCTCTTCAACTTTTTTGTCCTGGTATGTCTCTTGTTGTGTGTATACCTTGAGGTATTGTGCAAGATTATATACATATAGTATGCCATGTAATGATGGCGATAACATGGAAATTTAAAACAATCCCCGTTAAGTAAAGCAGTAGATAAGTCATATAAGAGGCTAGGTTTATGCATCTGGTAGACATGTATCCAACTCTAAGCTCTATCATTAATTGAATTATGGCAAGGAAAGTTGATAAACATTTATTAAACCTCAGTTGGTAATCTATATACTGGGGATAATAATAATAATCCTTTCAGAAGTTGTCCTGATGATAAAAAGAAAAAAAAATTTTTTTCAAACCCTTAGCTTATATTCTATCACAGTGTAAAAATATAATACATTTTCATAAGTAAAGAAATAGAAACTCAGAAAAGATAAGAAATTTTTCCAAAGATCACACATCTAGTACGTTACGGAGGGTGATTGAGTTTTAGGTCTTCCTAGCTATAAAATTTAAACAGAGTATTTTCAATTTGTAACACTACTGACATATTTTATTCTAAGTTATATATTAGGAGTAAAAGAGGGACAGAAAGGAAGAAGGACAAAGGGAAAGAGACAGAGACACAGAGAGAGAGCAAGCAGGGAAAAAACTTTGAAACCACCAAAAACATATTATCTATTCAGATAATTATCCCATCACACAGATAGATACAGTCCCTGATGTCTCTTTAATACTGGGGCTGCAGATTTGATAAAAAAAAAAAAAAAAAAAAAAGGAAAGAAAACCTGGCATAACATTCTCTAACCTTTGATTGACTCATTGCCCTACATCTGTTCCACATTTTTCTGTGAGGCTATAAATGTCATGTTCTTTTCAGCTACTTCTTGTACCGATGAAACGGAAAATCTTTTCTATCCTGTCCTGATGCAGACCTGGTTATTAACTGGGGTCACAAAATCTTTTCCTTTACTGCTACACCATTTGCAAAGTTTTCTCTTTATGCTGAAAAAAAATTTAAGCCAATTTAATGGACTTCCAACAACATGGCACTCTAGGCAGAAGCACCACTCTGTCCCTCCACAGCAAAGATCCAAAAAACTAAGGCAAACAGAGAAAACAGCAATCCTGAAACCCTAAACATCAAATGAAGAGATAAAGAACTCAGCCAAGCACCAAATGGAATAAGAAACTGACAGAAAACAGAGAGCGGGGAGACATACATGCAGAGGTACCCTATTAGCTAACACAGCACAGATCAGCCATCTTGGACACCTATCCGAGACCAGTGAACACGGGGTATGGGAAAGCAGCTTCACGGAGCTTCCAGCAGGAGACAGAATAAGTGGTAAAGAGGGATATATGCTTTCCCAACGCCCACTCTTTTACACTCCCACTGAGCCTCATCTGCTTCCTGCAGCCACAGTCTCTTGGCTGGGAAGCACCGGCTGCTTGGATTCCACCTGCCCACACAGGCCGACTCCCTGAGTGCCATTTGTTGGCTGTTGATGTTGCTTTTTTACACTTTTTTTGAGTTCTTCCTTACCTCTCACCACCTCCCCCTCCTTTTGCTCAAATACCTGGCTCCGTGCACCATCTTTGCTTCTTCCTGAGGGGCTGTGGAGCTCCATTCGAGTGTGGAACTGCTCGCTGTTCCAAGCTGTCATGCTGGTGGGATCTTAGGGCTTTTGTTTGTTTGTTTGTTTTGTTTATTTGTTTCTTTTTCTTTTCCAGAGTTGGGAGCCCTTTTTGGCTGGGCTGTGCTGCACAGCTTGGGATCTACCCCTCAGCTTACACAGACATACAGAGGGATCCCTGAGAGCATTTCTTTTTTTGTGTTTTTTTTTTCTTTTTCTTTTTTTTTTTTTTTAGGGTTTTTCTTGTTCTTTTTTTAAACTTGTTTTATTTTCTTTTCCCTCCTTTTCCCTTTTTGTCTTTCTTCATTACTCAGTTTCTCATCTCTCTATACCTTTCTTCTCTTCCTGTCCCCTGAGTACCTTGTGCTGAGTGATACTTCTATACCTTCTAGCCAGGCAGTACTTCAACACCTGGGAACAACTTCTGCAGACCTCATAACCCCAGGGGTGGGATCCCTGGGAGCTTTGCTTTTCTTTTACCTTTTTAATTTTTATTTATTCATTCTTTTCTTCTTTTTCTTCTTCTTCCCCTTTTTGTTTTTCTCCATTTCATTGTCTCTTATCTCTCCACTCCAAGGGCGAGCTGCCCTAGCACTATTTTTTATTTGTTTGTATGTTTTTGGCTCCTGTTCCTCTCTCCTCTCTCCATACACATCTTCGCTCCACACATCACAATCTCCCCGCTACATCCTGCCTACCTACACAATGCGCTTAACATCACACCACCAAGCAGCACATTTACCGCCTACCAGAACCTACCTTGTATTGATTACCTAACCACCCTGGTGGTTGTAATAAGTGCCACAAACAACCTAACCCAGCAACTCCTCTTCAACTAGAACTACCCTGCTGTACCATATCTGAGTAGCTGACCCTGCCAATTGGAGGAGGAAGAGAAAAGTATCATACCCACAGATGAGCAAACAACAAAGAACACACAGTCCGCCTGCTCATACATAGCCAAATTTTAAAAAAAAGGACAAAACAAACAAATCTACAATCAATAAAAAAGAAAAAAAAAAACTATCGAATGCACCGAAGACAGCAGACAATATCAAAACATTTACAAAAACAGGACAGGATGGATCCAGGAGACTTCTAAAATAAAACACCAGATGACTTTCCAGTAAAAGAAAAAGCACTAGAACTACCTGATAAGGAACTGAAATCTCCAATACTCAGAATTGTCCAAGGGTTAAAGCAAAAAGCAAACAAAAAAGAGGAAAAAATAGACAAATTCATGGAAAACACAGACCAAAAAAAGGGAAGAATTCAGGAAAACAATGCAGGAACACAATACCAAAATAAATTCAAAACTAGAAATTATACAAAAACAACAATTAGAAATCCAAAAGATAAACAGCAAGATTTCAGAAATGGACAGTGTCATAGAAGGCCTGAGGAGCAGATTTGAAATGGTAGAAGACAGGATGAGCGAAATTGAAGACAAGCACTTGGCTACAACTCTGTTTGAGGAAAGAATCAGAAAACAGAACAAAGAAAAGTGAAGAGACCCTGAGAATTATGTGGGATACAATCAAAAGCAACAATTTGTGAGTGATCTGAGTTCCAGAATGGGGGAGAAAACAGAAAACACAGAAAGGATCATTGAAAAACTGCCAACAGAAAACTTCCCCAATATCATGAAAGATGAAAAGCTGGCCATCTGAGAAGCTCAAGGAACCCCTTATAGACTAGATCCCAAAAGAAAGTCACCAAGGCATATTATAATCACACTCGCTAAAACAAACAAACAAAAAAGACTCCTGAGAGCAGATCGTGAAAAACAAGAAGTCATATACAGAGGGGAATCAATAAGACTAAGCTCAGATTATTCAGCAGAAACCATGCAGGCAAGAAGGAAATGGGATGACATATATAAAACCTTGAAAGAAAAAAATTGCCAGCCAAGAATAATAGATCCTGCAAAACTCTCGTTCAGATATGATGGTGAAATTAGGACATTTCCAGATAAACAGAAATTAAGGGAATAGGAAAAACCCATACCAAACTTACAAAAATTCTTACAGGGAGTTGTTCAATCTGAGAACAAACAATTTCAGCTCACAGGCTGAATCTAGGATGCAGGATTGTACTAGCCAGATACGAACCTAGGAAATGAACTCTCAAGGACTATCCAAAAACAAAACAAATACAGTAGGGAATCAGAACTGTTAATCTGTAAATGACAACAGCATCAAAACAATAAAAGAGAGAATAAACAATGTAGGTATAAAACCTTCCAATGGAGAGGAAGGAAAGGCAATACCAAGTAATAATAGACTGCTTCAAACTTAGAATGATAAGGGTAAATTTATGGTAACCACAAAGAAAGTTAACAGACATACTCATAAAAATAAGGAGGAAAAAAATAAAGTCTCAGTAAAAACAAAACCTACAAAAACAGAAGAAATGAAAAAAAATCCATAAACAAAAGGAATTCAGCACAGGAGAATAAGAGGAACAAAAAAAAATGTCAGCACCACAAAAAAAAAAAAGCACTACAAAATGACCACAATAAACTCATCTATCAATAATTACACTTAATGTAAATGGCCTCAAAGCACGCACGGAGAGATGGAGAGTGACAGAATCGATAAAAAATACAGGATCCATCAATATGCTGTCTACAAGAGACACACATTAGAAACATAAAGACATGAATTTATTAAAAATCAAAGGATGGAAAAAAAATATCAGGTTAACAACTACCAAAAAAGAGCAGAAGTGGCAATACTAAACTCAGATAAGTAGACTTTAAAACAAAATCCACCATAAAAGACAAAGAAGGACACAATATAATAATCAAAGGAATGATCCATCATGAAGACATAAACATAATAAATATCTACGCACCCAATGACAGGGCTCCAAAATACATAAGAGAAACTCTAACAGTACTTAGAAATTGACAGTTCCACAATAATAGTAAAAGACTTCAACACACCAGTAAAGGACAGAACATCTAGAAAGAAACTCAGCAAAGATACAGAAGACCTAAAGGGCACAATCAACCAACTTGACCTCATAAACATATATGGAACACTCCATCCAAAAGCTGCAAAGTAAACATTGTTTTCCAATGCACATGGAATGTTCTCTACAATAGACCACATCTTAGACCACAGAGCAATCCTCAACAAGATCCAAAACGTTGAGATAATTCAAAGTATCTTCTCTTACCACAGTGCCATGAAGGTAGAAATTAACAACAGAAAGAGCAAGGAAAAAAAATCAATTACATGGAAACTGAATAACACATTGCTTACAAACCACTGGGTAATAGAAGAAATCAGAGATGGAATTAAAAAATTCCTAGAATCAAACTAGAATGAAAACACATCATACCAAAACCTTCGGGACACAGCAAAGGCACTTCTCAGAGGACAATTTAAAAGCCCACAGCCACGAGAAGAAAGGAAATAATAAAGATTAGAGCAGAAATAAGTGAAATAGAGAACAGAAAAACAATAGAAAGAATCAACAAAACCAAAAGTTGGTTCTCTGAAAGAATCAAAAAAATCAACAAACCATTGGCCAGACTGACAAAAGAAAAACAGGAGAGGTTGCAAATAACCCAAATAAGAAATGAAATGGGTTACATTACAACAGACACAATTGAAATAAAAAGGATCATAACAGAATATTATGAAAAACTATGCTTCAACAAATTTGAAAACCTAGAGGAAATGTATAAATTTCTGGAAACACACTACCCAAACTAACACAAAGTGATGTTGAAAATCTGAACAGACCCATAACAAGAGAAGAGATTGAAAAGATAATTTAAAAAAAAAAAAACTCCCAACAAAAAAAGCCCTGGCGCAGATGGCTTCACTGGAGAATTCTACAAAACATTCAGAGAAGAGCTTGTACGAGTACTACTCAAACTATTTCATAACATAGAAATGAAAGCAACACTTCCGAATTCATTCTATGAAGCCAGCATAACCTTGATACCGAAACAAGGCAAAGACGCCACAAAAAAAGAAAATTACAGACTAATATCTCTCATGAATATAGATGCAAAAATTCTCAACAAAATTCTAGCAAATACAATTCAGCATCATATCAAAAAAATAATACACCATGGCCAAGTAGGATTCATACGAGGTATGCAAGGATGGTTCAACATTAGAAACATAATCCACTACATAAATAAGGGAAAGAAAAAAAACACATGATCATATCAATTGATGCAGAAACTGCATTCAACAAAGTCCAACACCCATTCCTGATAAAAACTCTCAATAAAATAGGTATAGAAGGGAAATTTCTCAACATAATAAAGGGCATCTATTCAAAACCAACAGCCAACATCATTCTTAATGGAGAGGGGCTGAAAAAATTCCCCTTGAGAACAGGAACAAAACAAGGATGCCCTTTATCACCACTCCTATTTAACATGGTGCTGGAAGTTCTAGCTAGAGCAATAACACAAGAAAAAGAAATAAAGGGCATCCAAATTGCTAGTGAAGAAGTTAACCTGTCCTTATTTATGTCCTTGTGGATGATATGATACTATACATAGAAAACCCTAAAGATTCCACGAGAAATCTACTGGAAGTAATAGAAAGATTCAGCAGAGTAATAAGATACAAGATAAATATACAAAAATTAGTTGGATTCCTATAGACCAATAAGGAGAACGATGAAAAGGAAATCAGGAAAACAATACCACTTATAATAGCCCCTAAAAAAATAAAATACTTAGGAATAAATCTAACCAGGGATGTAAAAGACCTGCACAAAGAAAACTATAAAACACTACTGCAAGAAACCCAAAAGGATCTACATAAATGGAAAAACATACCATGCTCACGGATAGGCAGACTCAACATTGTGAAAATGACAATTCTACCCAAAGCAATTTACAAATACAATGCAATCCCGATCCAAATACCAACAACATTCCTCAAAGAGATGGAAAAACTAATCATTAACTTTATATGGAAAGGGAAGAAGCTCCGAATAAGTAAAGCACTACCGAAGAAGAAGAATAAAGTTGGCGGACTCACACTACCTGACTTCAGAACCTACTATACAGCTACAGTAGTCAAAACAGCCTGGTACGGATACAACAACAGATACATTGACCAATGGAACAGAATTGAGAACCCAGAAGTAAATCCATCCACCTACGGTCACCTGATCTTTGACAAGGGCCCAAAGTCCATCAAATGGGGAAAAGACAGTCTTTTTAACAAATAGTGCTGGCAAAACTGGATATCCATCTGCAAAAAAATGAAACAGGACCCATACCTCACACCGTATGCAAAAACTACTTCAAAATGTATCAAAGACCTGAATATAAAGCCTAAAACTATAAAGTTCATAGAAGAAAAAACAGGACCAACACTTCAGGCCTTTATACATGACATTAACAGGATACATACCATAACCATCAATGCACAGACACCAACAGATAAGCTAGATAACTGGGACCTTCTAAAAATCAAACACCTATGCTCTTCAAAAGACTTCACCAAAAGAGTAAAAAGAGAACCTACAGACTGGGAAAACATTTTTGGACGGTACAAGTCAGACAAAGGTCTAATCTCCATAATCTACAAGAACATCCAACACCTCTACAACAAAAAGACAAATAATCCTATTAAAAAATGGGCAAAGGAAATGAACAGACGCTTCACCAAAGAAGACATTCAAATGGCCAAGAGACACATGAGGAAATGCTCACGATCACTAGCCTTTAGAGAAATGCAAATTAAAACCACAAGGAGATACCATCTCACCCCGGCATTACTGGCACGAATCAAAAACACTGGAAATAACAAATGTTGGAGGGGCTGCGGGGAGATGGGAACACTTATGCACTGCTGGTGGGAAAGCAAAATGATACAACCATTTTGGAAAATGATATGGCGCTTCCTCAGAAAGCTAGAAATAGAAATACCATCCGATCCAGCAATCCCTCTCCTAGGAATATATCTTAAAAAAATAAAAGCTGTCACATGAATAGACATATGCACACCTATGTTCATGGCAGCATTGTTCACAATAGCAAAAAGATGGAAACAACCTAGATATCCAACAACAGATGAATGGATAAACAAACTATGGTACATACACACAATGGAGTAGTATGCAATGAGAAAGAACAATGATGAATCTGTGAAGCATCTCATAACATGGATGAAACTGGAGGACATTATGCTGAGTGAAATAAGTCAATCACAAAAGGACAAATATTGTATGAGACTTGATTGTAAAAACGCATGAAAAAGTTTACACAAAAAAAGTAACAATCTTTGTTGGTTACAAGGGATGGGGGGGTGGGGAGGGAATACTAAACAGACAATAGATAAGTGGCATCTTTGGTGAAGGGTGAGACAGTACACAATACTGGAGAAGCCAACAGAACTTGTACAAGGAAAGGTCATGGAAGCTCCATAGACACATCAAAACTCCCTAAAGGACTGAATTGCTTGGCAGACAGCTATGGGGACAATGGTCTTGGGGAACATCTAGCTCAACTGGCATAACAGTTTATAAAGACAATGTTCTACATTCTACCTTTGTGAGTAGCATCTGGGGTCTTAAAAATCTGTGAGCAGCCATCTAAGATAATCTATTGGTCTCAATCGTTTGGGAGCAAGGGTGAATGAAGAGAACAGGATACAAGGAAAAGATTAGTCCAAAGGTCTAATGCACCACAGCTACAAAGGCCTCCACCAGACAAAGTCCAGTACAGCTAAATGGTGCCCAGCTACCACCACTGACTGCTCTGACTGGGATCACAACAGAGGGTTCTGGACAGAGCTGGAGAAGGATGTAGAACAAAATTCTAACACACAAAATAAAGACCGGACTTACTGGCCTGAGAGAGACTGGAGAAACCCTGAGAGTATGGCACCCATACATCCTTTTAGCGCAATGGTGAAGGCACTTCTGAGGTTCACCATTCAGCTGGGGTTGGACAGCCCCATAAAACAAAATGGGATTAATGAGGCACAGCAGTCCAGGGACAAGGACTAGAAGGCAGAAGGGGACAGGAAAGCTAGTGACAGGGAATGCAAGGTTGAGTAAGGACAGTGTTGACACGTAGTTGGGTTGTTAACCATTGTCATAGGGCAACATGTGTACTGTTTAATGAGAAACTATTTTGTTCTGTAAACCTTCATCTAAAGTGAGAATAGCAGCACAACTGGAAGAACGTAATTGATGTCTCTGAACTGTGCATGTAGAAATTTTTGAAATGGTGTATCTTTGGCTATGTACATTTCCACCAAAAAAAACAGGTGGAGAAGGGAGAGTGTTGCAATGTTGTGGGGTTGTTAACCAATGTCATAAAACAATATGTGTACTGAATGTTTAATGACAAACTAATTGTTGTGTAAATCTTCACCTAAAGTACAATAAAAAAAAAAAGTAAAAGAAAAAGAAAAAAAATGTTTAAGTCAATTGGGAAGAGAGGAGATTAGGAAAGTTAGCTAGGTTTTTTCTATTATTCAGAGCATGAGCCTCTATCTAAGTGAAGTGGGACGCTGGTAATTTTCTTGACAACATCTCCTATACCCACGTGAGCCTCCTTTTAATAAAACCTCAATCTGTAACAGCTACTCATGACTCTTCTGTCTCCCATTGTCACCTTCAATAGCAGCAGGCTCTTTCCTGGGAGATCTTAGTATGAGAATTAGAAAGGGGTTGTTGTGTACCCCATGTTGCCACAGACTGACTGATGAGGTCAGGCTAGGAAGAATTCTGTGGAAAAACAGTGATAGAAGCAAAAGTTGTGCCAGGAGATCAAGGCCAAGAAAGGATAACAGAGCCTAAATGTCCAGAAATGGCATTCTTTCAGAGCTAGGGCTCTGTGACTGTAGGTACAATGGAGAGCACAACAGAATGAAGTGTTGCCTGGTCCTACTCCATCTTCACAACAGTTGGTGTGCTAGATTCCATTGTTGCAGAGACTGCGTATTTTGAGTGCCTTCCAACCTCGGGGCTCATCTTTCATCACTATATCAGACATTATTCTGTTGTGATCCACAGGGCTTACATTGACTAATTTTCGAAAGTTTATCACCAGGCTTTTCTTTCTCTTCTGTCTTAGTCTGGAAGTTTGGCTGAAACCTGTCTACCATGAGTGACCCTGCTGGTATTTGAAATGCTAGTGGCATAGCTTCCAGCATCACAGCAACATACAAGCCACCACAGTACAACAAACTGACAGATGGGTGATGGTGCTAACCTTTGTCCAGAGTATACTTCCTATATATACTTCCCCACCTCATTGACTTTGGACTTAGCTATGTGACTAGTTTTGACCAATGGAATGTGGGTGTTTAGGAAGTATGGCACATCAAAGCAAAAACTACATGTATTCGTGTGGTTTGTCGCTATTCATTTTGTTTCTGCCCTATACGTACCAGACAATGGTTGTTCTTTCAATTTTTATCCCATAATGTGAAGCAGACCCAGAGTCCAGAATAAAAAGACAGAACTACAGTCCACTCTTAACCAGGAGCAGAGTCTCAGAGCATGAGAACTGGAGCTGACCACAGCTAAATACCATGAAGAACAGATTAAATTTTGTTGTTGTGAGCTACTGTGATTTTGAGGTTGTACTGAGCATGACCACAGTCAAAGAGGATGGATATACCAAGTCATATCAGTTTTATCTTTTAAATATTTCTCATATTCAGCCACTGCTTTTCAATCCCCTCATTACTCTCCTCACTCTGGTTCTCATTATCTCTTACCTGGTTGACTGAAATAATTTCTTAAGTGTATCCTCTACCTCTTAGCTCCCACCTCTCCAATCTATCTTCCTCCTCAGAGTTATCATTCTAACACACACATCTGATTAGATCACTACATTATTTCAGGACCTTTTATAACCCCCCCGCCCCATTACCCAAAACTTAAAACCAAAGCTTAGGTGGCCATCTCCACTCTTCAAGTTAGCTTTTTCTTTTCATTCCCATTATCACTCCATGATTTCTGAACTTCACCCATATCAAAGGAACTCACTCTGATCTTTTCTTCTTTGACCTTTTATATATTATTCCCTTCTAAACCTGGCAAAGTTCCACTCAATTTTCAAAGGCTAGTAAATGTCACATTCTTTAATAAAGCCTTTTTTTCATGTTATCTAAGTTACCATGATTTGTCCACCTCCTCTTTTAGTGTTTTGCACACAGTTTTGCAAGAGCACATACCCACTGTATTATCAGTACTTTTTGGTCTTATTTTCTCACTTAGCCCAAGTTCCTCAAGGATAGGGACACTTTCATATTCATCTCTTTATCATCTGTTTTTACTATCTCTAACATAAACGAAGCATTCAGTAAATGCTTATGAATGAGCTAATGAAGCACTCTTTAATCTCTTAATTTACTTTTGACAGAAGTACTGGTTAGTGAGAGCTAGTTTATGCTTGAAACATTCTGCTGTAGGGATGCTTGGAGATGCTTCCACTTTAACACCAAGCAAAGCCAGTCCATGACTATTTTCCTCCCTCATACCTGGCAATTCTTAAGTAATAATCCCAGGAAGATGTGATCCTAGCCAGGCTATTCTGGATTCCATTTCCCCTTTGTAAACTTTGGCAGGGCTCTTCTTCTGGATGAAGGCATCAGGAGATACAGGCATCTCAAAACCAATCCTTCCAGACTCCCGGTCAGTATAATGGCTCTGGAAGTTATTTCTAGCATCAGGGAAAGTTTATTCTCACCATCATCATCCATTATTCTACTTTGGAAAGAAATACATATTTACGTCCAAAGGGTTTCAGATACAGGATGCCTCAAAAAAAATCAGTCAATAGCTTGTGATCCTTGAATAACATCTTGTTGTTCTATCAGCCTGAAAGAATTAAAAGCGAGCCCTCTGTTTTAAGCCCTACTTGAAGAATCTGGAGTCTCACACACCCTCTGTAGAACTGTTGTTGTTAGTTGTTAGTTGCTGTTGAGTCAATTTCAACTTATGGCGACCCCATGTGTGTAGGGTAGAACTGCTCCGTAGGGTTTTCAAGGCTGTGGCCTTTCAGAAGCACCAGGCCTGTCTTCCGAGTCACCGCTGGTTGGATTTGAATGGCCAACGTTTCGGCTAGTAGTCAAGTACTTAATCACTTGAGCCACCCAGGGACTTCTCTAAAGAGCTAAAATTAAAACAACAACAACAAGAAGGAAATGATGTGCATTAACATTTTCCAATTTAGGATATTGGCAAATAGTCACATGGTCAACACGGATTATCTTTACTAGTGAGTGTGAGCAGTAGCTAAAGCAACCATGATCTTATTCACACAAGATTTTGTGATATTTGAATACAAAACACACCGGCACAAAAATATCTACATCATTGAATCACTACATTAATGCATACACACACATTTACATATTGATTCAACGTTTATTAACTATGTATTAGCATTTTTCTGCCTAGTGGTTGCTGGGGTCATAAGACTGAAAAAAGGCACAATCTTTCTCAGGAAACTTGTAGGTGAGTCCAACTAATACAATTAAAATACAGCGTGGTAAGGGCTTTGATAGGCATGAACCAGGGAGCTAATGGCAGAGTAATGCAATAGGATATCAGAAAAGTATTGTAAATTAGATAATATAAACAAGATTATCTGTAATATGGTAATGCATTTATGATAGGATACTTGCCCATGCCATTTGACTCTCAAAACATAGCTTCATATATAACAAGCACACACACACACACACCTCTACAAATACAATTACACAAACACTACAAGTCTCAGTGTGCTGGATGAGGATACCAGAAATGATAATATTTTCATTATCCTGTATTTTTCTGGCTGAAAGTGATGAATATTTTAAAAGAACACATCTTCTATTTTTTAATAAGGTAGCTAGACTCTCTCCAATTAAGTCTTGACACAAACTGAATACGATTGGGAGGTTTAGAAGCATTATTAAAAGTAGAAGAGAAAGTTATCTGGTCATCTCTTTTCTCTCTCTCCCCAGGAGGATAGTGTTTCAAAAGGCAAAATCTTTCCCTGAGTCAAAGCAGACCTTAGGTTGGAGGAAGGGCAGAATGGAGGTGTGGGGCAGGATTGAGTGAACCAATTGGCTGCGGCACAGAGACCTCTGCCTTTCTTACTAAGATCAAAGTGGGTGGCAACATGTGTTAGTCTCACCCAGAAAAGCCTCCTTCAGAAGGAGCTCTTTTAGAAGCAGCTAAAGTCAGTGAGTCCTTTATAGTGACAGGAAGAAACTATGCTCCTGAAATTCTCAGTGTTAACCCTCTGGATTCAATCAGCATGTGAGTTTGGGAGGTTCTCAGTTACCAAACAATCCTAAAGAGATGGAAAATCCCTGAGGGCCAATTATTTTATGGCAAAATATGAAAGGAAGAATTAAAGAAGGAAGGCAGAAAGGGAAGGAACAAGGGAGAGAGAAGGGAGGAAAGAGGGAGAGAAAATCATTTCCAGGTTGGGAAAGAGTTCGTGGGAAGAGTCCCTAATTTCCTTCCCTAGTGTTTTCTGCTTTGTTTCTAAACAGGGAAGAGCACCCAGCAGCTAGAGCAGAGTCCTCAGTTTCTAAGCATCCAGGAGGGAGAAAATTTCACTACGCACTGCAACTCTTCAAGCGTTTTCCCCACATTTCAGTGGTACAGACAGAGGCCTGGAGAACGTCCTGTCCTCTTGCTGATGTTAACGAAGGGCAGAGAAGTGAAGAAGCAGAAGAGATTGCTTAGTTTGGTGAGGCAAAAAAGGACAGCTCCCTGCACATTACTGCAGTGCAGCCTGAGGACGCAGGTCTCTACCTCTGTGCAGGGGCGGGCACAGCGCTCTCAGGGCACCTGCTACCTGTACCCAAACCCTGCCGCAGGGCCCCGGTCCCACTGCCACCGCCTTGCTCCAGCTCCTCCTCACACTGCTCTTGGCGTGAACAATGATAACAACCTCAGCCTCTTTTAAAACCATTCTGCCACCACTCCAGAAAAAAATTCCCGCATACACTGCAGAGCTAGAGCCCTCTGTTAGAAAACAAACCTTTGGAAAAGTGAACCATTGCTTGAAGCAGTAGAAATAGGGGCCTACAACTTGCTTGATCATAGCAATTTGCCCCTGAGAGGAGTTCAAGCTGCTGCCGTCTCACGAGCTATCTTGAGAGGAGTGTGGCTGCAGGATTGTCAGAACTCAGATAATCTCCCTACAGCCCAGCCCTGCTTACTAAATCCTGAACTTTTTATGTCCTTTTTAACTAACTAAATTATGAACTTTTTAACTACACTTTTAACAACCTTTGTGATATAGCCCCAACCAAATTTTCTACCCTTAGAGGATCAGATTTCAGCATATACAGTGATTAAGATCATAGTTTCTTCAGTTTGCCTATAGATCATGGAACAAACTGATTAAACACTTAATCCGTCACCTACTAAGTATATGGCTTTTCACAAGCTAATGTTTTAGTTATCCTCTTATTGTGCTTTTACTGATTTTATAGTCTGCCCTTGTGATGCAATGGTTAAGAGCTTGGCTGCTAACCAAAAGGTTGGCAGTTCGAATCCACCAGCTGCTCCTTGGAAACTCTATGGGACAGTTCTACTCCGTCCTATAGGGTATCTATTAGTTGGAATCGACTCGGCAGCAATGGGTTTGTTTTTTGTTTTTTTTAATTCACTTATATAATACCCAGTTATAACTGTTAAATATTAGTCAAACTGATTTGAAGGAGAGAAGAAAGCAGCATTAATAAGGAAAATGGAGTTTTTCTCCAAGTTGTTTAGAAATCTCTCTTCATGATGGAGGTGAAACTCAAACTCCAGTCATTAAAGCTACTATACACTTGGAGGTTCTGCTAATAGAATGAAAACAAATACTCAGGCATTTCTTATGTGTGTGTGTGTGATACATATATATCAAGTAGTTGTTTCAAATCATGATATTTGATATTCTGACACTGTGTAGAAAAAGATGGATGAAATCTGGGGCCTTCAGTTTGCCTACAAATCATGATTGAATGAGTAGGTGCAAGTGGATTCAGGATACCCTAAACATCAATATTTCTGAAGTTAAATGCTATGGATGACTCAGTTTAACTTAATGGGTGTATAGCCCAGGTGCCTCACTAGGTCCCATGAGAAAAATTGGGCCAGATTTACTATGCAGTTGACTTCTGAAGATGCACAAGGGAAAGGAGAGTGTGCTAAAAAGATCTCTCCAAGGGAATCTTGACCCAGGATTACAACTGATTTTTGAGTAAAGTAAATTTTTGAGTAACGACTGACTCAGTGATATTCAATGCAGTTTGGGGGAAAATGAACGTGAAAAACTCTCTTAGATAGTTAGGATCTCAGAAAACAGTTGGCACACACAAATTAGGACAATTTGAAGTTTAATAAAGGAACTATTACAAACTGTGTGCAGGAAAATCAGAAGGGATAGTGCAATACAAAGGTCTAGTAACAGCTGGGCTAGTACCACCCACAGGCTTGAAAGGGATGGGGAGCATAACTCAAAACCAGGAGAAGAAAGCCTTGTCGAGAGGCTTCACTGAAAGAAGCTGTGCTCTTAGGTTGGGGGAAATCAGGCAGTCCAAGGCAACCCCACAGAGAAGAAACCAGGAGAATAAATATCCTGTTCTTCATCCCTATGATTTCCTGCTGAAAGGGCTAAACACAACTTGAAACTTGCTCAATTGTTATGAATTAAATGAGATAAAAATATATAAAATTACATATGTATAATATCTACTAATATGTTCACACAGTACAAGTACTCAGTAAAAGCCCATATAAATAATAATAAATATTATTATTAATTCCCCTAACTAAATGCTATGCCTACTTCAAGATGTTTACTGACTCCTCAAGGAGAATGAGCTAATCTCTGTTTAATAATCTCAGCCTCAATAGTAGTCAAGAGGGCAGACACTGAAAGTTGCCAACCTAATCACTATTCCCTTCTGCATCCTTATTAAAAGAACTATGAATTTTTATTTGGGCAACTATATGCCCAGCTGAAAAATAAAAACAAATCACTACATTTTGTACTCTCTCTTGCACCTAGGGATAGCCATAAAACCAGTTCTGACCAATGACACTTTATCAGAAATATAGTAGGGATTTCCTATTATGTTTTTGCCCTCCTGGTAGAGGCACCATGTCATCTTGCCCTCTCTTCCTCCTTTTTCTTCTTGAAACATGGAAGTGATTACTTTATATAAAGAAAGTATAATAATAACCCATCCCTCCCTCAAATCCCATGCCTAATAGTCCTTTAGATGGCAAGTAAAATCATGGCCCCAGATTTATTTTTGCATGAAAATTTTAATAAACCAATATTTGGTTGAGTTTTTTGTTACTTTCATTAAACAAAATCTTAACAGAAGTAGGACTGACATAAAATGCCTTTGTAATTTTATATTTTCATACATAAGTGCAGAAAAAGAAATATGAACAAATAGCTGAATGTGTACAAAGAAGGGACCTTTATATTGGTCATACATATTTGTTGAAGTATTAATGTTCCTATAATTTTTTTGAGATTTAGCATTTATTTTTTAAAAAATTAAAATATTTTGAAACAATCACCAACTTACAAAGAAGTTATGAATAGAAATACCTTTAATTTTGTTTTTCTCAAGCTGCTCTCAGGATTCTTTCTTTGTCTTTGGTTTTGGAGAGTGTGATTATGATACGTCTTGGTGGGTTTCTTTTGGGGTCTATCCTATATGGGGTTTGTTGATCTTCTTGGATGGTCAGATTTTCATCTTTCATGACATTAGGAAAGTTTTCTGTCAGCAAATCTTCAATGATCCTCTCTGTGTTTTCCATTTTCTCTCCCTGTACAGGAACTCCGATCACACCTAAATTTTTGTTTTTGATTGTATTCCACCCACATCTTTCTCAGGGCTTCTTCATACTTTTCTGTGATTTTTCCTCAAAGTGGTATCCAGGGATTTCTCTTCAATTTTGCTGACGCTGTGTTCAGTAGTTTCAAATTTCCTTCCTATAATGTACTATTTGCACTGTCCATTTCTGAACTCTTGTTCTTTATATTTTGGATTTCTAATTGCTGTTTTTGTATGATTTCTAGTTGTTTATTTATTTTGACATTTTGTTCCAGTATTATATCCCTGAATTCTTCCATTACTTTTTCTGTGTTTTCCCTGATTTTGTATTTTTTCACTATTTTGTCTATTTTTTCCTTATTATTGTCTGCTTTTTTTAAATTATCCTTTTTTAAAATTGTGCTTTAGATGAAGGTTTACTGAACAAATAATTTCTCATTAAACAATTAGTACACATGTTGCCCTATGACAATGGTTAACAGCCCCACTACATGTCAACAGTGTCCTTACTCAACCTTGGGTTCCCTATCACTAGCTTTCCTGTCCCCTTCTGCCTTCTAGTCCTTGTCCCTGGACTGTTGTGCCCCATTTTACTTGTTTTGTTTTATGGGGCCATCTAATCTTTGGCTGAAGGGTGAACCTTGGAAGTGACTTCATTACTGAGCTAAAAGAGTGTCCAGGGGCCATACTCTTGGGGTTCCTGCAGTCTCTGTCAGGCGAGTAAGTCTGGTTTTTTTTTTTTGTGAGTAAGAATTTTGTTCCACATTTTTCTCCAGCTCTGTCTGGGACCCTCTGTTGGGATCCCAGTCACAGCAGTCAATGGTGGTAGCTTGGGCACCATATACTTGTACTGGACTCAGTCTGGTGGAGGCTGTGTTAGTTGTGATCCATTAGTCCTTTGGACTAATCTTTCCCTTGTATCTTGTTTTCTTTATTCTCCCTTGCTCCTGAAGTGGTGAGACCAGTGGAGTATCTTAGATGGCTGCTCACAGGATTTTCTAAGACCCCAGATGCTACTCACCAAGGTAGACTGTAGAACATTTTCTTTATAAACTGTGTTATGCCGATTTAGCTAGATATTCCCTAAGACTATGGCCCTCACAGCCCTCTGCACAGAAATTCAGTCCCTCAGGGTTTTTGGATGTGTCTATGGAGCTTCCATGACCTTTCCTTGTACAAGTTGTGCTGGCTTCCCCTGTATTGTGTACTGTCTTACCCTTCACCAAAGTTACCACTTATCTATTGTCTATTTAGTATCCCCCCCATCCCTCATAATCAACAAAGATTGTTTCTTTTTGTGTGCAAAGTTTTTCATGAGTTTTTACACTAGTGGTCTCATACAAATATTTGTCCTTTTCTGATTAACTTATTTCACTCAGCATAATGCCTCCCAGTTTCATCCACGTTATGAACTGCTTCACAGATTCATCATTATTCTTTATTATTGCATAATACTCTATTGTGTGCATGTACCATAGTTTATCCATTCATCTGTTAATGGGCATCTAGGTTGTTTCCATCTTTTTGCTATTGTGAACAAGGCTGTAATGATCATGGGTGTGCATATGTCTATTACTGTGATGGCCCTTATTTTTCTAGGATATATTCCTGGGAGTGGGATTGCTAGATTGTATGGTATTTCTATTTCTAGCTTTCTAAGGAAGGGCCATATCATTTTTCAGTATGGTTGTATAATTTTGCATTCCCACCAGCAGTGCATAAGAGTTCCGATCTCCCCACAACCTCTCCAACATTTGTTATTTCCAGTGTTTTTCATTCTTGCCAGTAATGCCATGGTGAAATGGTATCTTATAGTGGTTTTAATTTGCATTTCTCGAATGGCTATTGATACCGAGGTTTTCCTCATGTCTGTTGGCTGCTTGAATGTCTTCTTTGGTGAAGTGTCTGTTCATTTCCTTTGCCCATTTTTTAATTGGATTATTTGTCTTTTTGTTGTAGAGGTGTTGGATTTTGTTGTAGATTTTAGAGATTAGACCTTTGTCCAACTTGTAATGTCCAAAATTTTTTCACGGTCTGTATTTTCTCTTTTTGTGGGGATATATGCCAATTAAACGTGGCTGCACTATTGACAACTGCAGCCCCCACAGCCCTCTATGCTGTATACAACATGTTGGAGACTTGTCAGCGATAAGAGATTAAGCACGACTTGTTTTCCCAAAGTTATTGCCCTGTTACTGATTGGCTTGTTTACCTGAATTCCTTCTCCCTTGCCCGAAACTTATTGTTACTCACCCTAAACCCATTGTTCTGTTAATTGCTTTACTGCTTGCTGTATTGACTATAAAATAAACTCCTGGGGCTGAAGTGGGGTCGACTCCTCAGAGTGACCCTCCTGGCCCCACTTCTCTGTAAGAGTTGTGGCATGGTTACTGTCTCCGCTGCTCGCTGCGACAGATGGTGCCCCGTGTGAGGGGCTGCAACATCATTTTACTCTTCTGGTGAAGACTTTTGATGAGGATAAGTGTTTAATTTTTAGAAGATCCCAGTTATCTAGCTCATCATCTGGAATTTATGGGTTGTTGGTTATGGTTTGTATCCTGTTAATGCCATGTATTAGGGCCTCTAGCATTGATCGTTATTTTTCTTCTATGAACTTTGTAGTTTTTGACTTTATATCTAGGTCTTTGGTCCATTTTGAATCAGTTTTTGTATATGGTGTGAGGTATGGGTCCTGTTTCCTTTTTTGTTTTTTTTGCAGATGGACATCCAGTTTTGCCAGCACCATTTGTTAAAAAGACTGTCTTTTCCCCATTTGATGGACTTTGGGCCCTTGTCAAAGATCAGGTGACAGTAGGTAGATGGATTTTGATTTGGGCTCTCGATTCTGTTGAATTTATCAATGTATCTGTCATTGTACCACTACCAGGCTGTTTTGACTACCATAGCTGTATGGTAGGTTCTGAGGTCAGGCTGAGTCCTCCAACCTTATTCTTCTTCTTCAATAGTGCTTTACTTATCCGGGGCTTCTTCCTTTTCCATATAAAGTTACTGATTAGTTTTCCCATCCCTATAAAGACAGTTGCTGGTATTTGGATCAGGATTGCATTGTATCTGTACATTCCGTTGGGTAGAATTGTCGTTTTCACAATGTCGAATCTACCTATCCATGAGCATGGTATGTTTTTCCATTTATGTAAATCCCTTTGGGTTTCTTGCAGTAGTGTTTCATAGTTTTCTTCATATAGGTCTTTTACATCCCTGGTTAGATTTATTCCTAAGTATTTTATTTTTTTAGGGGCTATTATAAATGTTATTGCTTTCCTGATTTCCTTTTCATCGTTCTCTTTATTGGTGTATAGGAATCCAAATGATTTTTGTATGTTTATCCTGTATCCTGCTACTCTGCTGAATCTATTCGTTTCAGTAGCTTTCCCGTGGAGTCTTTAGGGTTTTCTATGTATAGTATCATACCAACCACAAACAGGAACAGTTTAACTTCTTCATTACCAATTTGGATACCCTTTATTTCTTTTTCTTGCCTTACTGCTCTAGCTGGGACTTCCAGCACAATGTTAAATAAGAGTGGAGATAAAGGGCATCCTTGTCTTGTTCCTGTTCTCAAGGGGAATGTTTACAGCCTCCCTCCATGAAGAATGATGTTGGCCATTTGTTTTGCATAGATGTCCTTTATTATGTTGAGAAATTTCCCTTCTATACCTATTTTATAGAGAGTTTTTATCAGGAATAAGTGTTTGCATTTGTTGAATGTCTTTTCTGCATCAACTGAGATGATCATATGATTCTTTTCTTTCCTTTTATTTATGTGGTGGATTACATTGATTGATTTTCTAATGTTGAACCATCCTTGTATACCTGGCATGAATTCTACTTGGTCATGGTGTATTATTATTATTATTATTTTTGATATGATGCTGAATTTTATTTGCTAGAATTTGTTGAGAATTTTTGCATCTATATTCCCTTTTTTGTGGTGTCTTTGCCTGGTTTTGGTATTAGGGTTATGCTGGCTTCGTAGAAGGAATTCAGAAGTGTCACTTCCTTTTCTATGTTCTGAAATAATTTGAATAGTAGAGGTGTAAGCTCTTCTCTGAGTATTTGGTAGAATTTTCCAGTGAAGCCATCTGTGCCAGGGCTTTTTTTTGCTAGAAAGTTTTTTTTTTATTACCTGTTTGATCTCTTCTCTCGTTATGGGTATGTTCAGATTTTCAACATCACTTTGTGTTAGTTTGGGTGACTACTGTCTGTTTCTAGACATTTATTCATTTCCTCTAGGTTTTCAAATTTGTTGGATTATAGTTTTCCATTATACTCTGTTATGATCCGTTTTATTTCAGTTGGGTCTGTTGTAATGTCCCCAATTTCATTTCTTATTTGGGTTATTTGCATCCTCTGTTTTTCTTTTGTAAGTCTGGCCAGTGGTTTGTCGATTTTGTTGATCCTTTCAGAAAACAAAATTTTCATTTGGTTGATTCTTTCAATTGTTTTTCTGTCCTCTATTTCATTTATTTCTGCTCTGATATTTATTATTTCCTTATTTCTTGTGGCTGTAGCTTTTTTTGCTGTTCTCTTTCTATTTGTTTGAGTTGTGTAGTTAATGTTTTGATTTTGTCCCTTTCTTCTTGTTTGATGTGTGCATCTATTGCTATAAATTTTCCTCTGAGGAGTGCCTTTGCTGTGTCCCAAAGGTTTTGGTATGATGTGTTTTCATCCGTGTTTGATTCTAGGAATTGTTTGATTCCATCTCTGATTTGTTCTATTACCCAGTGATGCGTAAGCAGGATGTTATTCAGTTTCAATGTAACTTATTTTTTCATTGTTCTTTCTGTTGTTAATTTCTGCCTTGATGGTGTTGTGGTCAGAGAAGATACTTTGTATTATCTCAACGTTTTGGATCTTGTTGAGGATTGCTCTGTGGCCTAAGATGTGGTCTATTCTTGAGAACGTTCCATGTGCATTGGAAAAGAATGTGTACTTTGCTGCTGTTGTTTGGAGTGTTTCATATATGTCTATGAGGTCAAGTTGGTTGATTGTGTCCTATAGGTCTTCTGTATCTTTGTTGAGTTTCTTTCTAGATGTTCTGTCCTTTACTGAGAGTGGTGTGTTGAAGTCACCTACTATTATTGTGGAACGGTCCATTTGTCTTTTCAGTGCTGCTAGAGTTTTTTTTTATGTATTTTGGAGCCCTGTCATTGGGTGTGTAGATGTTTATTATGGTTATGTCTTCATGATGGATCTTCCCTTTAATCATAATATAGTGCCTTCATTGTGTTTTATGGTAGATTTTCTTTTAAAGTCTATTTTATCTGAGATTAGTATTGCCACTACTGCTCTTTTTTGGTAGTTGTTTGCTTGATTTTTTTTTCCATCGTTTGATTTTTAATAAATTCACATCTTTGTTTCTTAGGTGTGTCTCTTGTAGACAGCATACTGATGGATCCTGTTTTTTTTTTTTTGGTCCATTCTGTCACTCTGCATCCCTTTTTGGGTTCATTTATGCCATTTACATTTTGTGTCATTATTGATAAGTGTGAGTTTATTACTGCCGTTTTGTAGTTCCTTTTTTTTTGTGTGGTGCTGACTTTTTTTTTTGTTCCTCTTACTGTCCTGTGCTGAATTCCTTTTGTTTGTGGATTTTTTTTTTCATTTCTTTTTTTTGTAGGTTTTGTTTTTACTGAGACTTTATGCTTTTCTTCTTCATTTTGATGAATATGTTTGTTGACATTCTTTGTGATTACCTTGCAATTGACCCTTATCTTCCTAGGTTTGAACCAGTCTATTATTACTTGGTATCGCCTTGCCTTCCTGTCCGTTAGAAGGTTCTATACCTACACAGTTTATTCCCTCTTTTATTGTTCTGATATTCTTGTCATTTACAGATTAACCTCTCTGGTTCCCTGTTGTAATTCTTTTGGTTTTAGATAGTCCTTAAGAGTTCATTTCCTAGTTTGGCATCTGACTGGTACAATTCTGCATCTGAGATTCAGCCCATGGTCTGATGTTGTTTGTTCTCAGAACAAAGGAATCACTTTAATAACTCTTATAAATTTGGTTTGGTTTTTACATAGCCTGTTAATTTCTGTTTATCTGGAAATGTCCTAATTTCATCATCATATTTGAATGAAACTTTTGCAGGATATATTATTCTTGGCTAGCAATTTTTTTTTCTTTCAAGGTTTTATATATGTCATCCCATTGCCTACTTGCCTGAATGGTTTCTGCTGAATAATCTGAGCTTAGTCTTATTGTTTCTCCTCTCTATGTCACTTTTTGGTTTTTGGTTTTTGTTTTTTTTTTTTTTTTTTTTTTTGAGCTGTTCTCAGGATTCTTTGTTTCTCTTTGGTTTTAGTGAGTGTGATTATGATATGCCTTTGTTATTTTCTTTTGGGGTCTATCCTTTATGGGGTTCATTGAGCTTCTTGGATGGTCAGCTTTTCATCTTTCATGATACTGGGGAAGTTTTCTGTCAGCAGTTCTTCAGTGATCCTCTCTGTCTCTTGGGTTTTCTCCCCCTGTTCTGGAACTCCAGAATTTTTTGCTTTTGATTGTATCCAACATAATTCTCAGGGTTTCTTCATTCTTTTTCATGATTCTTTCCTCAAACACAGCTATATCCAAGTATTTGTCTTCAATTTCACTGATCTTGTCTTCCATTGTTTCCAACCTGTGCCTCAGGCCTTCTATGACACTGTCCATTTCTGTAATCTTGTTTATCTTTTGGATTTCTAATTGTTGTTTTTGTATGGTTTCTTGTTGTGAATTCATTTGGGTATTTTGTTCCTGTATTATTTTCTTGAATTCTTCCTTTGTGTGTGTGTGTGTGTGTGTGTGTGTGTGTGTGTATTTTCCCTGAATTTGTCTGCCTTTTCCATGAATTTGTCTATCTTTTTTCCTCGTTTTTGCCTGCTTTTTGCTTCAACTCTTGGACAGCTCTCAATATTAGATATTTGAATTCCCTATCTGGTAGTTCTAGTGCCATTTCTTCTACTGGAAAGTCATACGGTGTTTTATTTTGGATGCCTACTGGAACCATCCTGTCCTGTTTTTTTATATGTTTTCATATTGTCAACTGTCTTCTGGACATTCAGTAGTTATTTTCATCCTTTATTTATTGTAGGTTTGTTTGTTTCTTCCTGATTTTTGTTTTGCTTGGTTATGTGTGAGCAGGCGGTCTGTGCATTCTTTGCTGTTTGCTTGTCTGTGGGCGTGATGCTTTTCACCTCCTTCTCCAATGGGCAAGTTCAGTAGCTCAGGTATGGTACAGCAGGGCAAGTCCAGCTGATGGGGAGTTGCTTGGATGTGTTGTTTGTGGCATGTATTAGGACTGACAGGGTGGGCTGGGAATCAGTGTAGGGCAGGTTCCAGTAGGCTGTGCCTATGCTGCTTGAGGGTGTGATGTTCAGCACATGGTGCAGGTAGGCAGGAAAGAGAAGGGAACTGCGATGTGTCTAGCTAAGATGGGTATGGGAAAGAGGAGAGAGAGGAGAGAGGAATCAGAGACAAAAATCTTATAAAAAAACAAAGAAGAGTGCTAAGGGAGCTTGATGTTGGAGTGGAGAGATGAGAATCTTAGAAATGGAGAAAAGGAAAAAGGAAAAGTGTAAAATAAAAAAGTGAATAAATAATAATTAGAAAAAAAATAAGCAAAGCCCCCAGGCATCCCACCGGTGCAGATGCGAGGACTAGGGAAGTTGCTCTCAGGCTGTGAAGTACAGCATGGCTAGAAGGGGTAGAGGTGTCACACAGTGCCAGGTATTAAAGAGACAGGAAGAGAAGGTAAGTATAGAAACATGAGAAACTGAGAAATGAAGAAAGACAAAAGGGAGGAATAAAGAGAAAAGAAAATTAACAAAAAATAAATATCCCCAGGGATCCTGCTGTTGGCTGTGCAGACTGAGAGAGTAGCTCCCAAGCCATGCAGTACTGCCTAGCTAGAAGGGGCTACCAAGCTAATAAAAGAAGAGAAAATAAACAAACAAATTGAAATAGAACAAACCAAATCAAAACAAACAAAAAGCACGAGGGATCCCATTATCCTGGCAGCACTGGCGCAGAAGCAGTTCCACAGCTAAGCGGCATTTCACAGCCTTTCAGGAAGAAGCAAAGATGGCACACAGAGCCAGGTATTTGAAAGAAAAGAGGGGGAGGTGGTGATAGGTATGGACGAAACCAAAAGAAGTGGAAAGAAGCAACACCAGCAACTAACAAATGGCACTCAGGGAGCCATCCAGTGCAGGCAGGTGGAATTCAAGCAGCACAGGGGTGAAGCCAGTGCTTCCCGGCCAAGAGACTGTGGCCACAGGAAGCAGAGGAGGCCGAGTGGGTGTGAAGAAGGATGGGGGTTTGAAAGCGTATATCACTGGTTACTGGTTGTTCTGTATCCTGCTGGGAACTCCATAAGCTGCTTCCCCATACTCCCTGTTCACCAATCTCCAACAGGAGCCCAATATGGTGGACCTGTGCTCCATTAGCTGATAGGGGAACCTCTGCATGTATCTCTCTTCACTCTCTTTTCTCTGTCAGTTTCTTATTCCATTCAGTGCTTGGATGAGTTCTTTATCTCTTCATTTGATGTTTAAGGTTTCAGGATTGAAGTTTGTCTCTATTTGGTTTAGTTTTTCAGATCTTTGCTGTGGAAGGACAGCATGGTACTTCTGTCTATAGTGCCATGTTACCCAGAAGTCTCCTTTTGTCTGCTTTTTCCTTCATTTCTTTCCTAATCCCTTGGAAAGCTGTGAATATTAGACTTTTGAGTTCCCTATCTGGTAGTTCCAGTGACTTTTCTTCTACCAGAAGGTCATCAGGTGTTTTATTTGGGTTGTTTTCTGGAGCCATTCTGTCCTGTTTTTTATATGTTTGATATTCTTTACTGTCTTCGGGACATTCGGGAATTATTTTCTTCATTTATTGACCATATATTTGTTTCCTCCTGCTTTTTTTTTTTTTATTTATTATTATTTGGTTGTGTCTTGGCAGGCAGGCTGGGCGTGTTTTGTTGCTTGCTTGTCTTGTCTATGGGCATGCTATTTCTCACCACCTTCTCCTGGAGGGCAAGCTGGGTCACTCAAATATAATGCAGCATGGCGGGTCCAGTGATGGGGGGGAAAGGGGCAGGGATAGGTTGTTTGCAGCATGAACTGGTGCTGACAAGGCAGGGCAGGAGGGCAGTGCATGGTGGGGTCCAGGGGTCAGGGGATCTGTGCCGGTGCCACTCGGGTGCACTACTAGGTGCAGGTGTAGATAAGCAGAAGGGAAGGGAAAGGATGTGACGTGTGGAGTGGGTGCTGTCTCCTGTTGGGAGATCTGTGAACTTGCCTTCCTGTACTCCTGGTCTACTTTCCTTGGTGGCTGTAGTTCAAGATGACGAATCTGTGCTATGATAGCTGTAGGAGACCTCAACTCCATAGCTCTCCTCATTTTCTGTTCTCTGTCAGTTTTTTATCCCATTCAGTGCCTGTTTGAGTTCTTTATCCTTTCTTTTGAGGCTTAGGGTTCCAGGATTCACATTTGTATCTGTTTTACTTAGTTTTTCAGGTCTTTGCTGCAGAGTGATGGCATAGTGCTTCTGTCTATAGTGTTATGTTCTTTTTATAAAGAAAAAAATTCACCTTCCATTTAGAGGGGTCTAGTTTTTAAATTTTCATTTTCAATCTCTTACATTTATGGAAGACTATGGAATATAGTTTTACATTCTAAGTCCTTTAACCATAGTCAATGTCCACTTCCGTATCTCATATCCTTGTTTTATACAGTTTCAGAAATGCAGCAAAAAGGAAGACTAAAATCCACAGTTAATACCAAGGAACTATGTATCAGAGATTCCCAGCCTGGGGATTCAGCCACCTACTTAAATACTTAATAACTATAATCTTACATTTTCCTTACTTTTAGATTCCAGAAGTTATTTATTCATTTAATTTTTTAACCTACACACTACTCCAGCAGCCCATACTGCAAGTTTCCCCTAAAGTTTTATCACATTGAACTCCTTGCATTCCGAAGATCACCTAGTGTCTTTCCATAATCACTGCTCTTACATGTCTCTCTCCCTAAAATGTGCTATGACACTTTGAAAAGAAAGAGGGTTTTCTTATGGCTCTGCCACTTCCTGGCTCATGACTTTGGGCATTTCATATTAACTTTGTGACTATCAATTTACTTTTAAGTATTGTGGGAAGTAAGTATAAGTACTTACTTTACAGTGTTATTGTGCGGATCAGTAATATTTTGTGAATTGCCTAACATGATGAATTAAAAATATAAAAACTTGAAAATGAGAATCATAGTTTCCATAAAGTAAACTCAAAACTTTACTTGTGAACTGAAATATGTTAAGTACAGGGAATGCAGAAAGGATACCATTCTTTTTTTTCAAATAACTCACTCTCATTGTGATAGAGGGTGATCTCTTAGTTCCCATAGCCGTCATTCTCCAGGGGTCATAACTTGTAGAATGCTCTGACCTACCGTCTCCATCCAGAGCAATAGTTTCTAAGAAAACTTGGCCCTATCCATTCTCCTAAACCACTCTGTGTCTTTCTAAAAATATACTATTGATGCCTAAGACCAGACTCAAAAACCCTGAGTTGGGCGGATGCATTGCTTAGAAGTGGTGTTAGCTCTAGGCTTTAGTCCACAAGAAGGCAGGCTAACCTGAGAAAACTTTCTTTAGGTTTTCAGGAGGATTAATGGCTGAATGAAGTATGAAAATATATGAAAAAGGAAGAGGACTAATAATTTAGTCCAGGGCACAGGAGGGTGGTCAAGAGATATGTAGACTAAAAAATTCTTAATGACACATGAGAAAGAATGTATTCCATGTATTTTCAACTTAGTTACACGATCCTGCTTTTTTATCACCAATTCTGCTTTCTTAACCCCAAGAGATCACTCCAAGAATCAAAATAAAGCTTGAGATGAAAACAGGACAATTTATTTCATATTTCCTTCATATTATGCTTTCATAAATCCATATTTCTTAGTATCAGAAACCAATATGAGCTTCTATTTATTTGTCCAGAAATTATTTCCAACCTCTGATTGTAGTACTTCTCTAAACCATGCCTATACCTCATATAAGATCAGAAACTCAAAGATAAGAAAAATAAAATGAAACAGACAAATAAGGACTAAGTAAGGTGTAGTTGGGAAGAAATGGGAGAGATATAAAAGGGAGAAGAAAATGGCAGGGGATTATTTGAATTGAAAAGTATTGTGTATATCAGAGCTTCTCAAAAATGGCATTATTAACATTTGGGACCAGATAATTCTTCGTTGGGGGTTTGTCCTGTGCATTGTAGGATATTTAGGAGCATCTCTGGCCTGTACTCACTAGATGCCAGTAGTACCACTTCCCCAGCTGTGATAATCAAAAATGTTTTCAGACATTGTCAGTTGTCTTCTGGAATACATAGTCACCCCTGGTTGATAACGGCTAGTCTATGAATTTATGGAGATGTTTCAACGGATGCAATGCTAAAAGGGCTCACTCATCTATGCCAAGAAATGTGGAAGACAGTTACCTGGCTAAGCAATTGTAAGAGATCTATATTTGTGTTCATTGCAAAGAAAGCTGATCCAACAGAATGAGGAAATCATCAAGCAATATCATTAATATCACTCACAAGTAAAATTTTGCTGAAGGTAATTCAAAAACAGTTGCAGCAGTACGTCAATAGGGAACTGCCAGAAATTCAAGCTGGATTCTGAAGAAGATGTAGAATGAAGGATATCATTGCTGATGTCAGATGGATCTTGGCTGAAAGCAAAGAATACCAGAAAACTGTTTACCTGTATTTTATTGACTATGCAAAGGCATTCGACTGTGTGGATCATAACCGACTATGGATAACATTGTGAAGAATGGAAATTTCAGAACACTTAATTGTGCTCATGAAGAACCTGTACATAAACTGATAGGCAGTCGTTCAAATAGAACAAGGGGATACTGCAAGGTTTAAAATCAGAAAAGATGTGTGTCATGGTTGTATCCTTTCACCATACTTATTCAATCTCTATGCCGAGCAAATAAATAAACTGAGATGCTGGACTGTATGAAGAAGAACGTGGCATCAGGATTGGAGGAAGACTCATTAACGACTTGCAATATGCAGATGACACAACCTTGCTTGCTTAAAGGACTTGAATCTCTTACTGATGAAGATCAAAGACTACAGCCTTCAGTATGGATAACACCTCAACATAAAGAAAACAAAAATCCTCACTACTGGACCAATAAGCAGCATCGTGATAAATGGAGAAAAGACTGAAGTTGTCAAAGATGTCATTTCACTTGGATCCGCAATCAACAACCATGGAAGCAGCAATCAAGAAATCAAATTATGTATTTCATTGGGAAAATTTGCTGCGAAACACCTGTTTAAAAGTGTTAAAAAGCAAAAATGTCACTTTAAGGACTGAGTTGAACCAGACCAAAGTCATGATATTTTCAATTGCCTCATATGAATGTGAAAGCTGGACAATGAATAAGGAAAACTGAGGAAGAATTGATGCCTTTGAATTATGGTGTTGGTGAATAATATTGAATATACCGTGGACTCCAGAAGAATGAACAAATCTATCTTGGAATCAGAATGCTCTTTAGAAGTGAGGATGGCGAGACTTAGTCTCATGTTCTTTGAACATGTTATCAGGAGTGACCAGTCCCTGAAGAAGGGCATCATGCTTGGTAGATTAGAGGTTTAGCGAAAAAGAGGAAGACCCTCAACGAGGTGGATTGACATAGGGGCTGCAACAATGGGCTCAAACTTGCAACAATTGTGAGGATGGTGCAAGACCAGACAGTGTTTCATCTGTTGTACATAAGGTCACTATGAGTTGGAACAGACTTGATGGCAGCTAACAACAAAACGGAAACAAACTATTAAGCCTCTTTTATATACATGAAAATGGGAAGTAAAGATGAACGTTTTTCTTTCTACTCTTGCAATACATTTCTTATTTCTATAGTGGTTATATGTTTATTTTAATAAATCCAATAAGCATGATACATGGAATAGAAAAAATTGAAGTTGATTTTATGTATATTTATAAAACATTTTTATATAAATCATTCACAACTCAGAAAAATTTCTCAGTCTGATAATATCTCAGATTTTAGCTTGGTAAATGTCTTATCTATGGCTCTTCGTAGATACATAAACTATTTCTCTATTCTTATTCTAAGCTACCATCTCCCAATTCTTCATACAAATTCTTCTACATACACCCACAGTTTACAAGAAAAAAAAAGAATTCTTAAACCCTAAAAAGAAATCCCTCTGCCACCCACAACTCACACACGCTCACACACACACAAAACAGTTCTAAAAAAAAAAATGAGTCCTCTTCAGAAGGTAGGAGTAGACCACAGGTAGGTGGAGCTTCCCATTAAAAAGTTGAGCGACAAGGCCTAGGAGTGGCTGTTGCTGAATCTATCTCAAGAAACTGATCAATTACAGGAACAAAATCAGCTCCAAATTCAAGATAGGATACATACCAGTATTTAAAGGGACTTGGCATCAAGGTGTGTCCCTATAGCAAAAGAGTAAAGAATCATGAAGACACAAGTAGGAGTCTTGATGGGCCTTCTGTGGATACATATTTGCTGTGAGTTAAAAATATTCCAGAGGAAACTTGGAGAAGTGTCACAACTAAATTTGGAAAAGAGCAAGGGAGGGAAGGGAGAGATGGAGGAAGAGAAATAACACGCTCCTTGGGCTCTATCTTCTACTATGAGGAAGAAAACTGTAGAGAAATTTCCCACACTTGAAAATAGTAAAAGTGATTTTGCAGTGACCCTCACTTGCGTCTATTTTTTCCTTTCCCAACAATGATAAGAGTAGAGAAGAATGTGGAGCAGAGTCCTCGGGTCCTGATATTACAAGAGGAGAGAAATTCCTTTCTGACGTGCAATGTTTCTGTCTCCATTACCAGTGTGCAGTGGTTCCAAAAAAGTCCTGGAGGACATCTCATACCCTTGTTTTACATAGCTTCAGGAATGCAGTAAAAGGGATGACTAGAATCCACAGTCAATACAAAGGAACGTTATAGCCACTTGTACATCAGAGACCCCAAGCCAGGAGATTCAGCCACTTACTTCTGCATTGTAGAAGCACAGTGCCAATAAATACCTGCAGCCTGTACACAAAACCATAGCTGAGACCTAATCCAACCTCTAGTGTGGGAGTAGGGGCCTAATGTGATTAAAATTGCATCTCCTGACTCATGCAGAATGTATTTCTAAATAACCTACAGTGTAGGCACATAGGTGGTTCTCCTGGGGATCACTGTGGGAATGGTGTTATTAGGTAAACTCTTTAGATTGATCACCTCTTTCATATTCCATTCCGTCTTTCCAAATGGGAGCAAGCAGCCAACTCAGTGTGGAGCACAGTACTCAATCTTTCCATGTTCAAGAGCAAGAAAGCACAAATCTCATCTACATTTTCCTTTTCCATATCTTTCTATGGTTTATAATGGTACAGACAGGACCCCTGGAAAAGCTCCAAGATTCTCCTTCTAGTGCATTTAAATGAGAAAGAAAAGGAAGAGGAAAAACAAAAAGGCATTATTAGTATAAAGAATGGGCAGAACTTCCTGCATACAAAACCAGAGATCAGCCTCCTACCTCTGTGTTGTGAAGGCACAGTATTTCCCAAGCTCCTGAAACCTGAACCCAGACATGTGGCTGCAGTCCCCAAACCCAACAAGATAGAAATGTCTGCACATTGTTACTCACTTTTAGCATGGTGTTGAGAAGTGCACACTTGATAAATCAAAGTGATGTCAACTTCAAAAGAAATTGGAAATGCTGGTAAATATTCAGTATAGGAAAATTGGAAGTTGGCAAAAATGAAATGAACAAATAAAGATCATATCCTAGGCATTAGTGAGCTGAAATGGACTGGTATTGGCCATTTGAATCAGACAATCATATGGTCTACTATACTGGGAATGACAAATTGAACAGGAATGGCATCACATTCATTGTCAAAAAGAACAGTTCAAGATCTAAGCCCTCCTGGGACAGTGGTACCAAAAAGAATTGGTCAATGTTCAGCCATTTCAGGAGGTAGCATAGATCAAGAACTGATGGTATAGAAGTCAAAGTTCAAGCTGCACTGAAGACACTGGCAAACAATAAGGCTCCAGGAATTGATGTAACACTAATTGAGATGTTTCAAGAAACAGATGCAGTGCTGGAGTTACTCACTCATCTATGCCAAAACATTTGGAAGACAGCTACGTGACCAATTGGCTGGAAGAGATCCATATATGTGCCCATTCATGAGAAAGGTGATCCAACAGAATGTGGAAATTGTCAAACAATATCATTAATATCACACAAGTAAAATTTTGCTGAAGATAATTCAAAAACGGTTGTGTCAATACATTGACAGGGAACTGCCAGAAATTCGAGCCAGATTCAGAACAGTATGTGGAGTGATAATCAATATCATTATTGATGTTAGATGGATCTTGGCTGAAAGCAGAAAATGCCAGAAAGATGTTTACCTGTGTTTTATTGACTATGCAAATGCATTTGACTGTGTGAATCATAACAAATTATGGATAATATAGAGAAGAATGGAAATCCCAGAAAACTTGATTGTGCTCATGAGGAAACTGTGCATAGAACAAGAGGCAGTTGTTCAAAAAGAACAAGGAGATACTGAGTGGTTTAAATTTAGAAAAAGTGTGTCAGGGTTGTATCCTTTCACCGTACTTATTCAATCTGTATGCTGAGCAAATAATCCAAGAAGCTGGACGGTATGAAGAAGAAAGAGGCATCAGCATTGGTGGAAGACTCATTAACAACCTGTGATATGCAGGTGACACAACCTTGCTTGCTGAAAGTGAGGAGGACTTGAAGCACTTACTGATGAAAATCTAAGACTACAGCCTTCAGCACTGATTACTCCTCAAAATAAAGAAAAAAATCCTCACAATTGGACCAGTAAGCAACATCATGATAAATGGAGAAAAGATTGAAGTTGTCAAGGATTTCATTTTACTGGGATCCACAATCAATGCCCATGAAAGCAGTAGTCAAGAAATCGACGATGTAGTGCATTGGACAAAGCTGTTGCAAAAGACCTCTTTAAAATGTTGGAAAGCAAGGATGTCTTTTGAGGACTAAGGTGAACTTAACCCAAGCCATGATATTTTCAATTGCCTCATACGCATGTGCAAGCTGGACAATGAATAAGGAAGACTGAAGAAATATTGATGCCTTTGAATTATGGTGTTAGCGAAGAATACTGAATACACCATAGACTGCCAGAAGAATGAACAAGTCTGTCTTGGAAGAAGTACAGTGAGAATGTTCCTTGGAAGTGAGGATGGAGAGACTTCATCTCATGTACTTCGGACATGTTATCAGAGGGACCAGTCCCTGGAGAAGGACAACATGGATGGTAAGGTAAATGGTCAGTGAAAAAAGGAAAACCCTTGATAGGATGTATTGACACATTGGCTGCAACAGTGGGCTCAAGCATAGTAATGATTGTAAGGATGGCACAGGACCGGACAGTGTTTCTTTGTGTTGTACATAGGGTAGCTATGAGTGGGAACCAACTCTATGGCACCTAACATTCAGTCTAGTTCTAAACACAGCAAGTTCTAACATTCTAATCCCTAGATCAGGGATTCAGTGAATCAGCAATTCTAGTTAGAGTATCCTTCAAAACCAGTTATAAGCCTCTGTGGTAAAATGAACATTTAAATGAATAAATAAGTACTGTTTATTCTTACCTTATATTATGCTCACGTATGAAGGGAAATCATAACAAAGTCACAACTTAGTGTCAAAGAATGAAATGTTATACTCTGTAATACCTCATTTTGTTGTTTTGTTCCAAATTTTTATAGTGCATTAAATAGTGCATTTGTGTTCATATTCAATAGTATCTATTCGTAGAATTTCCCTCTTGGTTCTGTTTTGGAAAGACCATTGAAAAAAAGCTGACTTCCAGCCATGAATAGGCTATATCATTTTGAGCAAGTGAGTCACCTTGTCTCAGAATCTTCATCTATAATGAGATTTCCCACACTCATTTCTCACAAGGCTCATATATTCCATCATTCAACAAATATTTACTGAGTATCTGTTAAGTACTGGATAAGGAGCTTTGAATAAAGGGTTCCTTCCCTTGCTTAATATGTAGACTAGTGGGGAATACCTTTTTGTCTTCGGAGAGTTCCTGTAAGGTAAAAAAGGGCTAAATTGGGAGAGTGAAGGGTATTATGAAAGCAAATACATGTCATCAGTCAGACACAGCTTCTTAGACTATGCGATACCACAGCTGAAACTCAAAAGTTTAATAGGAGTTAATCAGAATGAAGGACAAATGAGGGTTGCAGAAAGTGCCTCAGTTTGTAGGAGTAGCATATTTATAGGTTGAAAGCAAGGAAGATAATGGCAAATTTAAAACCTAAAAAGTAATTTGCGAGTAATAAAGTAATGTGTAGGGGTGACTCTCATTTTATGGAGACTTATAAAAAAGATCCTGAAAATGAATTGTATGTTATAACATGGTCAGGTGAAAGACATGGGGAACAAAAACCACCAAGCATGTTTACATGCTCACAGATCACAGATAGGGATCAGTGCAATGAGGATCAATGGAAAGAATCATGAAACTAATTAGTAATAAGATATTAAATCTCCAGAGATCTAAATTCTTTTATAAAGGAAGGATTTTCCTGCATAAATGGATTACATGATGCATTTTGACTACTGAATAATGCTGACAATTGCTTTTAAAGGATAGGAAATATATGAGAGTATTCTCTTGTTTTCGTTAGGTGCCGTCAAGTCCTTTCTGACTCTTAGCGACCCTATGCACCACAGAACGAAACACTGCCCAGTCCTGTGCCATACTCACAATCGTTATGCTTAAGCCCATTGTTGCAGCCACTGTGTCAATCCATCTCATTGAGGGTCTTCCTCTTTTTCACTGACCCTGTACTTGACCAAGCATGATGTTCTTCTCCAGGGACTGATCCCTCCTGACAACATGTCCAAAGTATGTAAAATATAATCTTGCCATCCTTCCTTCTAAGGAACATTCTGGTTGTACTTCTTCCAAGACAGATTTGTTCATTCTTTTGGCAGTCCATGGTATATTCAATATTGTTCGCCAACACCACAATTGAAAGGCATCAATTCTTGTTTGGTCTTCCTTATTCATTGTCCAGCTTTTGTATGCCTATGATGTGATTGAAAATACCATGGCTTGGGTCAGGCGCACCTTAGTCTTCAAGGTGACGTCTTTGCTTTTCAACACTTTAAAGAGATCTTTTGCAGCAGACTTGCCCAAAGCAATGCATCTTTTGATTTCCTGATGGCTGCTTCCATGGGTGCTGACTGTGCATCCAAGTAAAATGAAATCCTTGGCAGCTTCAATCTTTTCTCTATTTATCATGATGTTGCTTATTGGTCCAGTTTTGAGGATTTTTGTTTTCTTTATGTTGAGGTGTAATAAATACTGAAGGCTGTGGTCTTTGATCTTCACCAGTAAGCGCTTCAAGTCCTCTTCACTTTCAGCAAGCAGGGTTGTGTCATCCACATATCATAGGTTGTTAGTGAAGTCTTCTTCTAATTCTGATGCTCCTTTCTTCTTTGTATAGTCCAGCTTTTTGGATTATTTGCTCAGCATACAGATTGAATAGGTATGGTGAAAAGATACAACCCTGATGCACACCTTTCCTAACTTTAAACCATGAAGTATCCCCTTGTTCTGTCCAAACAACTGCCTCTTGTTCTGTCTACAGGTTCCTCATGAGCTCAATTAAGTGTTCTGGAATTCCCATTCTTCAAAATGTTATCCATCGTTTGTTATGATCCATATAATCAAATGCCTTTGCATAGTCAATAAAACACAAATAAACATCTTTCCGGTATTCTCTTCTTTCAGCCACGATCCATCTGACATCAGCAATGTTGTCCTTGGTTCCACGTCCTCTTCTGAATCCAGCCTGAATTTCTAGCAGTTCTCTATCGACATACTGCTACAGCGGCTTTTGAAATGATCTTTAGCAAAATTTTACTTGTATGTGATATTAATGATATTGTTCGATAATTTCCACATTTGGTTGGATCAACTTTCTTGGGAATAGGCAAAAATGTGGATCTCTTCTAGTTAGTTGACCAGGTAGCTGTCTTCCAAATTTCTTGGCATAGATGAGTGAGCACTTCCAGCACTGCATCCATTTGTTGAAACACCTCAATTGATATTCCGTCAATTCCTGGAGCCTTGTTTTTTGCCAATGCCTTCAGTGCAGCTTGGACTTCTTCCTTCAGTACCATCAGTTCCTGATCATATGCTATCTCTTGACACGGTTGAAAGTCAACCAATTCTTTTTGATATATTGACTGTATTCCTTCCATCTTGTTTTGATGCTTCCTGAATCGTTTAATATTTTCCTCATAGAATCCTTCACTATTCCAACTTGAGGCTTGAATTTTTTCTTAAGTTCTTTCAGCTTGAGGAATGCCTAGTGTGTTCTTCCCTTTTGGCTTTCTATCCCCAGCTCTTTGCACATGTCATTATAGTGCTTTACTTTGTCTTCTCGAGCCACCCTTTGAAATCTTCTGTTCAGTTATTTTACTTCAGCATTTTTTCCTTTTGCTTTAGCTACTCAATATTCAAGAGCAAGTTTCAGAGTCTCTTCTGACTTCCATTTTGGTCTTTTCTTTCTTTCCTGTTTTTTTAATGACCTCTTGCTTTCTTCATGTATGACGTCCTTGATGTCATTCCACAACTCATCTGGCTTTGGTCATTAGTGTTCAATGGGTCAAATCTGTTCTTGAGATGGTCTTTAAATTCAGGTGTGATATACTCAAGGTCATACTTTGGCTTTTGTGGACTTGTTCTAATTGTCTTCAGTTTCAACTTGAACTTGCATATGAGCAATTGATGGTCTGTTCTACAGTCAGCCCCTGGCCTCGTTCTGACTGATGATATTGAGTTTTCCATCGTCTCTTTCCACGGATGTAGTTGATTTAATTCCTGTGTATTCCATCTGGCAAGATCCATGTATATAGTCACTGTTTATGTTGGTGAGAAAAGGTATTTGCAGTGAAGAAGTCATTGGTCTTGCAAAATTCTATCATGTGATCTCTGGCATGATTTCTTTCTTTCTTTTTTCTTGTTGTAATTAAATGAAGTTTACATATCAAGGTAGTCTCCCATACAAAATTTTTATACATACATTGTTATGAGACCCTAACTGCTCACCCCATTCTGAGACAGCACACTCCTCCTTTCCGCCCGTGATTCCCCACGAATATTCAACCAACTCCTAACTCTCTCTGCCTTCCCATCTCAGCTCTGGAAAGAAGTTGCCCTTTGGTCTCCTGTATCTACTTGACTAAGAGGCACACATTTCATGAGTATCACTTTATGCCCCACAGTCCAGTCCAGTCCCTGTCTGAAGGGTTGGCCTTGAAAATTGTTTTAGCTCTGGGATGATAGAGAGTCCAGGGGCCATGCTTTCCAGGGCATCTCCAGTCTCAGTCAGACCATTAAGTCTGGTCTTCTTACTAGAATTTGGGTTCTGCACCCCATCCTTCTACTGCTCCATCAGGGACCCTCAGATGTGTTCCCTGTCAGGACGTTCATTGGTGGTAGATGGGCACCATCTAGTTCATCTGGTCTCAGGCTGATGAAGTCTCTGGTTTATGTGGCCTATTCTGTCTCTTGGGCTAATACTTTCCTTGTGTCTTTGGTGTTCTTCGTTCTCCTTTACTCCAAGGGGTTGGGACCAATTGATGCATCTTAGATGTCCGCTTGCAAGCTTTTAAGACCCCAGACGCCACTCACCAAAGTAGGATCCGGCATCATTTCTATCACCAAGGCCATATTTTCCAACTACCGATCCTTCTTTGTTTCCAACTTTCTCATTCTAATCACCAGTAATTATCAATGCACCTTGATTGTATATTTGATCGATTTCAGACTGAAGAAGTTGGTAAAAATCTTCAATTTCTTCATCTTTGGCCTTAGTGGTTGGTGTGAAAATTTGAATATTATTTGTATTAACTGGTCTTCTTTTTAGGAGTATGCATATTATCCTATCACTGTCAGCGTTGTACTTCAGGATAGATCTTGAAATGTTCTTTTTGACAATGAATGCTATGCCGTTCCTCTTCAAATAGTCATTCCTGGCATAGTAGACCATACAGTTGTCCAATTCAAAATGGCCAATACCAGTCGGTTTCATCTCAGTAATGCGTAGGGTATCGATGTTTATGTCTTCCATTTCATTTCTGACTATTTCCAATTTTCCTAGATTCATACTCCGTACATTCCACATTCTGATTATTAATGGATGTTTGCAGCTATTTCTTCCAGTTTTGAGTCATGCCACATCAGCAAATGAAGGTCCCAAAAGCTTGACTCCATCCACGTCGTTAAGGTCCACTCTTCTTTGAGGAGGCAGCTCTTCCCCAATTGTCTTTTGAGTGCCTTCCAACCTGGGGAGCTCATCTTCCGACACTATATCAGACAATGTTCTGCTGCTTTTCATAAGGTTTTCACTGGCTAATTCTTTTCAGAAGTAGACTGCTGGGTCCTTCTTGCTAGTCTGTCTTAGTCTGGAAGCTTAGCTGAAACCTGTCCACTATGGATGACCCTCTTGGTATCTGAATACTGGTGGCATAGCTTCCAGCATCACAGCAACAAGTAAGCCCCCAGAGTACAACAAACTGACAGACACGTTGAGGAGTATTCTCTTAAGAGGAAAAGAAAAAGATTTTCTGGGTCTTGCTGTATAGCTGATACTGGAGTTACTCTTTTTTTCCTTTTAATTGTGCTGCAAACAGTTAACAGACTCAGCTGCTAACTGAAAGTTGGCAATTTGAAGTCCACCCAGGTGCCTCAGAAGAAAGGCCTGGTGATCTACTCCCAAAAAAACAAACATTGAAAATGCTATGGAGGTCAGTTCTACTACAACACACACATGAGGTTAAAACAAAATATTTGCCATTTCAACATTTTTTACATGTACAATTCGTAACATGAATTACATTCATCATGGTGTTCAATCATCTCCACTGTCTATTTCCAAATTTTTCCATCATGCTAAACAGAAGTTCAGCTTCTCCTAAGCAATGAATCCCTCTTTTTCTCTCCCTCTCACCCCTGGTAACCACTGATATACTTTGATCTGTATACATTTGCCTACGTTTGTCTTGTTTTGAAGTTAAATATGATTAAATGAGGTATGATTCGATGCAAAGTTGAAAGGCGTGGGTGACGGTGGTTTGTACTACACTAAGCTGGAAACCAAGTTCCACAAAACTCTCTTCTTTGTATGATACCAAATTAGAATTGGTCAAAAAGCAACTTGTGTGAGGTATGGAAAGCAGAAGTAAAACAGAAGCTATTGCTCATTGAAGGTTGTCATAGTAAGTTGTAACAAACAGAAAAGCTCAGCAGGTTCCAGCAGATAGAATGGGAAGTTTTGCTGTCTTTAAGATATATGTACGGATACCTGTTGGAAGAAATATTCTGATTGTTTATCAAAGAAAAGAGTAGACCTTCAAAGAATGCATTTATAGCTATACTTGTTGAAAGGGAAAGTAGAGAAAAAAGAGTGATGTGGCTTTTGTTCCCATGAAATGTTGTGTGTAAGAAAACATATTTATCACTGTATAGGGATCTAGGAATAACATACTTTTAATTAAAATTCTCATTAGGAAAGTATGTTACTTGCAATATAATTTTATGAATATTTTTTAAAATATTGATCTAATTCTGGTTTGTTATAGTAAAGATGTCAAAAGAGTAAACTCCCATGTCCTACAATTCCTGGTAGTATGGAGTCTTTATTAGGGAAGAGATGCCTCTTTAAACATAGCAACTGGCTCTGTTCAGTCTTTGTAAATATGAGTGTGGATATGCTCTAACAATTTGTCTCATCCTCTCTCTCATCCAAGCCAGTTTCCTGTACAGAAACAGCTGTGTCACCCATCTCCAGTGATTCTTTACGACCTTGTCATGAAAACTGAACAAAGCTGAGGTCCTGGCTCTTAACAGTAATTTTTTCTCCAGGAATGAGAGTGCCAGCAAGACTTTTCATTGCATGCTTTGGGCAGTGATAGCCACTGTTTGCATTATTCAGGATGGTCCCTGATGGAGAGCTGAGCATTCAATAAATTCATCTTCTGCTCTTCTGGAGGCTGAAAGCCTTGGAATCTTTCCACCTCCAGAAAGGAGCCTCCTGCTTATGGGCAACTGAGACATCATCAGTCCTTGTAATGATCATCACTCTCAGTAAAGAAAAAAGAAAAAAAAAAAAGTTTTATTTCATTCTAATTGTTCTGTGATATGATTTAGAGTCACTTCACTGACTCTGAAGGTCTCACTGAAGGTCTTTCCCTGTTCCAGTATTGCTATCACAGGAGGAGCAGAACCCAGGCAGTCACTCAGACCAAGTACCAGGTCTCTGCCTCTGATGTGGCTCCAGCACAGGTAGGTGCAACTTCTTAATTACTCAAATTATGGAGTCCCTTTTCTTTCCTATTATGTCTAGTATGTCATCTCAGGCCTTCAATTTCTCCTGAGACACATTTCAGAAGACAGCATCTGGGTTTCACAGCTGATCTGGACCAGGATAAAACATCCTTCCATGTGAACTAATGGTTAGCTGAGAAAGCAGACTCAGTCATGTATTACTCTGCTGGGAGTGGTGCAGTTGCAAGAGCTGCAAGGGAAGCAGACCTTGCAGGAACATTCCCATTTAACCATTATATCTGTCCACAGATGAGGATCACGATATTTCTTTTGCTTTTCAAAGTATCACAAAGCTAAAACTGTAAGATGTCAATAAACCACAATCACCCACATAGCTTGCTGAAAAAAACTTGTCTCATCCCATCCTCCAACCAAATCAATTTCCTGTATGGAGACAGAGTGTCACCCATATTTAATGCTTCTGCTTGTGTCTGTGCTTAAATTTGTGCATTGTATATTTAATTTTACCTAAATAATGTATGTTTGCATGCGTATGCGTATGCATGTGTTAATAGTCCAATAGTCCCCCTGCACCTGGAAAGTCAGCCTTCTTAGTCTCTCCTACATGGCTCCTCATGATTTGCATGTAACATAACTGCCCTTCCTAACATCAGCTCACAAATTTCCTATGCATAGGCACTAAATTCCACTATAATAAACTGCATACTTTTCTTTAGCACTCCTGGCTGTAACTTGCCTGTGAGTTTTGAAATTTCTGATACCTTTGCCTGGAGTGCCCTTTCCACATAACCACCTAGTCAATCTCATCTCTTAAAAGCAATTTAAAGAGCTCTGCCTTTGTGAGACCTTTCCTGACTCCACACGGCTACCCTTCTCAACAGAACTAAGTTATCACCATTATGTTTCCCTCATAAAACCTCTCATACAACATGCCATGTTGTAAATACGTAGTTACTCTTTTGTCTTTCTCTTCAGACTACTGAGTATTTAATAATGAGGATTGTTCCATAATCATATTTGAAACTCTAAGTCGAGCACAGTAGCAGTTACCTCATTAAAAAAAAAAAAACAGGGACTCGGGCATACAAGGCTGTAGCAGCATGCTTGTCCGTTTCCCACTTCTGCCCTTTTTGAATATATACTGAATAAAACTTACTTTTCGCTTTGCTCAACTTTGTGATGTTTCTCCCCTACTACAGTTAATGGCGAAGTCGTCAAGGATCTGAAGCTACGGAACTCAGTTAACTTTGAGGAGACCTGGACTGCAGAGCAGAAGCCGGCAAAGAAAGGTCCTGTCTTCTGGATCCACGTGTTCCCACTCCATGTCCCTTCTACATTGACGGGGTGAGTGCTCTCAGAAAACGAACCTTTGCTTATTCTTTTGTTCTCTTTCTCATGTTTTCTTAAGTTTTGTTCGGCATATTTGTAAAACTGGTTGTTTGATTTAGGAGAATCTTAGATTTTTGCTTGATCTTTGGTTAAGAGTGACACTCTTTAAGTGTTCACTCTTTAAGTGAACTGCAGTTTAGGCTTGGATTCTGGCATTTGAAGAGGTAATTCTATTTTCAAAGAGCTTTGAGTCAATATAAGCTGCAAGATTTGGGCTGTTTTGTGGCTCAGAGAAAACCTGGATAGCAGCGCTCTGTTTTGCCAAATTTGCAGGGAGAGGTGGCAGCTCTTGCCTGTTTTGCTAAATTCTCAGTGGGAGATGGCAGCTCCTGACCTGTGTTTTGATATTTAAGGGAGAAGTGGTAGTTCTGTACCTGTTTTTTCCACTGAATTGAGTCGATCTTACCAAAAATTGCTATATACACTTTAAGAAACTAGGATCCCCATATCTTTGTTTTGTGTGCTATTGTCTGGTGAGTTTATGTGGTCTTTCTGTCTCCTTTTGTTCTAAGAGCTTGCTTCTGGTCTAGAGCATAGTGTCTAAGTTTGTCTTGTATTAGATTGGTGGCTATGGCTAAGAATTGCTGTTTTTTGTAAGGTTAGTCATAGAACCTCAGTTCTTTCTTCGTCCAGAAAAAACTGCATCTTGGGTCTGTCTTATGATTTAGATTTTTAATAGCTACTTGGAGAAAGTTTGATATGAATTGGTCTATTTGAAAAGTACGCTAAGATCTTTATGTTTTATACTATGTCAATCTTAAAAGTGAAACCTTTTTAAGTAACTTAAGCTAGATATTATAAGAAATGTGCTTTATTTAACAAAAAAGGATAGTTTTGTCTTAAAGTAAAAGTAGCAGTTCCAGAACAGTAAAAAAAGAAATTAGCTATCTTTTGTCCTTCAAAATTCCTAGGTCAATTTAAACATATATAAAAGAATTGGGATGATGCCCCAGTCTTGCTAGCCAAGAATTGTTGGATTCATTTACAAAATTGCTAAAGAGCTTTCCTATTTACTGGGTAGATAGCCTTTCAAGATGCCTCCATCAATTTAAAGATACGTAAATGTCTTCTATGAGGCAAGAGAGTGAGGGGCAGATCAGGCCTCCCAACTCCTAGTCTCCAAGGTCCTGTAGCGTCAGGGAAGCTTTTGAAAGACCGCTTTCCAACTAGGTGGAGAACTTTGTTTTAAGACAAAAGATAAGAAAAATTGCTGCTTTGCTATAGTTATCACAAATTGAGTAGATCCTAATCATACAACTATAAACAAGTTCTCTCTATCGTAGGGGAACTTTAAGAAGCCAATAAAATAGAAATCACAATGAGACACATCAGAAGTGGCCTGTAAAAATATTTCCAGCAGTAGCCAAACACTTAAGGTTATATCCATATCAAAGACTTGGGGAAGTGAGCAGAGACTTTGTGATTTCCAAAGCCAGTTGATACAATCTTTAACAGCTAAAATTAGATTGGGAAAAATAGGAGTAGTAAAAGTTGAATGAAATCTTAGAATGTTTAAACAGATTTTTCTTTCAACAACAGTTATGTTTTATGATATAGAGGCTTAAAATAATTCCAAAGACAGTTTAGGTAACTTACAGATGTTAAACTGAGTTAATAGATATTTGCCATAATTTAAGTTCATATACTTTGTCTTTTTATGGAACAAGAGGATATATATATATTTAAGTCTGCTAATGAGTGTGTTCATTTTTGCCATTTAAAGGGATACGCTATATGAGGTACGCAACAAAGGCAATATTTAAGAGGTTTATTGAAAAAGACATTTATTTGATATGGTTAAGTTTTATCTAAAGTTTAATGGTTTAATTTAGGAGATTTTTAGGAGTTTTAATGTTAAGTAGCATATAAAACAAAGAATTAGTTTCTCTCTGTTAAAATAACAAAATGTTTTTTTAATTTCTGAGTGAAAAGGTTAATTTACTTGTGTAATCTGCCTGGAAGACAAATGTTTGGTCTCTCATTAGAATAAGATTCCTGAGTCTGAATACCAAGCCACATGGCTTTTAGAAAAGGAAGCTAAGTTTTTTACTTTAAGATCTTTGGTTAAATAACTTAAGTATTGTTTCACAGTGACCTATAATATATAATTTCTTTATTGCTAACTTGGTTGCAACTTTATCTTTTTGAATCTGGCATCATCTAAAGCCAATAGTCTGATTGGAGAGTTCACATCATTTACCTATAAAGTTTTTTTTATTATTATTCAGGTATTTAGAGATTTGATAAACTTGGTATATCCTGACTATATGGTATATTGTCTCAAAATTATCATGAATTATTTCTGAAGCTCTTTGAATACGGTTAATGGTTATATTTAGAAATATTTTTTATCTAAAGTTTTTTTTAACTGATTTTATTTGGCCTTTATGTTGGGCTTGTAATTAATTTCTATCAGGTCTTTTACTATTAAGGATATTATGTTTATGAATTAATCATAGCCATATTAAGTTTTGTCATCTGCAGGTAAGTTTTTACTTTGCTGATTTGCTGAAAAAGTTTGACCAAAATATCTCAACAAAAAGATGGACTATACTGGACTTGCTAAAAAGACTGTGACTAGACTGAATAAAATTTCCAGAACTCCTATGCAGAAGTTGATGGGCTCACAGACTGTGGCTGATCCAGAATCAAGTGGAACAGAAATTAACTACATAAGACTGAGTAAACTAAAGGAAACTATGGTTTTTTTATGTGGGAATATTGCTGATGTTTTAAGGTCCTACTTTCTGGATATAAGAAACCACTTTCCTTTCTCCTAAATTATCTAACTAATGGGTTTAGATATTGTAACTCTTGAATTAGAAGTTCCTGTTGGTAAACTTAGCAAAGTTGTAAATATCGTAACCAGAGAAGTGTCTGAAATTTGAGCTATGATTTTACAAAATAAAATAGCATTAGATTTCCTATTAGTTCTCCCAAGAAACAGTTTTGTGCCTTAATAGATAAATGTTGCTATATTTATATTAATACTCAATCTGAGGTTTTGCAGAATGTAGTTGCTGTTGAGGCACATGAGAAACAGTCACTAATGTTGCTTATGTATAGACAAACACCTCATTAGATTTGTTTCCTTGGTTCAAACACCTTAGGGTCATGGTTTCATTGGTTATTTCAGGCAAGTGGCCTAATATTATTGTTAGTGTTTCTGTTCTATTTCCTAGTTTGCTTTATGGTGCGTGGGATCTTAAAAACGAGATGATGTCCAATTACCGTTTATTGAGCATTTTTGATAAAAAGATTCTATAACAAGGTCATGATCCAAAGGAAAGAATGATGAGAGAGTTGTATGTAGTTTCCTGGAATCCAGATTTCTGGTTTTCATGGAGGTTGGGGTAAACCACACAGGCTATTGCCTTTGGGTGACCTTTTGAACCTCGAGCTTTGAGAAAAAAACTGGTTCCTGAAGCCACTTTGAGTCAAACAATGGTCCACATAAACCAGTAAGACAATTTTGCTCTGGGTATTGTGCTTTTTTTTGACGAACTCAGTCTGTTTTAGGAAACTAACTTCAAAGATCAAACTGAGAGTTATCTGTAAGGTAAATTAGTAATTACTTTTATCAGTCTTTAAGACAATGTCTTATGAAATACCTGCCTAATGTTTGTAATCAAACTGTCCCCTCTTAGGATGCAGAAAATTATGTATCTTAAAGAACCTAGATTCTTAGAGGAGATTGACCTCATCGCTCAGACTCTGTTTTGTCTTAGGTTCCATTTCTGCTTCTGAGAAAATGACCCATGACTGTTAATAGGTAAACCAAGGAGGGGCAGCTTGTCCTCAAGGAAGAATTTAGTATGTTTTAAACAGACTAACTGAAGACCTCCAACAGGAGAGGTGCATCCTGTATTATCTTGCTAATCACGAGTTCTCTAATGGAAACTTTGTTATCACATGTAAATTTTTCTATACCTTCTGTTGTCTCTAGACAAACTTTGAGTGCTCTTTATGGATATATATATTTGTGTGGTAGATGCAACTATACTAATTTAGATGATCTCTTTCCAAATGGTAGTGAATTTGTATGGGCAATCTCTTGTTTAGATTCCTGATGAATGTGTGGACAATGCACTCTGAGAACTTTAGAATTATTTTTAAGTGTTCATAGTAACAATGCTAGTGAATATTGGAAAGGCATTGTTACATTGTTACACATTGTAAAATGAAAGTCAGAAGAAAACCCATTGGTCCAACACTCAGAATATGGTTGGTAGCTTTAATTTCTACTTATGGTGTATCTGAATTGGAGAAATCTTTAAGAAAATTTGTCAGTCACTATGGGACAAATAACAGATGAGATGGAAGCACAACAGTGAGCTCTGATCTCATAAAGCCAAAGTGAGGTAAGATAACAAAATAACCTTAGATTTTTTTTATTATTATTAGTCCAAGGAAGTGTAGTCTGTGCTGTAGTCAAGGTATACATAGAATTAAACAACAAGCTATTGGTTACACACTGTAACACCCTTACAAACACCAGATCTATTTGGTTGGTTGCCATCAGGAATAAGTACATGAGCTAGATCACTACTGCAAGGGATAGTAATATTCTTGGTCTGCATCCTGATAGTGTTAGGTATAACAAAATTTATCCTCTATTGTCTTACACACCTAAAAGGCAAAGAAAGCCTCGGGCTAAAGTGTTGATGTACATTGAGTCTGCTCACTCTGGCATTGCGATTGAAGGGAACATCGCTCTTACTTAAGATCCTGGTGAAGAACCAGATGGTATCCAGTGGAAAACCAGCACATGAGTTTAAACAGCCTGCAGTGGCTGCCATCTAGGAGCTCGACTAAGTTCAGGTATTGATCATCGATGTGTTATCTCCAATCTCCGATCAAAAGGAGGGACTGATTTAGGAAATAATATTGGAGTTATTATTCCCTCTCCTTGAGCATACAGAATGTGACCCAGCTGGAGCTGGGCTCACAAGGACTTACAAGGACACATCAACTGGGCCCTGAGGTATAAAGACAATAGCTAAGATAATCTTGGAAAACATCTTTTAGGGAAACTCTCACATAAAGCGCATCAAACACAACACAAAAGACTTTCCACTCCTATCTTTTTTTATTACTATTTAGTGAATAGATATTTGTTGGACCAATGAAGACCCTCCTGACTCTCATTACTGACACCTGTACCAATGATTGTTAAGAAAGACCATTCAAAACGTAGGATCACAGTTTCTAGCCAATCTGTGAAAAGGTGAAGCTTTCAATGATTTTGCCCATTTGTAATGTTAATATAAAATGAAGGCTCTATAAAGGTTCCTTGAACTAGGACAGACATGGCTGTGGCAGCATGCTTGTCCATTTTCCCGTTCTTGCCTATTCTGTAATGTTCTTTGGACTCAGACAGACAAGTAGCATGCTTGTGCATTTCCCACTTCTGCCCTTTTTGAATACATGCTGAATAAAACTTACTTTTGCTTTAAAAAACAAACAAAAAACCAAACCTGTTGCCATCGAGTTGATTCCAACTCATAACAGCCTTATAACAACCCTAGCAACTAAATAAATGCTGATTGAATATATAAATACATAAATGAATCAGTGAAAATTTCACCACTAGGAAGTCTGAAAAGATGAGGTTAAAGTGAGATATGGAATATGGACAACTTATAAGTTTCTCTTGAATTGGACGGTTAGTGTGGACTTAGCAGAATTTTAATTGTGACTCCCCAGAATTCTGGTTTCATTATTATTTAATTGAAATTTCAAAACATTTCTTCCCATAGTAATACATACATCAGATATTATTTTGTGTTATCTATGTCTTTGCTCAAACTTATTATCACAGTTGTATTGGAATTCAACCTCAGTTGCAAACCCTAGTCGCCCTACCACTTAGCATTAAAAGCACGTTAGATTCTTCTTCCCTTTTCTGTCAAGTTAAACTGTGGAGAAATACAGTACATATAGACTAAGAGTAAACACAAACAAATATGTTGCCTTTTCGATATCTTCAAGGTTATAGTCTTACATTGTTTATAGATTTTATAGGATCATGCCATTTTTTCTCATTTGAGAATGCAGAACACACTAAGTAACCTCCAAGTTCCAAGAGATAATCCAGTTCAGAAGGTGATCTAACACAGAGGTTGAATTTTGTTGTGTTGATTTGTATTTTTAAGAGAGGTACTCAAAATTTAATTCTTATTTAATTATCACGTGCCATTTATTTAACCAGGGAAAATTTGGACACATCTGAGGACCATGTTAGAATACAATTAGATTAAAGGCAAAGCTACCAAAATTTCCCTGTGTTTGAAATTTGTCATCATTGTATTAAATAGCTACAAGCCTTTAGGTATCCTCAATAAACATCAGTTCTTAATATTTTAAAGTAAGATGTTTGCCTACGTACGACAGTTGACATGATTTGACCTAATATAGTTCTCTTTATTTTCAGTTACCATTTTATACTATTGCAAAAAATATGTACTTAAAGTAAGTGATCTCTGAAAACCTTTCCATCGCTTACAATCTCTTATCCTAACTTTTTTTTTTTTTTTTTAAATGGGGAAGACATTACAAATTGATCTTTAGGAAATACATTTTCAGAAATATTCTACATGTGTACCAAAGGGGGCGGTGCTTCCTTTCATAAAGAGAGATAACTTTCACACACACATACACAAACAAACTATTCATGTGTGAAATAGAAGGGCCTGTAGAAGGAAGTGAATGACGTGTAGGAAGTTAAGGACAAATTTACGACTGCCTGGGGGAAGGAGAGAAGACAATCTGAGTCTTCACAGGAAGAATGGACAAGCTCCTGGGAGCATTACTGTTGATTCTGTGGCTTCTGTCAGACTGTGAGTTGTGGAAGGGAAATAAGAATATAGTAGAAAAATTCTTAGATTTGCTACAAGCCTGGGAGATGAAACAATTGGAAGTGTTTTGTTTTTTGGCTCATGTGGATTTTCTGTGGGGACTTGAAGAATAAAATTTTAAATCTGTTACTTTCTTTCCAATCAGGGGCCAATAGTCAACCAAAGGAGAAGGATGACCAGCAGGTTAAGCAAAATCCTCCATCCCTGAAGACCCAGGAAGGAGAAATTTCCATTTTGAACTATGATTACAATAATGATCTGTTTGCTTACTTTGTATGGTACAAAAAATCCCCTGCTAAAGGCCCTGCCCTCCTGATATCTATACGTTCAGGTGTGGATAGAAATGAAGAAGGAAGATTCACAGTCTTCCTTGATAAAAATGCTAAACACCTCTTTCTGCATATTGCCGCCTCCCAGCCTGGAGACTCAGCCACCTACTTCTGTGCAGCAAGTGCACAGTGCTCTACAGGCACCTGCAGCCTGTACCCAAACCTGCAGGTGGGGTCCAAGCCAACCCTTGTCTTGGGGTCTCAGACTGGGAGGCCCACAGACTTGCTTCCATTTACACACAACGTCATGCAAGGGTGTGCTTTAAAGTAGGTGAGGCAAGTTGAGCTTAAAGCAAGACTGATACTTGGCAATTTTATATATGAGTAAGGAAAGTTCCCTAAGCTTTAGGGTGCCGAAGGGTCTAAACTCTCTCCTTTTTACTTTCAGCAAGAGGTTGTTGGCTTACCTAAAGCATAATATTGAGTGATTCTTTGCCCCCACAAGATCCTGGAATGAAGATACCCTGTTTCCCCTGTATTTTCAGAGGGAAGAAACATACAAGAAGACATTTCCAAGAGCCTTCACCATTTTATCTAACCTCCAACTTCTGCTAAATCACCATTAGAAGAAGAAGAGTAGAAGGAGAAGAAGGAGGGGGAGAAGGGGGGTGGGGAGAAGGAGGAGGAAAAAAAAAGGAAGGAAGGAATATTAGCAATAATAATAGTAACAATTATCAAATTTGATGGAACTTTTATGACACTGCCCAATTTACATGTATTACCTTATCTAATCCTCCCAATAACTCTTTAAGATAGCTGTTATAATAATCCATACTTCAGAAGTTAAAACAGACTATGAGAGGTTAACTAATTTGCTCAGGGTCACTAACCTACTGACTGTGGAAATAGGTTTCATGCTCAAACTACCTGACTGCAAGTGCCACAACGTGAACCAACAATGCTGCCTTTCAACAGAAGCCATTGACTAGGCATACACTTTTAAAAAGCTGTCAATTCCTTTGATTCTTAGCACGCATTTCTTCATCATTGACCCAGAGAGGGGTCTCATTACCCCTCACAGACCATGAAAGCCTGAAAATACAGTTTTATTTGTATGCATCATGCTTGTAGATAAATGGTTATACTTGTTCCTCATGAACTGAGTTTATGATGCTGAAGTTCTTTTCAGTTAGAGGATGTAGAAATTCAATATGCTTTTCAGAAACCATGAAGAAGCTTCTGGAAACCTCATACTTATCCTGTGGCTTAATCTGGCTCTTGACTTCCTCAAGTGACACCAAACACATTTCTGAACAGAATAAAACTTCTTGCTGTGAAGTCAATTACGATTCAAGAAGATCTCATGTGTTGCAGAGTAGAAGTGCTCCATAGGGTTTTCTTGATCTTCATCTTTATGGAGGAGCCCCTGGGTGGCACAAACGGTAAAGTACTCAACTACCAGCTGAACATTGGTGTTTTAAACATTGGCATCTTGAACCCACCCAGAGGTGCCTTGGAAGGCAAGCCTGGCGATATGCTTCTGAAAGGTCACAGACTTGAAAATGCTATGGAGCAGTTCTACTTTCTGCACACATGGGGTCGCCATGAGTCATAATCAACATGACAGCAACTAACAACAATTTTCACCAAAGCAGGGTCTTTCTTTCATGGTGCTGCTGAGTGGGCTCTAATCTCTAACCTTTAGGTTAATAGACCAGCGCAAACCATTTGGGCCACAGAGAGACCTTCTGAACACAATGTTGTTGTATGCTCTTGAGTCAATTCCAACTCATAGTGACCCTATATGACGGAGTAGAACTGCCTCATAGGGTTTCCTAGGCTGTAATCTTTATGGGAGCTGATCATCTGGTCTTTTCTCCCACAGAAGGGCTGGTTGGTTCGCTGGCCTTTGTGTTAGCAGTCGAGTGTTTAACCATTGTGCCACCCTGGCTCTTTTCTGAACAGAAATCCATTGCTGTACAGACAATTTTGATTCATAGCAACCCAAAGGACAGAGTAGAACTGCTCCATAGGGTTTCCAAGGCTGTAGTCTTTACAGAAGCAGAATGCCACTCTACTCCCTCGAAGCGGCTGGTGAGTTCGAACCATAGACCCTTTGATTACCAGGTGAGTGCTTAACCGCTGTGCCACCAGGGCTCCTTCTGAACAGAAAAGCGGTGCTATATAGCTTTGCTTAGTTTGGTTCATCTGGAGATCCTTGTGGTGATAGTGTAACTATAAGGTAAAATCTATAACTTGACCAATTTTTCATATCTGATTCTATCTTTCTGAGCATGGATGAGAATTCAACTAAATGTGGATTAGATTTCCTTGATGCCTCCTTATCTAGGAGTAAGAGGGCACTAATCTCACCAGCAGTCTTTCTTCCACTTCTTTTTAAGGCTAACGTTAATATAGTTAGTTAAATGCTGTTGAGTCGGTTCTGACTCATAGGGACCCTGTATGCAACAGAATGAAATGCTACTCGGTCCTGCGCCATCAACACAATCATGGCTATATTTGAGCCCACTGTTGCAACCACTGTGTTAATCCATCTCCACCAGGGTCTTCTTCTTTTTCATTGACCCTCTACTTTAGCAAGCATGATGTCCTTCTCTAAGGACTGGTCCTTCCTGATAACATGTCCAAAGTACATGAGATGAAGCTTCCAAGCAGCACTCTGGCTGTACTTCTACCAAGACAAATTTGTTTGTTCTCCTGGCAGTCCACGATGTATTCAGTATTCTTCACCAGCACCATAATTCAAAGGCATCAATTTTTCTTTGGTCTTCCTTATTCATTGTCCAGCTTTCATATGCATATGAGGTGATTGAAAATACCATGGCTTGCGTCAGGCACACCTTAGTCCTCAAAGTGACATCTTGGATTTTCAATACTCTAAAGAGATCTTTTGCAGCAGATTTGCTCAATGCAACGCGTTATTTGATTTCTTGACTGCTACTTCCATGAGTGTTGATTGTGGATCCAAGTAAAATGAAATTCTTGACAACTTCAATGTTTTCTCCATTTATCATGGTGTTGCTTATTAGTCCAGTTGTGAGGATTTTTGCTTTCTTTATGTTGAGCTGTAATCCATACTGAAGGCTGTAGTCTTCAATCATCATCAGCAAGTACTTCAAGTTCTCTTCACTTTCAGCAAGCATGTTTGTGTCATCTGCATATTGCAGATCTAATCCTAATGCCCTATTATTATTCATATAGTTCAGCTTCTCAGATTATTTGCTCAACATACTGATTGAATAAGTATGGTGAAAGGGTACAACCCTGACCACACCTTTCCTGGTTTGAAACCACACAGTATCCCCTCTTTCTGTTAGAAAGACTGCCTCTTGGTCTATGTACAGGTTCCTCATGAGCACAATTAAGTGTTCTGGAATTCCCATTTTTCTCCATGTCATCCATAATTTGTTGTGATCCACACAGTCGAATGCCTTTGCATAGTCAGTAAAACACAGGTAAACATCTTTCTGGTATTCTCTGCTTTCAGCCAAGTTCCATCTGACATCAGAAATGATATCCGTCATTCCAAGTCTCTAGCTTGACTTTCTGGCAGTTTCCTGTCGATGTACTACAGCAACCATTTTCAGATTATCTTTAGCAAAATTTTACTTGTGTGTGATATTAATGATATTGTTTGATAATTTCCACATTCTATTGAATCACCTTTCTTTGGAGTGGGCAAAAATATGAATCTCTTCCAGTCGATTGGCCAGGTAACTGTCTTCCAAATTTCTTTGCATAGACCAATGAGCACTTCCACCACTACATCCATTTGCTGAAATGTCTCAGTTGGTATTCAGTCAATTCCTGGAGCCTTGTTTTTCGCCAGTGCCTTCATTGCAGCTTGGAATTCTTGCTTCAGTACCATCAGTTCTTGATCATTTGCTACCTCCTAAAATGGTTGAACGTCGACCAGTGCTTTTTGGTAAATGACTCTGTGTATTCCTTCCATCTTCTTTTGATGCTTCTTGCTTCTTTCAATATCTTGCCCATATAATCCATCAATATTGCAACTCAAAGCTTGACTTTTTTCTTCAATTCTTTCAGCTTGAGAAATGCTGGGCGTATTTTTCTCTTTTGGTTTTCTGACTCCAGGTCTTTGCACATTTCATTATAATACTTTATTTTGTCTTCTCAAGCTGCCTTTTGAAATCTTCTGTTTAGCTCTTTTACTTCATTGAAGTTCAAGAGCAAGTTTCAGAGTCACTTCTGACATCCATTTTGGTCTTTTCTTTCCTTCTTGTCTTTTTAAAGACCTTTTTTGCTTTCTTCATGTGTGATTTAAGAATTCCTTAAAAAGACACGAATTCTTTGTTAAAGTAGTTAAAACACATCAATGGAACCATCATCACTGATTTTGATTAGACAAACAAAAATTATTACACATGGAAATAAATAGGAAAATGTGACTTATAGTCAAGAAAAAAAGCCACCAATGGAAACTGACTCTGAGATGGCCTAGGTGTTGAATTTAGCAGACCAATATTTTAAGCAGTTATTATATATATGTGCAAAGAACTAAACAAAAATACATTCAAATAATTGAAGCAAAATAAGTTCTTAATACGTGAACAAAAGAAAAATCTCAGCAGAGAAATGGAAGCCATGAAAAAAGAAAACAATGGAAATTTTGGAAATAAAGAGTTCAATAACTGAAATAAATTCACTGGAGTACTTCTGGTTTCTAGTCTGCCATGTGGAAAGCTTAGAGGCGTCACTCCCATCCTTAACGTTTTTTTATATAATTTTATTTATTTTGTCATGGTTGTTCAGAATATACATAGTAAAACATATACCAATTCAACGGTTTCTAGATATACCATTTAGTGACATTAATTACATTCTTCAAGCTGTGTAACCGTTTTCACCCTCCTTTTCAGAGTGTTTTCTCCTCCATTAACATAAATTCAACTGCCCCCTAAGGTTCTTATCTAATCTTTTGAGTTGCTGTTGTCAATTTGATCCCATACAGATAGTTCTTACAAAAGCAGACATTATTTACTAGGTAAGCTATTGTGTGATTTTAAGACTTCAGGGGATATTTTTGGTTTAAGAATTATTTCAGGCAATAGTTTCAGGAGTTCTTCTAACCTTCATGGCTCCAGGAAGCCTGGAGTCCATTAGAAATTGAAATTCTGTTCTGTATTTTCCCCTTTTTGATAAGAATTCTTCTATGGACTCTTTGATCAAAATGTTCAGTAATGATAGCTTGTCACCATCCAGTTCTTCTGGTCCCATGGCAAAGGAGGCAGTTGTTCACGGAGGCAATTAATCACATTCTATATCTTCCTCTTATTCCTGACTCTCCTTCCTTGGTTGTTCCAGGTGAATAGACACGAACTGTTGTGCCTTGGATGGCCACTTGCAAGCTTCTGAGACCCCAGGCACTACACATTGAACCAAGAGGTAGAACAGAGTCACTAAATATGTTATTAGACCAGTTAATTGGGATGACCCAAACTTCTAACCAAGAAACCAAATCCTGTGAGGTTTTTGGTTGTACATAAGTAGCTTCAGTAGCTACTTTTTTTTTTTTTTTTGGTCATTGTTGTAAATATACCTATCACAAAACTTTTGCCAATTCAACTTTTTAAAAGTGTACAACTTATTGACAGCAGTTACAATAATTGGCTGTGCAACCTACCCTTGATCAACATGATATTTCCATCACCACTGACTCCTCCTTTCCCCCTTCTTTCCAAGCCTGGTAACCACTAATAAACTTTGTTCTCTATACATTTGCCTTTTCTTGTCTTTTTATATAAGTAAGGTCATGCAACATTTGTCCTTTTGTGATTGACTTATTTCACTCTGCATAATGTCTTCCAATTCCATCCCTATTGCATCATATATCAAGACTTCATTTCTCCTACTGACTGAGTAGTATTCCATTGTATGTATGCACCACATTTTGTTTATCGGTTCATCTGTTGATGGTATTTAGGTTGTTTCCACCTTTTGGTATTATGAAAAGTACTGCAATGAGCATCGGGGTACAAATCTCTGTTTAAGTTTCTACTTTCAAGTCTTTTTGGTATATACCTAGAAGTAGAATTACTGGGTCATATGGTATTTCTATTTCTAGTTTTCTGAGGAACTGTCACACTATTTTCCACAACATCTGTACCATTATTCGTTCCCGTCAGCAGTGGGTAAGGGTTCCAATTTCCCCACATCTTTGTCAACATTTATTATTTCCTGTTTTTTGTTTGTTTGTTTTTTATCTTAGCCACCCTCATGAGAGTGAAATGGTATCTCACTATGGTTTGATTTACATCTCTCTGATGGCTAATGACACTGAGCATATTTTCATGTGTTTGGTGGCCATTTGGATGTTCTCTTTGGTGAAATGTCTGTTCAAGTCCTTTGCTCTTTTTGTGATTGGGTTTTTTTTGTTGTTGTTGTTGTTATTAAGTTGTTGAAGTTTTATATATGTTTTGGTTATTATATTCTTGTCAGAGATATGGTTCCGAAGATATTCTCCCAGTCAGTAACTTCTCTTTTCACATTTTTGGGAAAGTCTTTTGATAAACAAAAGTTTTACTTTTAATGAGGTCTCATTTATTTATTTTGTCTTTTGCTGTTTATGCTTTTGTTATCATATTAGATAATCCTTTGTTGAAAGCTAGGGCTGACAGTGTTGCCCCTCCTTTTACTACTAAAAATTTTATGGTTTTAGCTTGCACATTCAGGACTTTAATCCTTTTCGAATTTGTTTTTCTGTGTGGTGTGAGGCATGGTTCCTTGTTCATTTTTCTGCACGTGGAAATCCAATTTTCCAGCATCATTTATTGGAGAGACTCTTCTTTTCTCATTGAATGGACTTAGCATCCTTGTCAAAAATCAGTTGACCATAGATATCTGAGTTTATTTCTGTACTCTCAATTCTATTCCATTGGTCTATATGTCTACTGTTATATCAGTACCAGATTGTTTTGATTAGTGTAAATGTATAGTATGTTTTTAAAAACTTAAACGTATCAATGACTGTGAGGATGATGCAGGACCAGGCAGTTTTCTGTTCTGTTGTGCATAGGGTCATTATGAGTCAGAATCGACTTACAGTAGCTAACAACAACAACAAAATAGGTTTTCACATTAGAAAGTGTGAATCCTTCTACTTTGTTCTTCTCTTTCAACATTGCTTTAGCTATTTGGGTCCTCTTGTCATTTCACATAAAGTTGAGGATTGTTTTTTTCTATTTCTGTAAAGAAGGCTGTTGGAATTTTGATTGGAATTGTGTTGAATCTATAAATCACTTTGAGTAGTATTGACATCTCAGCACTATTAAGTCTTCCAATCCATGAACATGGAACATCTTCCTATTTATTTAAGTCTTCTTTAATATCTTTCAGTAGTGTTTTATAGTTTTCATTGCATGAGTTCTTCACATCCCTGGTTAGATTTATTCCTAGATATTTTATTCTCTTAGATGGTTTAAAGTTAAGAAAGGTGTGCTTCACGATTGTATCTTTTCACCATATTTAGTCAATCTGTACGCTGAGCAAATAAACTGAGAAGCTGGACTATATGAAGAAGAAAGTGACATCAGGATTGGAGGAAGACTCATTAACAACCTGCCATATGCAGATGACACAACTTTGCTTGCTGAAAGTGAGGAAGACTTGAAGCACTTACACAAAGATCCAAGACTACAGCCTTCAGTATGGATTAAACCTCAACATAAAGAAAACCAAAATCCTCACAACTGGACCAGTAAGCAATATCATGATAAATGGAGAAAATATTGAAGTTGTCAAGGATTTCATTTTACTTGGATCCAAAATCAATGCTCATGGAAGCAGAAGTCAAGAAATCAAATGATGCATATCATTAGGCAAATCTGCTGCAAGACTTCTTTAAAGTGTTAAAAAGCGAAGACTTCACTTTAAGGACTAAGGTGTGCCTGACCCAAGCCATGGTGTTTTCAATAGCCTCATATGCATATGCAAGCTGGACAATGAATAAGGGAAACTGAAGAAAAATTGATGCCTTTGAATTACTGTGTTGGCAAAGAATAATGAATATACAATGGACTACCGAAAGAATGAACAAATCTGTGTTGGAAAAGTATAGCCAAAATGCTCCTTAGAAGCAAGGATGGTGAGACTTTGTCTCACGTACTTTTGACATGTTATAAGGAAGGACCAGTTCTTAGAGAAGGACATCACTCTTGGTAAAGTAGCGGGTTAGAAAAAAAGAGAAAGACCTTCAGTCAGATGTATTGACACCGGTGGCTGCAACAATGGGCTAAAGAATAACAACAATCTTGAGAATGGCACAGGACAAGGCAGTGTTTCTTTCTGTTGTACATAGGGTCACTATGAGTAGGAACTGACTCAACGGCATCTAACAACAACAGATGCGATCATAAATGAAATTGTTTCTCTTATTTCTCTTTCAGATTTCTTATCGCTGGTGTATAGAAACCCAAATGATTTTTGTTTGTTGACTTTGTACCTTGACACATTGATAAATTCCTTTATTAGCCCTAGAAGTTTTCTTGTGAACTATTTGGGATATTCTACAGAATCATATCATCCATGAATAGAGATAATTTTACTTCTTCTCTTCCAATATGGATACCTTTTTTTTTTTTTTTATTGTCTTATTGCTCTGACTAGGACTTCTAATAAAATATTGAATAGAATTTGAGAGATCAGTCACCTTTGTGTCTTGTTCCTGATTTCAGGAGGAAAACTGTCATTCTTTCTCCACTAAGTATAATGCTGGATATTGGATATTAGCTTTTCATATATGCCCTGAATCATACTGAGGAGTTTCCCTTCTATTCCAATCTTTTTTAGGGTTTTCATCAACAAAGGGTGTTGGATTTTATTATATGCTTTTTCTGCATCCATAGAGATGATCATGTGGTTCTTTTCCTTTGTTCTATTGATGTAGTATATTACACTGATTGATTTTCTAATGTTGAACCATACACTATGACCAAGTGGGGATAAATTCCACTTGGTCATGATGTATTGCTCTTTTAATATGCTGTTGGATTATGTTTGTTAGTATTTTGTTGAGGATTTTTGCATCTATATTCAGAAGAGACATAAGCCTGCAGTTTTGTTTTCTTGTGCTGTCTTTTTCTTGTTTGGGTATCAGGGTTATGTTTGCATCATAGAATGGATTAGGGAGTATTCCTTCCTTCTCTATCTTTTTGAAGAGTTTAAACAGTATTGGTGTCAATTCTTCTCTATATGTTTGGTAGAATTCCCCAGTGAAACTCGTTCAGTATTTTTTGCTATTGTTGTTGGAAGGTTTTTGATCACTGATTTGATCTCTTCACTTGTGGATCTGTTGAGACTTTCTATTTTCTCTTGAGTCAGTTTGGGAAGGTTGTGTGCTTATAAGAATTTGCCCATTTCATCCAGGTTATCCCATTGGTTGCCATACAGTTGTTCATAATATTCTGACATAATTCTCTTTATTTCTATTGGGTCTGTAGTAATGTTCCTTCTTTGATTTTTAATTTTGGTTATTTGCTCACAAGTATTTTTAATGTTAACCAAAAGTCATTATTTCAAGTGATCCTAGGTTCTCTAAATAAAATCATGGGTGATGGTCAACATAGTATGATGCCTCCAGGAGTTTTTCTTTTAAGTGGGTAGTATAAGGGGTAGGGGTGAGAATGGAGAAAAAAGAAAGATAATTGTCTTCTAATATCAGAAACGACCTAGTGACCTGACTTAATAGGAAATAATATCTTCCCATAGAGATGATCTTCTATTATAGCTGAGGCCAGGGCAAATAAAGTTGAATAGAACAGGCATTTTTTTTTTTTTTTGTCCTAACAAAATGTGGTTATATAGATCACCCATTGAGAAGATAACCAGATGCCTAAGATAACCAGAAAAAAACAAGTAGACTATAAAGAGAAGTGTTTGAAAACATGAATTGAAAGGAAAAGGAGAAAAGAAAGAACGATATGGGTTCCAGTGTCTCCATGAAATTTTTTATTTAATGCTATATCTCTAACCCCATAGAAGGATACAGAAACATATCTGCATTTTAATTTAAAAAATTTTTATTTGGAAAAGAATATAGCAGGATTGTGTTTAGGAACACATTTTTAATGTCAAACTAAATCTAAGGTATAGTAAAGATGTTGAAGTAATACATTTACGTGTTCCACAGATGTCTAGAGAATATCTGAACAGTCTTTACTGAAGGAAAAAGACTATGTTAAACACATCTAGTGGCTCAACAAAGCTTAAGCAAGTGTGAGGAGGCTATGACTTGATAACTTGTCCTGCTCCTTCACCTACCAAACCAATTTCCTGTTCTGAGACAACTGCATTGCCCGTTTCCAGTAGTTCTAGATGGGGCTTTACAGAAAACTGAACAAGTCTGAGCCCCAGGCTCAGAGGGATAGATATTTATTTATCTAGAGAAATAAGTGCCAGCATGACTTTTCTCAGCACATTATGAGCAGTGACAGCCACTGTGTGCCTTGGTAAGGACAGCTACTGATGGTTCAGGTGAGACTCTTCATGCTGTCTGGAACTACCGGAGGTGGGGAAGAAGAGGGGAGAGCATGACCAGTCAGCAAAATGTGACAAACACCTAGAGATAATAAGAAGAAAGGAATCAGATTTTGACTCCTTCAGCAATGACTGCAAGGTTTAGTTCCTGCTTGGTAACTCACTTACAGATCAACTCAGGAGATTAATCTTATCGTTTCTTCTTGTCTACAGGATCCAGCGTGTCCCAGAGTGTCATTCAATCTCAACTGGCAATATCTAGCAGGAGGGCAAGACCGCAGAACTAGACTGTTCATATGAAACCAACCTTGCATACTATATATTATTTTGTTACAAAAGTCTTCCCAGTGGGGAGATGATTTTCCTCATTCTTCGGGACCACAGATACAGAATGCATCGCAATATGAGATCAATATTCCATAAGCTTCCAGAAATCAGGTAAAACTATCAAGCTCATCAATCAACAGTACAGTTAGAAGACTCTGCAACATATTTCTGTGGTCTCAGGCAACCCATTATGCAAAAAAAGTGACAGAAAAGCCTTACAAAAACCCAGAACTCAAAGTAAGGCTGTTGCCTATTCCCAAGGGAGACAACAAACCTTGCCCGGCAGTTAGTTAGCAGTTAAGTAGTGGTTATGGGTGCATAAGATAAAATCTAGAAAAGAAGTAGATGAATTCATTCTAGGAAACACTCTCCCACTGTTGGCTCAGAGACCACACAGGACCACCTGTAAAAGTCGTGCTCCTTGGATATCATCATATTTCAGTTTCTTCCCATGGAGTATGCCATGAAAGAAAAGAAATACATTTCTAGGACAGCATTTAAAGACTAGGCTTGATTGTCCCAGATTTTACACCTGCCCAACCCAATGTCTTGTGGAAGATAAGGTGGAAGATGCTAGGACAAAACAAGCCCACAAATTGGAGGATGACATGCAAGGATTGCTAAAGACTGGCCATGAAAATATAGACTGGAGGATATTGAACCATGTAGAATAGTAACACATTCTGAGCCAGACACATTTTCCTACCTCCTTAACTGCCGTTTATTCTGACCCTTGCCAACTCCATTTTGTTTTACTACGCTCTTTGACTCTCCTGCTACTTATAGCTGGGTCTATTGATGTGGTCTACCTATAGCCACACTCCTATCACAAGCTTTTGTTAACCGCAGCTGAGAAAGGATGTACGTCAGAGACACTGCCATAGATGCTGTTGTCTGAAGCTGATCTTGTAGCCACCTAACTGATTCATGGAAGCACTAGAAATGGCTGTACTTCCTCCAAGACACATTTGTTCATCCTTCTGGCAATCCATGGTATATTCAGTTTTCTTCACCAACACCATAATTCAAACACATCAATTCTTCTTTCTTCTTTTTTTATTGTTCAGCTTTCACATGTATATGAGGTGACTGAGAATACCATAGCTTGGGTCAGGCACACCCTAGTCATCAAAGTGACATCTTCACTTTTTAAGGTTCTTAAAGAAGTCTTTTGTAGCAGATTTGTAGAACCCTCCACTTTCAGGTCTTTCTACTTTCTATTCCTAGAGATGACATGACTGGACAGCACTATCAGAGCCACAGTGCTAGGCTGAGTGAGCCATTATTCTTTCTTGTGTTATATTACTGTGATGGTTAAGATTGTGTGTCAACATGGCTGGACCATGATTATCCATGTTTTAATGTAATCACTCCCATGATTGAATATACTGTGAGTAGCCAATCAGATGAAAGGGAGTCTCCTTGGGGGTGTGGTCCGCATCTGAATATAAGCAGACGTTCTGGCTTTTTGCTTTCTCTGGATCCTGCAGCTGTTTCCTGTCGTCTCATCTCCCGTTCTTGGGACTTGAGCTGACAGCTTATCTGCCGAACCTGAAATTCATGGATCTGCACATCCTGTGAGCAGGAGCCTTGCTCTCCGACCTGCCCATCTTGGGCTTGCCAGCTTCTGCAGCTGTGTGACTTGGGAGAGGCCTCTACTCTGATCTGCGGACTTGGGACATTCTAGCCTCTACAATCTCTTGAGTTGTTTCCTTTATATAATCTCTCTCTATATATATATATTTATACACTTTGCTGGTTTTGCTTCTCTAGAGAACCCAGCCTAAGACAATTACTTTCTCTCAATCTTTTATCTCCATGAAATTTTATCTTAAAAGATGTTTATTTGTATACTTTTATTTATTAGGTGTAATTCTGGGGAAGTTGGTGAAAGGGGATATTTCTTATTAATCTTTTTATTTGTTCATGGCCTGCCATAGGTGCTGATACCAGAGCAGAGTGATATAATGAAAGAAACTTTAGTTTATTTATCAGATCTGTCTAGGTTCATATGCTGCCTTTTTGCATTATTGAAGTTCTTTGAGTGTTATTCCTTCACTTTTAATTTATTTTAAGGACTAAATGAAAGAAGGAATAGAAAACTTCAAGGACCGTGGTTGGCATGTGGTAGGTACTAATAAGCTACTAATGATGGCTGTGGGAATATGCCATATTCTTTCATTGATGTATTACCACTTTGAGATTATAACAGGGAAATAAATTTAAATATTATAAGAAAGGCATGCAGGAGACTCTGGAATGGGACTCAAGTTCACAGCATTCTTACCTTGCAATGTCCGTTGCTGAAATCTGGAGTCTCCGAATCTCTTGTTTTGTGTAAGGTTTCAATCATAGAAGAACATTGAGTGTTAACAGGGAAAATGTCCAGATGCCTAACTTGAGAAATAATTAAATGAGGCCATTTTGGGAAATGGTACATAGGTCTTTGCGATAGCCTTATATATAATCTTTCTCCTGGGATCTTGAATAGTGCTAGATTAAATGAGACATCAGCTTTCTGTACTTGGCATACTGACATAGCTGAACTCTCACACTATGGAAGTGTATTACAAAGTACATTACAAAGAATGTGCTGCTAAAATACTTGAAATTCATTAACACTTCAAAGTGGCTGATTTCAGAAATAAGTTTCAGGGATTTCAGGAACTGGCTCTCTAAATATTCAGTGTCTTAGTTTTCTAGTGCTGCTATAACAGAAATACCACAAGCAGATGGCTTTAATAAACAGAAATTTATTTTCCCACAGTTTAGGAGGCTAGATGTCTGAATTCAGGGTGCCAGCTCAAAGGGAAGGCTTTCTCTCTGTGTCGGCTCTGGGGGAATGTCCTTGTCTCTTCAGCTTCTGTTTCCTGGTTCCTTGGAGCTCTCTACACAGGTTGACGTCTATCTTCCCCTATCTCTGCTTGCTTAATCTGCTCCTTTTATATCTTGTAAGAAATTGATTGAAGACAGACCATACACTAATCTTGCCTCATTAATATGATAAAGACAACCCATTCCCAAATGGGATTATAACCACTGTCATAGAGATTAGGGTTTACAACACATATTTTGTGAGGACACAATTCAATCCATAACATATGGTTTATAGACATTTGATCGTGGAGAAATAAACTTCCCTCACTCTTTGACATCAGAGGAGGGCCTTGGGGATTTGAAGAAAATTTATGAGCTTCATTCTAGCCTGTGGAATGACTCAGGTAGAGGCACAGATATTAGTCTAGGGGTCCTTTATATTGGGGAAAAAGCCATGAAAAGGAATATGCAAATATTTTTACCAAGATAAGGCTGGTGTTATAATTTCAGAAGGAGTAGGTGCAAGTATGTGTTACTAAGGGACATATACATTCATTCCTCAGGCAAACTAGACTGATTAGACTTTCAAAGGAAAATTAGTTTCTAAGTCTTAAATTGTGTGCTTTCATGTACACACATACACAGATCCTGGTACATACACAGATACTACTGGTACAAGGAAAACAAATTGGAGTTGAAGTGCTGGCAATTTCTTCCCGCCCTGTATCTTCTCCATGGTGTCAGAGCTCACCTTGTCTTGAAAAATTAGCAATAGCTTAAGCAGACAAAGATCTCCTTGATATCTAATAGAAGACAGGTGGGGGGGCCTCAAAATTTGCAAGTCCCCTTTAAAATAGACTTGAACCTAAGATTCATTGATGTGTCCAGAGATACCCGGGAATTGATACACCAGATATCATGGACTTAAGAACTAATACAACAACAAAACAACCCACTGCCCTCAAGTCAATTCCAACTCATAGTGACCCCATAGAGTTTCTAAGGCTGTAAATCTCTACAGAAACAGACTGCCACATCCTTCTCCTCCGGAGCCACTGGAGGTTTTGAACAGCCAAACTTTCGGTTAGCATTCAATAGCTTTAACCACTATGCCATCGGAACTCAACTAAAAACAAATAGAGGGGAAAAAATTGGGAAAGAGGGGAACAAAAATTCTGATGTGTTACATCTTCTATGGGCCTATCCAGCAAAGCCTTACTACTTCTGGAGAAAATTCTCTTTAAATTTATACTGTTCAGAAAATACATTGAAGATGTCAGTTAAATACTGAAACATATTGAAGATATCAGAGTCCAGTGTATATTTGGTACAAGGAAAATATATAAGATTGTATCCCATCCTTTTGAAGACTGCTAGGCAAGGAGGAATACTAGCCAGCAGATATTTGACCAGCCTGGGTAAATTTCCCTGTTTTAAATAGCTCTTCCTACTTCAGAAAGTAGTTACCAAGCATCTTTTAAGGATTATAGATGCATCCTGCCCCAAAGATTTCAAGAGAATTATTTTTCCAATTCCTTTCTCAATTGTTTCTGATGTTACTAACTAGAAACTAGGTAAATTCTGCACAAATATACCTAAATTACCTCCTAAGACACTCTTCAAATAGCCAAAAATCATAGCCCAATGTTTTTGTAAATAAGTCTATTGACAATATCAAGAAACTGGATGATGAAACTCTCATATTAAGTTTGCATGTCAGTCCATCCACTTACTCACTAGAGGGAAGACTTCCCATTGAATTTCAACGTGTGTCTGCTTTTGAGCTTCTGGTATTTAAATATTTTGCATAAGTGAGTCTGCTTTAGCCCTTCTTCTCTATTTTCATTTCTCTTTTGTTCTACTTGAACTTATTGAGAGCAAGTAATAGAAAATTCAACACAGCCTGACCTAGATTTCCAAAAGAGGAATTACAACCGATGGACCACGGGAGCAACAATCATGCTAATTTGGGGCTAGAAACATGCATCTACAGCACAAGGCTGATCAAAAGAAAAGAAGCCCAGAGTTGTTCATCATATCCAAACTCTTCAAGCTATAGTCTCTGTCTCAACTTTGGTGTCTAGTTGTTATAATTCAGTGAGAAAAAATTAAAACAAAGACTTTTAATCATTTCTTTTCTTTAACTGTGAGTTTAATTTTCTTTCTGTATCCAGCAACTAGAGATACAGTTGGCCTAGACTCTGGACCAGGAAGTCTCAGAAGTCCAGACAGATAGCTCTAATGGTCTCTCTAAAGGACCTCTGCATTGCCCCTTCTTTAAACATAATATTAAAATAAGAAATCCAGTTCCCTGATAAAAGGTTTATCTTTCTCACCCAGACTTTCCTGAAACGGAGCCTGGAATTACCATCTCATAGTAGCAGACCATCATCCAGGGCTATTTAAGTACTAGTTCTCTCATACTTGTTCTGTCAGTTTCTCTAACATTCAGAAGGACACATTTATAGCAGGAAATTTCTCAAAATTTCTGAAGCTTAGCAGCAACACTGCTTGTCTTAAAATAGAAACATTGCCTTACCCGGTTACCAAAGAAGACAACCTGCACATTGAATGAATATATACTTGCTTTTGTTTAACAGATTGTGGAAATTATCAATGGAGAACATGTTCTATGTTTTCATCTGAATCTGGTATAGTCTTATATTCTTACTTTGGGCTGTCAGACACACACACCCCTACATGTAGACTTGAAACCCTATAAAAAAATTACTATAGAATAGAAATTTTAAATGAAAGATCTGCAGTATAATCACCAGAAATATAAACTTTATGACTTATTACAAATTTCCTGTTTGTAAAATAAGAGGTGCTTCTAAGGAACAAACATAACAGTGTTCTTTCTAAAGACAGAACGAGAGAGCACTATGCAATTTGGCTTGGAAGTTGCAGATCTGCACATAAAGATGGCACTACTTCATTTTCACTTGCAGAGAATTGGAATATCTCACGCTACTTAACCCCATTTTAGTGGGTTATTGGGCAGAGCAGAAGTTGCCTCCTATTGGCCTATAGTCATGCTGAGAAGGAGCAGAAAGACACTGAGGATAAAATACACTCTCTGCCCAGTGAGTATAGATCCATTGGTGATTCTAATGGCAAGAGGAAGAGAAAAGGCCTTGGGAGCTTTGTTCATGATCCTATGTCTTCAACTGAATCATAAGTCCAGGGACTTCTTGAAGGGTCCATCACATGTCTGAGGAAGAAGAAGGTCATTCTGATTCTCCTTAAGTTTCCTGTAGATACTGTAGAAGTAAAATGTAAATTCTGAAAATGACTCAGTAACCCATCTTTATTGTCTTAACGGTGGTGAGTGGCCAAAAAGAGGATGTAGTAAAGAGTCCTTCAATCCTGAATATCTGGGAGAGAGGGATGGATGTTACCAACTGCAGTTATAAGGAGGAGGCTTCGAATTCTTTCCCTTGTACAACAAAGAAGCAGGGAAAGGACTTAATCTCCTGACAGAGATTCGTTCAAATGTGGATAGGAATCAGGACCTATTCACAGTATTCACAGTACTGTTGAATAAAAAAGCTAAACACATCTCGCTGCACATCTCAGCAACCCAGCCAGGAGACTCTTCCTTGTACCTTTGTGCAGCAAGCACACAAAGTTCTCCAGACACCTGCAGCCTGTACCTAAACCTGCAGCTGGAGCTCCAGCCACATTCTTTGTTCTTGACCAGGTTTGAGTTCAGAACGCTTTGCCATAATGTGCTTATTTCAAATTGAGATGAATGCTGAGACCTAATAATTGTGATTATAAAAGTTTCTGTTTTAAAATAACGCAAGATGAGTTAGTACAGTTTGTTAGTACAATTTGTACTAACTCCAATGTATTATGGAGGAGGATTAGTGCTGTTTTAAGTAGCTATGTGTACTGTAAAGCTAATCTCACTAGAGTATTTGAGGTTTCCTCATTGAAATTCTAGACCACCTGTGATGGTTAAGGTTGTGTGTCACCTTGGCTGGGTCATGATTCTCAGTGATTTGGCAGTTATGATGTAGTTTGGCAGCTATGCAATCACCTCCATAATGAGATCTGATAGAATTTAATCACCTCCATGATGAGATACGCTATGAGCAGCCAATCAGTTGAAAGGAATTTTCCTTGGAGGTTGTCTTAGGCTGGGTTCTCTAGAGAAGCAAAACCAGTAAAGTGTATAAATATACACATAGAGAGAGATTATATCATGGAAACAGCTCACGCGATTGTAGAGGCTAGAACGTCCCAAGTCCGTGGATCAGTGTAGAGGCCTCTCCCAAGTCACACAGCTGCAGAAGCTGGCAAGCCCAAGATCAGAAAGTCAGAGAGCAGGGCTCCCACTCACAGGCTGTGCAGATCGACGAATCCAAGGTTCGCAGATAAGCTTGTCAGCTTATCAAGTCCCAAGAACGGGAGATGAGACGACAGGAAGCAGCCACAGGATCCAGAGAGAGCAAAAAACCAGAACGTCTGCTTATATACAGATGCAGTCCACACCCCCAAGGAGACTCCCTTTCATCTGATTGGCTACTCACAGTATATTCAATCATGGGTGTGATTACATCAAAACACTGAGAATCATGGCCCAGCCAAGTTGACACATAATGTTAACCAATACAGTCCACCCCTTGTCAACTTGGCACATGTACACATCTCCTTAAACCATACACAATCTCTGAATAAAGACAATGAGAAAGTCATACTTGCACCTAACATGATACAACTAAGACGCATACAATAGAAAACGCACTAGCCCCATTTACAGCTTATATTTTATAAGTGAAGGAGACAAAAATATTTGATGCACACATTCAAAGTACAAATACTCATAACTATTACAGTCCCCGATTCTGCAACTGGTCACTTGGCCGTAACTGGTATTTAGAACTACCTTCTTCCACCACCCATTCTGTATTTTCTTTGCCCTCAGCAAGCACCTCGGCTGGTCATGGTTCTTTGCCTGGTGGTGTGACCCAAACCTTCATACCTGAAGGGTCTGTGTCATTAGTAGTCATGTCAGAATTAGGTTGCTGTAGTTTTCCATTGACTTTAATCACAGGGCATGGTAGTACTAAGAGATGCCCTAAGGAATCTCCTGCATTCCAGACATACTCTTCTTTACCTCCATTATGTAGTATCAATCTGATTTCCTCTCGGTAATCAGGATCAATCACACCAGTCAGTATGGTAACTCCCTTCTTTGCCTGTTGATCCAGAGGCATAAGGAGCCCAAAGTGGCCAGGTGGCATTCTTAACATCCAGTTCAATTGAATCAGTAATGTGTCTCCAGGGGGGAGCATTCCTCCCTTTGGAACTAAGACCTCTAGGCCTGCAGAGCATAAGGTCGAGGAGACAGGAAGCAAAAATCTTGCAAGTGGGTCACTAGGGGTAATAGTGAGTGGTGCCACTCCCATTTCCACCCCTTGATTCCTGGACCTGTGAATCCTGGCTATGGGAGAAACAGCACCATATATTGGATGCTGGTTTAAAATGTATACAACCTCCTGGAGAACATTGCCCCAACCCTGCAAGGTATTGCCACCTAGCTGGCACCGTAATTGTGTCTTAGAAGGCCATTCCATTGTTCTATCAAGCCAGCTACTTCAGAATGATGGGGAACATGGTAAGACCAGTGAATTCCATGAGTATGGGCCCACTGCTGCACTTCGTTTGCTGTGAAGTGAGTCCCTTGACCTGAGGCAATGCTGTGTGGGATACCATGATGGTGGATAAGGCATTCTGTAAGTCTACGGATGGTAGTTTTGGCAGAAGCATTGCGTGCAGGGAAGGCAAATCCATATCCAAAGTAAGTGTCTATTCCAGTAAGGACAAAACACTGCCCTTTCCATGATGGAAGTGATACAATGTAATCAACTTGCCACCAGGTTGCTGGCTGATCACCTCAAGGGATGGTGCCATATTGGGGACTCAGGGACGGTCTGTGCTACTGGCAGATTAGGCCTTCAGCAGAGGCTGTGGCCATGTCAGCCTTGGCAAGTGGAAGTCCATGCTTCTGGGCCCATGCATAACCTCCATCCCTGCCACTATGGCCACTTTGTTCATAAGCCCATTGAGCAATGGCAGGAGTAGTTGGAGAAAGAGGATGAGTGGTTTCCACAGAATGCGTCATCCTATCCACTTGATTGTTAAAATCATCCTCTGCTGAGGTCACCCTTTGGTGAGCATTTACATGAGACACAAATATCTTCACTTCTTTAGCCCATTCAGAGAGGTCTATCCACACACCTCTTCCCCATAAATCCTTGTCTCCAATTTTCCAATCATGTTCCTTCCAAGTCCCTGACCATCCAGCCAAACCATTGGCCACAGCCCATGAATCAGTATATAATTGCACATCTGGCCATTTCTCCTTCCAAGCAAACAACCAGGTGCACTGCTCAAAGTTCTGCCCATTGAGAGGATTTCCCTTCACCGCTGTCCTTCAGGGAGGTCCCAGAAAGGGGCTGTAGTGCTGCTGCAGTCCACTTTCTAGTGTAGCCTGCATATCGTGCAGAACCATCTGTAAACCAAGTACGAGTTTTCTCTTCCTCAGTCAACTGATCACAAGGAACTCCCACGAGGCCACAGGTGCAGACTGGGAGATGGAAGGTAATGTGACAGGAATGGAGACCATGGGCATTTGGGCCACTTCCTCATGCAACTTACTTGTGCCTTCAGGTCCTGCATGGGCCCAATCTCGAATATACCACTTCCATTTAATGATGGAGTGCTGCTGTGCACATCCAACTTTATGGTTCTGTGGGTCAGACAACACCCAGTTCCTGATGGGCAGCTCAGGCCTCATAGTGACTGGGTGTCCCATGGTTAAGTGTTCAGTCTCTACTAAGGCCCAGTAACAAGCCAAAAGTTGTTTCTCGAAAGGAGAGTAGTTATCTGCAGAGGATGGCAGAGCTTCGCTCCAAAATCCTACGGGTCTCCACTGTGATTCACCAACAGGGGCCTGCCAAAGACTCCAAACAGCGTCTCTATCTGCCACTGACACTTCAAGCACCATTGGATCAGCTGGATCATATGGTCCAAGTGGCAGAGCAGCTTGCACAGCAGCCTGAACCTGTTGCAGATCCTTCTCTTGTTCTGGTCCCCACTCAAAACTAGCAGCTTTTCGAGTCACTTGATAAATAAGCTGGAGTAGCACACCGAAATGAGGAATATGTTGCCTTGAAAATCCAAAGAGGCCCACTAGGCATTGTGCCTCCTTTTTAGTTGTGGGCGCAGCAAGATGCAATAACTTACCCTTCACTTTAGAAGGAATGTCTCTACATGCCCTACACCACTGGACCCTTAGAAATTTCGCTGAAGTGGAAGGTGCCTGAATTTTTGTGGGATTAGTCTCCCACCCTCTAGCACACAAATGTTTTACAAATAAGTCCGGAGTCATTGACATTTTTTCCTTACTAGGTCCAATTAGCATAATGTCATCAATGTAATGGACCCGAGTGATGTCCTGTGGAAGGGAAAGGCGATCAAGGTCCCTGTGAACTAAATTATGACATAGGGCTGGAGAGTTAACGTAGCTCTGAGGTAGGCAAGTGAAGGTGTATTGTTAGCCTTGCCAGCTGAAGGCAAACTGCTTCTGGTGGTCCTTTGAAACAGGTATGGAGAAAAAAGACATTAGCCAGATCAATAGCCGCATACCAGGTACCAGGAGATGTATTAATTTGCTCAAGCAGTGAAATTACGTCTGTAACAGCAGCTGCAATTGGATTCACCACCTGGTTAAGTTTTCGATAAATCTACTGTCATTCTCCAAGATCCATCTGTTTTTTGCACAGGCCAAATAGGCGAGTTGAATGGGGATGTGGTGGGAATCACCACCCCTGCATCCTTCAAGTCTCTTCAGGAATGTGGTATTGCTTTTGGTTTACTATTTTCCTAGGTACGGGCAGTTCTAATCGCTTCCGCTTGGCTTTTCTTACCATAATAGCCCTTACTCTATTTGTCAGGGATCCAATGTGCGGGTTCTGCCAGTTGCTGAGTATATCTATTCCAGTTATGCATTCTGGAACTGGGGAAATCACTACAGGATGGGTTCGGGGACCCACTGGACCTACTGTGAGTTGGACATGAGCCTAGATTCCATTAATAACCTGACCTCCATATGCACCTACTCTGACTGGTGGGCCACAGTGACGTTTTGGTTTTGGGTCTCCTGGAATTAGTGTCAGCTCAGAGCCAGTATCCAGTAATCCCTGAAAACTCTGATTATTTCCTTTCCCCCAATGAAGAGTCACTCTTGTAAAAGGCCGTAGATCCCTTTGGGGAAGGCTGGGAGAAAGACTAACAGTAAAAAAATTTTGGCAGTGTATTGGAGTCCTTCCTCAAGGGGATCTGACCTCCCCTTCGTTCAAGAGGTTGTGGGTCTTTAAACTCGCTCACATCTGGGAATTGATTGGGAGACTGTGACTCTCTATTCTGGTGATTCAAGTTAAACTGCTGTTCACCTGACCTAGAATTCATCCGTTTGTATAGATCAAGTACATATTTAGTAGATTTCCTACCTATTTCACTCCTAGGGACTCCATGACTAAGTAGCCAATGCCATAAGTCCATATGAGTCAGACTATTCTGATTGCTGCTTTGACTCCTCTGTCCGTTACTGTAACCCCCCCCCCCCCCCGAGTCTTTGTCGATTGAGTGCAGCCAGTTGGCCCCTACTACCACGGGGTCCAGTCAGCCCCATTGTAGTTAGGTGTCTTAATTCAGTTAAGGCAGTTCCCACTGTCAAATCTGGCTTACATAAAATAGCAATCATAGCAGTCTTCAAGGATGCTGGAGCTCCCTTCACAAATTTGTTCCCCACAGTTATGGTAAAAGGTGTGTCCTCTGGACACTCCATGTGTGGGTCTGTGGGTCTAATGTTATAAATCCACTCTAGCATGCCAATTTCCCTAAGCCTTTGGGTACCTTCTTCTACAGTATACCAAGGCAGTTCTGGTACTTCAACTTGATTTAGTGTCGGCCACCTCATAATCCATGCTTCAGCAACCCAACCAAATAAACTATTGGATTCTTTCCTAACTTCTCTAACTGAAACATTGAAGGAACAGTCTGTGGTCAGTGGACCCATATCAATAAACTCAGACTGATCCATCGTTAAGTTTCTTGCACCATTATCCCACACCCTTAAGAGCCATTCCCACATATGTTCCCCAGGTTTCTGTTTGTACATGTTAGAAAACTCAAGTAGTTCTTTTGGAGTGTAGTGTACTTCCTCCTGGGTCACACTTTGTACTTCACCTTTTGGGGCTCGCTGGGACTTAAGCCTAGTTATAGGTCTAGAAGCCAGAATCGGTACTGTGGAATAGTTTTGAGAACATTCAGCATTATCTTGTAAAGCATCTGCCTCAGGCGATGCTCCAGGCAATGACTCAGGCAAAGTGCTCTTTAGAGGCAGCTGGGCTACAGCTAATCTCCTCAGATGGGAGTGGAGGGGCTAATGGTTTTTCTGGGCAGGGTGGTTTAGCAGACAAACATGACGTAATCTCTTCAGATGGGACTGGTTCTGCTGGCAGGAGTGATTCAATGGAATTTACACACTCAGTGTCCCCAGCTTCCTGATTATCTGCCCATATGTCCCCATCCCAAGTCTCAGGATCCCATCTCTTCCCAGTCAATGCCCTTACTTTTACTTCAGACACCTCTCGAGGTTTGCAATTGAGCTGGCATTGTAATTCAGCCACTCTTACAATAAGACTCTGGGTTTGGTTTTCAGCAATTTTGGCTCTGTTACTACAAGAAATAAGGCTTTCTTTCAAAGCATAAGTGGAAGCCTTGAGGTCATTTTATGTGGCACCTGAGCCTTGACTCTGAAGCCCTGAGTGCATCTCTTTCCTTCATCAGTTTGTCTAGAGAAAGTAGGACAAACCAACCAGCTTCCTTGTACTTCACATTGTGACAAAGCTGTAGAAAGATATCACACAGGTCTTCACCCTGAGCATCACCTTTCAGCAATACCTGATCTACTGGTGGTGATATTTTGCATATTTGTATCACCACTTCACTCCATGGACTAGCAGTGACCTCTTTACTGCTGGAAGCAGAGTCATCAACATCTTTATGAATAACCAGACTTGAGAACCAATTTAGAAAACTTATCCTTACAATTTTGTTTCTCTAGAACCACCCCACTCTCTGTACCAAATGTCTTAGGCTGGGTTCTCTAGAGAAGCAAAACCAGTAAAGTGTATAAATATATATACAGAAAGAGATTATATCAAGGCAACTGCTCACGCGATTGTAGAGGCTAGAACATCCCAAGTCCATGGATCAGTGTAGAGGCCTCCCCAAGTCACACAGCTGCAGAAGCTGGCAAGCCCAAGATCAGAAAGTCAGAGAGCAGGGCTCCCACTCACAGACTGTGCAGATTGACGAATCCCAGGTTCGGCAGATAAGCTCACAGCTCGAGTCCCAAGAACGGGAGAAGAGATGACAGGAAGCAGCCACAGGATCCATAGAGAGCAAAAAACCAGAACGTCTGCTTATATACAGATTCAGACCACACCCCCAAGGAAACTCCCTTTCATCTGATTGGCTACTCACAGTATAGGCAATCATGGGAGTGATTACATTAAAACAGCCAAGTTGACACACAATGTTAACCATCACAGGGGTGTAGCCTGCATCCTATATATGTGGACTTTCTGGCAAAATTCACCAGCTTTTGCTTGCTCTGGATCCTCATCTGACTCTTGGGACTTGAGCTAGCTGCTTACTTGCCAAATTTGGGATTCATCAGCCTCCACATCTGTGAGCCGAGTGGCCTGCTGTCTGACCTGCCTTTCTTGGGATTTGTCGCCCTCTGCATGTACGTGAGTCAGGAGAAGACTCTGGCCTGACCCACAGACTTGGGACTTTCCAACCTCTACAACCACATAAGCCATTTCCTTGATATAAATTTCTCTTTCTCACTATGTATATATATATATACACATACACATATATATATACTTCACTGATTTTGCTTCTCTAGAGAACCCAGCTGAAGACAGCCCCCATAATGCAGTAAGGAGACCTAATATTCTTTCCCCTTCAGGGATTAGAATTGTCATAAAATCAACACATGCTCACTATGACAATTTTGAAAATAAAGAAAATTAAAATCATTCAATACTCCACTACCCATAGATCAACATTTACTATAAGTATTTTCATCCAGGTGTGTCTGTATGTGCCTTAATTGATAACAATTTAACAAGTAAAATATATTTTTCATGTAACAATTATGTCCACTCTTCTCTGCAGAGTCCATCTTCAGAGCATTGGTGCTTGGTCATAAAAAATTCAAGTGGCAACCAAGGAAATCTTGCAACACTTTTTCCCATTGCAACTGTTCTATGTCAACAAATGTTTATTGACTGTTTAGGACTGAGCAGAATGAACGGAAAGGGATGCAACAGTTAACTCTATTCTGTTTCTCTTCCATGAAGGATGTCTACTTACCACAAATACCAGAGAAAGTTTTCAGATGACAGTATACTTTGCAGAGCTTGATGACACCACTAAAGAGTTTTGGGATTTTGCTGAAAGTGCACCACCAATCCCTCGATACCTCATAGGTCTCTGTATACAGCAACATTATGAACTTTCTCAACGTTTCTTAATGTTCCTTCAAGAAAGTAAGCTAACAACTATCTTAGTCAGATTGTTCAAAATAGAGGAAAAAACACACCAAATCTTTTATCAGAAATAAAACTAATTAAAAATTTATAAAGGAGGATTAAGAGTCGTCAAAATATTTTTCTTCTTTTTTTCTTTTTTATTGTATTTCAGGTGAAGGCTTACAGAACAAATAGTTTCTCATGAAACAGAAGTACACATGTTGTTTTATAACATTGGTTAACAGCCCCACAACATATCAACCCACTAACTTCTCAACCTCTTTTTTTTTTTTTTTTTTTGGTGAAAATACACATAGCCAAAGATACACCATTTCAAAAGTGTCTACTTGCACAGTTCAGTGACATTGACTACACACTTCGAATTGTGCTGTTATTCTCACTTAAGATGAAAGCTTACAGAAAAAAATAGTTTCTCATTTAACAATTACACAAGTTGCCCTATGACAATGGTTAACAATCTCACAACACATCAACAATATCCTTACTCAACCTTGGGTTCCCTATCACCAGTTTCCTTGCCCCCTTCTGCTTTCTGGCCCTTGTCACTGGACTCCTGTACCTCGTTAATCTCACTTGGTTTTACGGGGCTGTCCACTCCCAGACTGAACAGTGAACCTCGGAGGTAGCTTCACCACTGAGCTAAAAGGGTGTCTGGGGGCCATACTCTAGGGGTTTCTCCAGTCTCCTTTAGGCCAGTAAATCTGGTCTTTTTTTTTTTTTTTTTTTTTTTTTTTTGTGAGTTAGAGTTATCCTCTACATCCTTCTCCAGCTCTGTCCAGAACTCTCTGTTGTGATCCTGGTCAGAGCAGTCAGTGGTGGTAGTCGGGCACCATCGAGCTGTACTGGACTCAGACTGGTGGAGGCCTTGGTAGCTGTGGACAATTAGTCCTTCGGACTAATCTTTTCCTTGTATCCTGTTCTCTTCATTCTCCCTTGCTCCCGAAGGGATGAGAACAGTGGAGTATCTTAGATGGCCGCTTATGGGCTTTAAAGACCCCAGACACTACTTACCAAGGTAGAATGCAGAGCATTGTCTTTATAAGCTGTGTCATGCCAATTGATCTAGATGTTCCCTGAGACCATGGTCCCCAGAGCCCTCTGCCCAGAAATTCAGTCCCTCAGGCAGTTTGGATGTGTCTATGGGGCTTCCATGACCTTTCCTAGTACAAGTTGTGCTAGTTTCTCCTGTATTCTGTACTGTCTCAAACTTCACCCAAGATACCACTTATCTATTATCTATTTAGTATAACCCCCCACCCCCATCCCTGGTAACCAACAAAGATTGTTACATTTTGTGTGTGAAATTTTTCATGGGTTTTTACAATAGAGGTCTCATACAATGTTTGTCCTTTTGTGATTGACTTATTTCACTCAGCATAATGTCCTCCATTTTCATCCATGTTATGAGATGGTTCACAGATTCATTGTTGTTCTTTCTCGCTGCAAAGTACTCCATTCTGTGTATGTACCATGGTTTGTTTATCCATTCATCTGTTGATGGGCATCTAGGTTGTTTCCATCCTTTTGCTATTGTGAACAATGCTGCCATGAACATGGGCGTGCATATGTCTATTCATGTGACGGCTCTTATTTCTTTAGGATATATTCCTAGGAGAGGGATTGCTGGATCGTATGGTATTTCTATTTCTAGCTTTCTGAGGAAGCGCCATATCATTTTCCAAAATGGTTGTATCATTTTGCATTCCCACCAGCAGTGCATAAGGGTTCCCATCTCCCTGCAGCCCCTCCAACATTTGTTATTTCCAGTGTTTTTGATTCGTGCCAGTAATGCCAGGGTGAGATGTTATCTCATTGTGGTTTTAATTTGCATTTCTCTAATGGCTAGTGATCGTGAGCATTTCCTCATGTGTCTCTTGGCCATTTGAATGTCTTCTTTGGTGAAGCGTCTGTTCATTTCCTTTGCCCATTTTTTAATAGGATTATTTGTCTTTTTGTTGTAGAGGTGTTGGATGTTCTTGTAGATTATGGAGATTAGACCTTTGTCTGACTTGTACCGTCCAAAAATGTTTTCCCAGTCTGTAGGTTCTCTTTTTACTCTTTTGGTGAAGTCTTTTGAAGAGCATAGGTGTTTGATTTTTAGAAGGTCCCAGTTATCTAGCTTATCTGTTGGTGTTTGTGCATTGATGGTTATGGTTTGTATCCTGTTAATGCCATATATAAAGGCCTGAAGTGTTGGTCCTATTTTTTCTTCTATGAACTTTATAGTTTTAGGCTTTATATTCAGGTCTTTGATCCATTTTGAAGTAGTTTTTCTATACGATGTGAGTTATGGGTCCTGTTTCATTCTTTGCAGATGGATATCCAGTTTTGCCAGCACCATTTGTTAAAAAGACTGTCTTTTCCCCATTTGATGGACTTTGGGCCCTTGTCGAAGATCAGGTGACCGTAGGTGGATGGATTTACATCTGGGTTCTCAATTCTGTTCCATTGGTCAGTGTATCTGTCATTGTACCAGGCTGTTTTGACTACTGTAGCTGTATAGTAGGTTCTGAAGTCAGATAGTGTGAGTTCTCCACCTTCATTCTTCTTCTTCAGTAGTGCTTTACTTATTCAGGGTTTCTTCCCTTTCCATATAAAGTTAATCATTAGTTTTTCCATCTTTTTGAAGAATGTTGTTGGTATTTGGATCGGGATTGCATTGTGTTTGTAAATTGCTTTGGGTAGAATTGTCATTTTCATAATGTTGAGTCTGCCTATCCGTGAGCATGGTATGTTTTTCCATTTATGTAGATCCCTTGGGTTTCTTGCAGAGTGTTTTCTAGTTTATTTGTATAGGTCTTTTACATCTCTGGTTAGATTTATTCGTAAGTATTTTATCTTTTTAGGGGCTATTGAAAATGGTATTGTTTTCCTGATTTCCTTTTCTTCATTCTCCTTTTTGGTGTATAGGAATCCAACTGATTTTTGAATGTTTAGCTTGTATCCTGCTACTCTGCTGAATCTTTCTATTAGTTACAGTAGATTTCTTGTGGAGTCTTTAGTGTTTTCTGTGTATAGCATCATATCATCCGCAAATAGGGACAGTTTAACTTGTTGTTCATTTCCAGTTTGGATGCCGTTTATTTCTTTTTCTTGCCTTATTGCTCTAGCTAGAACTTCCAGCACAATGTTAAATAGGAGTGGTGATAAAGGGCATCCTTGTCTTGTTCTGTTTTCAGGGGGAATGTTTTCAGCCTCTCTCCATTAAGAATGATGTTGGCTGTTGGTTTTGCATAGATGCCCTTTATTATGTTGAGAAATTTCCCTTCTATACCTATTTTATTGAGAGTTTTTATCAGGAATGGGTGTTGGACTTTGTCAAATGCCTTTTCTGCATCAGTTGAGATGATTATGTGATTCTTTTCTTTCCTTTTATTTATGTAGTGGATTACGTTGATTGATTTTCTAATGTTGAACCATCCTTGCATACCTGGTATGGATCCTGCTTGGTCGAGGTGTATTATTTTTTTGATACAATGCTGAATTCTATTGGCTAGAATGTTGTTCAGAATTTTTGCATCTATATTCATGAGAGGTATTGGTCTGTAATTTTCTTTTCTTGAGACATCTTTGCCTGGTTTTGGTATCAGCTTTATGCTGGCTTCATAGGATGAATTTGGAAGTGTTGCTTCCTCTTCTATGCTCTGAAGTAGCTTGAGTAGTACTGGTACAAGCTTTTCTGTAAATGTTTTGTAGAATTCTCCAGTGAAGCCATCTGGGCCAGGGCTTTTTTTGGTTGGGAGTTTTTTTTATTACCTTTTCAATCTCTTCTTGTTATCAGTCTGTTCAGATTTTCAACATCACTTTCCTGTAGCTTGGATAGGCTGTTTGTTTCTAGAAATTAATCCATTTCCTCTAGGTTTTCAAATTTGTTGGAGTATAGTTTTCCATAATATTCTGTTATAATCCTTTTTATTTCCGTTAGGTCTGTTGTAATGTCCCCCATTTCATTTCTTATTTGGGTTATTTGTGTCCTCTCCTGTTTTTGTTTTGTTAGTCTGGCCAGTGGTTTGTCGATTTTGTTGATTCTTTCAAAGAACCAACTTTGGGTTTTGCTGATTCTTTCTATTGTTTTTCTGTTCTCTATTTCATTGATTTCTGCTCTGATCTTTACTATTTCCTTTCTTATGGTGGTTGTAGGCTTTTTTTTGCTGTTCTCTTTCTATTTGTTTGAGTTCTGTAGTTAATGTTTTGATTTTTTCCCTTTCTTCTTTTTTGATATGTGCATCTATTGCTATAAATTGTCCTCTGAGGACTGCCTTTGCTGTGTCACAAAGGTTTTGGTATGATGTGTTTTCATTCTTATTTGATTCTAGGAATTTTTTGATTCCATCTCTGATTTCTTCTATTACCCACTGATGTGTAAGCAGGGTATTATTCAGTTTCCATGTAGGTGATTTTTTTCCTTGTTCTTTCTATTGTTAATTTCTACCTTGATGGCATTGTGGTCAGAGAAGACACTTTGAATTATCTCAACGTTTTGGATCTTGTTGAGGATTGGTCTGTGGCCTAAGATGTGGTCTATTCTGGAGAACGTTCCATGTACATTGGAAAAGAATGTGTACTTTGCAGTGGTTGGATCGAGTGTTCTTTATATGTCTATGAGGTCAAGTTGGCTGATAGTGCCCTTTAGGTCTTCTGTATCTTTGCTGAATTTCTTCTTAGTTGTTCTGTCCTTTACTGAGATTGGTGTGTTGAAGTCTCCTACTATTATTGTGGAACTGTCAGTTTCTCTTTTCAGTATTGTTAGAGTTTGTTTTATGTATTTTTGAGCCCTGTCATTGGGTGCGTAGATGTTTATTATGGTTATGTCTTCATGATGGATCATCCCCTTAATCATTATATAGTGTCCTTCTTTGTCATTTATGGTAGATTTTGTTTTAAAGTCTATTTTATCTGAGATTAGAACTTCTACTTCTGCTCTTTTTTGGTAGTTGTTAGGTTGATATATTTTTTTCCAACCCTTGACTTTTAATAAATTCACATCTTTGTTTCTAAGGTTTGTCTCCTGTAGGTAGACAGCATATTGATGGATCCTGTTTTCTTATCCATTCTGTCACTCTCCATCTCTTTATGGGTGCATTGAGTCCATTAACATTCAGTGTAATTATTGATAGATGTGGGTTTGTTGTTGTCATCGTGTAGTGCTTTTTTTTGTGGTGCTGAAGTTTTCTTTGTTCTTCTTACTCTCTTGTGCTGAGTTACTTTTGTTTGTGGATTTTTTTTCATTTCTTTTGTTTTTGTAGGTTTTGTTTTCACTGAGACTTTATATTTTTCCTTTTTTTCTTTTTTTTTTTTGAGTATGTTTGTTAACTCTCTTTGTGGTTACCATGAAACTCACCCTTAGTTTTCTATGTTTGAAGCAGTCTATTGTTACTTGGTATTGCCTTGCCTTCCTCTCCATTAGAAGGTTCTATACCTATGCCATTTATTCCCTCTTTTATAATTTTATTGTTGTTGTTATTTACTGATTAACTGCTCTGATTCCCTGTTGTATTTCTTTTGGTTTTGGATATCCTCAAGAGTTCATTTCCTATATTGATATCTGGCTGGTATGATCCTGCATCCTAAGTTCTTCCTGTGAGCTGAAGCTGTTTGTCCTCCGATAGAAGAACTCACTTTAATAATTCTTGTAAGTCTGGTTTGACTTTTACATATTCCCTTAATTTCTGTTTATCTGGAAATGACCTAATTTCACCATCAAATTTGAACAAGAGTTTTGCAGGATATATTATTCTTGGCTGGCAATTTTTTTCTTTCAAGATTTTATATAAGTCATCCCATTGCCTTCTTGCCTGCATTGTTTCTGCCAAATAATCTGAGCTTAGTCTTATTGTTTTTCCTGTGTATGCGACTTCTTGTGTTTCATGAGCTGCTCTCAGGATTCTTTGTTTGTCTTTGGTTTTGGCGAGTGTGATTATGATATGCCTTGGTGATTTTCTTTTGGGGTCACTTCTATATGGGGTTCGTTGAGCTTCTTGGATGGCCAGTTTTTCATCTTTCGTGATATTGGGGGAGTTTTCTGTCAGCAGTTCCTCAATGATCCTCTTTGTGTTTTCTGTTTTCTCCCGCTGTTCTGGAATTCCAATCACTCGCAGATTTTTGCTTTTGATTGTGTCCCACATAACTCTCAGGGTCTCTTCATTTTTCTTTGTTCTTTTTTCTGAGTTTTCCCAAAACAAAGTTGTATCCAAGTGTTTGTCTTCAATTCCACTGGTCTTGTCTTCCACTGTTTCAAATCTGCTTCTCAGCCCTTCTATGACATCATCCATTTCTGAAATCTTGTTGTTTATCTTTTGGATTTCTAATTGTTGTTTATGTATAATTCCTAGTTGTGAATTTATTTTGGCATTTTGTTCCTGCATTATTTTCCTGAACTCTTCCAATTTTTTGTTTGTATTTTCCAAGAATTTGTATATTTTTTCCTCATGTTTGTCAGCTTTTTGCCTCAGTTCTTGGAGAATTCTGAGTATTAGAGATTTGAATTCCCTATCAGGTAGTTCTAGTGCATTTTCTTCCAGAGGAGAGTCATCTGGTGTTTTATTTTGGATGCCTACTGGAACCATCCTGTCCTGTTTTTGTAAATGTTTTGTTATTGTCTGCTGTCTTCGGGACATTCAGTAGTTATTTCTCTTGTTTATTGATTGTAGATTTGTTTGTTTCATTCCTTTTAAAAAAAATTGACTCTGTCTGAGCACGCAGACTGTGTGTTCTTTGTTGTTTCCTCATCTGTGGGCACAATACTTTTCGCCTCCTTCTTCAACTGGCAGGGTCAATCACTCAGATATGGTACCGCAGGGCAGGTCTAGCTGAAGAGGAGTTACTGGGACGGGTTGTTTGTGGCACTTAGTACAGTTACCAGAGCTGGTCGGTAATCAGTGCAGGGCAGGATCCAGTAGGCCATGCCTGTGCTGCGTGGTAGTGTGATGTCAAGCGCCTGGTGCAGGTAGGCAGGATGCAGTGGAGAGATTATTTTGTGTAGAGCTAAGATGGATATGGGAGCAAGGAGAGAGGAACAGGAGACAAAAACATACAAACAAACAAGAAAGAATGCTAGGGGAGCTTGCCGTTGGAGTGGAGAGATGAGAGACTATGAAATGGAGAAAAACAGAAAGGGGAGGAGGAAGAAAAGAAAAGGATGAATGAATAAGAATTAGAAAGGTTAAAGAACCACAAAGTTCCCTGGGATCCCACTGGTGCAGGTATAAGGTCTGGGGAAGTCGCTCTCAGGTGTTACAGTACAGCCTGGCTAGAAGGTGTAGAGGTATACAGCGCCAGGTATTCAGGGAACAGAAAGAGAAGGAAGATATAGAGATACGAGAAACTGAGTAATGAAGAAAGGCAAAAAGGGAAAAAGTGGAAAAAAGAAAACAAAACAAATTAAAAAAAAAAAAAACAAGAAAGGCCCCCAAAGAAACAGGAAAGAAAAAAAAAACCAACTTAAAAAGAAATGTCCCCAGGGATCACTCTGCACTTCTGTGGAAGCCAAAGGGGCATCTCCCTGCCACGCAGCTCAGCCTGGCCAGAAAGGGCTCCCAACTCAAGAAAAGAAAAGAAAACACACAAACAATTCAAAACAAACAAATGAACAAAAGCCCCAGGATCCCACCAGCATGGCAGCCCAGACCAGGCAGCAGCTCTACACTTGAACGGAGGTCCGCAGCCCCTCAGGAAGAAGCAAAGATGGCGCACAGAGCCAGGTACTTGAGTGAAAGGAAGGGGAGGTGGGGAGAGGCAAGGAAGACATAAAAAGAAGTGGAAAAAAAGCAACACCAGCAGCCAACAAATGGCACTCAAAGAGCCACCCATTCGGGTGTGTGGAATCCAAGCAGCCACTGTTTCCCGGTCAAGAGACTGTGGCCGTGGGAAGCAGAGGAGGCTGAGTCAGGATGAAGAAGGGTGGGGGGGTGGGAAAGCGTATATCACCAATTACCGGTTGTTTTGTCTCCCGCTTGAGGCTTGGTGAGGCTGCTTTCTCGTACCCCCTGTTTGCTGGTCTCCGATAGGAGTCCAAGATGGCGGCTCCATGCTGCATTAGCTTGTAGGGGATCTCTGCATGAATCTCTCTTCGCTCTCCATTCTCTGTCAGTTTTCTCACTCCATTTGGTGATTGGCTGAGTTCTTTATCTCTTCATTTGATGTTTTAGGGTTTCAGGATTGCTGTATTCTCTGTTCGGCTTAGTTTTTCGGATCTTTGCTGTGGAGGGACGGCGTGGTGCTTCTGCCTAGAGCGCCGCTTTGCTGGAACTCCACAATATTTTTTATTTTGATACACATTATTCTTGAATTTTTGAATAGGTAATAAATGCACATGGTACAAAACAGAAAAACATACAAATGGATGTATGGTGGAAAGTAAGTTTCTCTGTGTGTGTGTGTGTGTGTGTGTGTGTGTGTTTAAAAATGATGGCATACCATTTACACTGTTTTGTCATCATGCTTTTTTCATTTAAACTGTACCATGGCAAACCAATAATATCAATACATAAGAGACAGCTGCATCATTTAAAAATTTTTAATTTAAATTTTCAAACTTACACAAACTAAGAACGGTATAATGAACCCTTTAGTACCTATCATTCATCTTCAACAACCATCATTCTATTGCCTCATTCTTACAAAAGGCTGCAAATTTTTCTATCGTATGAATGTACCATGTTTTATTTAATCAATTCCCTATTGATGGACACAAATTATGTCAAATTACCTAATTAATTGTGTTTATAGTGTGATATATTTTATATGTAAAGTGGAAATATTTTAAGATAATTCATTGAGTTTTGACACGTGTATCTATCCATGTAACCATCACCCAAACCAAGATACAGAACATTTCCTGTAACCCTGAAAAATCCCTCATGCATTTCCTGGTCACTACCTCCCACTGAAGCAAATATTGTTCATATTTACACAAAACCGGAAGACAATGTTGCCTTTTCCTTCTTAATAAAACAAAATGTAATTCACATACCATGAATTCACTCTTTTAAAGTGTATAATTCAGTAGTCTCTAGTACAGTCACAAAACTGTGCAATCCTCACAGCTATTTCCAGAACTTTTTCATCATTCCAAAAAAGAAACCTTCTACCCATTGGGACTCACTCCGGACGCTCCACAAATACACATCAACCCCTGACAACCACTAATCTATTTTCTGTCTCTATGGATTTTCTTATTCGAGGCATTTCATATTAATGGAATCGTGTATCAATAAGGCCTTTTGTGTCTGGCTTTTTCACTTAGCATAATGGTTTCAAGAATGAGTATTCATGTCCAAGTTTTTATGTGAACATGTTTCCAGTTCCTTGGAAATACACCTAGGAATGGAATTGCTGGGTCATATGGTAACTCTGCAACTTTCTGAGTAACTGTTAAACTGTTTTACAAAGTGGCTTCATTATTTTACATTCTGACTAGCAATGTAAGAGGGCTTCAACTTCTCCACATCATCATCAACACTTGTTACTATCTTTTGATTATAGCTGTCTTAACCAAAAGACACATTGCCAAAGAGTCGATTGACTCATAGCGACCCTACAGAACAGAGTAGAACTGCTCCATGGAGTTTCTGAGGAGTGGCTGGTGGGTTTGAACTGCAGAACTTTTGGACTTCTTCCTTCAATACCATTGGTTTTTGATCATATGCTACCTCCTTAAATGGTTGACAGATTCTTTTGGGGACAGTGATTCTGTGTGTTCTTCCATCTTCATTTGATGTTTCCTGTGTCATTCAATATTTTGCCTAGAGAATCCTTCAAAATTGCAACTTGAATTTTTTTTTTTTCTTCAGTTCTCTCAGCTTGAAAAATGCCGAGCATACTCTTCCCTTTTGGTTTTCTAACTCTAAGTCTCTGCACATTTCATTATAATACTTTATTTTGTCTTCTTAAGCCATCCTTTGAAATATTCTCTCCCACTCTTTTACTCCATCATTTCTTCCATTCAGTTTAGCTACTCTGCATTCCAGAGCAAGTTTTAGTCTCTTCTGGCATCCATTTGGTCTTTTCTTTCTTTCCTGTCTTTTTAATGATCTCTTGCTTTCTTCATGAATGACGTCCTTGATGTCATCCCAGAACTCATCTGGTCTTCAGTCATTAGTGTTCAATACATCAAATCTATTCTTCAGATGTCTCTAAATTCAGGCAGGATATATTCAAGGTCATACTTTAGATCTCATGGTCTTGTTTTAATTTTCTTCAGCTTCAACCTGAACTTGCGTATGAGCAGTTGATGGTCTTTTCCATAGTCGGCACCTGGCCCTGTGCTGACTGATAATATTGAGAGTCTCCATTGTCTTTTTCCATGGATGTAGTCGATTTGATTATTGTGTATTTCATCTGGAGAGGTCCACGTGTATAATAGCCATTTATGTTTTTGAAAAAGGTATTTCCAATGAATAGGTCTTTTGTCTTGCAAAATTCTATCATGCGCTTTCTGCCATCATTTCTATCACCAAGGCCATATTTTCCAACCACTATTCCTTCTTCTTTGTTTCCAACTTTCATATTCCAATTACCAGTAATTATCAATGCATCCTAATTGCATGTTCAATCAATTTCAGGCTGCAGAAGCTGGTAAAAATCTTCAGTTTCTTCATCTTTGGACTTAGTGGTTGGTGCGTAAGTTTGAATGATAGCTGTATTAACTGGTCTTCCTTGTAGGCATATGGATATTATCCTATCACTGACAGTGTTGTACTTTAGGATAGATCTTGATGGATCTTGATGATGAATGCAACACCATTCTTCTTCAAGTTGTCATTCCCAGCATAGTAGACACTATGATAATTCAATTCCAAATGGCCAATACCAGTTCATTTCAACTCACTAATGCCTAGGATATCGACGTTTACTCATTCCATTTTTGACAACTTCCAATCTTCCTAGATTCACCCTTTGTGCATTACATATTTTAATTATTGATAAATGTTTGCAGCTACTTCTTCTCATTTTGAGTCGTACCACATCAGTAAATGAAAGTCCGAAAAGGTTGACTCCACCCACGTCGTTAAGATCGACTCTGCTTTGAGGAGGCAGCTCTTCTCCAGTGATATTTTGAGTGCCTCCCAACCTGAAGGTCTCATTTTCCAGCACTATATGACAATGTTCTACTGCTATTCATAAGATTTTCACTGGCCAATTTTTTTTAGCAGTACATTGCCATGTCCTTCTTCCTAGTCTGTTTAGTCTGCTGAAAACTGTCCACCATGCATTACCTTGCTGGTATTTGAAATATCGGTGGCATTTGAAATGTCACAGCAACATGCAAGCCACCACAATAAGACAAACTAACAGATGAGATATCAATTATTTTTAATTTAATTTTAAATTTATTGCAACTTGTCTCATGGCCTAACATATGGCCTATCCTGGAGAATGTTTCATGTGCACTTAAAAATGTATATTCTGCTATTGTTGGGAGGAATGTTTTTGTATGTTGGTTTATAGTGCTGTTCAAATCTTCTACTTCCTTGTTTTCTTCTATCTAGTTGTTTTATCCATTATTGAAAGTGGAGTGTTGAAGTTTCCAAGTATTATTGTTAAATTATCTATTTCTCCCTTCAATTCTGTTTCTGTTTCATGTATTTTGAAGCTCTGTTGAAATGTGCATATATGCTTAAAATTGTTATATTTCTCTTATTGTTTGAGCCTTTATCATTACAAAATATCCTTTTTGTCTTAAAATTGATTATTTTTTCTGATATTAGTAACACCGGATCTCTTGCTTTATGCTTACGTTGCATACTTTTTCCATCCTTTTACTTTTAACCTACTTATACTTTTAAATCTAAAGTGTTTTTCATAGACAGCATACTAATTGGATCATATTTTTTATCCATTCTGCTAATCTCTGTCTTTTTATTGAAGTGTGTAATGTATTTACATTTAATGTAATTATTTTAAGGCAGAATTTACATCTGTCATTTTGCTATTAGTTTTCTATACATCTTATGTCTTTTTTGTTCCTCTTTTCTGCCAGTATTGTCTTCTTTTGTGTTAAATAGATAATGCCTAGTGTACCATTTTATTTCCCTTGCCATTTCTTATACTATAGTTTTGTTAGTTATTTTCTTAGTGGTTGCCTGAGGATTATAATTAACATGTTATGGATTGAATTGTGTTTCCCCAAAACATATGTTGGAATCCTAACCCTTTATACCTGTGAATGTAATCCCATTTGAGAATAGGGTTTTCGTTGTTATGTTAATGAGGCCATAATCAATGTAAGATGTGTCTGAAATTAATCACTTTTGAAATATAAAAGAAACAGATTAGTCACAGAAACAAGGAAGCCTAAACGGGGAAAAGATGGATGCCAAGTGGAGATCGCCAAGGAACTGAGGAATGTCAAGGCTAGAGAAGCTGAGACAAGGATTTTTCCCTAGAGTGGACAGAGAGAGAGCCCTCCCCTAAAGCTGATGCCCTCAATTCACACTTCTAGACTTCTAAACTGTGAGAAAATAAATTTCTGTTCATTAAAGTCACCTATAACAGCACTAAGAAACTAAGACATCTTAACTTATAACAATCTACTTGAGAATAATAATTTAATTTCAATAGTATACTAAAACTTTACTTTGTCTAGTAAATTTTCCAGTTTTGTTTTTCTTTTGTTTTTTTTTTGGGATCACTTAAAATATGATTTACCCTTCAATGTCCCATATACATTTTTTAATCAGCTTGTCAAATTTCACCAAAAAAATCCTGTCCAGATTTTGGTTTCAATTGCAAAATATCTGTAGATTAATTTTGGAAAGAACCAGCATCTTTACAATATTGAATCTTCCAGTCCATAAGCAAGATACAGTATTTCATTTATTTAGGTCTACGTTAATTTTCCTCAGTAATGTTTTGTAGCTTTCTGAGTAATCCTCATGCATCTTTCATTTGATATATTCCTAGTTATTTTATTTTAATGCAAATGCAAATTGCATCATCTTTACCTTTCCTGTTCTGTTTTTTGTTACTAATATCATAAAAACAAAGTAAAAATTTTGTATAGGGCCTTTTTATTCAATGATCTTACTAAATTCACTGGTGTATTCTAATAATTGGTTGATTTCTATTGGATTTTATATGTACATAATTATGTCATCACAAATAGTAAATTACATGCCTCCCTTTAATAAATATATCTTTATTATTTTCTTGCATTTCTGCCCTGGCTATGATCTCCAGTATGATGTTGATTACAAAGGGTGATAAGAGGTATCCTTGTCTCATTTCCAGTCTTGGGGAAAGCTCTTGATAATTCCCCATGAGCATGATTTTTGCTATAAGTGCTCTTAAGGATAGTTTGCTATGGATGTTAAATTTTATCAAAAGCTTTTTTTTGATAAATTTTTTTGTATAACTATACATATGATCATATTATTTTCAACTATTAAGATGATCTTGTACTTCTTCAATAAAGAAAATTTGGTCTTTCTGTAGTATCCATTTTCTCTATTACTAGATTGACTTTTCTCCTTTTTGGTTAGAATTTCTGCATCCAATACAAATTTGATATGAACTTCCATTTATTATAGTGTCCTTATCAGATCTGAAGGATTGCAACACGAAGCCTGATTCACCTATAGGACCTTTGCCAAATTCTAAAACTACATTGCTTAGAAAGTGAAAAAATAAGTTAAAAGCCTCTGAGTAAAAGAGATCAGTTGTCTTTTGATTTGTGATTCTATTAGAGTGGGTAGAGCAATATAACATAATACCTGCAAATCGTACTTCCTGCTTTGGGCAGAAACATCTAACAACTCCAGGAACCTTGTACTCTTTCTTTCAGGCTCTCAGAGAAAGGCTGGTCTGTGGGCTTGAGTAAGAACAAGAAAAATTTCAACCAGGAAAAGAATGTATAGGATGTACCCCCTTGGCTTGCTGTGGGCATTCGTAGCCTCCTTTGGTTTCAGTAAGTATAGTCCTAAACACAGGGCCTCAGTTCCTGGTAGAGCTCGAGGATGGGACTCTGAAAGTGGTAACTGGCAGTGGTATTAAGACAGAAGGAGGCCAATGGGTAAACAAAACACTATGTGATTATTTTCTTTGTTCCTGTACCATAAATTATTCTATTCCTTATGACTCACTTAAGACATTCAGGGAGAACGACCATGTCTTCTCTTTCCCATAGACACAGCATGGCTGAGAAAGTAAACCAAGCTCAGATCACAATAACAATGCAGGAGGGGGAAGCTGTTATCTTGGGTTGCATGTATAAAACCAGATGGAGTTCTCATGCTTTGTACTGGTACAAACAGCTTCCCAGTGGAGAGATGGTTTTCCTTATTCAGCAGGAATATTCTAAGCCAAATGCAAAGCAGGATCGCTACTCTGTAAATTTTCAGAAGGCAAACAAATCCGTCATTCTCACCATCTCTTCCTTACAACTGGCAGACTCAGCAAAGTACTTCTGTGCTCTCTGGGATCCCATGGTAATAGAAATGACAGTGAATGGTAAACAGAAACCTTAGAGCTCCATGAAGGACAGCCACCTGTTCAGGGCTTTGGGGAAATCCCACCAGCCACGGACAAGAAGAAGATAGTCACTGTGTTAGTACAATTGGGACATTATAATGTAAACTTTCATTCTATGAAAAATGGTCCCTTATTTGAACTCAATGTATAGAATAAGATTCTTTCCTTAGGTTTCCAGGTGTTACCTTTGCATCTTGGGTTAAAATAAACTACAAAGAAGTATTTTTCAAATGCTCCTAAACAATTCGATTGAATGAGCACATCTACTTCAAAAAGTTTATAAGTTAGCTGATTCTCATCTTGAATTGTTAAATTTTTAAATCTGAAATAGCACTAAAAATCCTTCATTTTCTCTTCCAATACCAGGCTGAACTTCAAAGTCACACAGCTCCTTTTGAGTTGGCTCTCTCTACACAAGCATCTCCTTTCAAGTTGTGATATTCCCTTCTTCCAATGCACCCTTTGGGACCTAGGGATAGTGAGAGCTCCACTGGCCTATAGCTAATGAGGTTGAAATGCAGACACTTGCTGGTATCTTGTGAAGAAGTAAGTCTGAAGGCTCAGGGAAATAGGAATGCTAAAATGGAATTATCATGTGCAACCTGATCAAATGCTTGCTAACCATACTCCCTGGGAATCCCAGAGGACATTCTCTTCACCAAGGCATCAAGAAATTCATTGTGAAGTGGGGCACCAGATCCTTAAAATGTTGTTTGGAGGCAATCTTCTATAGGGTGAAGATTATGGTAGGAGTGGACATCGGGAGACTATTGCAATTAAATTGTTTTCCTGATCTCAGTGGGAATAATGGGATCCTGGTGTGGTAGATTGTGGTGTTTAACAGACAGAGACAAGATAAGTGTGATTACCACAATAAACCACAGGGAGTGTTAATCAGAGTTTTTTGACTTTCAGAGATCTCTAGAGAGGGCTAATTAATTATGGGGTACCTATAGGGTCTCTCGGAGTCAGAATCAACTTGGTGGCACACTACAAAAACCACAAAGTGAAAGAGAAGGGGAACTTACTAAGATACTGCTTTATATATTCTAGAACTTTTAGATCTTCTGAGAAAAAAAAAAACATAACTTGAGTTACCCTATTGGGAGTTCACTGCCTTTTATGCAGTTTCCAGACCTAAGCCAGTTAATAGGCCTAGAACCTCTCAATTGAAGAGAAGGATGAGTCCATTTGAGAAAGATTCTGCAATGTGGCTGTATGATTACTCGGATTATTCCTTCAATCCTTCCCCAGGAAGACATAAGGTCATTTGCTAGACTACAGTGAGAGTACACTGGGGAAAGGTAAACACCCAGAACTTTCAGAATATTAGATTCTGGCTCTGAATATTCCTGGACTTATAGAGTATCTTGTCCATAACATGGTATGTCACATAACATCACCTGCATGAAAAAAACTTAAACCAAACTTATTGCTGTCAAGCTGATTTTGACTCATAGCAACCATATAGGATGGAGTAGAACTGCCCCACAGGATTTCCAAGGAGTGGTTGGTGGATTCGAACTGCCAACCTTTTGGTTAGCAGCTGTAGCTCTTAAACCACTGTGCCACCAGGGGGTCCATGAAAAGAATATAAATATATTCTACATCAAAGAGAGTATGGTAATGAATGAATTCATTTATCTTACCACTTGTCCCACCATCCAGAAGCAGGGAACAAAGTTGGATTCTTACCTCACACCATCTACAAAATTCACTCAAAATGGATTAATGACCTAAATATAAGAACTAAAACTATAAAACTCTTAGAAGAAGGAATAGGAATAAAACTTGATAACCTTGGATTTGGCAATGGGATCTTGGATATGACACCTAAAGCCCAAGCAACAAAAGAAAAAATAAAGTGGAATTCATCAAAATTAAAAACACTTATACAACAAAGGACATTATCAAAAAAGTGAAAAGACAACCTATCAAATGGGAGAAAATATTTGCAAATTATATGTTTGATAAGGTTCCAGACTATGTAAGAAACTTCTCTTACAACTCAACAATAAATAGAGAAATCAACTAATTAAGAAATGGGCATGCTTTCAGGGGACATCTAGGACAATTGACATAACAAGTTTTATTTAAAAAACGTGCATCCTACTTTGGTGAGTGGCATCTGGGGTCTTAAAAGCCAGAGAGCTGCCATCTAAGATGTGTCAATTGGTCCAAACCCACCTGGAGTAAAGGAGAATGAAGAACACCAAAGTCACAAGGAAAGTATCAGCCCAAGAGACAGAAAGGGCCACATAAACCAGAGACTACATCAGCCTGAGACCAGAAGAACTAGATGGTACCTGGTGACCACCAATGACCGCCCTGACAGGGAACATAACAGAGAGTCCCTGATGGAACAGGAGAAATGTGGGGTGCAGAATTCAAATTATAGTAAGAAGACCAGACTTAATGGTCTGACTGAGACTGGAGGACCCCAGAGGGCATGGATCCCAGACTCTCTGGCAAACCAGAACTAAAACCATTCCCGAGGCCAACTCTTCAAACAAAGATTAGACTGGACTATGAGACATAAAATGATACTTGTGAAGAGAGTGCTTCTTAGCTCAAGTAAATACATGAGACTAAATGCACAGCTCCCGTCCGGAGGTGAGATGAGAAGGCAGAGAGGGTCAGGAGCTAGTTGAATGGACAAGGGAAATCAGGGGTGGAAAGGAGGAGTGTGCTGTCATAGTATAGGGGGAGCAATTAGGGTTACATAACAATGTATATGTAAATTTTTGTATGAGAGACTAACTTGAATTGTGAACCTTCACTTAAAATACAACAATTAAAAAAAAAAAAGAAGTGGGAAAAAGTCTTCAATAGACATTTGTCCAGAAAAGACATACAAATGGTCAATAAACACGTGAAAAGATTTTCAACACCATTAGTCATTTACCCATCCACCCATTGCGATCAAGTTGATTCCGACTCTTAGCGACCCTATAGGACAGAATAGAACAGCACCATAGGGTTTCTAAGGCTGTAATCTTTACAGGAGCAGACTGCCACATATTTCTCCTATGGAGTGGCTGGTGGGTTTGAACTGCTGACTTTTCAGTTAACAGTCGAGTGCTCAACCACCATGCCACCAGGACTCTTCCCATCAGTCATTAGGGAAATGTAAATCAAAACCATAATGAGGTACCATTTCACAGTCACTAGGATGCTATTACCAGAAAAAAGCAAAATAAGTGTTGGTGAGGATGTGGAGAAATTGGAATCTTCATTCACTGATAGAGGGAATGTAAAATGGTTCAGCCACTGTTGTAAACAGTTTGGTTCCTCAAAAAGTTAAACATAGAATTACCACATTGTTGTTGTGTGGAGAAATTGTAATCTTCATTTACTGATAGTGGGAATGCAAAATGGTTCAGCCACTGTTGTAAATAGTTTGGTTCCTCAAAAAGTTAAACATAGAATTACCACGTTGTTGTTGTTGCGTGCCGTCAAGTCGATTCCAACTCACAGCAATCCTATAGGATGGAGAAGAACTCCCTCATAGGGTTTCCTAGGCCGTAAGCCTTATGGGAGCAGATCACCAGGTCTTTTCTCTTGCAGAGCCACTAGGGGGTTCGAACTGCTGACCTTTTGGTTAGCAGTCAAGTGCTTAACCATCAGATCTCCTTTAGAATTACGGTATGACCCAGCAATTCTACTCCTAGGAATATACTCAAATGAATTAAAAATATGTACTCCAATAAATATATGTACACACATGTTCATAGCAGTATTATTCTCAATAGCCCAAAGGTGGAAACAACCCAAATGTCCATCTGTGAATGAATGCATGAACATACATAAATACATTGTGGTATATGCATACAAAGGAATATTATTCAGCCATAAAATGAATGAAATACTGATATATGCAATTTAACTGGATGAACCTTGAAAACATTATGCTAAGTGAAAGAAGCCAGACACGAAAGATCACATATTTTATGATTCCACCTATACAAAATATGCAGATTAGGTAATCCAGACAGACAGAAAGCAGATTGGTGGTCATCAGGGGATAGGGAGTGGACCATGTGGAGTAATTGCTAAATGAGTGTGAGGTTTTATTTTATAGTGATGAAAATGTTTTGAGACTAGATAGAGGTGGTGATTGCACACCACCATAAATGTATTAAATGTCTTTGAACTGTTCACTTTAAAATGATTAATTTTATGTCATGTGAATTTCATCTCAATAAAAAAATAGGTGTATCTTGAAAACATAATGCTAAGTGAAAGAAGCAGTCCCTATAAGCCACATATTGTACAATTCCATTTACGTGAAATGTCCAGATTGGGCAAAACTGGAGACACAAAGTAGATTAGAGGTCACTCATGTGGGTGGTGGAGCCCTGGTGGCGCATTGACTGAACTCAGTTGCTAACCCAAAGGTCAGCAGTCAGAATCCACCAGCCTCTCCTTGGAAACCCTATAGGGTAGTTCTACTCTGTCCTATGGGGTAGCTATGAGTTAGAATCTACGCGAGAGCACCTAACAACAGCAACAACAGGCAGGTGGTTGCCATGAATAGGAATCCACTTAAGGGCTACTGATTTGATTTTTCTTTTTAGATGGGTGAGAGAAAATGGTGAATGACTGCTAATGGGTAAGGATTCCTTTTCAGAGTGATGAAAATGTTCTAAAATTGATGTGGTGATGGTTACACAGCTCTGTGAATATACTACAAATGAATGAAATGTACGTTTTAAATGAGTAAATTGTATGGTATGTTAATTATTTATCAGTAACCTGTAAACCTTGCCATAGAGTTGATTCCAACTCGTAGCGACCCTATAGAACAAAGTAGAACTGCCGCATAGAGTTTCCAAGGAGCACCTGGTGGATTCTAACTGCCAACCTTTTGGTTAGCAGCCGTAGCTCTTAACCACTACTCCACCAGGATTTCCTAATTATCAATACAAGTATTATACAAAAACAAACAAAACCAAAAACTACTACAATATTAATTATTCTTTTCTGGATAGTCTTGGATTCTCCATACAATTTGAATTTTGCAGTAATGAACGCTAAGATAAAAAGTTCTGATGTTGGTCTGACTTTTGTATAATGTAACTAGATTACATAATGACTGCTACTTTTCATGTTTCTTTTAGCAATCCCTACATTTATTTTATTTATATATTTATACTAGCACTGAATTGTTATTGCTATTTTCTAATCTGGCACATAGTAGATGAACCAAACCAAAACCAAACCTATTGCCGTTAAGTCGATTCTGACTCATAGCAACCCTACAGGACAGAGTAGAACTGCCCCATATTATTTCCAAGGAGCAGCTGGTGAATTTGAAATGCCAACCGTTTGGTTAGCAGCCAAAAGCTTAACCACTGTGCCACCAGGTCTCCAGTAGATGAACAGTGAATAGTATTCAATTAAGTACGGCTGTATGACCATCAAGGAACCCTGGTGGCAAATGATTACACAAATGCTTGGCTGCTAACGGAAAAGTCAGTAGTTCAAACTCACCAGCTTCTCCAGAGGAGAAAGATATGGCAGTTTGCTTCTGTAAAAATTACAGCCTTAGAAACCCTATGGGGCAGTTCTACTCTCTCCAGTAAGGTCACTATGAGTCAGAATCGACTCTATGGCAACGAGTTCAGCGGGCATGATCATTATGTTGTACACTGCCATATTCTCATAATTAAGCCCATCCTAGATCTGTGAATTTTTCTTTTCATGGAAGATGAGGAGTGAGAGCTGATGTGTTTTTACTTTTGCCCACAGATGTAATCTTGCGTTTACCTTTTGTTGGTACTGGATACTTTTGTTGGGTTTGTTTTCCAGAAAATTAAAAATACTTTTATTTGGAATAATTTAAAAAGTTGTTCCATATAACTTCTTTCAGTAAGGCTGTAAGTAAATATTAATTAATACATTTATCCAACAAATAATTATTAAGTACTTAAGTGAATAGCTTGGGATTTGGCAACTGCCTTCAAACATCGGAAGAGTAAGATACAAGGAAAGTAAAGGAATTCAACAACTTAGAAAGCATCATAGAAATACTTCTAAAATCCCAAAGTAACTAAAAATAATTAGGTTGAGGCCTGACAATCTACATTCGAAAGATCAGCCATTGAAAATCCTATGGAGCACATTTCTACTCTGACACACACGGGGTCACCATGAATCTGAGTCATCTCAACTTCAGGACAGTTAGTGGGGTTTTTTTTTTGTTTGTTTGTTTTGTTTTGTTTTTTTCATACAGCATTGCCATAGGAAGCTCTTCACGAAAAGATGAGCCCCTGAGCCTCACCACTAGAAGGAGGTAGGATAGCTAAGGTATCTATTTTTAGATACAATCCTCTTGAAACATTTCTAACTTAGTTCTAAGTAAAGGAGTTCACATATGCAGTCACAAGAGGGAGCTGTTAGAGCTGCAAACCTAAGCTCCTTCCAGGGGGAGGGAGAGATTGTCATCGAGTTGTGCAAACAACTTACTTTCATCCTTTTTCACTGCCTTGTACTTTATAGCCTTTTGCTGAGTATGTGCCCAGCTTCAAGGGCATGGGGGCCCTAAGCCCTTTACCAAACACATAGCAGAGAGCTAACCTGGCATGGGGAGAAATGAAGAGAGAAGTGATTAATTAAATAGTTCAATTTTAAATAGCAAGGTAGTTGTTGCCATAGTGGAGTGAAAAGCCTAGTTATTGTAGCAGAGAAAAATGAGTAGTTTTAATTTTATTCCATTCTATTTATTTAATAACCACTTTTGAGAATAACCAGATACATTTTTTCATGTTTACTTCCACATTTTTGTAAAATGATTTTATTTTATTTCCATTTACAAATTTTCTCTTCCTGTCTTTTCCTTCCCTTCTTTTCTCCTTAGTATCCTCAAAGCATTCCATCCCTAGACATGGGTATGGAGATGAGAAAACATGAGTTAAAAAGGGGCTCAAGTGGGATAAGAATAAGTACCATTCAACTCATTCCTTCTTGCCTGAAGACCAGAGACCTCCAGCAATGCCATCTAGAAAATAATTGAGACGTAATTCCAGGAGGCAGTGTGGGAGATCTGAGTACCAGCCAACTTGGCTTTAGCCTGGGGTCTAACGCTCTCTTTTCTTGTTTCACTGAGCATAGCAATATTATACAATTATGAAATTAGTTCTGTGATATAGCTTGGAAATATTTTCTCCCACAGTGCCATTTTATGTTTAACTTTGCTTAAGGTAATTTTTTTCCAGAAAGAAATTTCTAACTTTTGAATTTAAATTATATATTACTGCTTCTAACATTTACTTGCTCTGGATGGTAATGTGGCTAGAAATTGTCTTCCTCCTGTTACAGCACAGGGCTCAAAACAGATGTCTTGGATTAAAGGACATTTCTTATCAGCTCAATGGAGCATTAAACCACCAATTAGTAGTGATTGTTGCCTTTATCATAAATAACCAGTTGCTGTAAAGTCGATTCGGTCTCAAGGCAACCCTATGTGTGTAGGAGTAGAACTGTGCTCCACAGTGTTTTCAGTGGCTGATTTTTTGGAAGTAGATCACAAGGCTTTTCTTCCGAGGCACCTCTGGGTAGACTCGAACCTCCAACCTTTAGGTTAGCAGCAGAGTGACTTAACCATTTGCACCACCCAGAGACTCTTACCATGAATATGGGATGGATAACTTCCTTGTAAGTGATTTTACTAATTGAGATATAGCCTATTTGAGTTTGAACCTTGAAAATGATCTCCTTTTAAGCCCTCTGTACTAGGGCTGGACATTGGGTAAACAATCTTAATCTTAAATGTAAGACTGCGGGTAGGGGCAGAACCAACCAAAAGGCTGCCCTGTCTTTGGTTGAGACTTCGCTGGGGAACACCCAAAGTGAAAGCTGCCTTGTAGGGATTGTGCTGGTGGTGGCTGCTTGCTTTGTTTCTTGGGACCTCCCCCAGCCAAAGATCAGACAGAGAGCCTGAGCTCTGGTGCTTAGAACCCGTTTCCACTTGAACTATGAGGCTGGTGACAAGAATGGCTGTTCTCCTAACTTTGGGTAAGTGCTCTAGGGTTAAGAAAGGATGACTTTTGTGGCTGAAGGACACAAGAGAGGTATCTACTGTCTCCACTTCTCCCATAGTGCTTTATCAGATTGCTGAAAAGTTTGTGTCTACATGTTTCTCTTAGAAGTCTGGCATCTGTGTAAGGGGCTGGCCATATCCAAAGACAGCTAAATTCTACAGCTCTCAGGCTATAAGGAGCTTTGGGTTCATTGATCCCAAGGACCATGGAAGGTGGGCAATTTACCTTTGGCCTCATAGCTCTGAACAGCACAGTTATAAATACCGGAAATATTTCTCTCATCCTGTGCATCACACACAAAAATACTCACATATGGGGTAAGGGCAGAGAGGAGAGCTCTGGGAGTGCCCGTATTCCTGACCTTTAGATGCACCTTACTTTAACAACCAAGAGCTAATCTGTTGTTTCTCAACCCCTCAGGTATCACGGGTGATGCTAAAACCATACAGCCAAATTCAATGGAGAGTACTGAAGGAAAACCTGTAAACTTGCCTTGTAACCACTCCACAATCAGTGGGAATGAGTATATATATTGGTATCGACAGATTCCCCATCAGGGTCCACAGTACGTGATTCATGGCATAAATAACAGCGTGACCAATGAAATGGCCTCTCTGACCATCCCTACTGGCAGAAAGTCCAGTACCCTGATCCTGCCCCACGTTACTCTGAGAGACACAGCTGTGTACTACTGCATGGTGAGAGACACACAGTGGCTCTGATAGGGCTACACCTGTGCAGTATCTTCCTGGTGGGGGAAGGGAAGCAGTAGGTTTCATCTAAGAAACTACTGCACAAGAATGACAGAAGCTCAATAGAAGAAGAAAAGTAAGGGAGAAAAAAGGAAAAGAAAGAAGACAGAGAGAGGAAATCAAGGAGAAGGAGAAGATAAAAGGGATGAAAAGGGTGACGAAGGCAGCTTTCATTTTTGAAGGGACTGAGAAGCTTGAGAAGAGACAAAGAATAGCAGTTGCAATCCTGCAATAAAGAGAAAAGGAAATGAGAATGTGTCAAGGCTCTTTCTTTTAATTGAATGTTGCTTTCTGTTTGTGTTGTTTTTAAGTGCCATCAAGTCAGTTCCAACTCATAGCAACCCTGTGCACCACAGAACGAAACACTGCCAGGTCCTGAGCCATGCTCACAGTCTTGTTATACTTGAGCCCATTGTTGCAACCACTGTGTCAATCCATCTCATTGAGGGTCTTCCTCTTTTTCACTGATGTTCTACTTTACCAAGCGTGATGTCCTTCTCCAGGGACTGATCCCTCCTTACAACATATCCAAAGTATGTAAGATGTAGTCTCAATATCCTTCCAAGGAACATTCTGGTTGTACTTCTTCCAAGATAGATTTGTTCATTCTTTTAGCAGCCCATGGTATATTCAATATTCTTCGCCAACACCACAATTCAAAGGTGTCAATTCTTCCATTTTCCTTATTCATTGTCCAGCTTTCACATGCCTATGATGCACTGGAAAAAACCATGGCTTGGGTCAGGCCCACCTTAGCCTTCAAGGTGATGTCTTTGCTTTTCAACACTTTAAAGAGGTCTTTTGCAGAAGTTTTGCCCAATGAAATGCTTCTTTTGGTTTCTTGACTGCTGCTTCCATGGGTGTTGATTGTGGATCCAAGTAAAATGAAATTCTTGACAACTTCAATCCTTTCTCCATTTATCATAATGTTGCTTATTGTTCCAGTTGTGAGGATTTTTGCTTTCTTTATGTTTAGGTGTAAGCCATACTGAAGGCTGTGGTCTTTGATCTTCACCAGTAAATGCTTCAAGTCCTCTTCACTTTCAACAAGCAAGGTAGTGTCATCTGCTTATCACAGGTTGTTAATGAGTCTTCCTTCAATCCTGATGCCCCATTCTTCTTCATATAGTCCAGCGTCTCAGATTATTTGCTCTGCATAAAGATTGAATAGGTATGGTGAAAGGATGCAACCCTGACACACACCTTTCCTGACTTTAAACCACTCAGTATCCCCTCGTTCTGTCTGAACAGCTGCCTCTTGATCTGTGTTCAGGTTCCTCAAGAGCACAATTAAGTGTTCTGGAATTCCCTTTCTTCGAAATGTTATCCATAATTTGTTATGATCCACACAATCAAATGCCTTTGCATAGTCAATAAAACACCGGTAAACATCTTTCCGGTATTCTCTGCTTTCAGCTACGATCCATTTGACATCAGCAATGATGTCCTTGGATCCACATCCTCTTCTGAATCCGGCCTGAATTTCTGGCAGTTCCCTGTCGACATACTGCTGCAGCCGCTTTTGAATGATCTTCAGCAAAATTTTACTTGTGTGTGATATTAATGATATTGTTCGATAATTTCCACATTCGGTTGGATCACCTTTCTTGGGAATAAGCATAAATACGGCTCTCTTCCAGTTGGTTGGCCAGGTAGCCATCTTCCAAATTTCTTGGCATAAGTGAGTAAGCACTTCCAGTGCTGCATCCATTTGTTGAAATAGCTTTTGTTTAGGTCTCAGTAAAAAAAAAAGGTGAGAACAGTCATTTGGTTTTCCCAAAGATTTTCTTCATTTGGATCCACGGAAATGTCTAGGCTCAGGATATTGCATCATTTTAGTACTTCCAAACTCTCTAAAATGGAAATGACTTTCAGAAATGGATTCATTTTTCCTTCACAAAAATTAAAAATTTTCTTTGCTGCACACGTATGCAGTTTGAATATAGATGATTTTTGGACAGAAGCAAAATAGGGAAAGATATGTGGATATTAATTTCATTTTTAAAATTTATGCTAAAGTATTTTTATTATAAAGCAAAAACATGCACAAATTCTTTCTCCTTGACTATTCTCATCTCCACATAATTTCCTCCTCTCTCCTAGAATAATCCATTTTGACCATCTGGGGTGTACGTTGACAATCACATTTCTTTTCATTTATATGGGTATTCATATAAATATCTACTCAATTTCCTTATATAAATTGGATTGTACCATGTGTATTTTTCTGTAATTATTTCTATTTTTTCACTTAAAATGTTTCTTGGTGATGTGCTTGTATCATTATTTATGAATTGTCTTCGATCTTTTCAATACGTGCAGAAACTTCATAGATGTAAAATATTTTAACTAACTCCTCACTTACTAATAATATTTAAATTGTTCACTCTTCTTAGTTATAATAATCAACAGTGTCTTTCAACATTATATAGCTAGATAGGTAGATCTCTTATAGATTATTAGAAATGAAATTACTGAGTCAAAGGATATGCCTATTTTACATTTTTATACACGTCTTGGTTAACACTATTATCAGTCTTTTTAGATTTTAGATAACTTGGATGTATTTCATTGTTATTTTCATTTGCAATTTTCAATCATGTGTTGGCCGGCCCTTTGTGATTCCACTTTTGTAGCATGCTTAATAATATTTAACCAGTTCCTTTAAGAATGTTAGCCTTTTTTTTTTTGTTTATTTGTGAAAATTATTTTAATAAAATAAACATTTTTCCTATTATATATAATGCATACACTTTCCCTAATACAGTGTATCTTTTAAATATGTTTATTCAACATTTACTGGTGATTTGTTAATTTTTACATAGTAAATTTAAGCCTTCTAAGGAAGTCTTTCCCCATTTTAAGTTGATAAATCTAAACTCATACATTTCCTGAAATCATAAAATATTTATTTAGCCCACCTGGGTGTGGAGAGTCAGTATTTTGAAAATATACAACTATATTGTTGGACCTTTGTCCTATTTTCTTAATTTTTTGGAACATGATGATACTATTACTACTACCATCTAGGAAGTATTTCGAAGATATAAGGTGAATTATGACAATAATAATGGTAATGATAATAACTAAAGTAATTTTAACATTATTTAGCTGCCAAACTCTTAGCTAAGGTCTTTAAATGCATTTTCTTTTTTTTAAATCCTCATAGTACCTTGAAAAGTAGGAATTATTATCAATCCATGTTAAAAATGAGAAGCACAGTTCACAAAAAGTTTAAATAAAAGGGCTATAATCTCCTTTCAGTTAGAGCCAATCATTCTCCGTTACTTTTCTGCCTTCAGTAACAAGAGGGAAATTCCAACATAATCAATACAAGTCAGAGAACAGAGGAGCAAAAAGGAATTGACCATGGCACTCAACGCAGCTGGTGTTACACATCTTAGAGCAAAATATCAGGAAAGTCACAGCATAGGAAAAACAGTCTGAGTTGAGAAAAATCAGTGCCCATTAATCCTACAGAGTAGTGCTGTCTAACAGAAATATGGGAGTCACATAAGTATTTTTAAATTTTCTAATAGATGCATTAAAAAAAAGTAGAGAGGCAGGGCAAAGATGGCAGAGTAGTCAGACACTTCCAGTGGACCCTCTTACAACAAAGACCCGAAAAAACAAGTCAATTGATTATATACGGCAATCTGGGAACCCTGAACATCAAAGGCAGAGTTGAGGAACTGGATTGAGTGGCAGGGGGAGGGAGAGACAGCTCAGAAGCAGCGAGGAGTTGCCAGACCTGTCCCGGCAAAAGCCTGAGCCCTTCAGGCCTGATCAGCTGATGGGTGACTGGTGAGACAGGCAAGCAGCAGTGCTCTGGAGGAGCGTTTTCCACACAGGGAGATACCCGACAGCAGAGAGTCTACACGGCCACCCAGAACCAGTGAGAAGCAGCCGGCAATTGTTGAAAGATAAGTACTTGCGTACAGCCTACATCGCAGATCAAAAACACCCCCCTTAGGGAAAAACCTCTCTCCCATTTACCTACCTGCTCCCTCCTCTGCACTGGGTCCCGGACTGGCTTCAGCAATTGCAGAGTCCCCTGGGCTGGAAGTAGGATCCATCACATGCCTGGAGCCATTCTCCCTGCCTCGGAGAGTGAACAAACTAACAAATAGGGGAAAAAAACAAACTGCCGGCTCCCATAAGCCAGGAACCCAGGGTAGGCACAGCTGCTTTGCCTAAGCACAAGCATAAGGAGTCCAAGGACTTTGAGTGCCTTTCTCCCTGCATAGATTTGTGTGGGCCCATTTCAACAGCGTAAGCCCTCATTACTGCAATACAACAGGCTATATACCTGAAGTCTAACTTCAAGTGTTTCATCTGTGAAGTGGCAGGTTCTTGACATTTGACTGCTCTGCCCATTAAGCAGGGTCTTCACCTACCCACATCAGGGACCTGAGGACTGGTGGCTCCACACATGCTACCTGGCAACCTGTGATAGGGGCCCATGAATAAGAGGTGGCCCCCAGTCCTTACAGCCAACAGCACTGGGTGCTCATAGTACAGCTCTAAAACCCACCCACCTATGCACTTTAGGGAACAGGGACATGCCTTCCTGCTGGACACTTGGTGGTGGCTGTCAGTCCCCTGCCTTGCTCAGAGTGTGTCCCCTTTCTGCAGCCAGATGCCTGTGCCTACATCAATCACCCATGCCTGTCTAGGACTGTAAGTGAGAGCCTACACCACACATTTGGTGTCTATCTACCTGGGCACCTGAGTCGAATCCATACAAGAGGAGAGGGTGAACTCCTGAGCTCACATACCTAGTAACAGATCTAACCACTTGGTGACAGGACATTAGAGCTTCAAAGGTGCCAATAATCAAATTAGCTCATAGGAGCAGCCTATTGGGGTATATCAAAACAAAACAAGAAGCTAGGACACAATAAGCAAACATAAAATAAATAAATATAATAACGTATTGATGGCTCAGAGAAAACAGTCAATATCAAATCAAATAAAGAGGCAATCCATGATGGCTTCAGCAAGCTCCCAAAATAAAGAATCTAGAAGTTTTCCAGAGGAGGAAAATTTCTTGGAATTAACAGAGGCAGAATACAAAAAATTAATATACACAACTCTTTAAGAAATTAGAAAGGAAATTAAGCAAAATGCAGCACATGCAATAGAGGAAATTAAAAAGGTTAGAGAAGAGCATAAAGACGAATTTAACAGGCTGCAAGAATCCATAGAGAGACAGCAATCAGAAATCCAGAATATTAACAGTAAAACTTAAGAATTAGACAACTCAATAGAAAGTCATAGGAGCAGAATTGAGGCAATGGAAATCAGAATTAGTGAGACTGAAGATAAAGCACTTGACACCAGCTTATTTCAGGAAAAATCAGATAAAAGGATTTTAAGAAATGAAGAAAGCCTTCTGGGACTCTATCAAGAGGAATAACCTACGAGTGATTGGAGTCCAAGAATAGGGGGGATAACAGAAAATACAGTGAGAATTGTTGAAGATTTGTTGGCAGAAAACTTCCCTAATATTGTGAAAGATGAAAAGTATCTATCCAAGATGCTCATTCAACCCCACGCAAGGTAGATCCCAAAAGAAAGTCACCAAGACATATTATACTCAAACTTGCCAAAACCAAAGATACAGAATTTTAAGAGTGGCTAGGGAAAAACAAAAAATGATCTACAAAGAAGAGTCAATAAAAATAAGCTCAGACTACTCAGCAGAAATGATGTAGGCAAGAAGGCAATGGGATGACATATATAAAGCATTGAAGGAAAAAAACTGCCAGCCAAAAAGTATATATCCAGTAAAACTGTCTCTCAAATATCATGGCGAAATCAGGGCATTGCCAAATAAACAGAAGTTTAGGGAATTTGCAAAAACCAAACAAAAATTACAAAAAATACTAAAGGAAGTTCTCCAGTTAGAAATCAGTAACATCAGGTAACAACCCAAGACTAGAACACAGGACAGAGCAACTAGATATCAACCCAGATGGGGAAGTTACAAAGGTAAATCAAAGCTAAAACACTGAAAACAGGGAAACAGATGTCAATTTGTAAACGATGACAACATTAAAACAAAAAAGAGAGACTTAAAAAATGTAGGCATAGATTTTTCATATGGAGAGGAAGTCAAGGAGATAAAAAGAAATAAAAGACTGGTATAAACTTAGAAAAATAGGGGTAAATATTAAGGTAACCACAAAGGAAACTGACAATTCTACAAGTCAAAAGAAAAAATTAGAAAAATATAAAGACTCAACAGATACAAAATCAACAACAATTGAAAAGATGAAAAGAAAATACATAAAGAAAAATGACTCAGCACAGAAAAGTAAGTGGAACAAAGAAACTGTGAACAACATGCAAAGAAAGACATAAAACTCATACCTATCAATAATTACGCTGAATGTAAATGGACTAAATGCACCAATAAAGAGACAGAGAGTGGCAGATTGAATAAGAAAACACGATCCGTCTATATGCTGCCTACAAGAGATGCACCTTAGACTTAAAGACACAAACAGGCTAAAACTCAAAGGATGGAAAAAATATATTAAGCAAACAACACTCAAAAAAGAACAGAAGTGGAAATATTAATCTCTGACAAAATAAACTTTAAAGTAAAATCCACCACAAAGGATAAGGAAGGACCATATATAATGATTAAAGTGTCAATACACCAGAAGGACATAACTATAATAAATATTTATGCACCCAATGACAGGGCTCCAAAATACATAAAACAAACTCTAACAGCACTAGAAAGAGAGACAGACAGCTCCACAATAGTAATAGGAGACTTCAACAAACCACTTTCTGTGAAGGACAGTACATCCAGAAAGCTCAACAAAGACACGGAAAAGCTAAATGCTACAATCAACCAGCTTGATCTCATAGGCATATACTGAACACTCCACCCAACAGCAGCCAAGTGTACTTTCTTTCCCAACACACATAGAACGTTCTCCAGAATACACCACATATTAGGCCATAAAGCAACCTTTAACAAAACCCAAAGCTTTGGAATACTACAAATCAACTTTTCTGACCATAAAGTCATAAAAGTAGTAATCAGTAACAGAAACAGCAAGGAAAAAAAATCAAAAATGTGAAAACTGAACAACACCTTGCTCAAAAACTACTGGGTTATAGAAAAAATTAAGAACTGTGTAAAGAAATTCATAGACTCAAATGAGAATGAGTACACATCCTACCAGAACCTTTGAGACACAGCAAAAGCAGTGCTCAGAAGTCAGTTTATAGCAATAAATGCACACATCAAATAAGAAGAAAGGGTCAAAATCAAAACATCAACCCTACAACTCTAGTAAGTAGAAAGAGAGCAGCAAAAGAAGCCCTCAGGGGCCAGAAGAAAGGAAATAATAAGAATTAGAGCAGAAATAAATGAAATAGAGAATAGAAAAACAACTGCAAGTGTTAACAAGACCAAAGCTGGTTCTTTCAAAAGATCAACAAAATTGATAAACCGTTGGCTAAACTCACAAAAGAAAAACAGGAGAGGAAGCAAATAACCCGTATAAGAAATGAGATGTGTGATATCACAACAGACCCAACTGAAATTAAAAGAATCATAATAGAATACTATTAAAAATTGTACTCTAGAGGAAATGGACCAATTTCTAGAAACTCACTACCTACCTAAACTAACACAAACAGAGGTAGAACAACTAAATAAACCCATAACAAAAGAAGAGATTGAAAAGGTAATTAAAAATCTCCCCCCCCCCAAAAAAAACCCTGGCACAGATACCTTCACTGGAGAATTCTACCAAACTTTCAAAGAAGAGATAACACCACTACTACTAAAGATATTTCAGAGCATATAAAAGGATGGAATACTCCCAAACTCATTCTATGAAGCCAGCATAACCCTGATACCAAAATCAGGTAAAGACACCACAAAAAAAGAAAATTACACACCAATATTCCTCACGAATATTGATGAAAAAAATCCTCAACAAAATTCTACCCAGTAGAACTCAGCAACATATCAAAAAAATAATTTGCCATGATCAAGTGGGATTTATACCAGGGATGCTTCAATATGAGAAAAACAATCAGTGTAATCCATCACGTAAATAAAATAAAAGACAAGAACCACATGATCTTATCAATTAATGTAGAAAAAGCATTTGACAAAGGCCAACACCCATTCATGATAAAAAACTCTCAACAAAATAGGAATAGAAGGAAAACTCCTCAATATAGTTAAGGGCATTTATACAAAGCCAATGGCCAACATCACCCTAAATGGAGACTCTTTGAAAGTATTCCCCTTGAGAATGGGAACCAGACAAGGATGCCCTCTATCACCACTCTTATTCAACATTGTGCTGAAGGTCCTAGCCAGAGCAATTAGGCTAGAAAAAGGAATAAAGCGCATCCAAATTGGAAGGGAAGAGGTCAAAGTATCTCTATTTGCAGATGATATGATCTTACACACAGAAAACCCCAAAGAATCCACAAGAAGACTACTGGAACTAATAGAAGATTTCGGCAAAGTTTCAGGATACAAGATAAACATACAAAAGTCAGTTGGATTCCTTTAAACCAACAAAGAGAAACTTGAAGAGGAAATTAGCAAATCAGTACCATTTAGAATAGCCCCCAAGAAGATAAAATACAGAGGAATAAATCTAACCAGACACGTAAAAGACCTATACAATGAAAACTAGAAGATAATACTGCAAGAAACCAAAAGAGACCTGTATAGTGGAAAAACATACCTTGTTCACAGATAGAAAGACTCAAAATTGTGAAAATGTTAACTGTACTCAAATTGATCTACAGATACAATGCAATCCCAATCCAAATTCCAACAGCATTTTTTAATGAGATAGAGAAACAAATCTCCAACTTCATATGGAAAGGGAAGAGGTCCTGGATAAGTAAAGCATTACTCAAGAAGAAGAACAAAGTGGGAAGCCTCCCACTACCTGATTTTAGAACTTATTATACCACCACGGTAGTCAAAACAGCCCGGTACTGGTACAAAAACAGATTCATAAAGCAATGGAACAGAATTGAGAATCCAGACATAAATTCATCCACCTATGAGCAGCTGATATTTGACAAAGGTCCAAAGTCCATTAATTGGGGAAAAGATAGTCTCTTTAACAAATGGTGCTGGCATAACTTAATATCCATCTGCAAAAAAACTGAAACAAGACCCATACCTCACACCATATACAAAAACTAACTCAAAATGGACCAAAGACTTAAATATAAAATTGAAAATGATAAAGATCATGGAAGAAAAAATAGGGACAATGCTAGGAGCCCTGATACATGGCATAAACACAATAGGAACCATAAGTAACAATGCACAAGCACCAGAAGAGAGAGCTCCTAAAAATCAAACACTTATGCTCATCAAAAGACGTCACCAAAAAAGTAAAAAGACAACCTACAAATTGGGAAAAAATTTTTGGCTACAACAAATCCGATCAGCATCTCATCTCTAAAATCTACAAGATAGTGCAAAACTTCAATATCAAAAAGACAAATAACCCAATTAAAAAATGGGCAAAGGAAATGAACTGGCACTTCTCCAAAGAAGATATTCAGGTGGCTAACAGACACATGAAAAAACACTCACAATCATTAGCCATCAGAGAAATTCAGATCAAAGCTATAATAAGATATCATCTCACCCCAACAAGGCTAGCAAGGAAATCCAAAAAACATAAAATAATAAATGCTGAAGAGGTTGAGGAGAGACTGGAATACTTTACACTGTTGGTAGGAAAGTGAAATAGTGAAACCACTTTGGAAATCAATTTGGTGCTTCCTTAAAAAGCTAGAAATAGAAGTACCATAAGATCAAGCTATCCCGCCCCATGGAATATATCCGAGAGAAATTCAGAGCCATCGCATGAATAGATATATGCACACCCATGTTCACTGCAGCACTGTTCACAATAGCAAAAATGGAAACAACCTAGGTGCTCATCAACGGACAAATGGATAAACAAATTATGGTATAGCCACACAATAGAATACTATGCAATGATAAAGAACAACGATGAAGCTGTGAAACATAACATGGAGGAATCTGGAGGGCATTATGCTGATGAATTTAGTCAGTCACAGAAGGACAAATATTGTATAAGACCACTATCCTAAGAACTCAAGAAAAGGTTTAAACACAGAAGAAAACATTCTTTTTTGGTTACGAGGGTGGGGAGGGAGGGTGAGGGTTATTTACTAATTAGATAGTAGACAAGTATTATCTTAGGCGAAGGGAAGGGCAGCACATACTACAGAGCAAGTCAGCATAACTGGACTAAACCAAAGCTAAGAAGTTACCTGAATACAATCAAACACTTTGAGGGACAGAGTAGCAGGGGTAGGGGCCTGGGGACCATTCTTTCAGGGGACTTCTAGGTCAATTGGTATAACAAAGCTTATTAAGAAAATGTTCTCCATCCTACTTTGGGGAGTGGCGTCTGGGGTCTTAAAAGCTTGCAAGCAGCCATCTAAGATGCATCAGTTGGTCCCAACCACCTGGAGTACAGGAGAATGAAGAACATCAAAGTCAAAAGGAAAGTATTAGCCCGAGAGACAGAAAGGGCCACACAAACCAGAGACTTCTTCATCCTGAGACCAGAAGAACTAGATGGTGTCTGGCTACCACCAATGACTGCCTTGACACGGAACACAACAGAGAGTCCCTGCCGGAGCAGGAGAAAGGTGGGGTGCAGAACTCAAATTCTAGTAAGAAGACAAGACTTAATGGTCTGAGTGAGACTGGAGGAACCCCAGAATGTATGGCCCCTGGATTATCATCCCAGATCTAAAACAATTTCAGAGGCCAACTCTTCAGACAGGGATTGGACTGGACTGTGGGACATAAAGTGATACTCGTGAGGAGTGTGCCTTTTAGCTCAAGTAGATACAAGAGACTAAACAGGCAGCTTCTGTCCGGAGGTGAGATGGGAAGGCAGAGAGGGTTAGGAGCTGGTTGAACAGACATGTGGAAACAGCGGTAGAAAGGAGAAGTGTGCTGTCATAATATGGGGAGAGCAATTAGGGTCAAGTAACAATGTATGTGTACATTTTTGTATGGGAGACTAACTTGAAATGTAAACTTCATTTAAACTACAGTAAAAAAATTAAAAATTAAAAGTAACAGGTAAAATTAATACTATAATTTATTTAACCAAATATTTCTAAAATATTATTTCAACATGTTATCAGTAATTAGTAAAAGGATAGTTTACAATCTTTTATCATACTAAGTCTTTGAAATTCCAGTGTGCATTTTACACTTATAGCTCATCTCAATTCGGATGCTGAATTTTTAACAAAGTGAATAATAGTCCTATCAAAACAATAAAGTCTTATTTAATGAAAAAGTATTTTACACTGATTTATTTTTTTAATTTGAACGTAAATTAAATTAGAATTTAGTTCCTCAGTCACACTAGCCTATTTGAATTACTCAGTAGCTACGTATGGCTAGTGGCTACTTATTGGAGAATGCAGCTATAGGGAGATAATGTTTGCCAGCGCCGGCCAAGAAGCAAGAGAGGGCAGATCCCATATCCACTCCCAGAGACCCCGCCCCAAAGCATGTGGAAGCTGAACAAGAACAAAGTGCTTCTGGGCAGCACCGTGGAGGAAGAGAGCCTGCGGGAGAAATAGGAATAGCCGTCGTCGCCGCGCAGGTGCAAGGAGCAAGTTTTGGAGGTTGGAAAGAAGTGATGGTTCTTTAACAGGGATTATGGACAGCATCTACACGAAAGATGTAAATCTCCCAAGTCTAAAAGAACTAATTTACGACTAAAAGAAGAGTTGAAGACAGAGAACAAATATGGATTTGGGGACAATATGGTTTTAAAACAAAATAACTCATTGCCGTGGAGTCAATTCCAACTCATAGCGACCCTATAGGACTGAGTAGAACTGCCCCATGGGGTTTCCAAAGAGCAGCTGGTGGTTTCGAACTGCCGGCCTTTTGGTTAGCAGCAGCTCTCAACCATTGTGCCACCAGGGCTGGAAAAAAACAGATGAGATTGAAGGTTGGGAGCCTCCAAAAATTGCTCTTGAAGATGTAGCAGCTGATTCAAGCGACACCATGAGGGACCAGTTGTCTTGACCAGGCTGGGAAGATGTTACTAAAGGTTGTACTAAGTATACTACCCTGGTCAGCTCAGCAAATAACTCCAGATGAAGCATCAAGTCAGCTAGAAAGCTGGTTCAGTGTTAGACGGCAAAGCAAAGGTAATCTTACCGATAACTTACTAATAACTGGGAAGAATTAGAATGATAGTTGTCATGATTGAATTGTGTCCTCCAAAAATATGTGCATCGATTTGGCTAGGCCACGATTCCCTGTATTGTGTGATTGTCCACCATTTTGTCATCTGATGTGATTTTCCTATGTATTGAAAAGCCTATCTCTGTGATGGTAATGTTTAGAGATTTTATTTTTACTTCTCCTGAACTTTTAAATATTGATCTTTGTTTTCTTCTAAATATTTACCCTCTTTTTTTGTTTACAGATTAAAGAATGCAGTACAGTATGGATAAATTTTAGTAACTCAATATTCTTAAATTTGTTTGGAAAACATTAACTTGCTCACTATAGAATGCAAACTGTGTATAAAATGACTGGAAGTGCCTCTTTTCTATTATACCCAAGTTGTTTTTTTTTTAAATGAGATACTTATTGTTATTGGTGGTAAGTCTATAAAGATGTTGTATTTTTTTTTCCACAGAAGAATAGTTTATAGTTAATTTGAGAGCATCACCCAGGAGTTTTTTCTCTGTCTTTCTCTCTCTCAAGTTGTCTCTAGACTTGCTTATTGTCCTTGATAATGGGATCCTATCTATCAGGTAAAATAGTAATGTGTGTCTCTGACAATACGGCTCTCATCAGCAGGTGGTGCAAATATCTGTCTTAGGTAAAAGTGGTTTTAAAGAAAAGGTATAATTTTTTTTTGTTTGCTTAAAAAGAAAATAAACCAAAAAACTCCAGTTACATTGTACATACCCTTCATGTAAAAAAAAAAAAAAAAATTGTCCGTGAATTGTTCAGTTTGCACTTCTGTGCTGTTTCATTTAACTGGATGTTCCATTTACCATTCCTGAGGAATATCTGAACATGTCTGATGGCAAAACACATTGTATTGCAACATAGTATTTAAATAAATAAATTTTTTTTATAGAATAAGAAGTTTATTTGACCTAGCCTTAAAAGAGGGACATGTTTTAAGTAATGTTAAAATACAAATTCCAGTTTATGTTAGAACCTTGAAATTGTGGAGATTTTCTTTGTTTCATAATGCAGAGAAAAGCTTACCATTTTTAATGTAATAGCTGACTTGAAAATCTTGTTTCCTCAGGTAAATAGTTTGGTGTACAGACTACAACCATCAGTCTCCTTAAAGAAAGTCTCACTATGATTGTACAAAAGTGAACCATTTCAGGATTTACGCAGATTTTTTAAAGTAGGAAGTGGATTTAGGTTTATCTTTGGCTAATACTGTCTTGAGGTACAAGAAGCTAAATAATGTGCTTGAGACTCTGGAAGTGGTGTCAATAAGTGAGGAGGTCAGGAATGCTATTTCTCCCACTTTTGGGGGAGTTCTGGATACTGTGACCAGCTGCAGTTTGTTATGGCTGTATATTATAATGTTAAGTGCTTGTAATTTACCTGGGTAATATATTTGTTATGCATAGTTGGCAAAATATCACTCATAATGTTGACTCTGAAAATTTGAAGACAAAGCCAGATTGGGATTGGAATATGAGCTGTAAATCAAATTTTTTTCTTATCTACAAAGATTTATTAATGTAAAAATGAGTTTTCTTCTGGGTATCTGATTAAATTAAAATGACTGTGATTTTTAATATAAAAAAAATCAAGAAAAGATTCACACACAGAAAGCAAAATTCTTTGATGGTTACCAGGGATAGGAGGGGGAGGGAGGGAGAATCACTTACCATATAGTGCTGTTGTTGTTTGGTGCCGTAAAGGTGTTTCCAACTCATAGCGACCCTATGTATAACAGAGCGAAACACTGCCCAGTCCTGTGCCATCCTCACAATCATTGTTATGCTTGAGCTCATGGTTGCAGCCACTGTGTCAGTCCGTCTTGTTGAGGGTCTTCCTCTTTTTCGCTGACCTTCTACTTTATCAAGCATGATCTCCTTCTCCAGGGACTGATCCCTCCTGATAAGATGTCCAAAGTATGTGAGACATAGTCTTACCACCCTTGCTTCTAAGGAGCATTCTGGTTGTACTTCTTCCAAGACAGATTTGTTCATTCTTCTGGCAGTCCATGGTGTATATTCAATATGCTTCACCAACAGCACAATTCAAAGGCATCAATTCTTCTCCAGTCTTCCTTGTTCATTGTCCAGTATCCACATGCATATGAGGTGACCGAAAACACCATGGCTTGGGTCAGGTGCACCGTAGTCTTCTAGATGATATCTTTGTTTTTCAACACTTTAAAGAGGTCTTTTGCAGCAGATTTGCCCAATGAAATGCGTCTTTTGATTTCTTGACTGCTGCTTCCATGGGTGTTGATTGTGGATCCAAGTAAAATGAAATCCCTGACAACTTCAATCTTTTCTCCATTTATCATGATGTTGCTTATTGGTCCAGTTGTGAGGATTGTTGTTTTCTTTATGTTGTGAGGAATCCATCATGAAAGCTGTGGTCTTTAATCTTCATCAGTAAGTGCTTCAAGTCCTCTTCACTTTCAGCAAGCAAGGTTGTGTCATCTGTATAATGCAGGTTATTAATGAGTATTCCTCCAATCCTGATGCCCCATTCTTCCTCATATAGTCCATCTTCTCAGATTATTTGCTCAGCATACAGATCAGATAGGTATGGTGAAATGATACAACCCTGATGCACACGTTTTCTGACTTTAAACCACACAGTATCCCCTTGTTCTGTTCAAACAACTGCCTCTTAATCTATGTATGGGTTCCTCATGAGCACAATTAAGTGTTCTGGATTTCCCATTCTTCGCAATGTTATCCATAATTTGTTATGATCCACACAGTCAAATATTTTTGCATAGTCAATAAAGCACAAGTAAACATCTTTCTGGTATTCTCTGCTTTCAGCCAGTATCCATCTGACAAAAGCTATGATATCCCTGACTCCACATCTTCTTCTGAAACTGGCTTGAATTTCTGGCAGTTCCCCGTTGATATACTGCTGTAGCCACTTTTGAATGATTTTCAGCAAAAGTTTACTTGTATGTGATATAAATGATATTGTTCAATAATTTCTGCATTTGGTTGGATAACCTTTCTTGGGAATAGACATAAGTATGGATCTTTTCTAGTCGGTTGGTCAGGTAGCTGTCTTCCAAATTTCTTGGCATAGATGAATGAACACTTTCAGTGCTGCATCCCTTTGTTGAAACATCTCAATTTGTATTCTGTCAATTCCTGGAGCCTTGCTTTTTGCCAATGCCTTCAGTGCAGCTTGGACTTCTTTCTTTAGTACCATAAGTTCTTGATCATTTGCTACCGCCTGAAATGGCTGAACGTCGACCAATTCAGTATTCTTCACCAACACCACAATTCAAAGGCATCAATTCTTCTCCAGTCTTCCATATTCATTGTCCAGTATCCACATGCATATGAGGTGACTGAAAACACCATGGCTTAGGTCAGGTGCACCTTAGTCTTCAAGATGATATCTTTGTTTTTCAACACTTTAAAGAGGCCTTTTAGTATGGTAACTCTGTGTATTCCTCCATCATCTTTTAATGCTTCCTGTGTCATTTAATGTTTTCCCTGTAGAGTCCTTGAATTTTTTCTTCAGTATTTTCATCTTGAGAAATGCCGAGTGTGTTCTTCCCTACATACTACATAGTAGACACGTGCAATTCTGGTGAAGGGAAAAGCAATACACAATATGAGGGAAGTCAGAACAACATGACCAAGATAAATGAAGACACTGAGAGGTACGCAAAAATAAAGGACAACTATGCTAAACGCTATAACTCATACAATTCTGCAAAGACAGTACTAACAACCCAAAATTTATGAGTGGTTACATAGGTAGGTTTGTATGCTATATAGATGTGGGAGGGTGTCTTAGGCTGGGTTCTCTACAGAAGCAAAACCAGTGCAGTGTATTAATATATACAGAGAGAGATCTACATCAGTGAAATAGCCCACACGGCTGCAGAAGCTGTTGGGCTGGAGGCCTCTCCCAACTCACATAGCCATAAGAGCTGGCAAATCCAAGATCAGAAGGTCAGATAGCAGGCTTCTGACTCACAGGCTGTGGTGGCTGATGAATCCCAAGATCAGCAGTTAAGATGGCAGGTAAGCTGCTAGCTCAAGTCCCAAGAACCAGAAGTCAGATGAACAGGAGTCAGCTGCAGGATCCAGAGCAAGCAAAAGCCTGTGAACCTTACCAAAATGTCTACCTATATTAGATGCAGGCCACACCCCAAGGAAACTCCTTTTCAACTGATTGACTGCTCATAACAGATCTCATAATGGAGGTGATCACATTATATCAGATCTCATCATGGAGGTGATTACATCATTATAGGACTACCAAACTATATCATAACTGGCAAACCATTGAGAATCATGGCCCTGCCAAGTTGATGCACAACCTTAGCAATCACAGAGAGCATATGGGAGTACATATATGGGTATAGTTGTGGGCATTTTTATGTACATATTTGTATGTGCTGCATATAAATTCATATATATGATGGAGCACATAGGGGCACAGTTATGAAAACTTCTTAGACATATTCAAACACTTTGTGGGACTGAGTCACTGGGCTTGAAGGCTAAGGACCAAAGTCTTAGGAGACATCTAGGTCAATTGGCATAACATAGTTCATACAGATAATATTCTACATTCTAGTTTGGAGAGTAGCATATGGGGTTTTAAAAGCTTGAGAGCTGCCATATAAGATACACCTATTTGTCTGTTCCCATCTGGAGCAAAGGAGAGTGAAATCAAAGACTCAAGGAAGCAACCAGTCCATAGGACTAATGTTCCACATGAACCACAGTCTCCTGTGGCCTGAGACCAGAACAAGTAGATGTTGCCTGGCTACCACTACTGAACTGCTCTGATCAGGTACACAATAGAAGGTTCTGGTTAGAATGGTAAAAAAATATAAAACAAAACTCTAATTCCTAAAAAAAGACCAGACTTACTGTGCCAATAGACACTGGAGGAACTCCCAAGAATATCAACCTAGGATACCCTTTTAACCTGGAACTGAAACCATCCCCAGATGTCACCTTTCAGCCAAGTAATAGATTAGCTTATAAAATAAACAATAATACTCGTGAGGAATGTGCTCCTTAGAACAATCAACTATGCAAGACCAAATGGACAGCATTTGCCCAAAAGCAAAGATAAGAAGGCAAGAAGGGGCAGGAAAACAGGAGGGATGGAAACAAGGAAAGTAGGGTAGAAATGAAGAGAGTGTTGACACAATGGGGGATTAGCAACCAATGTCACAGAACAATTTGTGTATGAACAGTTGAATGGAAAACTAATTTGCTGTGTAAATTTTCACCTAAAACACAATAAAGTGTTAAAAAAAAATAAACAGAAATACCACAAGTGGGTGGCTTTTACAAAGAGAAATTTATTCTCTGACAGTCTTAGTAGGCCACAAGTCCAAATTCAGAGCATCAGCCCCAGGGGAAGTTTTCCTTTTTCTCTTGGCTCTGGAGGAAGGTCTTTGTCATCAATCTTCCCCTGGACTAGAAGCTTCTCCGCACAGAGACCCTTGGTCCAAAGGACATGCTCTGCTCCTGGCACTGCTTTCTTGGTGGTATGAGGTCTTCAACTCTCTGCTTGCTTCCCTTTCCTTTTATCTCTTGTAATATAAACGGTGGTGCAGGTCACACCCCAGGGAAACTCCCTTTATATTGGATCAGGGATGTGACCCTAGTAAGGGTATTGCAATCTCACCCTAATCTTCTTTAACATAAAATTACAATCGCAAAATGGAGGACAACAACACAATACTGGGAATCATGGCCCAGACAAATTGATACACACATTTTTTAAGGGACATAATTCAATCCATGACACTTACCATATAATTCAGCAATTCCATTCCTAGGTATTAACACAGAAGAAATGAAAGTTTATGTCCATGCAAACACTTATACATGAATATTCATAGTTGCTTTATTTGTAGTATGCAAAAACTGAAAATAAACCAAACATCTATTTACAGGTGAAAGGATAAATAAATTGTGGTATATTTATACAATGGAATACTACTCAGAAATTAAAAGGAATGAACTACTGATACAACAGCATGGATGAATCTCAAAATAAAAATACTGAAACAAACCAATGAAAGAGAGTACATAGCTTATGATTCCATTTACATAAGACCCTAAAAATAACAGTGGCTCAAGCAATTGACTGCTAACCCAAAGGTTGGCAGTTCAAAACCACCAGTGGCTCCACAGGAGAAAGATGTGACAATCTGCTTCTGTAGAGATTACAGTCTTGGAAACACTATGGGCTCAGTATGAGTTGGAAGGGACTTGTCGGCAGTGGGCTTGGTTTGGTTTGGTTTTGGTTAATCTATAGTAAGAGAAGTCACACCAGTGATTACCTGAGGCTGTGTGTCAGCGATGAGGGGGATATAGCATGTGGTGGGAAGATGTATGGGAGGGATTACAAAGTGGTTCAGGGAAAGAGGCAAAAAGGAATTTTGGGGTGGTACATATATTCATGATCTTGAATGATTTATGATGATTTCATGGCTAAATACTGTCTTAGGCTGGGTTCTCCAGAGAAACAAAACCAGCAAAACATATATATATATAGAGAGAGAGAGAGAGAGAGAGATTTTTATCAAGGAAATGGCTCACGTGGCCCCTAGAGGCTATATGTCCCAAGTCCTTGAGGCAGGAAAGAGGATTCTCCCAATCTACGTAGCCGCAGGGGCTGGTGAACACAACATCAGCAGGCTGGAAAGCAGTGCTGCTACAGGCCATGAAGATAAACGAATCTCAAGATCAGCAGGCAAGCCACCAGCCCAAGTCCCAAGAATCAGAGGCCAGACGAACGGGAGCAAGCTGCAGAATCCGGCACAAGCAAAAGCCCCAGCAAGGGGAGCAGGAAGGAAGTAGGTGGAGGAGGGGGGAGAGATGCAGGCTGAGCTGACTCACAATCTTAACCATCGCAAATACCCATGCCAAAGCTTATCAAATTACACATTTTAAATATGTGCATTTTATTATAGGTCAACTATGCTTTAATAAAGATGAAAAAAGATGGAAATTGAAGGCAGACAGATAAACGCTGAAAAACAATCACTCTGTACTACAGAGAACAGATTTTTTTTTTTTTTTTACTTTCTATGACTATAAAGGGGAAACTTTCTCAAGCATGCAAACGTAACAGTATTTTCTATATTTTATAATAAATAGCATACTTTATTGCAACAAACAGACTCATATAAATTAACCCAGAAAGACCATCAATTAGTCAACATTTGTCAGTCTGGCCAAAGGGTGGCGGAGTTTAAAAGGTAGTTGAGACAGGTTTGTGCAGTGCTGGACAAACAGAAAACCAGGTAAGGTCTCTGACTGGTGCAGTCTCCTACACCAATGAGAGCCACTGAGCTAAAGTAACCTCTGCTGAGGAAGTCCATTCAGGATCACCTGACTTGGCTGTGTTTTCTCAGTAAGCAAGGGATAGATACTCTTTTGCCAGTACTCGTAGGGCTGTTGGGGTTGCAGGCAGCCTTTGAGTATGTGGTTAGCCTGGGAGAGTCTTGGTATGATGACAGCTTCATGAGAGCAGGAATGAAGTCATCTTTTGTCCTGGGAAAGCCCTCTTGAGAAGCAGACATGTGTTGAAATATGGGCAATGTCAATCTGTGTTGATGTGATGCTGCTGCTGCCTGAGAAACATTGGGAAGAGGGGAGAAACACTATCTCTACTCTAGCATGTACAGCTCTCACAAGGATCTCCTTTTTTTCTTTTTAACATTACCTTTCTGAACAGGGGTTTGTAGCCAAGAACTAGAGCCGAGTCCTCACTCAGTCTCTGATCATCCAAGAGGGAGAGGATTTCATAATAAGCTGCAAGTCCTAAGGCTGTATATGCCTTATACTGGTACAAGCAGAAGCATGGTGAAGGGCCCATCTTCTTCAAGATGCTACAGAAAAGTGGGGAAGAGAAGAGTCATGAAAAAGTAACTGCCAAGCTGGATGAGAAAAAGCAGCAAAGTTCCCTGTGTATCACGGCCTCTGACCCCAGCCACTCTAGAATCTACCTCTGTGCAGCAGAGGCATAGTGTTCTCCCCACCCCTACAGGCTACCCTCAAACCTGCAACTGGCCACAGATGCTCCCTGGCATAGGCTGGGACATTTGCCAAGATGAAAAGCCAGAGGAAGATGCAATTGTCTCATTACAAAAAAGAGGCTAGGGGTGACAGATGCTGTATGCCATGGAGGTAATTTCGAATCCAATGACCCCATGTGACAGAGTAGAAGTGCCTGATACGGCTTTCTTGGTTACAATCTTTATGGAAACTGATTACCAAGTCTTTCTTCTGAGGAGTTGCTGGGTGGGTTTGAACCATTAACCTTTAAGTCCAGCACTTAACATTTGTGCCACCAGGTCTCCTTTAGGGGGCAACAGTAGAGGAAGCTATACCTTTAAGCCCATATTTAATTTGACTTTATTGTCTGGGTAATTATGTTACTTTTTAGTAGGTAGTACCTCAAACTGGAAAGGGAATGGCATGAATTTCACTGATTTGGGCAATAAACCTGTTGCTATTGAGTCAAATAGCCACTTAGTCAGCAGGGCTCCTGATTTGGGCAATAGATGTGTATAAATCTTACGCCTTTATTCTCTCAAGGAACTTCTCTCCCTTCTGCTATGCACCCAGCTTATTAATAGGAAGTAATTCGGAGTCATTTATTAGGCCCCATGGGGCACACTGAGATTGCTCCACGAATATATGGAACAGTAATATTGCCACATACTGGGAGGAGTCATGGGAAATATGGTTATATTAGGTAGTCTTCTGTGGTGATTACTACCTTCAGAATGGATTACACCTCAACATAAAGAAAATGAAAATCCTCACAAATGGACCAATAAACAATATCGTGATAGACAGAAAATCAAAGTTGTCAAGAATTTGATTTTACTTGGATCCATAATCAATACCCATTGAAGCAGCAGACAAGAAATCAAAGGACATAAGTGCATTGAGTAAATCTGCTGCAAAAGGGCCCTTTAAAGTGTTAAAAAGCAAAGATGTCACTTTGAGGACTAAGGTACGCTTGACCCAAGCCATGGTATTTTCAGTCCCCTCATATGCATGTGAAAGCTGGACAGTGAATAAGGAAGACTGAAGAAAAATTGATGCATTTGAATTACGGTATTGTCGATGAATATTGAATATACCATTGTCTCAGGAAAAGACAACTTTCACCGTAGTCTTTGAGACAGAGACACAATATGCTGACCATGCTATCTAATTTTAATCTGGATTCTAGACTAACAACTAGGTTTTTTGAGAAAAACATGATTTTCCTCAGTAGTCAAAACCAGGATATGAAACCATATGCCCCAAGGGATCTTAAGCAAGTGACCATCTACACCACTCAAAATACACGTACTCAGGAAGAGTGCTGTCTGGGTGCTGTTGCCAACAAGATATTTTTGCAAGATAGATGAAGAAAATACATGTAAGCATCTTGTGACCATGATGTAAGCATCATGTAAAACTGTAATCACTAACTCTACTATTAATAATCAGTAAGCAATCAACATGTGATTATTACAATAGTCATTGATTTTCCTGTAGTTGCCTCTCTATGGTTTGGTTCCTCTTTTTACTCCAGAAGAATAGTCATATAAAAACACTGCACTGGGACTACCCGGTTCCATTTTCAATGGGCTACATAGTTCCCAAAATGCAATTGTTTTAAACCCTTAATAAATTGCTGTTTTAACTTGAAGCAGGTTTCAAGTTTTTCTCTACAACACCATGGACTGCCAGAAGAATGAACAAATTTGTCGTGGAAGATGTACAGCCAGAATACTCCTTAGAAACAAGGATAGTGAGACTTTGTCTTGTGTACTTTGGACATGTTGTCAGGAGAGATCAATCCCTGGAGGACGTCATGCTTCGTAAGGTAGAGTGTCAATGAAAAAGAGGAAGACCCTCAAGGAGATGGATTGACACAGTGAGTACAACAATGGGCTCAAGCGTAGCAATGATTGTGAGGAAGGCACAGGACCAGGCAGTGTTTTGTTCTGTTGTATATATTGTCACTATGAGTCAGAGCTAGCTTGACAACACCTAACAACAACAAAAGACAGGTAGGTAGGTAGATGACAGATAGACAGACAGATAGGCAGTCCAGTCTCAGACTGGCCTCCACTTCTGCTTTCATTCATACTTTCTTTGTTCTCAGCATTTCACTGGGCACTGTGATTTATCTGCTTGAAAAGTTGTTTCCCAGTTTGCCTCAATATGAAATGGTCAACATCTCTACCTCCATCTTCCACTTCATCATACCCAACATAGTGCTGGCCCAGAGCAGGTATTTGTAAGTATTGATTGAATAATTGATACGAGCATAGGGTGTAAGGACAAATACAAATAGAAAATAATAGGTTTTAATTCTCCCTGTTGAAAACAAGGGAAGAGACTCCTCTCCTCCCCGGTTCATTCAGAATTCACTTGAGATAACCTATAATTGTAAATTCTCTCTCTGTCTCTTTGAAAAGTATGTAAATCTAAGGTGCTTCCTCAAGGACCTGGCAGCCACCTCTTTGAAATATAACTTCAGGTAATTCTCCCCTCCATTCTTATTTCCTGGAAGAAGATAATGTTGGGTGGCCTGGACCTCTAATTGCAAATCTACCTCTAGCCATAAAGATACCAGAAAATTAGCAATTTTATCTTGAAAACGTGAATACATGGGCGGTACCGCTTGGCTATATAAAGGGTCAGATTTCTTTCTATCTTTGCAAACTCTATAACAGACTGCCTGTGATGCATCATATTCTCGTTTAATGCTTAGTCTGTAACAAAATTTTTCTTTCTCTTTTATTTTTGTGGAGAGGTTTTCTGAGTTGAGAGTAGATATTTTACACCAGAGAAGTAACAAGTCTTTCTTTTTTTTTTAAACATACAAATTTAACTTTATTTCACCATTGTCATTTAAAGCTTCATTTTTTTTTTTTTTGTTTTAATACTCCCTTTAATGAGGAGAAACTGAGGCCCAGAGAGGGGCAAGTCACATGGCAGAATCTGGGCTGGAAGCCAAGCATTCGGCTCCTAAGAGCAACTCAAGAGGCCTGTGACCCAGGGAAAAGGCCAGAGAGAGAAAAGGACATAGATGGAGTTGGGTAAATAGCTTTAATGTGTAACAGTAGGCCAACTGGGAAGGACAAGACCCCCAAGGCCCCAGCCCTTTTCCCATGATGCCCTGGGACCCATATGCCTGGGCCAGTCCCATGCCTACCCAAGCCCTGAGGCCCCCAAATCCCAGGGAAGGGTGGGAAAGAAAGCTGGATGGCTGGAATCTGAGTCCTGAAAGTTCAGGGTTGAAAACAGGTTGAATTTGGCCTTGGAAAAATCCATCTCCAGATGCTGATCCATGAACTTCTTCAGAATCTCCTGTTTCTTCTGCTCATCAGAGGTAGGCAGCCCCATGGATTTCTGTCTCTGATCATACATCATCTTCTCCACCATGCTGCGGGTCTCACTGTCCAGGTCTGACAGCTTGGAGTTCTCAGGATTGCTCTTCTTGGTATTGATCTCAGGGTCACTGGACACTAAGCGGCTCCACCACTCCATCTTGTTGATCTTCTCCAGATGCACCGTCACCACCTTGCCGTCCTCGATGAGCCATGAGCTCTCCTCCACCTTCACCTCGTTGTAGAGCTCCCCGTCAATTATTGCCGGCTGCCCCTTCAGCCCCACCCAGAGGTGCCGCCGCTGGATGTCCACCACCAAGTCCTTCTCTTTCAGCCGGAAGTTCACATGGAAGGGCACCACCAGATCCAACTCCGATAAGGTCTGGGTCCAGCGGTAATTGGGCAGGTCTGTCCCGTTGCCTAGGTTGGGCTTCAGTTTCCCTTTGTCTTTCTCGTCTTCCTCCTCATCCTCGTCCTCCTCAGTCTCCTGCTTCCCTGGTGAGCCAAGGCTGCCATTCTTGAGCTGGTTCTCATGATTCTCTGTGTCCTTTTTCTGGTCAATCTCCAGCTGCAGCCTCTCTGCCTCCTCATCAGTCAGCTCCTTGATCTGGGGCCCAGAGTCCTCTGACTTGGCTTCCTTGGCCAGCCGGGCAGCCCGCTCTGCCTTCTCCCGCCGCTCAGTCTCCTGTCGGGCTCTCTTTTCCCGCCGGGCTGTCTGTTATGGTGGTTGAAGGTCTGTGTGATGAGCTTCTCTGCCATCCCCTCTTCTCCTCCAATGAAAAAGTCTGTTTTGCGTCGAAGGAAGCTGAAGAAGGTGTTCACAAGCTCCTGCACGCCGCCCTCATGCTGCTGCGCCATGGCCAGCAGCATGCCGTCGAACCGCTCCTCTTCCTGCTCCCCTCCCATCGCGCCAGCCACTTTCCGCATAGGAAATCCGCCCTTGGCACTGGAGCCCAGCGCTCTCTGCTCCTTCGGGTCGCGTTGGGCCCAACCGCTCCCTAAAGCTTCATTTTTTTTAGACATAAAAAGACATTTTCAAAGAGTTCTCTATCACAGGAAATTAAACAGTAGAAACATTTGTGCTTCATAGGTACACGTTGTATAAATTAAAATCAAATAATTGGAAATTGTTTCAACATGGGAACTATATATCTAAATGGTGGAAGGACCTCAATATTTCATTACTTATGGATTATATTAGTTATTTTTAGGATCTAAACAAAAATTCTGAATATTCAGACTTCTTTTGCTGTCATTTACAATTAAATATCACCCTACGTATATTCTGACTCAAGCTACTTGACCAAAAATATATGATTTAGGAAGGTACTTAGCTTTTCCAACTACAGTTGCCACGTTCAAAGGAATTGACATTACAATGCTGATGAAATTTGCTGGTTCCCTTTTGAACAATATTCTTTTGTGCTAATCTATTTAGTTGAATATGTTAACGAGGGGATAATACCATAGTCTCCTCCAATTCATGATGTCAACTCCATGGAACATTAAATAGGTACAAAAAATGGAGTATGCACAGTTCAGTAGAATAGAATGTTGTTTCCCACATCTAAAAATTAACCAATGAAATAAAACACATCAACTTACAGTTGACTTCGTTTCAGGAAAACACATTTGAGAATTTCAAGTATATTATTTTTCGCAGCTCTCCCCTCAGTCATCGACAGGAATTTTGTAGGTCATCATGCTATTTACTTTGTGGATTGTAGTAGTGAATGAATGAAGACAGACTTCCTCAGAATTGCTAATGAATTCTGGTCCTGATTCTTCCCATTTTTCAGGTACAACCCAAATCTTTATCTGTATAAATCAGCAGACCAAATGAACAAGAAACTTCCAATAGTGGCAGAAATGTTACTGTAGCTGTGATCTGTCTGATCACTGAACGCATTTCCTCTTGGGTAGCTTTCTGAGACTTTTCTCCGGGTGCACTGTCATCTTTTGCAGTCTTGTCACACTCAGTATCAAACTGCCGTCTTTCAAGGACCTCACGACTTTCAATATGTGAGATGACTACCACCGGTTTCTGCGCTGAACATTTGTATAACCAATCTTTTAGTCGTTCCACCACATTATTTAGGTAGTTAATGAGTTCAGGATCAGTAGTCACAAGCAAGGTGAGTCCGTATTTTTGCACTTGAGTAAAGGCTTCAGGTGGATATATACCACGCTGATACAAAATGCTGTTAATACTAAATGAGAAGAACTCGCCACGATTTCGGTGCTCCCGCAGAGGGTAATGACTGCCCTGCCCCCAGGTGAGCTTTCATCAGGTAAACAGCGGCTCCTGCAGCAGTTTCCCCTAACAAGTCTTTCTTAATTAAAATAAACTAAAACAAGACTAATATTTAGAGACCAAAGTTTATTAGTTGTTGCCAGAGCTGGGAGGAAAGGGGAGAAAGGGAACTATTGTGTGGGAAGCAGTGGGTTTCTGTTTATGGTGATAGGAAATTTGGGATCAATTAAGGGTAATAGTTGCACAATCGATTAATGTAATCTATATCACAAAGCTGAACACCTGAAACATGTTGAATTGGCAAATGTTGTGTTACACATATTTTTACCAAAAACAAACAAATAAAAAGCTGTTGAGACTGCTTATGTACAACCAAACACCTCACGGGATTTGTTTTCTTGGTTTGGAGGTTTAGGGTCATGGTTTTGAGGGACATCCCAATCAAAAGGCTGAATATTATTTCTCAGTACTTCTATTCTTATTTCACTGCATAGTGACTGGAGTCTTAAAAGCTAACAAGCAGCTATCCAAAATAAAACATTGGTCTCTATTCACCTGGAGCAGCAGAGGAAGAGAGGGAGTCAGAAATCCAAGGAGGGACTTGGTATGCATGTCTGGTTGCCCCCCTTAACAACTGCCTCCTTTGCCATGATACCAGAAGAATGGATGATGTCTGGCTACCATTACTGAACATTTTCATCGAAGAGTTTACAGCAGAATCCTGATCAAAAGGAGTGCAAATGTAGAACAGACTTTCAAATTCTCAGTGGAATCCTGACTTTCTGAGGCCATTGAAACTGGATGAAGCCCTGAAACTATTGCCCTGAGATAGTCTTTAAACCTTAAACCAAAACTATCCCCCGAAGTCTTCTTTGAACAAGAAAAATAGTTTATCTTAATTAGTAAAGTATGTCCGCTTTGACCATTGCTCTCTTTTAAAGAATTATGTGAGATAAAATTGACAGTGGCAACTTGAAAGGTTAGATGGGAAGCTCAGGGGGCAGTGAGTTTAAGATAATGGTGGTGGAATAATTTGGAAGAGGATAGTGAGAATGGAAGCACAACTTGAAGAATGTAGCCTATGTCACTGAATTGTTAGAAATGGTGTATTTTTGTCTGTGTATACTTCCACAAAAATAAAAAAAAGTAAAAAATCTATATTGATTTTATACTTAAAAATAAATCTGTTGATTAAAATGTGTTTTTTTACTCTTCAAAAAAATGAAATAAAACATAATAGGAATTAAAAGTTAGAAAGACTTTTGTTTTTCCACTGGTCTCACCCCTTTGGGAGTAAGGGAGAATGAAGAAAACTAAAGACACAAGGGAAAAATTAGTCCAAAGGACTAATGGACGACAACTACCATGTCCACCAGACTGAGTCCAGTACAACTAGATGGTGCCGGGCTACCACCACTGACCACTCTGACAGGGATCACAACAGTGGGTCCTGGACAGAACTGGAAAACAAAATTCTAACTCACAAAAAAAGACCAGACTTATTGGCCTGAAACAGACTGGAGAAACCCCGAGAGTACAGCCCCAGGACACCCTTTTAGGTCAGTAATGAAGTCACTCCTGAGGTTTACCCTTTAGCCAAAGATTACACAGGCCCATAAAACAAAACAAGACTAAAGAGGCACACAAGCCCAGGAGCAATGACTAGAGGGCAGAAGGGGACAGGAAAGCTGGTAATAGGGAACCTAAGGTGGAGAAGGGAGAGTGTTGACAAGTCATGGGGTTGTTAACCATTGTCATAAAACCATATTTTATGAGAAGCTAGTCTGTTCTGTAAACCTTCATCTAAAGTACAATTAAAAAAAAGAAAAAGAAGATGCTGTACATTTTGACCAGAAACACAATAAAATTCTCTCAATGGAAAAAAAAAGTCCTCACCAATACAACTGTGTACCTATAAATATTTCCACCTCACACTCTGAAAATGCCATTTCTCTAGTTGAGTTATGTAAACCCTAAAATAAGTGCCTAACTCTTCTATTCTAGAATCTATGCTCTTTTCTCTTAGAAGGGATTCTTTTGGCCTCATGAAATCTTAACTTACATGAAAAATTCATTTGCGAGATATTACTGACAACTAATTCAGATTACGATTCAGATGATATGGAATTGGGAGTTCCAAAAATATGGTCACTATAGCTAGAACATATGAAGGGTGAATTGCACTGATTCTAGAAAACAAAATGAGCAAAAGAGTAGTAAAGAATCATTTTTGGGGGAATGATTCGTTTATTACTAATATAAGTTTTTCAGTACACATGATAGGCGTATGCCTGTAAAGAAAATAGTAATGCTAGTTTGGTGAATAGGCCCATGAATCCTTTTCCAAAATTGCTAGGGCAGACATTTCAGAAACCATGTTACTGTTTTATTTATTTTATGGAGCTAATGGGGTACACATGCCATATATTATGCTGTGCCCCGAGTGAGGTCTGGGGCAAAATTCTAGAATTGAATATTCACACAAAGTGGAATAAATAAAGATTATAAATAAACTCAGTTCAGTTTACTTTGATGCTAAATGTGTTTAAGCATCAACCTTATGATTTATACTCATGCTTGCAGTTTTCTAAGGTTTGAGGAGTTGGGGAACTGTGGTTAAGGAATTGTGTACCTGTGCTAAATTTACTCTCACTTCTTAAAAAATAAAGAAAAGAGAGACTTTGGTTTAAGTTCTAACTCCACCACTTACAAACTATTTTGATCTTAAACAGTAACTTTAACTTTCTAAGCCTCTATTTCCCTTCTACAAAATTGATTAAAATCATACTATTTTATTCTTGTGAGGACTAAGTAAGAGTATATATATTAAGTACCTGATAGATTGAAAACCCTCAATAATTAAGGTAATATTTTTACTACTACCAAACAATGATCATCTCAAGTGAGCCTAAATTCTTTCATCTCAAAAAGTCTTAAGGTGATCAACATGATATGGTCCCAAGCTAAGAAGAGGATATTTTATTCTTTAAGTTTGTACAAGAAAAGGGAATATAATTATCTCCTGCACTCAAAAACTGCCTACTGACCAGGCTTCAAGGGAAGTTTTTGTGAAGAGAGGATAATCACTTATTTTGACCAAGCCTAGAGAAGAAGAAAAAAATCAAATAGAATGAGAATAATTTCAGCCATTATATCTTAAAGAAATGTTACAGTCTTAGTCATCTAGTACTGCTTTAACAGAGATACCACAAGTGGATGGCTTTAACAAAGAGAAGTTTATTCTGTCACTGTCTAGTAGGTTACAAGTCCAAATTCAGGACTTCAGCTCCAGGGAAAAACCTCTCTCTCTGTCAGCTCCAGTGGAAGGTCTTTGTCATCAGTCTTCCCTTGGTCTGGGAGCTTCTCTGTGCAGGAACCTCAGGTCCAAAGGAGGCTGTCTGCTCTCGGCACTGCTTTCTTGGTGGTATGAGATTCCCATGTGTCTCTGTTTCTCTCTTTTATGTTTCAAAAGAGATTGGATTAAGACACTATTCAGTCTTGTATACCTCGTCAGTATAACTGCTGCTAATCCATCTTATTAGATCATAGTGATTGAGTTTACAACACATAAGGAAATCACATCAGATTACAAAATGGTACACAATTATACAATACAGGGAATCATGACCCAGTCAAGTTGACAGATATTTTTGGGGGACACAGTTCAATCCACGACAGTTACCTAGGCCATCCATTGGAAGAAAAACCTCTTAAAATAACCAGAAAGGAAAGAGCTCCTTGAAAGAAAATGTCTAGTAATGTGAAGTAAGAAGAAATAAGAACATAAGCTCCTAATTTTCATGAAATGTTGAGTGTGATATATATACATACATAGAGTCTACACATTTGGATTTTTAGTTTAAAATCTATTTTTTTCTATCTGAGAAATAGTATAAAGGTATTGCCCACAATAGAATGTTAAGAATACTAAAAATTACAAATATAAAGATGCATAGTAGTAAAGATGTTGAGGGATTAAACCACAATGTCCCACAAGACTTTTGTAGGCTGTCTTTATCAGAAGAGAGAAACTGTGTTCAAACCACATCAGTGATTTAGGTCAGCCAAGCAAATAGGTTATATAATCTGCAGCTTTCCCTGCTCCTCCTCCCACCAATCCCATCAAAAAACAATCTTGTGTTCTGAGAAAAACAGTCATCCTGTCCTATGATTCTGCCTCAGACTAATAAACTGAAGAGGACAGAGTCCCAGACACTGGTTTTAGCCCCAAGCAGCAGAGAAATTTCCCTAAGGGAAGAGATGCCAGCAAGGCTTTTCTTAGCATGCTTGGGACAGTGACTGGTCTATCTGCTTCCTTAGGGTTAGCCCTGATAGGGAGCCTGGAATTGAAGTGAGGAGAGGGGGTGATCAGAAGGAGTGCAAGATTTAACTCTTGCACAAGCAGTTCTTAACAACTGCCTTGTGAATCAGGTGAGAGAATCAACTCCTGTTTTTCTCCTCATATATGAGGTCTAAGGAGTCCCTGGGTGACTCAAATGGTTAACTGCTTGACTACTAGCTGAAAGATTGGTGGTTAGAACCTACCCAGAGGTACCTCAGAAGACAGGCTGACAAACTGCTTCCAAAACTTTATGGTGCATTTCTACTCTGCATACAAGGAGGTGCCATGAGCCAGAATCAACTTGACAACAACTAACAACAATAAAGGGTCTAGCATGTCACAGGGAGTCAATTCCAGCCAGCAATATCAGGACAGGAGGGGAGATTGAGGATCTGGTCTGTTCATAGGACAAAAGTGTTATAATTATACTCATGGTAAAAATGGCCTCCCAGCAGGAAGATGATTTTCCTTGTGCTTCAGGAATCTGAGGCAGATACCAAGGGAAGAAAGGACCAGTATCGTCTGAACTTCCAAGAAGCAGTTAAATCCATCAGGATTGTCCTCTCACTCTCACATCTAGAAGCCCTTGCGATATATTTTTGTGCTCTTAGGGATCCTGTAGTGAGAGGAATATGGGATACACTAAAACAAGCAGAAATATTTTTCTACCTTCCAAGCTATTGAATGGAGCTATCTGCAGCCACAGGCCTAGCTTATTCCTTGAGTCGACCTGATAAAAGATAGGATTTACACAGGAAACTTGTCTCCAACTTCTAGAGCCTATTGTTAATCTTGCTGCTACTAGACTGGAGACGTAGTGTGCCAAATTTGAGCCTGCTAGTTTTAAGCCACATCATTCGATATTCTTCTACCCACTTCCGTACTGTGTTGGACAAGTTCATAGAATTCACCTTAGCCTTGAATTCCTTACTTAACACTTCATTTCTTTTTAAACCTAACCTATTTTGTTGCAACCTTGACAACTGTCAAGAGAAAAGGCTGGAAACTACAAGAGAAAGAAGAAGAGCTTAAGGAATAGAATGAGAAGAAATAAAACATGTTTAATTAGAGTACTAGAAAGACAGAAGAGAAAAAGTAGTTGATAGAACAAGTAATTAGATACTATAAACAGATAGCCACAAGCCCAAACTAAAAACATCTTCAAACCACTCTTGGGCCCCTTTCTTCCATAACCAGGAAGTGAGCTGTGATAGCTGTGAAGCCCCAAGAAGGGCATACTCCTCAAAGCCCATTTTAGATAATGCCTAAGGATAGTAAGGAGCCCCTGGGTGTCTCAAAGGAGCCCTGGTGGTGCAGTGGTTAAGCCCTTGACTACTGACAGAAAGATCAGTGGTTCAGACCCACCAGCTGCTCTATGGGAGAAAGATGTGGCAGCGCTTCCATAAAGATTACGGCCTTGGAAACCCTATAAGGTAGTTCTTCTCTGTCTTCTAGGGTTGCTATAAGTCGGAATTGACTGGATGGCAATAGAATGGGTGGCTCAAATGTTTAAGTTCTGGGGTACTAACTGAAAGGTTGGCAGTTCAAACAGCAGAATAAATTGAAAATTCTCACCATCTCCAGAAACTTACTGGAGCCACTTAGGCTTGATAATCCTAGAAACAATAGCCCTGATTAACCCCTGGAACCATAAAAAGTTTAATCAGCAAAAGCTTGCTTGAACCTTGTACTCCTTCACAATTCCTGCACCTTTATCTACCTTCCTCCCATTCTGCTGCTGTTTTTTCCCCAAACCTTAGCAGCATGGTACTCAGTGACCCTCTAATATTCCTTTTGTCCACTCAAAGCCTAATGCCTCTAGTCCTTGAATTGGCTTCCAAAATATCTCACTCTATTGATTTCATATCCATCTCCCAACTTCATTTATAAAAGGAAGTGGTTTATAACCTAACTTACATTTCAATGTGGCTTTCTAGCTGAACTCTCCCTGGAGTGCTTGTATTTGAAAAAGGAATGTTAAAAAAGGAGATTCAAAGGAAGTCACTTCAAATGATGTATTTTCAATTACTGTGACAGTTGGATAGAAAGGCTGTTTCAAGGTAAAATGCTGTTTCCCACACTTGTAAACCATAGTGTAGGCCATCTGCCAGTATGTAGGGCAGGCCCCATGGGCAGAGGTATAGGCACAACATAAGCATTTTTAAAAATACATTTTTATTCAAGTTTGTTCAGAAGAATAATATAATTTCAGAAATTAAGAAGAATGAAGATTCAATGCCTTGACACTGCACAAATAATTTGCAGTATCTGGTATCTAATATGGAAACCCTGGTGGAATAATGCTTAAGAGCTATGGCTCTTAACCAAAAGGTCAGCAGTTCAAATCCATCAGGTGCTCCCTGGAATCTCTATGGGGCAGCTCTACTCTGTCCTATAGGCGCACTATGAGTTGGAATCGACTCAACAACAAGGGATTTTGGTTTGGTATTTAACATAGATGCCATCTTCATATAAATCATTGCAATAAATTTATAATACATAATATTTAAAGAACCATAACCATTTACATTTAATACAATAAGAGGCAATAGTGTGGTAGATATTATTATCTTCATTTTACTGATGGAAAAACTGAGACACTCAGATAAGTTATGTGACATGGGTCATGGGGAAGTAAGTGACAGCATTTTGGCTCCTTTCTTCATGTCACCTTCCAACTTTCCCATGACTCTAGTGCCTCTTGGGTGAGGAAGTAGAGGAAACTGAAATAATCTTAAGAATTGCCTACACACATCCCAGCCAACAGATGGAAGAGACCTAACATTTCATGAATACCATGTCTTCTGCTACTTCTTAGTGTGTGACTCTGAGTAAATTATTTAACTTCTCTGAAGCTCAATTTCCTTATTAGTAAAGTGAGGATAATAATACCACCTGAAACAGATACTCTGAGGATCACTAAAGGGCTTAGAAGAGCATTCAACACTCTTTTTTTTACTTACATTATATTTATTATTCATATTATTGAATGTGTGGTAGAGTGTATTGTTTATCTCATCCGCTTTTCACAACTCTAGGAAATAGACATTATTAATTTTTCAGATGAAACTGAGGCTCACAGAGATTAAGTCACATGCCCAGAGTCATCTGGTTTAGAAGTAAAGAACCTGTATTTGAGTGATAGGTATGATTCCAAACTTTTACTCTATTTACTGGGCTATCTCTCAGACTGTTTAACTTTTAGCAACTTTCTGACAAAAAATTTGAAGTTCCCTTGTCTCCTCCTTCTTCATGTAGAACTTTTGCTAATACAATAAAGCCTGTGCCAAGTTGGACCATTGGTCAGAGACACCAAAATATTCAATGTAATCAAGATCTAGAACACCAGCCACTCAGACACAAAGGAAAAAATTGTCCAACTAACCCAAGAACACTCTAAGACAAGGAGACTTAGCTCTCCATTTCATGGTTACAAGGAGAACCACAAAGAGTACAGAAGACAAATAGGATCCCATCAAGTGAATACTTTTGAGAACTTGAATTCTGGGAAGACAATTTATGGCCACAGCCACTCCAGAGACACAGAGGCCCCTGCTTCCTATCATGTGGTGAGTCCTCAGCTCCACTCACCTATTGTTAGTAGGTCCACTGAACAAATTTTCTCAAAGTCACTGCCCACTGACCTGGAGGCCAGTCATACTTTGCACTCATCTATGCAAAAATCTTATCACAGAATGATGGAAACTGGGTTTTCTCAGAAGCACCTGATCCTTCCAGGTCATTGAACTAGCCCTCTTTGGTCCCCAAATCTGCTTCCTGGGACAATGTGCAAAACCCTGAAGCTGTGTTAGTTTCCTCTACTCAAAAGTGATACCACTATATTTATTTTGTTTTTGTTTTATTGGGGTTCCTAGAAGATATCTTTCTTCTCTGACAACTTTAAATAGAAATAATCCATCTTTTTAAAGCAGGATTTTCTTTCTGAACAAGCTCATTAGAATGATCGGCTACTTCTGATTCTGTGGTATAGCAATTCCAATGAGAAGATTATCTGAACAGTTAAATTAGAATGCACAGAACTGTATTTCCTAGAGAGAAAAAAGACATATATGGGCTTCCCTAGTAACTATTTTTATTTTGTTTTGTTTTTTGTTTTTAAAATTTCTCTACCAATTATTTTTAAGTGCCAAGGAGAGCAAGGCTGTTTTCTTGGAGGCTTGGGGGACTAAAATAAAAAAAAAACCAAACCGTTGCCTTCGAGTTAATTCCAACTCACAGCGACACTATATGACAGAGTAGAACTGCTCCATAGGGTTTCCAAGCAGTGGCTGGTGGATTCGAACTGCTGGTCTTTTGATTAGCAGCCTGAGCTCTCAACCACTATGCCACCAGGGCTCCTTGGGGGATATGGTCCCCTGTATATATGAAATTTCTTTGAAATCTCATGTTCTGTCTTTAAAACTTATGTTCTACATTCTACTCTGTAATATATACACATTTGGATTACTAAACAAACAATGCTTTAAGTTGATAGTCCACAAATGTATACCATGTTTATCCCACGGCTTAATGTCACCCTCATACACTACTACCTGGCATATTCCCCTTTGAGAGATGGAAATGTATTGTCAGTATTCTCAAGGAAATGGGGAAGCTTGAGAATCCATCTGAGCACTTTCAAAGCTGAGTCAGCAGGTCTCACGGAGAATTAAAACTATGGCTCATCATGACTGAGACTGAACAGCAGTCATGATGGCCACCAGGAGGCAAGAGCCGATAATAGTAAACTTCTTTCTCCTGGAAATAGGTGAGCATCTGTAGCTCCCTGTCTACTTTATGCCTCCCACATTCCAATAAGAGACTGCTGGATTAAATGCAAATTTGTCATTATCTGAAAAAATTTTTTGTTTATTCTGTTTTTTGTTTTTTTAAAAAGCAATGTATTTCCTCCAATAAAATAATACAGTGCCATTATAAATTAAAAAAAAAAAACAACTCTTAAGATTATCTACATTTTTACTTGGTAGGGGGCAGCAATTCAGACTGAGGAACATTCCCGCTATACAATAGGAGGAGTGGAAGAGATAAGCAAGGTAAATATACACGTAGAAGTAAATGTCTGGCAGATCATATATAATGAGAAAAATAACAAAACAAAACAATGAAACTAGGAGGAGGGAAAGACATTTAGGGAAACAGAAATGATTTCCCAGCTCTCCTAATTCTGAGAAGCACAATGGGATATAAAACAGAAACCTTGGCCAGTACAGACAGAAGCTTATTTATGTAAATCAGGTGGGAGAAAGAGAGAGAGAGAGAGAGAGAGAGAGAGAGAGAGAGAGAGAGAGAGAGAGAGAGCCCAAGAGAGACATCTGGTCAACCTGGATCCTCGGAGAGGAAATCAACAAAAACCAAACAAAGAAAATCTAAGTGGGCGACTTCAGAGACAGACACATAGAGAGTCAGGTTCCACCAACTCATAGCTGTGCTGGTCAACTGAGGGAGGAAAAGAAAAAGCAAAGAGGCAGGGATAGGGATATAGACCGAGTGTTCATCACACTCTGAGGAAGAGGTCTACAAACAATCCTGAATACCTTGTTTTGTCTTTCTAAACAAGAGTGAGTGGCCAACAGCTGAATCAGAGTCCTCAATCTATGTCCATCCAGGAAGGAGAGGACTTCACCATGAACTGCAATTCCTCAAGCACATTTGACACCATATTATGGTACAAGCAGGACCCTGTGGAAGGTCTTATCCTCTTGATAACTTTATATAATGGTGGTGAATTGACCAGAAATGGGAAACTGACTGCTCAGTTTGGTAAAACAAGAAAGGACAGCTTCCTACACATCTTAGTCTTCAAGTCTGATGCTGCAGGCACCTACTTCTGAGCTGGGTGGTACAGTGTTCCTCAAGCACCTGCAGCCTGTACCCAAACCTGCAAATGGGGCTCCAGTCACTGTGCTGCCTCCAGCTCCTTCTGTTGGCATAAATGTGATTATGCACATAGCCCTTTGTCCCTGCCATTCCATTACTGCATAACTCTTACATATTGGAGGGATTATCTTCCAAAGACTGTGCTCTTTGCTTAATGAACTTTCCCCCCTCAATTCTTTTTTGATGTGTATAATGAATATGCTTGCTTACTTTTGGCAGAGTATAAACAGAATTAATCAATACACAATCACAGTGGAAGATTTTTAGCACATCTCTCTTAAAGATTGGTAGATACCAAAAAAATTGATAGATATCAATGGAATAGAATTGAATGTCCAGAAATAAACCCATACATTTATGCAAATTGATTTTTGAAAAGGGTGAAATATGGGGAAGAATAGGCTTTTCAGCAAATGATGCTGAGACAACTGAATAGCCATACGCAAAAGAATTGAATTTGGAATTCTACTTCATACCATATACAAAAGTTAACTTGCATGATCAAAGACCTAAATGTAAGAGCTAAAACTACAAACTCTTAGAAGGAAACATAGGTGCAAATTGTGGTGACCTTAAACTAGGCAGTAGTTTCTTAGATATGACAGCAAAAGCATGGCAACCAAAGAAGAAAGTAGATAAATTAGATTCCTTCAAAATTAAAAAAAAAAAAAAACCTTTTGTACATTAAAGAACACTATGAAGAAAGTGAAAAGACAACCTAGAGAACAGAAAAATATTTTGTAAATCATATATCTGATAAGAGTCTAATATCCAGAATATAAGGATTCCTGGTGGCATAGTGGTTAAGTACGTGGCTGTTAATGGAAATGTTGGCAGTTAGAACTCACCAGTGCCTCCACAGGAGAAAAGACCTGATGATCTACTCCCATAAAGATTACAGCCTAGGACACCCGATGGGGCAGTTCTACTCTGTCCTACAGGGTCGCTATGAATCAGAATAGACTCAGTGCACACAACAAGAACAACAATACACAGAATATATGAAGAACTCCTACAACTCAACAATAAAAAGGCAAAAATCCCAATTTAAAAATGAGCAAAGGATTTATATAGACATTTCCCCAAAGAAGATATACGATGGCAAATAAGCACTTGAAAAGATGCTTAACATCCCTGGTCCTTAACCCATAGCCATCTAGTTGATTCTGACTCATAGTGACCCTATGGGACAGAGTAAAACTGCCCCATAGTGTTTCCAAGGCTGTAATCTTTTCAGAAGCCAACTGCCATATCTTTCTACCATAGAGTGGCTGGTGGGTTCGAACTACTGACCTTTTGGTTAGCAGCCGAGGACTTAACCACTGTACCACCAGAGCTCCTTCATTAGTTATTAGGGAAATTCAAATCAAACAACACCCACTAGGATGGCTACAATTAAAAACAAAACAATTCTGGATTTAAGAATGTTACAAAAACGTGGTTAGAATTTGTCTCTAAACAACGTTATGCAGAGATTTGAGTCTTGTTTCTTAAAAGAAATTAAATAAGAAACAGTATGGGCTGGTGGCTATCAGGCTTCCTAATGTCAACATTTACAAATGCCAGTGCTATGAAAGATTCTATTATTGTCACCCTCGAGGGTCTGGTGGTTTCCCTGATTCACTCAGAAGAGAGGACAAAAGTCAAGAGAACTCCATAAGGCAATAAAGTACTGAAAATACATGACAGTTGAGTATTTATGGAGGAGAGAAAATCATCTCCAAGGGATATCAGAAGTTCAGATTACCACTATCTAGTTTTCAAAAAAGTATTCAATATTCTCCTCTACCTTCTGAGTCACTGGGCAAAAGAAATCTGACAAAATATCGAAGCAAGCATTGGCCCTTAAGTCTCCTCCCACTCCAGGTCTCTCTCCATTTGCCAACTACAAAGGTCTCCTCAAAAGGGATGTTCTTCTTCAGTGACCAACCAAATATCTTCTTTCAAACTTGAATTTGCTAACCTGAAATCATTTCACCATCATATAAATAATGCCAATTTAAAAAAAAAAAAATCTGGAACAGAGACGTCAATGTGTAAAAGATGATAACATTAAAACAAAAAAGAGAGACTAAATAACACAGTCATAGAACTTTCATATGGACAGAAAGTCAAGGCAATATCAAGAAATAAAAGATCCATTTAAACTTAGAAAAATAGAGGTAAATATTAAGGTAACCACAAACGAAACTAACACTCTTACACACCAAAATAAAAAAACAAGAAAAGCATAAAGACTCAGCAAATAGAAAATCAACAACAGTGAAAAAGATGAAAATAAAATACATAAATGACTCAGCAGAGAAAATTAAGTGGAACAAAGAAATTGTCAACAACATACCAAAAAAAATCAAAATGACAGCACTAAACTCATATCTATGAACAATTAAGCTGAAAGTAAATGGACTAAATGTACCAATAAAGAGACAGAGAGTGGCAGAATGGATTAAAAAAAAAAAAAAACCACGATCTGTCTATATGCTGTGTACAAGAGACACACCTCAGACCTAAAGACACAAACTAAAATTCAAAGGATGGAAAAAATATATCAAGTGAACAACAATCAAAAAAGAGCAGGAGTGGCTATATTAATCTCTGACAAAATAGACTTTAAAGCAAAATCCACCACAAAGGATAAGGAAAGACACTATATGATGATTAAATGATCAATACAGTAGGGGGACATAACCATAATAAATATTTATGCACCCAAAGACAGGGCTCCAAACTACATAAAACGAACTCTAACAGCATTGAAAATAGAGATAGACAGCTCCACAATAATAGTAGGAGACTTCAACACACCACTTTCAGTGAAAGACAGAACATCCAGAAAAAAGCTCAATAAAGGCAGGGAGGATCTAAATGCCACAGTCAACAAACTTGATCTCATAGACATATATAGAGCACTCCACCCAACAGTAGCCAAGTATACTTTCTTTCCAAAAGCACATGGAACATTCTCCAGAATAGACTACATATTAGGCCATAAAGCAAACCTTAAGAAAATGCAAAGCATAGAAATATTACAACATCTTTTCTGACCATAAAGCCATAAAAGTAGAAATCAATAACAGAAAAAAGCAAGGAAAAGAAACTCAGATACATGGAAACTGAACAACACCTTGCTCAAAAACTACTGGGTTACAGAAGAAATTAAGGATGGAATAAAGAAATTCATAGAATCAAATAAGAATGAAAGCACATCCTACCAGAACCTTTGGACACAGAAAAAGCAGTGCTCAGAGGTCAATTTATAGCAATAAATGCACACATCCAAAAAGAAGAAAGGGCCAAAAACAAAACATTAACCCTACAACTTGAACAAATAGAAAGAGAGTAGCAAAAGAAAACCACGGACACTGAAAGAAAGGAAATAATAAAGATTAGAGCAGAAAAAATGAAATAGAGAATAGAAAAATAACTGAAAGAGTTAACAAGACCAAAAACTGGTTCTTTGAAAAGATCAATAAAATCGATAAACTATTGGACAAAAGGACAAAAGAAAAACATGAGAGGCAGAAATAAATAAATAAATAAATCTGTGAACCTCCTTTGTTATTATGGCGCCTCAACTGCATGTATTAATGGTCTGTACTGGTATCCACAGTAACCAACCCACGCACCTGAATATACTCTCTACAAAGGCTGGGGATACACTGGAAAAGGAGATGCCGGTTTTGCCATAGACAGGTTTTATTCAAAGAGTGCAGCAAACATGACAAATCTGTACATCAGAAACCTGGTTCCTGCAGACACTACCACGTATTACTGTGAGCTGAGAAATGCACAGAGAGCATACCTCACGGAGGAGACGTGCAAGAACACCAGCGTATGAGAGGAAGGACAGGGTGGCACACACACAACCACTGAATTTTTGTGGCTTTTTTTTGGTTTTGTTTTGCGAGGGACATCATGGTAGTTAGGAGACATTGGGTTAGGAGAATCCTACTCTAACTCTATAATATATGATCACAGGCAAATAGCTTTTGGAATTTCAATTTCCTGAAATTAGAAATAACAATTCTACTTTATAAGTTGTTATCAGACATAGTTTTAATGCTTGAGTTAAGTACCTAGCTATGTCCTTACCTTGCCTGTCCTATGCCTTAGTTTTCTGTTGTTGTTGTTGTTGTTAGGTGCCATCCAGTTTGTTCTGACTCATAGTGACCCTATGAACAAAATAATGAAACACTACCCAGTCCTGCGCCATCTCCACAATAGTTGTTATGCTTGAGCCCATTGCTGCAGCCACTGTGTCAATCTATCTCGTTGAGGGTCTTCCTCTTTTTCACTGACCTCCTACTCTACCAAGCATGATGTCATTCTCTAGGGACTGATAACATGTCCAAAGTATGTGAGACATAGTCTCAACATCCTTGCTTCTAAGGAGCATTCTGGTTGTACTTCTTCCAAGACAGATTTGTTCCTTCTTTTGGCAGTCCATGGTATATACCACAAGTGGATGGCTTTAAATAACAGAAATTTATCTTTTCTCATAGTTCAGGGGGCTAGAAGTCCAAATTCAGGCACTGGCTTTAGGGAAATGCTCTCTCTCTGTAGGCTCTGGGGGAAGATCTTCCAGGATTCCTCAGTTCCTTGGCAACCTTCATGTGGCATCTATTTTCCCTGATTTGTACTCTGTTGTCTTTGTGTCTATACTGCTCCCTATAACTCAAATGTGATTAGGTTTAGGACACACCCTACACTGACAGGACCTCATTAACCTAACAAAGAAAATCTTATTTTCAGACAGGATTAAATCCACAGGTATAGGAGTTAGGATTCCAACACATATTGGGGGAGAGGGGCACACTTTCAATCCATGACATCTTAGATGCTCAACAAATGGTAAATCCTATCTATTTTCTTTTTTTTTTTATTGTTGTAATTAAATGAAGTTTACATTTCAAGTTAGTCTCCCATACAGAATTTTTTTTTACATACATTGTTATGTGACCCCAACTGCTCACCCCATTCTGCGACAGCACACTCCTCCCCTCCGCCCCTGATTCCCCATGAATGTTCTACCAGCTCCTAACTCTGTCTGCCTTCAAATCTCACCTCTGGACTGAAGCCACCCCTTTGGTCTCTTGCATCCACTTGTCTAAGAGGCATATTCTCCACAAGTATCACTTTATGTCCCACAGTCCAGTCCAATCCCTGTCTGAAGAGTTGCCCTCAGAAATTGTTTTCGTTCTGGGGTGATGGAGAGACCAGGGGCCATGCTTTCCAGTGCACCTCCAGTCTTAGTCAGACCATTAAGTCTGGTCTTCTTACTAGAATTTGAGTTCTGCATCCCATCGTTCTACTGCTCCATCAGGGACCCTCTGTTGTGTTCCCTGTCAGGAGGTTCATTGGTGGTAGCCAGGCACCATCTAGTTCTTCTGGTCTCAGGCTGATGAAGTCTCTGGTTTATGTGGCCTATTCTGTCTCTTGAGCTAATACTTTCCTTGTGTTTTTGGTGTTCTTCGTTCTCCTTTACTCCAAGTGGTTGGGACCAATTGACACATCTTAGATGGCCACTTGCAAGCTTTTAAGACCCCAGACTCCACTCACCAAAGTAGGATGCAGAACATTTTCTTAATAAGGTTTGTTATGTCAATTGGCATAGATGTCCCCTGAAAGCATGGTCCCCAGACCCCGCATCCCTGCTACTCTGTCTCTCAAAGTATTTGATTGTATTGAGGAAACTTCTTAGCTTTGGTTTAGTCCAGTTGTGCTGGCTTCCCCTGTAGTGTGTGCTGTCCTTCCCTTCACCTAAGATGATTCTTATCTACTATCTAGTTAGTGAATAACACTCACCCTCCCTCCCCACCCCTGTAACCATCAAAGAATGTTTTCTTCTGTGTTTAAACCTTTTCTTGAGTTCTTTTAATAGTGGTCTTATACAGTATTTGTCCTCCTGTGACTGACTAAATTCACTCAGCATAATAAGTTCTAGCTTCCACCAAGTTATACAATGTTTCACAGCTTCGTCATTGTTCTTCATCGTTGTGTAGTATTCCATTGTGTTGATATACCATAGTTTGTTTATCCATTCATCCATCGATGGACACATAGGTTGCTTCCATCTTTTGGCTGTTGTGAACAGTGCTGCGATGAACTTGGGTGCACATATATCTATTCATGTGATGGCTCTTATTTCTCTAGGATATATTCCAAGGAGTGGGATAGTTGGATCGTATGGTACTTCTATTTCTAGCTTTTTAAGGAAGCACCAAATTGATTTCCAAAGTGATTGTACCATTTTACATTCCCACCAACAGTGTTTAAGTGTTCTGGTCTCTCCACAACCTCTCCAGCATTTGTTATTTTGTGTGTTTTGGATTAATGCTAGCCTTGTTGGGGTGAGATGATATTTCATTGTAGTTTTGATCTGAATTTCTCTAATGTCTAATGATCGTGAGCATCTCTTCACGTGTCTGTTAGCTGCCTGAATTGCTTCTTCGGTGAAGTGCCTGTTCATATCCTTTGCCCATTTTTTAATTGGGTTATTTGTCTTTTTGCTGTTGAGGTTTTGCAGTATGTTGTAGATTTTAGAGATTAAATGCTGATCTGATTTGCCATACCCAAAAATTTTTTCCCAGTCTGTAGGTTGTCTTTTGTCTCTTTTGGTGAAGTGTTTGGGTGAGCATAAGTGTTTGATTTTTAGGAGCTCCCATTTATCTAGTCTCTCTTCTGGTGCTTGTGCATTGTTACTTATGATTTGTATTTTGTTTATGCCATGTATTAGGCCTCCTAACGTTGTCCCTATTTCTTCTTCCATGATCTTTATCGTTTTTGATTTTATATTTAAGTCTTTGATCCATCTTGAGCTAGTTTTTGTACATGGTGTGAGATGTGGGTCTTGTTTCAGTTTTTTGCATCTAGATATCCAATTATGCCAGTACCATTTGTTAAAGAGACTGTCTTTTCCCCAATTAATGGACTTTGGGCCTTTGTCAAATATTAGCTGCTCATAGGTGGATGAGCTTATATCTGGATTCTCAACTCTGTTCCATTGGTCTACATATCTGTTGTTGTACCAGTACCAGGCTGTACTGACTACCGTGGCAATATAATAGTTCCTAAAATCAGGTAGTGTAAGGTCTCCCACTTTGTTCTTCTTCTTGAGTAGTGCTTTATTTATTCGGGGCCTCTTCCCTTTCCATATGAAGTTGGTGATTTGTTTCTCCATCTCATTAAAAAATGCTGCTGGAATTTGGATCAGGATTGCACTGTAACTGCAGACTGCTTTGGGTAGAATTGACATTTTCACTATGTTGAGTTTGCCTGTCCATGAGCAAGGTATATTTTTCCACTTACGCAGCTCTCTTTTAGTTTCTTGCAGTAGTGTCTTGTAGTTTTTTCTGTAAAGGTCTTTTACATCTCTGGTTAGATTTATTCCCAAGTATTTTATCTTCTTGGGGACCTATCTACTTTCTTTCTGTCTCTCAGTAGCTATTTTGGCCTCAAAGGATCTATCAATATCTGAGAGTCTCCTATATACCACCAAAACAGAAAAATAATGAAAAACCTAAAATCATGCACCCAGGTCCTAGAAAAGTCATCTCTGCGCTGTTACCACAGGAGGCTTTGATGTGTGAGCTCAACAAGTCCAGCAATTAAAGGACAGAGGAGCCCTGAGGCACTCTTTCCTCAGTTTGGGGCTGCCACTGGCTGGGATGGGAAGAGAAAAGGATGAGGTTCAGCGTTAGGTTAGTGGGGGAGGAGAGAGAGAAGTTGGTTTTGTGATGATTAACATGCTCCTGTGTTAACTCTTATCTTCCCAAACAGTAAGTTGGAGACAGAGTGCTCTCTACCACCTACTGCAGTGATTCAAGCACACTTCTGACAGACTCCACCAATTATTTCCAACCTTGTACAAAGCATAGTCTGTTTGCTTACACTAATGTCAGATGGAATGTGGAAAAGGAAGAAAGATTTAGAGCCATATTCAACACAGACTGTGCTACAGCACCAGCACCTTACAGCTTCCAGACCAGAAACCTCCAGCTCCTGCAGTTCATGGTGAAGTCTGCCCTAGCCACACTTCCTGCTTGATAACTAACTACTCACCAGCCATTAAAAAAACAAAACAAAATGCAATAAACTCAAACCTGTTGCCTTCGAGTTGATTCTAAATCATAATGACCCCATAGTCATTAAAAGGGGTTTGGAAATAAGACAGCAAATATAATTTTAACCAATGCTTGTATTTTCTTTTACAAAAAGAGACCTAGGTAAAATAATAAGTCAAAAAATCATGGGCCTAGAAAAATAATTTTCAAAGATCTGCTTAAAGTAATTGTTTTCCTACAAGATTCTGATGTTCATGGAGGCATGAGCTAATTCAAGAAGAGCAATATGCAATCTCCTTTGGCTTTATTTTGTGGGAAATTGTTATTTTCATACTCTGTTAGTAGCAATGCAATGTATTGGCACAACCCTTTACATAGGGAATAGCTTGGAAAGGGATTTTTAGATTCACTAAAGAGTTCATACCTTTACTCCAATTCTGAGAATTTATCTTAAGGAATAATTTTAAATAGGAAAAAAAAAAAAAGCATTTTCTTGAATAGACATGAAAATACACTAGTGAAAATTTTCAGCCTTTTACAGGAATTTGTATAGCAATTTGACTGAGTGTTCTACAACCATTTAATGAGCTAATTTGCAAACTCACTTGACATATGGCTAACTAAACTATAGCATACATACTTGTAATCATGTTATGCTTATAATAATATCAAATGATTGAAGCACATAGATTAAAAACTGGAAGCGTTGGTGCAAAAATGAAAATAGATATTTACTTAAGGTGCTGTATTTTTAATTTTTCATCTTTTTAGAGTAATAATTATGAACATTTTTCTAACAGTAAAAAAAAAAAAATTTGAGACTTCAAGCTCCAAACTTTGTAGCTAGTGTTAAACAAGTGAGAACTCTTCTCAGTACTAGCCCAGAGCCGAATGCTGTTCTTCTTCTGTTGGACTCTGGACTTTCTGGTTTACTGCTGTGCTGACTCCTCTACCCAAGTTTTTCTCCTCAGAGACCCACACTCAGAGTCTCCACTGAAATGGTCTCTTCCTGTCTCAAAGGCATCTTTGAGATGGGCAAAGAAGGAAGGTCTACCCTCACCTGCTTTCGCTTTTCTTTGTAGTAGACCCAGTAGGTAGGAGATTGATCTGATTGTACCCAAAACTCAGAAATCTACACTGACATCTCACAAGAAGCCACCACTGGCTTCAAAGAAGGAATGCTAGGTAAAGTTATAACCTCACATTGAATTTTGTCTTATAGATTATCTAAAAATACTTAAGTATATACTTAATTTAATTTATAACTGTAAGAGATGAATGCCTTCTCATTTTTAAAAAAAGTTGGAAAATTACAGATAACGAAAAAGTCCTTTCTGATCACAACTTCACCTGTTCTCTTTTCTCATAGGAAAACACTACTTTGGGTTTGTTTAACACACACCATGTGTTAACATGCTTTATGTTCTGCTCAGCAACTTCCCTTTATTTTATTCAACAAAATGGACTTGAAGGCTAATCATGTTGATATATAGAGATTAGCTATTTCCTTTTAATTTATGCAAAGTAAATCATTGTATACATATACTACATTTTATATAATAGTACGAATAGTAACTATGGAAACCCTGGTGGCCTAGTGATTAAGAGCTATGGCTGCTAATCAAAAGGTTAGCAGTTCAAATATTTCTCAATAAGGTAGAGAACTTAAGGCTCAGAAACATTAACTTGCTAACGTTACACAACTAGCAAATGGCAGAATAGGACACAAATCAAGTCTTCTGATTTTAATTAGAAATTTCTGCTTATTTCAGTCTTGTTTCTCATTCCCAACTTGTTTAGTGACCAAGACGAAGGTTTTCTTCACGTAAATCTAACCTTCCATACAGTAGCATCACTAGGGTTGATGTCACCCAGTGTGGTAACTCATGGTGTAAACCACCCCCCCCCATGCTAGTTACCACAATATTGTCACTAAAATACTAGAAAATTTGACAAAATCAGCAACTACAAAAACAATGAAAACCACAGCATGTGCTGGTAGCACGTGCAGACTAAACCATGAGATTCAAATCCTCATTGTAACTGGGTAATAATGACAACTCTGGAGTGCGTTAACCAAAAAATACCCATTGCTGTTGAGTCCATTCCAACTTATAGCGACCCTTTAGGTTCAAAAAGTAAATTAGCATAGTTTTAGCCTATAGGTATACTGATACACGTTAAGCTGGGCTTAAGAAAAATTTGTTTTATAACTAACCACAGGGATATTTTTATAAAAAATAATAAATTTCTGCTGAAACACTGCATAAAAATTGTGTAGACAGTCATTTTGGTGTCACCCCCTCTGAGAGTGTCACCTGGTGCGATCTGCACCTCCTGCACTCCCCTGGTCATGCCACTGCTTCCATGTAAGCCCTGGGTATATGGATTCTTATACAAATTACCTCTTCTTTGGCTCTGTTCTTCTGGCTATTGGTCAAAATAGATAACTAATACCCCCACCTTCCATATTTGAAGACTTTTCCATAATGCAACACTCTAGTTAATGTTGTCAATTTTTTCCTTCACTCCTTTCTCTCCAACGAGAGAAGCATCTCTCCATTTAAAAATACTCAACAATAGGGAATCAAGCCTGATACTTGTTCCTCAACAGGATACAAAATAGGCATTAGACAGAGGTAACTATGGAGTCCTGACAGATCAAGTGCTGATGGTCTACCCAGAAGCCCTGCTTCCAGTTCTGTGGCTACAGTGTCACATGACTCCAGTGCTCTGCATGAGGCAGGCTGTGCACACAAAGCAGAGCTGAGCCTGGGGCTGAGGCAGAACAAGATAGAGTTGATTCAGGGAGAAGGCCTGCTAACATGTGCTGCCCCAGCCTCCTATGGGCAGTTGTAGCCTCCATCTGCCTGGGTAAGGACTGAGCCTCCCTCAGGGCCCTGAGGGGTAGGACGGGCACCTGGGGAGAATCTGAAAGATACATGGGTCAAGGAGAGAAAAAGACTGATAGAAACAAGGCTGTGATTCCCTTTGCTGTCAGGACAATATTTTAAGACTAGGGGGAGGAGGGATTCCTAAACAAGGCTGTTGAGGGTCAGCTCTCTGTGAGCCCCAGATCAGACCCATCTTGTTCTCTGCTAATGTTGCTGTTGTTGCAACCTCTGCAGGATTCAGCAGGAGCTAAATTATCACTCAGTCCCCACCTGAGATGTTTGCACAAGAAGGGGAGTTTGTGACTATGAACTGCAAATACATTACACGTAATCCAAGTCATATTCTTGCTTGGTTTGGAGGAATCCCAGCAGAGGGTTATTTTACCTAATTTTTCAATCATCAGTAGTCTCCAGGAATACAAAGAATGGATGATTTTCTCTGAACTTGGAGAAAGCAGTCAAGACTATTATTCTCACCATCTCAGTAGTGAAGCCAGGAGACTCAGGAGAATATTTCTGCACAATCAAGACGCCCGTAATAAGAGGAACAATAGGAACTGCAGTACCAGAACTGCAGAGCTCACCCACCTCGGTGCTCTGCTACAGAGACCAGGGGAACCCCACAGATCCTAACCTGGAAAGAAGATTACAAACTGTGGACAGCATAGCTGTGTTGTAGGAAAAGCCATCTCAAACTGTACTCATTGAACAATGCCTTGAATCCACAGTCCTTAAACTGATACTTCCCGTCAAATCTTAACAGATAAAAAACAAAAACAATAAGGTATATATGTATATATATACATATACATATATACATATATATATATGTTATTCCTTGCCTATCTACTCGCTTCCATCCCCCCACAAAGGTAAACAATTTTAAATACCTGATGAGTGTCCTTTCCCACCATTCTCCTCTCTCATATAAATTTAGGCAAATATATATTCATATATGTTTGGTTGGTTAGTTGGTTTATATGCTTATTGCTTATATAAAAAAATTGTTTGAATTTTTCACTTAATATTATCATAGGTATCCCTACAGGGTACTAGATTTTGTTCTCATACATTTTAACTAATGTGTAATTTTTCAAGTATGGATGTACTGTAATATATTGAAACATTTCCTTGTTAAAATATACTCGATTTTCTCAACTTTGGAACCACTACTGACAATGCAAGGATCCCTGACGGTGCAGTGGTTAAGAGCTCGGCTCTAACTGAAATGTTGGCAGCTGGAACCCACCAGCTTCTCCTTGGGAGAAAGATGAGTCAGTCTTCTTCTGTAAAGATTTACAGCCTTGGAAACACTGTAAGGAAGTTCTACTCTGTCCCACAGGGTTGCAGAGAGTCAAAAAATACTCAATGACAATGGGTGTTTATTTTATTATTATTTTTTCACCAACAATGTTGTGATATCTGTATCTATGCCATCTATATCTATCTGTAGTATTTGAACAATTTGTTCCTTTAAGATAGATTTCTTAAAGTTAGATTGTTGAGTCAAAGGATATCCCTATCTTTATTTTTAACCGTCATTTATTGCATTACTTTCCAATAAAGTTGTAGCACTTCACACTCCCAGCAGTAATTTGTGTGTATTTCCTTTTCCCTTTATTCTCACTAATTTTGGATAATATAAATTGTTTCAATTTTACAAATATGATAAGCCCAAAATTAAATCCTTATTGCTTTAATTTGTTTTTCTCTGACTCCTAGTGAGATCAAACATCTGTTCATAGGTTTATGGCCAACTGGGTTTTTATTTTTTACTTTTTCCCCCTAAAATTCACTTATTTTGTTGAGAATATACACAGCAAAACATACACCAATTCAACAGTCTCTACCTGTATAATTCAGTGATATTGACTACTTTCTTCCAGTAGTGCAAGCATTCTCACCCTCCTTTTTTTTTTTTATTGTTACAGTTTAAGTGAAAGTTTACAATTCAAGTTAGTCTCTCATACAAAATTTATGCATATATTGTTCTGTGACTCTAGTTGCTGTCCCTATACTGTGACAGCACACTCTTCCTTTCCATCTCGGATTTCCCTTGTTCGTTCAACCAGCTCTCAACCTTCTCTGACTTCTCATCTCGCCCCTGGGAAGGAGCTGCCCCTTTAGTCTCATGTATCTATTTGAGCTAAGAAGCACACTCTTCACGAGTATCATTTTATGTCCCATAGTCCAGTCTCATCTTTGTCTAAAGAGTTGGCCCCAGGAATGCTTTTACTTTTGGGCTAATAGAGAGTCCAGAGGCCATGTCTTCCAGGGTCTCTCCAGTCTCAGTCAAACCATTAAGCCTGGTCTTTTTACTAGAATTTGAGTTCTGTACCCTACTTTTCTCCTTCTCCATCAGAGACTCTCTGTTGTGTTCCCTGTCAGGGTGGTCATTGGTGGTAGCCGGCAACATCTAGTTCTTCTGGCCTCAGACTAATGAAGTCTCTGGTTTATGTGGCCTTTTCTGTCTCTTGGTCTAATACTTTTCTTGGGACTTTGGTGTTCTTCATTCTCCTTTACTCCAAGTGGTTTGGGACCAACTGATGCATCTTAGATGGTCACTCACTAGTTTTAAGACCCCAGACGCCACTCACCAAAGTGGGATGCAGAACATTTTCCTAATAAACTTTGTTATGCCAATAGACCTAGATGTCCCCTGAAAGCATGGTTCCCAGGCCCCTTCCCCTGCTACTCTGTCCCTCAAAGTGTTTGGTTGTATTCAGGAAACTTCTTAGCTTTGGTTTAGTCCAGTTGTGCTGACTTCCCCTGTAGTGTGTGCTGTCCTTCCTTTCACCTAAGATAGTTCTTGTCTACTTTCTAGTTAGTGAATACTCCTCTCCATTCTCCCCATCCTTGTAACCATCAAAGAATGTTGTCTTCTGTGTTTAAACCTTTTCTTGAGTTCTTATAATTGTGGTCGTATACAATATTTGTCCTTATGTGACTGACTAAGTTCACTCAACATAATACCTTCCAGATTATAAGATGTTATAAGATGTTTCACAGATTCATTGTTGTTCTTTATTGTTGTGTAGTACTCCATTGTGTGAATATACCATAATTTGTTTATCCAGTCATCTGTTGATGGGCACCTAGGTTGCTTCCATCTTTTTGCTATTGTGAACAGTGCTGCAGTGAACATGGGTGTGTATATTTCTATTCATGTGATGGCTCTTATTTCTCTAGGATATATTCCAAGGAGCTGGATTGCTGGACCGTATGGTACTTCTATTTCTAGTTTTTTAAGGAAACACCAAATCGATTTCCAAAGTGGTCTCTCCACAACCTCTCCAAAATTTCCAGTCTCTCCACAACCTCTCCAATATTTATTATTTTGTGTTTTTTGGATTAATGCCAGCCTTGTTGGCGTGAGATGGTATCACGCTGGGGTTTTGATTTGCATTTCTCTGATGGCTAATGATGGTGAGCATTTCCTAATGTGTCTGTTAGCCACCTGAATGTCTTCCTTGGCGAAGTGCCTGTTCATATTCTTTGCCCATTTTTTAATTGGGTTCTTTGTCTTTTTGTTGTTGAGATTTTTGCAGTATCTTGTAGATTTTAGAGATTAGACACTGACCAGATTTGTTATGGCCAATTTTTTTTTCCCAGTCTGTATGTTGTCTTTTTACTCTTTTAGTGAAGTCTTTTCATGAGCATAAGTGTTTGATTTTTAGGAGCTCCAGTGCAGAGCGGGGAGGGTAGAGGTAAATGGGAGAGAGGTTTCTCCCAAAAGGTTTTTTTTTCTGTAATCTCCTGCTATAGGCCAGACGCAATTACTTATCTTTAGCCACCTGAGTGCTGCTTTTCACTGGTTCTGGATGGCCGAGTAGTCTCTCTGCTGCTGGTCCCCTCCCAGTGTGGAAAATGCCTCCCAAGTGCCACTGCTCACCTCACTGTGCACAGGAGCTGATCCGGCCTGAAGGGCTCTGGCTCCTGCCGGGTCAGGTCTGGCACTTCTTATTGCTTTTAAATCGTCTCTCCCTCCCCCTGCCACTCAGTACGATTCCTCAGCTTTGCCTTTGATGTCCAGGGCTCCTAGATTGTCATATACAATCTATTCACTTGTTTTTTCAGGTCTTTGTTGTAAGAGGGACCACAGGAAGTATCTGACTACTCTGCCATCTTGGCCACCCTCTGGGTTTTCCCCTCTGTGAATTGTCATTTGTGTCTTTGTCCATTTTTCTTTTCCTTTATTTATTTCTTGTTAATATGTATAAGTTCACTGTATGCTAGCAATGTTAATGTTTTCTCTGTTATTTCTCTCGTCTATTGTTTGTCTTGTGACTTTGTTTATTGTATCTTTTACCCCTTAATATATTTTAGATTTTATACAGTCAAATATGTCCATTTTCTTTATAGCTTCTAAATTGCCACTTTAGTTAAAAATATCACCTGGAATCCAATGATATACACATATTCCTAGATTTTTAGCCAATACTTTAATCGTTTTTTTATAATAAAATCTTTCAATCATCTGAAAATTTCTTTTATATATTCCACCTTCTTTCCATTATTGCAATGCCTTTGTCATATTTTATGTTCCTGTATATACTTGTGTAACTAATTGATGTAAGTTCTTATTAAAAACTTTATTTCACCTAAAACACAACAAAATTTTTTAAAAAAGAACTTTACCTGCCTCCAAACATTACAGAACTGTGTAAGAATCACTATGGAAGTGGATGCTAGTGAGAACAGTTACTAAATTCTCTAGTGCCAACTTGAAAGGAGAAATTCTTGGCCATTCCCCTGGGGTGAAAGAGACAACACAAGTTTGACTGATGTTAACAACAAAAGATATCAAAGGTGGCACTGAACTTCAAGAAGTGACCTGTTAGGGAAATGCAAAGCTTGTGCAGAGGGAAGGAGGGTATTTAACTTGTCCCACTCAACTCCCTTCCCACATGACTGGAGGTGCCTAGTCCATCTTCCACCCACTCCACTAAGTTGAGATCTGGCTATAGTCACATGTCTGGAATAAAATGATCTTAACTGAAGGAGCATCCCAGGTTCTTGTGGCACAGAAATAAAAAGCCAGAAAAAGACAGCAAAGCAGAAAAAGACACATTAGTAGCAGCCTGCATTCTCAACTTTTGGTAATGTAATTTTCCATGCATTTCCTTTAGTCAAATGAATCTGTCTATGTTTTGAACCAATTTACCTGAAACATTCCTCCTATAGGAGAGCGGCCCCTGCGGGGGCCCTAGCAGTAAGAGGCTGTGGAGTGGCCCAAACATGAGCCTGGTGAGGAGTTCAAGGCCAATCACCCATTCCAGGAAACAGTGCAAGTGGAGGCCCCTGTAGCCCCACAAAGAAACCACTAATGCACAGTCATGGGAAAGCAAGCATTGGATAGCTGCCACAGAGAAGGAATCCATGGCCAGGAAGAGATAAGAAGTAGCCAATAGAAAGGGCCAGGGACTTCTCCATCACAGCCTGAGGCTGTTCACATGAGGAAAAGGCTGCTCAGCCCGGAAGAGAGTCAAAGGAGAGGTCCTTTATTCTCTTCCACCTCTCAGCCCAACATCAGAGGGGTGAAGGGAATAAAACATGAAAGAGCAGCACAGTCCACCTTCACTGGAGCCATTGGAGTCTTCATGCTGGGTAGGGGTAGAGGGAAGAGCTTTGGCTCTAAAATGATAATTCAATTTTAAAATGAGCAAATGAATAGTTGGAACAAAAGTATTTGGATTACTGAAAGGATAACCTGTGACCCAGTGGAAAAGAGAGGGTTAATTAAGCAAAGCAGTTAGCAAATTGTAAAAAAATTAAAATCATTTCATGTTTACACCCCATGACTTGAAACACTCCATCAAACCAATACTTTTTGGACTCTTCTAGACTGTTATGTTCCATACTGTCTTAATTCCATGCTAATACTATACTGTTTTGCGTTAGAATAGCTTTAGACTAAGTTTTATGTCATAAAAAATCCAATCTTAATATTCTTTTTCAAAATGCTGTTGAGAATTCTTATATGTTTGTTCTCTATAACGCATTTTTTCTGGTTCAAGAAAATAGGTTTCTGATTGGAACTGCATTGGAAAGTTTGGCATTTTAAGGCATTCTGTTTTCCTACACAAGAATGTTGTATGCCTGTCTCTTTATTCAATCCTATATTTGTTATTTTAAAAGCATTTCTAAACAATATTTTAAAAATATGTGTTTGTTTTTCTCTTAAAGATCTTCCACTTTCTTATTAAATTAATTGCTAAATATTTTATGGTTTATGTTTTTCTATTTAGAGAAAAATTTTCCGTATAGGGAAAAGTTACTGACTTTTTAAATATTTACCTAATAGCCAACAATGTATATAATTTATTGATTGATTTTTAAAAGTATTATTATCAAAAGCACAAATGCACTTGCTTATTTCCTCACCAACCTTCAATCCTTGCTCATAAAATACATATATATTTAATTTGTTAGATCTTCTGGTAGAGAGCTCCATATTCTAAATAATATGCTTTACAATTTGCTTCTTGAGCTGTGAATTTTAGACATTATCTCTTGATTTTTTAGGTCAGATGAAGATTTAGTTCTTATTAGACACCACCTACCCCCAACCTTTCAGGTTAAGTATACCAATATTTTACTTAAATAAGTAATCAAAGTTAGCATTGTTTTGCTTAAGTAAATATGGGCATTGCTGAGCCAAGTATTATACCATGATTTTATTTAACTTACAAGTCTTCATTTTACTTGCAATTTCTAATCTTTATTCTTTGTTGTTGTTACACTATTTGCCATCATAAGGTACTCCTTTGAGGGTGATCTGTTTATTCTCTCTGTGAGCTAGTGGCTTTTTCTCTTATCCCAGGTTGTGTATTTTTTCCCATTCATTATGGTGGATGTTTTTGTGTCTCTTTCAACCTAGAAGCTTGTTTCTTTTATCCATAAGGAATGCCTTCAATTTATTTCTTAGACAATTTTCTCTATGTACTCTTTCTGAATTTGCAGTTAGTAAGATTTCAATACCCTATTTTGATCCTCTATATCACTATCCTTTCTCCCTTTCCTTTTTTAATCTCTTTGGCTTTTTAATCTGTTTCCTAGGAAATTGCTTTAACTTCATCTTCCTACTCTTCTGTTTTTTTGTTTCTTACTTTAGCATTTTTTTTTTTCATTTTTCACATCCCATTCCTGTTTCCTGATTGTTGTTCTTCCATAGTTTTTCATTAGATTTTTATTGTAGACACTGCCTATATGAATCACTTTGAGAATACTTTTTTTGTTTGTTTCAAACTTCTTACAGATTTAATTAATCATCTCTGTTTCCTTCAGGGTAATTTTTTTTCCTGATTGTTTGGTCTCTTTTTTATGTGAGATATTTTTCTCAAATATCTGATGATCATGCAGTCTTACATCGTTAGGCGTGACAGACCTAATTTAATTCTCTGTGTTTTTGGACAGAACTTGTTGACAAAGAAACTTTGTTTTAAGATACAATGTTTTAGGGTAAACTGGCCAGGCATTTCTTAGAGAACCTCATTACTCAAAATATAGGGTATGAAGGACTATTCCCAAAAGTCATCCAGGTCATGGAAAGAAGAAATATCTGATCTCTTGCACAGAAATGGGGGGAGGATACCTTTCTCAAAAAGTTTTAAGTTTTGTATCTGATAACATACTTCAATTTTTCTCCTCTTTTAATTTATTGATGCAATAAATTATATTGAGAAATTCCCTGAATTTAATACCTAAATCATTACAAGAATATAAGCTCCATGAGAATAAGAACGTTGTTTTGGTCATTGTTAAATTCCAAACACCTGGTAAGGAATGTGGTACAAAGTAGACACTTACTAAATACTGCTGAATGAATGAATAAATGAATTTTGTTAAATGAATGGTTGAGTGAATGTATATTATTGTCATTATACCCTATAAGATATAAATATTTAGAATCTTACTTAGAATTACATCCACTCCTCAATTATTGACATGGTTAGGTTTCAAAGACCAGGTCATTGTGTCAAAATTGGCATTGTATGAAATGGAGGATGACCACCTCAGACCACAAAATGGAAGGTGACTGCCAAATGACACAATTTCCAAATTACATAATTACATAACTTCCAAACCACTGAGAATCATGGCCCAGCCTAGTTGACCTGAACCATCACAGCTACTATTACTCTCACCTCACACCTTGGCATTCATTACTGCCAGATGTACATCATTAATGTGTAAAATAGTTGGATAGTAAATTTTTTACTATTGTCATAAATGGGAAATGTCAAATAACAAGATAGTCAATAAATGAGGAGTAGGTTTATTATACTTATATTCATATGTGATGACTCTCTATACACTGGGGCACACATTTTATCACTTACTGAACTTAGGTTTACACTGGCTTCAGTAAATGGCTTCAAGAACTTTCTGTCTTTCTTCTATGGGGAGCACATAATAAATAGTATCCTTTGCCCCATCAGTTCTCCAAGGATACAAGCTCACCAATCAAATCTGCTATTCTTGCCTAGAAATTATGTTTTGCACACTGCTCTCAATTTTTATATGGCTTCTTATCACAAAGAAGAGATTTGCAAAATTTCTATTTATTATATTAAATATAAAGGTACTGATTTTTCGGTTTCTCATTTCACAGTACAGAGATTTCAGAAGAAAATGTAGTTTTAAGAATTACATTTGTTTTTCTTATTATTAAAGAATGTACACTATCAACAGAAATTCCAAAACTATCAGACAAAATATAGAAAAATAATGAAATTGAAAATACCTATAATTACCCCTCTCCCCAAAACAATTTATCATTAACAATTTGATACAGATTCTTCATATTATTTTACATGAACATACACATACACATGACTTTGAAATAAGTTTTACTTTAGGGGTAATTTAGCCTTCTCCTGACAAAACAAATAATGAAAATCTCTGCACAAAGCTATGAATTAATAGAAAACTCCATGAAACTCACCTCTATCCACTCTTGTTCTTATATTTATTTTAGACTGCCATGCTTTTCAGAACTTTTTCTAAATTGGCTCAGAAATTTTTAGAAATAATAAGATTACAATCAGAGAGGTAGGGCCAAGATGGCAGAGTTGTCAGGTGCTTCAGGTGGTCCCTCTTAAAACAAGACCAAAAAACACAATGAATCAATTATATATGACAATCTAGGAGCTCTGAACATCAAAGACAAAGTTGAGAAGTCAGACTGAGTGGCGGGGGAGGGAGAGACAGTTCAGAAGCAGCGAGGAAGTGCCAGATCTAACCTGGCTGGCACCGTACAGGCTAGATCATTTCGTACACGTGGACTGAGGCAAGCAGCAGCCCTCAGGATGTGTTTTCCACGCTGGGAGAAATCGAGCGAAGGAGAGTCTGCACAAGCTTCTGGAGCCAGGGGGAAGCAGTGCTGAATCTGCGAAAGTTAAGTGCAAGAACCTAACCTACCAAACGGGATCAGAATAACCCTTCTTCCTCTAGAAAATGCCTCTCTTCCCCTCACCTGCCCCCTCCTTCTCCTATTCCAGTCTGGCAGTGTTCGGGGGTTGTCGCACCCCCTATGGCAGAAGTGGGACCCTTCAGGTGCTGAACTAGTCTTCCAGCATTGGGGAGGGAACAAATAAACAAACGAACTAACAGGAAAAAAGAAACTGCCAAGAAACCTAAGCCGGGAACTCGGGACAGGCACTGCTCCTTTGCCTAGGCACAGACACAAGGGGTCCACAGACTTGGAATGCCTTTCACCCCTGCCTAGACCTGTGCAGGCCCATTCAACAGCACAGGCCCTCTTTAGTATAGTACAACAGGGTATACACCTGAAGCCTATTTTCAACTGCAACAGCTAAGGGGGAGTGGCAGATTCATGACATTTGACACTGCCCTGACCATTAAGCAGGGTCCTCACCTATCCACATTAGGGGCCTGAAGACTGGTGGCTCCACCCCCTCCACCTAGCCACTCATGACAGGGTTCTGAGAATAAGTGGTGCCTCCCAGTCCTTAGAGTCAACAACATTGGGTGCCCAAAGTTTGGCTGCAAAATCCACGCACCTACAAGCTCTAGGGGAGAGAAACATGCCTTCCACCTGGGCACTCAGGGGCAGCTATCAGCCTTCTTCCTTGCTCAACACGTAACCCCCTACTGCAGCCAGATAATGTGCCTGCTCCAATCATCCCTACATAGCCCTGCCTGTCTAGGACTGTAGGTGACAGCCTGCACCACACACTTGGTGATCGACAACCTGGACAGCTGAGCTGAATCCACACAAGAAAAGTAAATGGACTCCTGGGCTCATATAACTAGTAGCAGCTCTAACTACCTGGTGACAGGACATGAGAGCTTCAAAGACACCACTAATGAAAGCAGTTCACACACCCAGCATACTTGGACATACCAAAACAAAACAAGAAGCTAGGACACAGTAAGAAAACATACAGTAAATAAATATAACTTATTGATGGCTCAGAGACAACAGTCAATATCAAATCACATAAAGAAGAAGACCATGATGGCTCCAGCAAGTGACCAAAACAAGGAACCAAAAAACCTCCAGAAGGAAGGGAAGGTCTTGAAATTACTGGAAGTAGAGTTGAAAAGGTTTAATATACAGAGCTCTTATAAGAGATCAGGATGGCGATCAGGCAAAAGTCAGACCAAGTCAAGGAACACAAAGACAAAGCAATAGAGGAACTTAGGAGAGCTACACAAGACCAAAATGACAAATTTAACAGACTGCTAGAATCTACAGAGAGATAGCAAAATAGAAATCCAAAAGATTAACAATAAAATTTCAGAAATAGAAAACTCAATAGAAAGTCATAGGAGAAGAATTGAGGCTATGAAAGTCAGAATTAGTGAGATTGAAGATAAAGCACTTGACACCAATTTATTTGAGGAAAACTCAGATACAAGAATTTTTAAAAATGAAGAAACCCTAAGAATTATGTGGGACTCTATCAAGAGGAATAACCTACAAGTGATTGGAGTACCAGAACGGGGGGTATAACAGAAAATACAAAGAGAATTGTTGAAAATTGATTGGCAGAAAACTTCCCTGATATCATTAAAGATGACAAGGTATCTATCCAAGAACCTCATTGAACCCCACACAAGGTGGATTCCAAAAGAAAGACACCAAGACATATTATAGTCAAACTTGCAAAAATCAAAATAAAGAATTTTAAGAGTGGCTAGGGATTAAATGAAAGGTCTCCTACAAAGGAGTGTCAATAAGATTAAGCTCGGACTACTCAGCAGCAACCATGCAGGCAAGAAGGCAATGGGATGACATACATAAAGCCTCGAAGGAAAAAAAAAAAAAAAAGCCAGTCAAAAATTATATATCCAGCAAAACTGTCTCTCAAATATGAAAGTGAAATTAGTGCATTTCCAGATAAACAGACGTTAAGGGAATTTGTAAAAACCAAACCAAAATTACAAGAAATACTAAAGGGAGTCCTTCAGCTAGAGAATCAATAACATCAGATAACAACCCAAGACAAGAACACAGGACAGAACAACTAGATACCAACACAGATAAGGAAATCACAAAAATAAGTCAAAGCCAAAACACTGAAAATAGGGAAACAGAGACATCAATATGTAATAGATGACAACATTAAACAAAAGAAAGAGTAGGTAGTGTAGTCATAGAAAGTTTGTATGGAGAGGAAGTTAATATCAAGATGTAAAAGACTAGTTTAAACTTAGAAAAATAGAGGTAAATTTTAACGTAACCACAAAGGAAACTAACAAACATACATATCAAAATAAAAAAGAAGAAAAACATAGACTCAGCAAATACAAAAACAACAATGAAAAAGATTAAAAGAAAATAAAGAAAAATTACTCAGCACAGAAAATTAAGTGGAACAATGAAACTGTGAACATCACAAAAGAAAATCAAAATGACAGCACTACACTCATACCTATCAATAACTACACTGAATGTAAATGGACTAAATGCACCAATAAAGAGACAGAGAGTGGCAGAATGGATAAAAAAAAAAAAAGATCCATCTATATGCAGCCAACAAGAGACACACCTGTGACTCAAAGACACACAAAAAAAATAAAATTCAAAGAATGGAAAAAAAAAATCAGGCAGAAAACAATCAAAAACGAGGAGTGGCAAAATCTAAGACAAAATAGACGTTAAAGCAAAATCCACCACAAAGGATAAGGAAGGACACTATACAATGATTAAAGGTTCAATACGTCAGTAAGACATAATCATAATAAAGATTTACACACCCAACAACAAGTCTTCAAAATACATAAAATTTAACAGCATAGAAATGAGAAATAGTTCCACAATAGTAGTAGGAGACTTCAACACACCACTTTTGATGAAGGGCAGAACATGCAGAAAGAAGCTCTATAAAGACACGGAATATCTAAATTCCACAATCAACCCACTTGATCTCATAGACATATACAGAACACTCCACCCAACAGCAGCCAAGTATACTTTCTTTCAAAATGCCCATGGAACATTCTCCAGAATAGACCATATTAGGCCACAAAGCAAGCCTTAACAGAATCCAAAACATCAAAATATTGCAAGCATCTTTTCTGACCATAAAGCCATAAAAGTAGAAATCAATAACAGAAAAAATAAGGGAAAAAAAATCAGACACATGGAAACTGAACAACACCTTGCTTAAAAACTACTGGGTTATAAACCAAACTAAGGATGGAATAAAGAAATTCATAGAATCAAATGAAAATGAAAAAACGTTCTACCAGAACCTTTAGGATACAGCAAAAGCAGTGCTCAGAGGTCAATTTATAGCAACTAACGCGCACATGTAAAAAGAAGAGAGGGCCAAAATGAAAACATTAACCATACAACACGAACAAATAGAAAGAGAGCAGCAAAAGAAAACGATGGACACCAGAAGAAAGGAAATAATAAAGATTAGAGCAGAAATAAACGAAATAGAGAACAGAAAAAAAAATTGAAAGAGTTAACAAGACCAAAAACTGGTTCTTTAAAAAGATCAACAAAATCAATAAACCACTGGCCAAACTGACAAAAGAAAACAGGAGAGGAAGCACATAACCCTTGTAAGAAATGAGATGGGTGCTATCGCAACAGACCCAACTGAAATTAAAAGAATCATAACAGGATACAATGAAAAATTGTACTCTAACAAATTTGAAAGCCTAGAGGAAATGGACAAATTTCTAGAAACTCACTACCTACTTAAACTAACACAAACAGAGCTAGAACAACTAAATAAACCCATAACAAAAGAAGAGATTGAAAAGGTAATTAAAAATCTCCCAACAAAAAAAGCCCTGGCCCAGATACCTTCACTGGAGAATTCAACGAGACTTTCAGAGAAGAGTTAACACCACTACTACTAAAGGAATTTAAGAGCATAGAAAATGATGGAATACCCCCAACCTCATTCTATGAAGCCAGCATAACCGTGGTAGCAAAACCAGGTAAAGACACTACAAAAAACAGAAAATTATAGACAAATATCCCTCAGAAATGCAGAAATCCTCAACAAAAATCTAGCCAATAGAATTCAGCAACATATCAAAAAAAAAAAAAAAATTCACCATGACCAAGTGGGATTTATACCAGGTACGCAGGGGTGCTTTAACATTAGAAAAACAATCAAAGTTAACCATCACATAAATCAAACAAAAGACAAGAACAACATGATCTTATCAATCAATGCAGAAGAGACATTCGACAAAGTTCAACACCCATTCATGATAAAAACTCTCAAAAACAATAGGAATAGAAGGGAAATTCCTCAATATAATTCAGGGCATTTACACAAAGCCAACAGCCAATATCATCCTAAATGGAGAGCCTTTGAAAGCATTCCCCTTGAGAACGGGAACCAGACAAGGATGCCCTCTATCACCACTATTATTCAACATTGTGCTGAATGTCCTAGCCAGAGCAATTAGGCTAGAAAAAGAAATAAAGTGCATCTACATTGGCAGGAAAGAAGTCAAAGTATCTCTATTTGCAGATGGTATGATCTTATACACAGAAAACCCCAAAGAATCCACAAGAAAACTACTGGAACTAATAGAAGATTTCAGCAAAGTTTCAGGATACAATATAAACATACAAAACTCAGTTGGATTCCTTGACACCAACAAAGAGAACCTTGAAGAGGAAATCACCAAATCAATACCATTTACAATAGCCCCAAAGAAGATAAAATACTTAGGAATAAATCAAACCAGAGATGTAAAAGATCTATACACAGAAAACTACAAGAAACTACTGCAAGAAACTAAAAGAGACCTGCATAAGTGGAAAAATATACCTTGCTCATGGATAGGTAGACTCAACATAGCAAAAATATCAGTTCTACCCATAGCAATCTACAGATAGAATGCAATCTGGATCCAAATTCCAGTGGCATTTTTTAATGAGATGGAGAAACAAATCACCCACTTCATAGGGAAAGGGAAGAGGCCCCAAGTAAATAAAGCATTACTCAAGAAGAAGAACAAAGTGGGAGGCCTCACACTGCCTGATTTGAGAACCTATTATACCACCACGGTAGTCAAAACAGCCTGGTATTGTTACAACAACAGATACATAGACCAATGGAACAGAGTTGAGAATCCAGATATAAGCTCATCCACCTATGAGCAGCTAATATTTGACAAAGGCCCTAAGTCCATTAACTGGGGAAAAGACAGTCTCTTTAACAAATGGTGCTGGCATAACTGGATATCCATCTGCAAAAAACTGAAACAAGACCCATATGTCACATCGTGCACAAAAACTAACTCAAAATGGATCAAAGACTTAAATATAAAATTGAAAATGATATAGATCATGGAAGAAAAAATAGGGACAACACTAAGAGCCCTAATACATGGCATAAACACCATACGAACCATAAGTAACAACGCACAAGCAACAGAAGAGAGACAAGATAAATGACGGCTCCTAAAAATCAAACACTTATGCTCATCAAAAGACTTCACCAACAGAGTAAAAAGACAACCTACAGACTGGGGAAAAAATTTTGGCTATGACAAATCCGATCAGCGTCTAATCTGTAAACTCTACAAGATACTGCAAAACCTCAACAACTAAAAGACTAATAACCCAATTAAAAAATGGGCAAAGGATATGAACAGGCACTTCACCAATGAAGATATTCAGGCAGTTGACAAACACCTGAAGAAAGGCTCATGATCATTAGCCATTAGAGAAATGCAGATCAAAACTACAGTGAGATATCATCTCACCCCAACAAGGTTAGCCCTAATCCAAAAAACACAGAATAAATGCTGGAGAGGTTGTGGAGAGACTGGAACACTTATACACTGTTGGTGGGAATGTAAAATGGTATAACCACTTTGGAAATCGATTTGGCACTTCCTTAAAAAGCTAGAAATAGAAGTACAGTATGCTCTAGCTATCCCGCTCCTTGGAATATATCCTAGAGAAATAAGAGCCATCAGACGAATAGATATATGCACACCCATGTTCATTGCAGCACTGTTCTCAATAGCAAAAAGATGGAAACAACCTAGGTGCCCATTAACAGATGAATGGATAAACAAATTATGGTATATCCACACAATGGAATATTTAGAAACAATAAAGAACAATGATGAAGCCGTGAAACATCGTATAACATGGTGGAAGCTGGAACTTATTATACTGAGTGAATTTAATCAGTCACAGAAGGACAAATACTGTATAAGACCACTATTATAAGAACCCAGAAAAGGTTTAAACACAGAGGAAAACATTCTTTGATGGTTACGGGGTGGGGGAGGTAGGGTGAGGGTTATTTACTAACTAGATAGTAGGTAAGAATCATCTTAGGTGAAGGGAAGGACAGCACACTCTACAGAGGAAGTCAGCACAAATGGACTAAACCAAAGCTAAGAAGTTTCCTCAATACTATCAAATACTTTGAGAGACAGAGTAGTAGGGGTAGGGGTCGGGGGACCATTCTTCAAGGCGGCATCTAGGTCAATTAGCATTACAAAGCTTATTAAGAAAATGTTCTGCATCCTGCTTTGGTGAGTGGCATCTGAGGTCTTAAAAGCTTGCAAGTCATCATCTAAGATGCATCAATTGGTCCCAACCATCTGGAGTAAAGAGAACAAAGGACACCAAATCTAGAAATAGAAGTACCGTACGATCCAGTTATCCTGCTCCTTGGAATATATCCTAGAGAAATAAGAGCCATCACACGAATAGATATATGCTCACCCATGTTCATTGCAGCACTGTTCACAATAGCAAAAAGATGGAAACCACCTAGATGCCCATCAACGGACGAATGGATAAATTATGGTATATCCACACAATGGAATTCTACACAAGGATAAAGAACAAAGATGAAGCTGTGAAACATCGTATAACATGGAGAAAGCTGGAACTTATTTTTTTGATGGTTACGACAGTGGGGAGGGAGGGTGAGGGTTATTTACTAACTACATAGTAGGTAAGAATCATCTTAGGCGAAGGGAAGGGCAGCACACACTACAGGGGAAGTCAGCACAACAGGATGAAACCAAAGCTAAGAAGTATCCTGAATACAATCAAGCACTCTGAGAGACAGAGTAGCAGGGGTAGGGGTCTGGAGACCATGCTTTCAGGGGACATCTAGGTCAATTGGCATAACAAAGCTTATTAAGAAAATGTTCTGTATCCTACTTTGGTGAGTGGCGTCTGGGGTCTTAAAAGCTTGCAAGTGGCCATCTAAGATGCATCAATTGGTCCCAACTACCTGGAGTAAAGGAGAATGAAGAACACCAGAGACACAGGGAAAGTACTGGCCCGGACAGAAAGGGCCACATAAACCAGAGACTTCATCAGCCTGAGACTATAAGAACTAGATGATGCCCATCTACCACCAATGAACCTCCTGACAGGAAACAAAACAGAGAGTCCCTGATGGAGCAGCAGAAAGATGGGGTGCAGAACTCAAATTCTGGTAAGAAGACCAGACTTAATTGTCTGACTGAGACTGGAGGAACCCTGGAAAGCATGGCCCCTGGATTCTCTATCATCCCAGAACTAAAACAATTTCCGAGGCCAACTCTTCAGACAGGGAGTGGACTGGACTGTGGGACATAAAGTGATACTCATGAAGAGTGTGCCTCTTAGCTCAAGTAGATACAGGAGACCAAAGGGCAACTTCTTTCCAGAGCTGACACGGGAAGGCAGAGAGGGTTAGGAGCTGGTTGAATGGTCATGGGGAATCAGGGGTGGAAAGGAGGAGTGTGCTCTCACAGAATGTGGTGAGCAGTTAGGGTCGCATAACAATGTATATATAAAATTTTGTATGGGAGACTAACTTGAAATGTAAACTTCACTTAAACTACAGCAATTAAAAAAAAAAAGTAAGAGTGGACAGTGGTATGCATAGTTCACTATCGCAGAGGCTACAGAGGAACAAAACTATGCAGATTACTGAAAATGTCATTATCACTGAAGGGAACTTGCCCATATACCTTTCATTTTCCATGATTCCTCTTTATTTCTTAGTTTTATTACTTTTTCATTTTTTTCAGAGGTCCTCTCTCTAGGTCTTATGAATTAGCTGAGACAATAATTATTTATTCAAAATAAATATTTAATGTATGTACATAGTAAAAACAACTTCAGATAGTTTAAAAGAATATACAATTAAAAATAAATTCCAAATTTTGGTTAAACATGGAAACTTGAGCATATATGTTTATCCTCCCCCTTTGTGAAGCCTCAGCAAAATGACACTAAAGACACTTACTTAAAAAGGCAAAAATCCTTGAGTAGGTTATTGTTGTTGTTGTTAGGTGCTCTCGAGCCAGTTCCAACTCATAGCGACCCTACGTACAACCGGACAAACACTGGCTGGTCCTGCGCGATCCTCACAATTGTTGCTAGGTTTGAGCCCATTGTTGCAGCAACTATATCAATACATCTCTTTGAGGATCTTCCTCTTTTTCACTGACCCTCTACTTTACCAAGCATGGTGTCCTTCTCCAGGGACTGGTCCCTCCTGATAACATGTCCAAAGTACTTAAGTCAAAGTCTTGCCATCCTCACTTCTAAGGAGCATTCTGGCTGTATTTCTTTCAAGACAAATTTGTTCACTCCTACGGGAGTCCACAGTATATTCAATATTCTTTGCCAACACCATAATTCAAAGGCATCAGTTCTTCTTAAGTCTTCTTTATTCATTGTCCAGCTTTCGCATGCATATGAGGGCATTGAAAATACCATGGCTTGGGTCAGGCACACCTCAGTCCTCAGGGTGACATCTTTGCTTTTTAACACTTGAAAGAGGTCTTTTGCAGCAGATTTGCCCAATGCAATGTGTCATTTGATTTCTTGACTGCTGCTTCCATGGGCTTTGATTGTGGATCCAAGTAAAATGAAATCCTTTACAGTTTCAATATTTTTTCCATTTATCATGATGTTGCTTACTGGTCCAGTTATGAGGATTTTTTTTTTTTTTTTTACATTGAGGTGTTATCCATACTGAAGGCTGTAGTCTTTGATCTGCATCAGTAAGTACTTCAAGTACTATTCACATTCAGCAAGCAAGGTTATGTCATCTGCATATCACAGGTTGTTAATGAGTCTTCCTCCAATCCTGATGCCAGGTTCTTCTTCATATAGTCCGGTTTCTCAGGTTATTTGCTCAGCATACAAATTGAATAAGTATGGTGAAAGTATACAACCTTGACACACACTTTTCCTGATTTTAAACCATACAGTATCTCCTTGTTCTGTTTGAAAGACTGCCTCTTGTTCTATTTACAGTTCCCACATGAGCACAATAGTTTTTTAGAATTCTGGTTCATTGTATTGTTCTCCATAATTTGTTATTATCTACACAGTTAAATGCTTTTGTATAGTCAATAAAATACAGGTAAACATCTTTCTGGTATTCTCTGCTTTCAGCCAAGATTCATCTGACATCAGCAATGATATCTATCCTTAGTTTCATGTTCTTTTCTGAGTCAGGCTTGAATTTCTGGCAGTTCCCTGTCAATGCACTGCTGCAACCACTTTTGAATGATCTTCAGCAAAATTTTACTTGTGTGTGATATTAGTGATATAGTTCAAGAATTTCTGTGTTCTGTTGGATCACCTTTCTTTGGTATGGGTACAAATATGGATCTCTTCATGTTGATTGACTAGGTAGCTGTCTTCCAATATTGTTGACATAGATAAGTGACCACTTCCAGGGTTGCATCTGTTTGTTGAAAAATCTCACCTGGTATTCTGTCAATTCCTGGAGCCTTGTTTTTTTTATCAATGCCTTCGGTGCAGCTTGAACTTTTTCCTTTAGTATGAATGGTTATTGATCATAAACTACTTCCTGAAATGATTGAATGATGACCAATTCTTTTTGGTACAGTGACTCTGTGTATTCCTTCCATCTCTTTTGATGCTTCTTGCTCTTTCAATTTTTTGCCTGTAGAATCCTTCAATATTGCAACTTGAGGCTTGAATTTTTTCTTGAGTTCTTTTAGCTTGAGAAATGCTGAGTCTGTTCTTCCCTTTTGGTTTTGTAACTCCAGCTTTTTGCACACTTCATTATAATACTTTGTCTTCTTGAGCCCCGCTTTGAAATCTTCTGCTCAGTTCTTTTACTTCATCATTTCTTCCACTTGCTTTAGCTACTTTATGTTCAAGAGAAATTTCAGAGTCTCTTCTGACAACCATTTTGGTCTTTTCCTTCTTTCCTGTCCTTTTAATGACCTTTTGCTTTCTTTATGTATGATGTCCTTGGTGTCATCCCACAACTTGTCTGTTCTTCGGTCATTAGTGTTTAATGCATCAAATCTGCTCTAGAGATGGTGTCTAAATTTAGATGGAGTATACTCAGGTTGTACTTTTGCTTTCATGGACTTGTTTTAATTTTCTTCAGCTACAACTTGAACTTGCATATGAGCAATTGATGGCCTGCTCGGCAGTCGGCCCCTGGCCTTGTACTGATAATATTAAGCTTCACTATTGTCCTTCTCTCTGGACGCCAGTAATTCTGAGGACGTAGGTGAAGTGTCAAATCAAAAATTAGGGACTATATGAGTTTCTATGTTCTGAATTGTGAGACCTTCAGCTCCTGTCTTCTACTCAGTTTTTGTTTAGATTTCTCTTATATATGGGAATAGGGTTACTAGAATATTCTTTTCTTTGAAAATCTGCTATAAAAATAGCCTTTCTATAGCCTACAAGGCTCACAAGTTTCAATCAGCTTTTTATTACACAGCTTAAAAATAAGCAGTCAGAGATCATCAAACTGTTCAGTTAATGCTCTAATGGTGATGGATTGAATTGTGTTCCCACAAAATATCTGTCAACTTGGCTAGGCCATGATTCCCAGCATTGTGTGACTGTCCACTATTTTGTCATCTTATGTGATTTTTCTATGTGTTATAAATCCTACCTCAATGATGTTAATGAGGTGGGATTAGCGGCAGTTATGTTAATGATGCAGGACTCAATCTACAAGATTAGGTTTTGTCTAAATCCAATCTCTTTTGAGATTAATAAGAGAGAATTGAGCAGACAGACATGGGGACCTCATACCACCAAGAAACAAGAGCCAGGAGAGTAGCACATCCTTTGGACCCAGCGTCCTTGATCTGAGAAGCTCCTGGACTGGAGAAGATTGACAAGGTCCTTCCCCCAGAGTCAACAGAGAGAGAAAGCCTTCCCCTGGAGTTGCCACCCTGAATTCAGACTTCTAGCCTCCTAGACTGTGAAAGAATAAATTTCTCTTTGTTAAAGCCATCCACTTGTGGTATTTCTATTATAGCAACACTAGATGACTAAGACAAATGGGAACAATAAAAACAAAAAGAAAAGAAAAACCAAAAACCAAACATTGAAACAAACAACAACAAAGGCCCAGAAAATTACTCAAAGGAGTCAGAGGCAACACAAGTGGCAGAGGAAAGTAAAACCTACACAAAAGCATACGGAGGGATCAGAAAGCAGTGAGAAGAGTTCCATAAAAAGGAATTTTGCATTGAACTAGTAGAAACTTTCAGAACATAAAAACTATGATAGCGGTTGGGGGGAGGGGTGTGAAGGGGTAGGGAGTGAGGAGAAGAGAATGAGGATAAAACCAACAATAATATCATCCAGAACTAGGACAAAAAATAACATACGATGGAAAAGTTAAGAAATCCAAGCTATTCAATGTGCATAATAGCAATTTCAGAAGAAGAGAACATAAAAAATAGAAGGAACAAAATTCAGAAATAAATCATTCAAGAATATTTCTCAGAGCTGAATGATGTTTCCAGATTGAAAGGGTGCACTAAATGCTCAGGACAGTATATCATTATAAAGTTGCAGTACACCAGATGAAAAAATATCCCTCAAACTTCCACCAAAAAACCCAAACCAGTTGCTGTTGAGTTGATTCTGACTCATAGCAAACCCAAGTGTTTCAGAGCAGAACTGTACTCCATAGGATTTTCAATAGCTGTAATCTTTTGGAAGAAGATCACAAGACCAAACTTGTAAGGCGTCTTTGGTTGGATTCTTTCTGTTAGTAGCCAAATGCTTAACCATTTGTGCCACCCATGGACTCCCCCAAATTCCTAGAGAGCAGAAAATCACAATACCGTTGGTATTCTCAGCAGGAGAGCAGAAACCTAGGGGATAGTGGAGCAATATTTCCAAAGGAAAAATGCAATACTAAATATGGATATTCTACTTTACCTCCTGGGACTGAGAGAACCTCTCGTCTTGTTTGAGGGTTTGAGTGTGGATTAAGGATAAGCATACAAGAAATAAGAAAGGCAAGAATAAAATGAAATGAAATAAAAATGAGGTAATTATTTACTTATTATGTATTAAAAATTATTATATATTAAAAATAGAAAGATGTGGTTCAACCAAATACCTTTTAGTGATGTACATCACTGAAAATCAAGTAAGATTGCTAGCTCTCCCGTCCTAATGGAGTTTACATTTTAATAAAGGGATTACTCCATGTTAACCACTATTATAAGCCTTTAACATTCATGAAAGATCACTAGGTGGCGCAAATGGTTTGCACTCGACTGCTAACCTAAATGTTGGTGATTCGAGCTCACCCAGCAATGGGAAGGAAGAAAAGCCCTGGTGATCTGCTTCTGTTGAAATTACAGTCAAGAAAACCCTATGGAGCAGCTCTACTCTGTAACAGTGTCGCCATGAGTTGGAATCAGAATCAACTTGACAGCAACTAACACAATGATAACCACAACGTGCATGATATCATTTAATTCTTTCACAAACGGCTATATAAGCATTACTATGTATATTGTATAAATGAGGACATTGAGGGACAGAACATTTCAGCCACTTATTCAAAATTATATAGGTAGTAAGCAGAGCCAGGATTCAAAGGTAGTTCCTCAAAGCACATCTGTTAAGTATGAATTTTCAGAACTTCTATAGATGCATATAGATCACGTTGCCAGTAGTGAGGAGGAAGCTGAAGGAGAAATTAATCAGAAGTTTTGAGGAACTATAGATCTAACTCTAAGATGGCCTTGCTGACAGTTCCCCTCACACCTACAGCATGGTTTTATGAGCATTGTGAATACTAATCTGGTCTCTGATGAGCTGGGTAATCAAGCTGAGTATCCCTTTCATGTATCAGTTTCATATAACTGAGAAAGATATAGAAGAATGAACACAGACTGCCTTGAGGGCAGCCCTGGGCAGTGCGCTTGATAGAGGAAGAATGGAGACACATGTGAGAGCCTCCTAGGTGCTTTCTGGTTTAATTTTTGTTGTGAGTTATTGGAGAGATTTAGTGAGCTTAATACCAAAAGTCTAGGAAGGTCGGAGGAGGGGAGAAATTAGCTATTTTCTAATTTATGTGGATTTTATTGTCGGGATTTAAGACTGGATGACCAGCCTCTTAGGTATGGCATTTGCATTTCTGAAAAGGACCAAGTGACTTAGAGCCTTCAGTCTCTGAGGGAAGAGAGCCACCCCTTTCACTGCAGTTCAACAGTGAGACTCTTTTAACAACAAACAGGGCCCTGGGAGAGGCCTCATTTCTCTGATAATCATGACTTAAAGACAAAAAGTCCATGAGAAAATAAGCAGCAATTCTCAATGTCACCATCAAGCACAGTTCCCTCCACATCACAGCTTCCCAACCCAGTGATTTAACCTCTACATCTCTGCAGCAAAAGACTTGTGCTCCCCAAGCCCCTGCAGCCCACTCCCAGCTATACCCCTTGTGCATGGAAGCTTAGACTATGGGTAAGAGACATTTTAAAGAGGCTCATACTTTACTGGAATCTGTGTATAGAAACTCAAGGTGGAAAAACATAGTCACTCTATTACCTGTTGTATTGTATTGGCTTTTCTCAGCCCAGAAGCATGAGACACTTTTATGCTGGTGAGGCCAAGCCTGGTATGTAATCCTCAAACCTTAAAAAGACTTGAGTATCTTTTCTATCTTTCAGAGTGTTTGGTTAGCAGCTGAACTCTTAACCACTACCCCACCAGGGTTTCTGTTCTTGATTACACGTTAGACACAAAAATCTTTTTAATTTCCCACCTTGACTTTCACCAACCATATTGGTCTTTTTTTTTTATTTCTAGAGTGTATCTGCATATTTTGTCTCAAAGTCTTTGCTCATATTTTTCCACTGCCTGGAATTCTGACATGGATCTTTGCCTCTACACTCTTTTTCAAAGACTACCTCAAATCCCACCTCCTCTATAAGCTCTTCCATGACCATTTTAACCTACAATAATATATTTCCTAGTATTGCTCATACTATCTATTTAGCCTGGCAAAATATTAGACTAATCAGTATTAAGGACCATTCAGTCCCCTTTCTTGTTTTGAACTTTTTCTGTTCTACTATTTTATTTTGTTATATCCTACAAGGCATTTCAGGCAGTTAATAAAAATACATATAGAATAGAATATATAATGAGGAAATTAACGTAAATTGAAAATAAAATTGGGAGGGAAATACAGTAAGGAATAAATTTCACTCACAGGAATGCATTACTCTACTAAACTATGAAATTACTAAAAGTAGGACAAAAGTTGAATCTAAGGTTCCTAGTCATCAAAGCAAAAAAAAAAAAAAAAAAAGCATATTTTCTGCTGATGCTGAATAAAAATCATATTGTTAGAAGCATAGATTTCCTGCTGTTGAGAACCAAGAGTTTTCACAAAGAAGACCCTGTATACTGTTGACAGTACCATTAAGTGTGTCAATATTTCTGAAAAATTATTTGTCAACATCAAGTGCCTTAAAATATTCATAATATTTGTTTAATTCTATTATGGGTAATATAGCCTTAGGAAATATTTTTAAAAAGTTCATAAAAATGTTCATGGCAATATAATACAAAATACAAAAACATTGAGAAAGAACCTTATTATTCAAAAATTTGTGAATGGATAAATATAATAACCCTGTATTAATATGAGAGAATTTTTCCTTAAAATAATCAGAATTTTGAAATGTTTTCTATGACATAGAAAATATATATATATTTGATATAATGATTAATAAAAAAGAAAAAAGTTATTAAATTGTTTTTAGTATTATCCCAATGATGTCTCTATATATATGAAAAGCTGGAATTTTAATAGTGAATTTCTTTAGTTTTGGGAATTGTGAGTAAAATTGGTTATTTTTTATTTACTTACATATTTTAAAATTCAGCTTGTATTAGGCATAAAATTTGAAAAAAAATACTAAAGTAGTAAGGAGAACTCTGTCCATACTATGATTATGCCATTAATATGTTTATAATTATTTACTCCTTCTGTGTATATATTTTCATTATAACTAGATTTTAAACTACTTGATGGCAAGCTTGCTGTATTGTACATTCCTCATTATTCAACACTATCTAGTAAAGTTATAGGCCCATAGCTGGTGCTGAACTAATATATGTAGATTGAGCAAACTTTATGCCAGGAGATCATTTAAATAATCTTACATTTCCACTGAGGATCTACCCGTACAGAGGCTCGATGGACCCTCAGTACAATGAAAATAGGTGTGTGGTTTTGGATGAGGATAAAGTGCTTGACTTATATTTTAAGGTATTCTAATAGCTAGCAATGAGGAACTCATGATATTACATTGTTTCTCCATTTTAAAGGAAAATAGAATTTCCATTTTTTATTTGAGAAGAGGACTATCATAGGGCTAAGTGATCAGCAAAGACTTAATTGCAACTAACAAAAACAACAACGAGAAGCCATAGAATTTAGTAAGAATTGTTTACATTTGTTTTCAACACTTCGCTGGGCATGTTTTAAACTGTTTTAGTTTCCTCGAGCCAAAAAAACCAAACTTATTGTCTTTAATTCTGACTCATGGCGACCCCATGTGTTACAGAGTAGAACTTCTTAGGAGGGTTTTTTTTTTTTTTTTTTGCTATAATCTTTATGGAAGCAGATTACCAGGCCTCTTTACACCACTCAGGGGCCTTTCTAGTTTACGAGTGCTGCCATAACAAATTACCACAAACTCAAATCCAAATCCGTTGTCTTGGAGTCGATTCCAACTCACAGCGACCCTATAGGACAGAGTAGAACTGCCCCATAGGGTTTCCAACAAGCACCTGGTGGATTCGAACTGCCAACCTTTTGGTCAGCAGCCGTAGCACTTAACCACTACACCACCCGTGTTTCAAAAGATTGTCTCAACTTGAAGCAAGAGAAATTCATTCTCTCACAGTTCTGGAGGCGAGAAATCCCAAAACCAAGGCGTCGGCCCAGCTGGTTTCTTCTGGAGGCTCTGAGGAAGAATGTGCTTCCTGCTTTTCTTCTGACTTCTGGTGGTTGCTGACACTCCTTGTCATTCCTTGACTTGTAGCAGCATCATTCCAATCTCTGCCTCTGTCCTCACATGGCAGTTTTCCCTATGTGTCTTTTTAAATTTCCCTCACATTACAAGGACACCAGTCCTTGGATTTAGGGTCCACCCTAATCCAGTACGGCCTTATTTTAACTTGATTACATTTGCAAATATCTATTTCCAAATAAGGGTCACATTCTCAGGATTTGGGTGGACTTGATTTTTGGGAGGACACTGTTCAACCTATCCACCACTTGTCTATCAGTTTGCCATACCATGGAAGCTTTCATATTTGGAAAGTACTCAAAATACGACTAGGGAAGAGTTACCTCCACAAACTAGAGTTGCCCTTAATGACATGGAAGGAGTACTGTTTCTGGCAGCTTCATTTGCTGATATGGCACCACTCAAAATGAGAAGAAACAGTTGCAAACATCAACTAATAATCAGAAGGTCAAATGTATGAAGCATGAATCTAGGAAAATTGAAAGTTGTCAAAAATGAAATGGAACACTTGAAAATTGACATTAGTGAGTTGAAATGGACTGGTATTGACCATTTTGAATGTAACAATCATATGGTCTACTATGACAAGAATGACAAATTGAAGAGGAATGGTGTTGCATTCATTGTCAAAAAAAAAAAAAAATCAAGATCTATCCTGAAGTACGATGCTGTAAGTGATAGGACAATATCTATATGCCTACAAGGAAGATCGGATAATATGACTATTATCCAAGTTTCCGCACCAACCTCTAATGCCAAAGATGAAGAAACTGAAAATTTTTACCAACTTCTGCGGTCTGAAATTGATCAAAAATGCAGTCAAGATGCACTGGTAATTAATGGTGATTGGAATGCAGAAGTTAGAAACTTAAGAAGAAGGATCAGAATTTAGAAAACATGGCCTAGGTGGAAAGAAAACAACATCAGAAACCTAATGACAGAATTTTGCAAGACCAATGATCTATACATTAGAAATATCTTTTCTCAACAAAATAAGCTCTGACTACATCTGTGGAAACTATGGAGAGGCTCAATATCATCACTCAGAACAAGGCCAGGGCTGACTGCAGAACAGATCATCAATGTCTCATCAGCAAGTTCAAGTTGTAGCTGAAGAAAATCAGAACAAGTCTATGAGAGCCAAAGTACAACCTTCAGTATATTTTAGAGACCACCTCAAGAATAGATATGACACACTGAGCACTAATGACTGAAGACCAGAAGGGTTGTGGGATGACATCAAGGCCATCATACATGAAGAAAGCAAAAGGTAGTTAAAAAGACAGGAAAGAAAGAAAAGACCCAAATGGACGTCAGAGAGACTCTGAAACTTCTTTTGAACATAAAGTAGCTAAAGCAAATGAAAGAAATGATGAAGTAAAAGAGCTGAACAGAAGACTTTAAGGGGCAGCTTGAGAAGACAAAGTAAAGTATTATAATGAAATATGCTGGAGTTAGAAAACCAAAAGGGAAGAACACACTTGGCATATATTAAGCTGAAAGAATTGAAGAAAAAATTCAAACATCTAGTTGCAATATTGAAGAATTCTATGGGCAAAAAATTGAAAGACGTAGGAAGCATCAAAAGAAGATAGAAGGAAAACAGAGTCACTGTACCAAAAAGAATTGGTCAATGTTCAACCATTTCAGGAGGTAGCATATGACTAAGAACCGATGATATTAAAGGAAGAAGTTCAAGCTGTACTGAAGGCATTGGTGAAAAAACAAGACTACAAGAATTGATGGAATACCAGTTTAGATGTTTCAACAATTGGATGCAGCATTGGAAGTGCTCACTCATCTATACAAGAAATTTGGAAGACAGCTACCTGGTCAACTGACTGGAAGAGCTCCATATTTGTGCCCATCCCAAAGAAAGGTAATCCAACTGAATGTGGAAATTGTAGAACAATATCATTAATATCACTCACAAATCAAATTTGGTTGATCATTCAAAAGTGGTTGCAGCAGTACATCGGTAGAGAACTGCCAGAAATTCAAGTTGGATTCAGAAGAAGATGTGGAACAAGGGATATTATTGATGATGTCAGATGGATCCTGGCTGAAAGTAGAGAATACCAGAAAGATGTTTACTTGCATTTCATTGACTATACAAAGGCATTCGACAGTGTGGATCATAACAAATTATGGATAACATTGAAAGAATGGGAATTCCAGGAAGTTTAATTGCGCTCATGAGGAATCTGTACATAGATCAAGAAGCAGTCGTTTAAACAGAACAAGGGGATACTGTGTGGTTTAAAGTCAAGAAAGATGTGCATCTGGCTTGTATCCTTTTACCATACTTATTCAATCTGTACGCTGAGCAAATAATTCGAGAAGGTGGACTACATGAAGAAGAATGGGGCATCAAGATTGGAGGAAGACTTATTAACAACCTGCAATATGCAGATGACACAACCTTGATTGCCGAAAGAGGACTTGAAGCACTTACTGATAAAGTACAAAGACGGTAGCCTTCAGTATGGATTACTCCTCAACCTAAAGAAAACAAAAATCCTCACAAATGGACCATAAGCAACATCATGTAAACAGAGAAAATATTGAAGTTGTCAAGGATTTCATTTTACTTGGATCCACAATCAATGCCTATTGAAGCAATAGTCAAGAAATCAAACGACATAGTACACTGGGCAAATCTGCAGCAAAATACCTCTTTAACGTGTTAAAAAGCAAAAATGTCACTCTGAGGATTAAGGTGCACCTGACCCAAGCCATGGTATTTTCAATTGCCTGATATGCATGCAAAATCTGGACAATGAATAAGGAAGACTGAGGAAGAATTGATGCCTTTGAATTACAGTGTTGGCGAAGAATATTGAATATATCATGGACTGCCATAACAATGAAGAGATACAGCCAGAATGCTCCTTAGAAGCAAGGATGGTAAGACTTAGTCTCATGTACTTCGGACATGTTATAAGGTGGGACCGGTCCCTGGAGAAGAACATCATTTTTGGTAAAGAAGAGGGTCAGCGAAAAAGAGAAAGACCCTTAACGAGATGGATTGACACAGTGGCTGCAACAATGGGCTCAAGCATAGCAATAATTATGAGAATGGCACAGAACCAGGAAGTGTTTCATCCTGTTGTACATAGAGTCGCTATGAGTCGGAATAGTCTCAGTGGCACCTAACAACAAAACTACCTATACTTGAATATCTGACCAGACATCTTACTAAACAAGACATATTGTTGTTGTTGGACAATGGCTGGCATGTCAATTTTACTCATAGCAATCCCATGTGACAGAGTAGAACTGCTCCATTTGGTTTTCCAGCCTGTAATCTTTATAGGAGCAGATTGCTAGGTCTTTCTCCTGTGGAGCCACTGGGTGGGTTTGAACCTCCAACCTTTCAGCTAACCATTTAAACCTCGTGCTAGCAGGGCTCAAGAGAACGATCTCATTGAGATTTTAACTTGGATAGCTGGATTCAGAGTCTAGAGTGCTTACCATTACACCATGGAACCAGCTTAGGAGCCCTGGTGGTCTAACTGTTAAGTGCTCGGTGCTAAGCAAAAAGTTGGCAGTTCAAACCCACCTAGCTTCTCTGCAGGAGAAAGATGTGGAGGTCTGCTTCCGTAAAGATTACAGACAAGAAAACTCTGTGAGGCTACTCTGTCAAATGGGGTCTATATGAGTCGGAATTGACTCCATGGCACCCAACTACATTACCTATACTTTCAGTTAGCCATTTAGTATAACCAGAAAGGATACTAATGAGGAGACATATCAGTTTAGGTCTGGGAGAGTTCACATGGGGCCTTCATCATCCTGGGGATATGCCACACCCTCTTCAGTGTATGGATATTCTTACCAATCCAGGAAGCCTCAAAAGAGGAGGTTCATTGTGACCTCTTAGTCATTGGGACTTCATGCATTTGCATGACTCAGTGAATGTGTGTGAGTGACTTCATTATGTCTCATCCTTCCTGAGGCCTCTTGCAAGGGTGGGGCCAGTGTAGCACCTATCATTTGCACATGTTTAAGAGTGTCCTGCATATTTTAGAAAAAAAGACATCTTGATTGCTAGAGAAATTCCAAGGGTTATTTTCAGAAACCTGAGACAAAGAGGAAACCTATTTCTTTGTCCCACACACTAATTAAGAACTATAAAAGGGAAGGGGCTCTTGAAAATGCAATATTCAACTAAATTGACAGAATAATCCATCACAGAAAACCAAGAGCCGTTATAAACAGAAAGGAAGTCTCAACCTCCTGTATATCATACTCGCCCAATCCAGTGATTCCTCAAAAAAATTTTTTCATGCATTCAATGAGAATTACTCAGTAATCTATAATATATATCTGAACAGGTGGAGTGGTTGGAGCTCCAGCTTCAAGCAGTATACCTCACCTCACTGCCATTGAGATTCTTATATCCCATCTTATCAGTAGTAATTACACATTGCCAAGGAAAAAGGGCTGGAATAGAACTGATAAAACAATTTGTGGTCTGGAAAGATTTCATACAGTATTGTCTTGAAAAACAATTAAAATAAATATTAATATTACCCTAAAACATAACTCTAGTCTGACTTTGGAGTTTCTGTTGAAACTGCACATAGATAATTCTTTCAAAAGAGGCCAATGCCTATGGCAAACATTTTGTACTAATTAATCTAGACCATTGTTTGATCTGAAGGTGACTTTTAGGAGACCAGTATTCAAGGCTCACGGTTCAAGATCATCTCAGGGCAATAGCTTGAGTGGGTCATCTCAATTTCCTTGGATTCCACAAGAATTAAAACTGTTTCTCTCTGGAGAGAGGCCCCGATCTGCATTTCCCCACAATCTCTTTCTTTTATCATCTCGTTTAGCTTCTGTAAATGAGAGGCATTTGAGTGAGATTAGGAAAGTAGAAGAGAAGGAGAAGCCATGACTCTTCTGCAGGGCTGTGGTCAGGCACCAGAAGTGGCTTTGTTTGACTTCTGAGTTTTCTCCTAAAAATAACCCATTTTGGCGTTGCAGGCAGTTGGATTCATTATACTTCAAGATTTCCTATAATTAGTCTTTTTCATCTTTGCTTCATCTGCCGTTTCAATGGTTGTATGCCTAATTTCCTGTATTAACTTTCTTTTTCTTAAAATATTTGGATTTGTTTGTGGTATTTTGACTGATTTTTGATTAATACAGCTGGGTAAATCCAAGTTTCTGAAGCACAGCTTCTGAGCCCTTGACGACTATCCCTCTGAATAAAATTTATTATGAGCTAGGAATTAGCGTAAGCAACTTCTGTCATTGATCACATAATCCTGAAATATTCCACTCAAACCTATTGCTACAATTGCTCAACAACATTCATCTCATTATGAACGCACAGTGGGGACAATAGATGCCCTCAGAGGAATGGAGAGTTGCTACAACACAAGGAACAAGGTTGACTGAAAAATTAAGGGAAATCATGGAAAGTGTGATTGCTCATTCTATATTTCTGCTTACACTTCAGGTTAAGAGTAGGTTAGACGGTCCCTAGGTGGTGAAAATTGTTTTACTTTCTTTTTTTTTTCTTAAAAAAACAGAAGTTTATTCTCTCATAGTTCTGGAAATCAGAAGTCCAAAATCGAGACTTCAACAGGGCTGCACACCCTAGAGAGGCTCTAGGAGAGAATCTGTTCCTTGCCTCTTCCAGCTCCTTGCCTCTTCCAGGCTGCGGAAATGTCCAATACCTCAAGCAGATTGTTTGCTCTGCCTGGAAACTACATTAGAATCCTAGTTCCTTTGCTTGGCCTGCCCATGTAAAAAGCCTGGTGATGCATGAAGTTACATGTAAACCCCATTACACCTGAGTAGTTTGACTAAGAATGTCGCTGACGATGTAACTTGTATGAACTCCCTACTGTAAACCCCTTAAAAATAACATTTCCCCTGGCCTCAGCAGAGCAGTCTTGACAGCAACATCTGGGATTGATTCCTTTCCTTGTGCAATGAAATAAAGGACACTTTTCTGCTCTCTCACCTCGGTCTCTCATTTATTGGCCAATATGAGTCACTCCAAGCAGAACCTGAAGTTTCCACCAGGCAACAGTGGTTGTTGGTATTCTTTAGCTTGTGGTCACATCTCTGTCTGCTCTGTCTTCACATTGCCTTCTGTTTTCTCTGCTTTTCACTTATGAGGATACTTGTGATTGCATTAAGGGCTCACCCGGATAATCCAGAATAAGCATCTTCTCTCAAGATCCTCAGTTTAATCACATCTTTTGTCATATGAGGTAATATTTACTCTTTTGCCATGTAAGGTCACTTTTACAGATTCTGGCTATTAGGAAATGGACATAGCCTTTTGGGGGCCACTGTTCAGCCTCCTACAGGGTGTCAAAGAATGTCAATCATACACTGTAACTATAAGCTTCTCAATTGTTTTCTCTTATCTTCTGCCTTGTCCCAAGCTCTCTGTGCTCCCAAAACATGGATTATTTGCTATTGTTTGAAACTATATTCTTTCAACCCTGCCTCTACCTTCACTATGTCTTCCCCCTGTAATGTATTCCATCCTCTCTTTACAGCTGGCTCTGCCCACTTCCTAATTAGTCCTCAAGACCCTTCTCAAGGCAATTCCAGAAGCCCTTACTAATTCCAAAGGATAACTTAATTGTGTTCTTTATTTTTTTTTTATTTTTTTAATTTTATTGTTGTACTTTAAGTGAAAGTTTCCAATTCAAGTTAGTCTGTCATACAAAAATTTATACATACATTGTCATGTGACCCTAATTGGTCTCCCTATACTATGACAGCACACTCCTCCTTTTCCACCACTGATTTCCTGTGTCCATTCAACCAGCTCCTGACCCTCTCTGCCTTCTCATCTCACCTCTGGACAGAAGCTGCCCATTTAGTCTCACATATCTACTTGAGCTAAGAAGCACACTCTTTACAAGTATGATTTTATGTCCCATAGTCCAGTCTAATTTTGACTGAAGAGTTGGCCTCGGGAATGGTTTTAGTGTTGGGTTGCCAGAGAGTCCAGGAGCCATGCTTTCTGAGGTTCCTCCAGTCTCAATCACACCATTAAGTCTGGTCTTTTTACTAGAATTTTCTTACCACAATAACGCGGATTGGAGCTGCCTGCCACAATAGCCAATTCTGAGACGGGGTGAGGTGAGCAGCATGAGGTTTATTATATCACATATAGGAGATGGGGGGAATACATTGCTCCAAAAAACCTGTCTCCCCAACTGGAGATCAGCTGAAGGCTTTTATAGGGACAGGATTATAGGTTTTAGAAGTTTGTGTTAGTTCCCCCTTGAGGTGGTCACGTCTCAGAAGAGTTAATCCTTTACTGGTATTCTTGGGGGTTATCTGGCAACATCCTGGTTTTCTTGTCACAAGATGGGTACTTTGTTCAATTTTTCATCCTTAGATCATTATCACTTGTTTTCCACTCTCCAAGGAGGAACATCAGTTAATCTTAAACTTTTTGTAGACACTGGAACTGGAGGGAAAGACAAGATCATGGGACAATGTGGCAGTTAGCAATGGGGAGTAAATAATAGTGAGCTGGGCCTATGCAGCCTCTTCCAGTCCCCCCTTTTACTGGAAGTTTCTCAATCTTGGGAAGCAGTGCGTCGCTTCTCTTCTGGCTACTTCCTGCTGGTTAGGGGCATCGGCTGGGATAAGAAACCTCCTGATATCGACTAGGGGTCATAGGTGGGGGTTGGGTGAGTTAGAGTGGAAATTGGCTGCATCTTGGTGAATTAGATGACATTAATCCTCAGAGCTTGAAAAGGGGTGTCCTGACTTACCAGGGTAAAAATTTTCCTAGCCTTAGGAGTATTTGTAGTTCCTTTTGTTAATATTCTCATAAAACAGGGAACACAAAACAAACTAGAATAATCACTATTCTTAAGGTTCCCCTTTCAGGCTCTTCTACGGCCCACTTAACTGGACCTACTGGAGTCAGGGTTGAGACTACATATGGGAGGGTCAGAGTGTCCCCAGCTTGCAACGTCAGTGTCCCATTTGCCTGTAGGATCACCAGCACTTTTCTGTCCAGGTCTCCTGGAAAAATAGAAAGATACAGGGAAATAAGGTCAAAATCATTATACTGTAAGCTTCTTAAACTTGTACTTCAGCCCCTGAATTGGAGTATAAGAGAATGGTGGCTCTTTGTTTTCTGCTCTGTTCTCTTGTTCTGGCAGGGCTACTTTTACTCTGGAGTGATGCATCCACACAGCTGCTCCTGTTAATTTCAGAGAGTGGGTGGTCAAGAGAACTTCAAAATGTCCCTCCCACTGAGGGGTGAGTTGATCTTCCAGGGGTTGATTCTTCAGGTTTTCAACAGGACCAGATCTCTGATCTCTGGGTTGGAACCTGTGGAGGGAAGTGTCAGAAGGAAAAGACAAATGAGAAGAAGCATACTGATATAACAGTGTTTATGAATGCTCTCAGAGAACGAACCCAGTCTCTTTTTTCTACCTTGGTCATCACCGAGGTGGGGGAAAGTCGACTTTTTCAGGAATGGTCTCCCCTATATTAATTCATAAGGGCTCAACCTGAGCCCACTTCAAGGGGCTACCAGGATTCTGAGCAGGGCAATGGGGAGAACTTGTATCTAAGTGGAGCTTGTCTCCTGGCAAAGTTTCACCAAGGTCTTTTTCAGAGTATGGTTCATCTTTTTGGTGTTTCCAGTCAATTGTGGTCCCAAGGCTGTGTAATTTTCAATTTATATCTAAAACCTTACTGACTTCTTCAGTGACTGTTCCCATAAAAGCTCTCCTATTGCCACTCTGTACTGAGATTGGAAGATCAAAATAGGGGATGATTTCTTTGAGTAATGCCTTGGTCACTTCTTGGACTCATTCAGTTCAATGAAGGAAAGCCTCCACCCACCCTGAGTAGGTGTCCACAAAAATCATAGATATTTAAAATTCCCAGTGTCCAGGGCATTATACCACTGCCACCTGAAGGGGATCATTGATTGCCTTCAGGAGTTCTAGGATTTCTGGTACATGTTTTATTTCTTTGTTGGCAGATGTCAGAAGTCTCCTTTCTTTCTACAAGGCATCATGTGAGTGAAGGACGAGATGAGCATATTTGTTATCAGTATACACAGTTGTGCGTCTTCCTACTCTTAGTCGCAGGGCCCGCCAGAGGGCTATGAGTTCAGCCTTTTGAGCCGAAGTGCCAACAGGAAGCAGAGCTGCCTCTAAGACCTCAGTTCGTGTCACCATCACATATCCTGTCTTGTGGCGTCCTTCATATAGAAAGCTACTGCCATCTGTATCCATTTCTATCTCTGGGTCAGTCAAGGGAACATCTGAGAGATCTGGTCTGTTAGAATAAACTTCAATTATCTCTAGGCAGTATTGTAAGGCAGCATCTTCAGAAATAGACAGCAATGTGGCAGGATTGAGGGAGGAGACAGCCTTCAGGAACAAGTTTCTGTTGTCTAACAAGATTGCCTGACAATTTCCCATCCATCCTGCCTTGAACCAAACACCCCCCTTTTGTTCCAAAACAGGCAAAACTGTATGTGGTGTGTTTACAATTACCTTTGGTCCAAGGGTGAATTTCTTGGCTTCCCGTAACAGGTCAGATGCTGTAGCCATGGCTCGAAGACAAGGGGGTCATCCCCAGACCATATTGTCCAGCTGTTTTGAAAAGTAGGCCATTAGTCACCTGGCTGGTTCCAGGGTTTGAGATAGTACCTCCACAGCAATTCCCTGTCTTAATATCAGTCCATTCAATGGCAAATAGAGGCTGACACTCAGAGTGTAGAGGAATACAAAAGAAGGCATCTTTCAAGCCCAGTACAGAAAACCAAGCACATCGACTGAGTATAGCAACCAAGAGGGTATATGGGTTTGGCACAATTGGATGAATGTCCTCTATTATTTGGTTGAGTTTTCTTAGGTCTTGAACAGACCAATATTCTCTTGTCCCCTCTTTTAACACCCAGTAAGATAGGGGTATTGAATGGAAACTGGCAAAATTTTAAAAGTCCAGTTTTTATGTATTGCTGCACCAATAGTGCAATCCCTTCCAAAGCTTCCTTGTGGAGGAGATATGGCCTCTGGTTTATAATAGGTGCGCCGGGTTTTAAATTAATTTTAACTGGTGCCACTGACTTGGCTCGCTCAGGCCTTTCTTATGCCCAGACCTCTGGATTCACCTTTTGTTGAATATGGAAAGGAATACCACTAAGTGTCACTATTTCTTCTTGCAACAGTGTCGCCTGCAAGGCCCATGCGTTTTCAGGCGGGATCTGTAGAAAATGGAAAGGAACAGCTCTGCCATCTTATTTGGGTTACTCTGATAAGCAGGATTGTGATTCTTTCAATTATACAAGTCGGAGGTAGCGAAAGGAGTATGTAACATTGTTCCTCCTTTGGCTGGATTTTTTCTCAGAGAAAATTGCCCTGCCCAAGCCCTGGCAGTACCCTCACTGAAAACAGTACCCTGACTGGTATGTGTCGGGGGGAAGATCATACCCAATAAAGTCAGACTCTTACTTCCTGATTCCCTTCCTTCATCAGTTTCTCCCAAGCTGGCCAGACTAGAATCAGGCTCAGCCCTTTCTGTGGGGGACTCTGCCGGCATTCTTTGACCCGACTGTCTGGCTTCTACCGCACCTTCCCTATATGGCGGGGGGAACCAAAGGCAGTTATAGGGGTTATTCCTTCTAAGAGGGGACCCTCCAGCGAGGATTCAGGAAACACTTTTGCCCTCAGCTTTTCCTGGAAAAGAACCTGGTTAGAGGGATTTAAAGTTTGATAGAGAGACATGAAAGCTTGAATATAGGGAAGTTTGTCCCATTTTTCCTACAAAACAAGGCAAGCTGAAAAATCGTGCCATAAGCCAAAGACCCATTTTGGAGACAATGTTTCTGGTCCCCCAGCTGGTATTGGGGCCATACATTGTTACATAAGCATATCATTTTCTTTCTTGTCATAGGCTCATAGCTATACCTCCTTCAGTTTGTTAGAATGCAGCCTGAAGATTTGGCTGGGATAGATAGGCCTCCCTCCATAACAGATGTTTGTTTAAGAATAAGCAGCATCAGAAACTGTTTTTCATGGGCCTCAACAGCAACTACATTTTGCAAAACCTCAGACTGAGTATTAATATGAATATAGTAACATTTATCTAGGCACAAACTGTTTCTTGAGAGACTAACAGGAAATGCTAATACTAATTCTATTTTGTAAAATTATAGCTCAAATTTCAGACACTTCTCTGGTTATGATAGTTACTACTTGGCTAAGTTTACCAAAAGAACTTCTAATTCAAGAATTACAATATCTAAACCCATTAGTTAGATACTTTAGGAGAAAGGAAAACGATTTCCTATATCCAGAAAGCAAGACTGTAAAACATCAGCAATATTCTTACATAAAACCCATAGTTTCCTTTCATTTTACTCAGTCTTATGTAGTTAATTTCTGTTCTACATGATTCTGGAACAGCCACAGTCTGTGAACTCATCAGCTTCTATAAAAGTTCTGGAAATCTTGATTGAGTCTAGTCACAGTCCTTTTAGCAAGTCCAACATAGTCCATCTTTTGGTTGAGATATTTTGGTTTGGTCAAATGTTTTCCGCAAATTAGCAAAGTAAAAACTTATCTGCAGGTGATAAAACTTAACATGGCCAGGAGGATGCAGAAGATGGCGCTCTAGGAAGAAACACCACGCTGTCCCTCCACAGCAAAGATCCGAAAAACTAAGCCTAACAGAGAATCAACAATCCTGAAACCCTAGAACACCAAATGAAGAGATAAAGAACTCAGCCAAACACCAAACGGAGTGAGAATACTAAAAGAGAACGGAGAGTGAGGAGAGACTCAGGCCGAGATTCCTTATCAGCTAACGCAGCGCGGATCCACCATCTTGGATTCCTATCGGAGACCAGCAAATGGGAGAGCAGCCTTGCAGAGCATCTGGTCGGAGACAGAACGACCGGTAAACTGCGGTGCGCTCTCTCCCACCACCCACCCCTCTCCGCCTCAGCTGGGGATCCCCTGCTTTCCGTGGCCGGGGTCCCTGGGCTGGGGGGCGCTGGTGCTTGAATTCCGTGCACCTGGGCTGGAGGCTTTCTGGGAGCCGTTTGCTGGCAGCTAGCGAACCTTTTTCTGCCTCCTCCCCCTCCTTTTGCCTGGGTGCCTGGTTCCGAGTGCCGTCTCTGCTCTCTCCTGCGGGGCTGTGGGGCTGCGTTCGGGCATGTGGCTGTTTCTAGATCTGGGCTCCCGTGCGGGTGGGATCCCGGGGCCTTTGTTCATTCGCCCCTCTGCTTTCCATGGCCGGAGTCCCTGAGCTGGGGGGCGCCGGTGCTTGGATTCTGCACGCCTGGGCTGGCGGCTTTCTGGGAGCCGTTTGCTGGCAGCTAGCGAACCTTTTTCTGCCTCCTCCCCCTCCTTTTGCCTGGGTGCCTGGTTCCGAGTGCCGTCTCTGCTCTCTCCTGTGGGGCTGTGGGGCTGCGTTCGGGCGTGTGGCTGTTTCTAGGTCTGGGCTCCCACGCGGGTGGGATCCCAGGGCCTTTGTTCGTTCACCCCTCTGCTTCCCGTGGCCACGGTCTCTTAACCCCGAGACTACCGGCTTCTTGGAATTCGCGCCCCTGAGAGGGGGCTCTCTGGGTCCCATTTATAGGCACTGACTGCTGGTGTTGCCCTTTTTTTTTTTTCCATTTTATTTTTCTTCCTTTTTTGATTAGTTTTGTCATCTTTTACCTCTTTTTCCCTTTTGTCTTTCTTCATTGCTTAATTTCTCGTCTCTCTATCTCTTCCTTCTCTTTCTGATCCCTGAATACCAGGTGATGTGTGCCTCTGTACCTTCTGGCCAGGCTGAGCTGTGAAAATTGAGACCGACTCCCCCAGACCTCATAGCTGCATCGGTGGGATCCCTGGGAACTTTGCAGTTCTTTAACTTTTCTGATTTTTATTTGGTCATTCTTTCCTTTTCTTTCTCTTCCCCCTTCTGGTTTCCTCCATCCCATAGTCTCTCATCTTTACTTTCCAACGACAAGCTCCCCTAGCATTCTTTTATGTTTGTATGCTTTTTGCTCCTCCTCCTCTCTCCTCTCTCCCATATCCAGCTTAGCTTTACAGATAACCATCTTCCCGCTGCACCCTACCTACCTGCACCATGCACTAGACATCACACCACCAAGCGGTGCAGGCACGCCCTATTGGAACCTGCCCAGCACTGACTACCGACCGTCCTGGTGGCTGCAGTGAGTGCCACAAGCGACCCGTCCCAGTGGCTCCTCCTCAGCTAGATCTGCCCAGCTGAACCACAAGAACGAAACAACAACAACAAAAAAATCTACAATCAATAAACGAGAGAAATATCTACTGAATGCCCCGAAAACAGCAAACAATATCAAAACATTTACAAAAACAAGACAAGATGGCCCCAATAGGTGTCCAAATTAAAACACCAGATAACTCTCCTGTGGAAGAAAATGCACTAGAAGTACCTGATATGGAACTCAAATCACTAATACTCGGAATTTTCCAAGAACTCAGGCAAAAAGCTGACAAACATGAGGAAAAAATAGACAAATTTATGGAAAATACAGACAAAAAATTGGAAGAATTCAGGAAGATGATGCAGGAACAAAATGCCAAAATAAATTCACAACTAGAAATTATACAAAAACAACAATTAGAAATCCAAAAGATAAACAACAAGATTTCAGAAATGGACGGTGTCATAGAAGGGCTGAGAAGTCGATTTTAAACCATGGAAGACAGGATCAGTGGAACTGAAGACAAACACTTGGATACAACTCTGTTTCAGGAAAACTCAGAAAAAAGAACAAAGAAAAATGAAGAGACCCTGAGAGTTATGTGGGACACAATTAAAAGCAAAAACTTACAAGTGATTGGCATACCAGAACAGGGGGAGAAAACAGAAAACCCAGAGAGGATCATTGACGAACTGCTGACAGAAAACTTTCCTAATATCATGAAAAATGAAAAGCTGGCCATCCAAGAAGCTCAACGAACCCCATATAGAAGAGACCCCAAAAGAAAATCACCAAGACATATCATATTCACACTCGCTAAAACTAAAGACAAACAAAGAATCCTGAGAGCAGCTCGTGAAAAACAAGAAGTCACATACAGAGGAGAAACAATAAGACTAAGCTCAGATTATTCAGCAGAAACCATGCAGGCAAGAAGGCAATGGGATGACATATATAAAATCTTGAAAGAAAAAAATTGTCAGCCAAGAATAATATATCCTGCAAAACTCTCATTCAGATTTGATGGTGAAATTAGGTCATTTCCAGATAAACAGAAACTAAAGCAATATGCAAAAGTCAAACCAAACTTACAAGAATTATTAAAGGGAGTTGTTCGATCTGAGGACAAACAGCTTCAGCCCTCAGGCAGGACCTAGGACCTAGGACGCAGGTTCACATGAACCAGATACCATTCTAGGAACTGAACTACAGAGGACTTTCCAAAAACAAAAGATATACAACAGGAATCAGAGAAATCAATCAAAGGATGACAACAACATCGAAACAATGAAAGAGGGAACAAATGGCATAGGTATAGAACCTTCTAAAGGAGAGGAAGGCAAGGCGATACCAAGTAACTGTAGACTGCTTCAAAATTATAAAGATAAGGGTAAAATTCATGGTAACCACAAAAAAAGTTAACAAACCAACTCATAAAAATAAAGACGAAAAACATAAAGTCTCAACAAAAACAAAACCTACAAAAACAAAAGAAATGAACACAAAATCCACAAACAAAAGTAACTCAGCACAAGAGAGCAACAAGAAAAAAGAAAACTTCAGCATAACAAAAAAAAGCACTACAAAATGACAGCAACAAACTCACATCTATCAATAATTACACTGAACGTAAATGGACTCAATGCACCCATAAAGAGACGGAGAGTGGCAGAATGGATAAGAAAAGAGGATCCATCAATTTGCTGTCTACAAGAGACACACCTTAGAAACAAAGATGTGAATTTATTAAAAATCAAAGGTTGGAAAAAAATATATCAAGCTAACAACTATCAAAAAAGAGCAGGAGTGGCAATTCTAATCTCAGATAAAATAGACTTTAAAATAAAATCTACCATAAAAGACAAAGAAGGACACTATATAATGATTAAGGGGATGATCCATCATGAAGACATAACCATAATAAATATCTATGCACCCAATGACAGGGCTCCAAAATACATTAAAAAAAACCCTAACAGCACTGAAAAGAGAAATTGACAGTTCCACAATAATAGTAGGAGACTTCAACACACCACTCTCAGTAAAGGAAAGAACAACTAAGAAGAAACTCAGCAAAGATACAGAAGACCTACAGGACACAATCAGCCAAATGGACCTCATAGACATATATAGAATAATCAATCCAACCGCTGCAAAGTACACATTCTTTTCCAATGCACATGGAACGTTCTCCAGAATAGACCACATCTTAGGCCACAGAGCAATCCTCAACAACATCCAAAATGCTGAGATAATTCACAGTGTCTTCTCTGACCACAATGCCATCAAGGTAGAAATTAACACTAGAAAGAGCAAGGAAAAAAAATCAGACACATGGAAACTGAATAATAATCTGCTTACACATCAATGGGTAATAGAAGATATCAGAGATGGAATTAAAAAATTCCTAGAATCAAATGAAAATGAAAACACATCATACTAAAACCTTTGGGACACAGCAAAGGCAGTCCTCAGAGGACAATTTATAGCAATAGATGCACATATCAAAAAAGAAGAAAGGGACAAAATCAAAACATCAACTACAGAACTCAAACAAATAGAAAGAGAACAACAAAAAAAGCCTACAACCACCGGAAGAAAGGAAATAGTAAAGATCAGAGCAGAAATAAAAGAAATACAGAACAGAAAAACAATAGAAAGAATCAACAAAACCAAAAGTTGGTTCTTTGAAAGAATCAACAAAATCGACAAACCACTGGCCAGACTGACAAAAGGAAAACAGCAGAGGGCACAAATAACCCAAATAAGAAATGAAATGGGGGACATTACAACAGACCCAACTGAAATAAAAAGGATTATAACAGAATATTATGAAAAACTATATTCCAACAAATTTGAAAACCCAGAGGAAATGGATAAATTTCTAGAAACATACGGCCTACCCAACCTACAACAAAGTGATATTGAAAATCTGAACAGACCCATAACAAGAGAAGAGATTGAAAAGGTAATAAAAAAACTCCCAACCAAAAAAAGCCCTGGCCCAGATGGCTTCACTGGAGAATTCTACAAAACATTTACAGAAGAGCTCGTACCAGTTCTACTCAAGTTATTTCAGAGCATAGAAGAGGAAGCAACACTTCCAAATTCATTCTATGAAGCCAGCATAACGCTGATACCAAAACCAGGCAAAGACATCACAAAAAAAGAAAATTACAGACCAATATCTCTCATGAATATAGATGCAAAAATTCTGAACAAAATTCTAGCCAATAGAATTCAGCATCATATCAAAAAAATAACACATCACAACCAAGTAGGATTCATACCAGGTATGCACGGGTGGTTTAACATTAGAAAATCCATCAACGTAATCCACCACATAAATAAAAGGAAAGAAAAAAATCACGTGATCATCTCAATTGACGCAGAAAAGGCATTTGACAAAGTCCAACACCCATTCCTGATAAAAACTCTCAATAAAATAGGTATAGAAGGGAAATTTCTCAACATAATAAAGGGCATCTATGCAAAACCAACAGCCAACATCATTCTTAATGGAGAGAGGCTGAAAACATTCCCCTTGAAAATAGGAACAAGACAAGGATGCCCTTTATCACCACTCCTATTTAACATTGTGCTGGAAGTTCTAGCTAGAGCAGTAAGGCAAGAGAAAGAAATAAAGGGCATCCAAATTGGTAATGAAGAAGTTAAACTCTCCGTTTGCAGATGATATGATACTATACATAGAAAACCCTAAAGACTCCACGAGAAATTTACTGGAACTAATAGAAAGATTCAGCAGAGTAGCAGGATACAAGATAAACATTCAAAAATCAGTTGGATTCCTATACACCAGTAAAGAGAACGATGAAAAGGAGATCAGGAAATCAATACTATTTTCAATAGCCCCTAAAAAGATAAAATACTTAGGAATAAATCTGACCAGGAATATAAAAGACCTATACAAAGAAAACTACAAAACACTGCTGCATGAAATCCAAAGGGATCTACATAAATGGAAAAACATACCATGCTCATGGATAGGCAGACTCAACATTGTGAAAATGGCAATTCTACCTAAAGCAATCTACAAATACAATGCAATCCCGATCCAAATACCAACAACATTCTTCAAAGAGATGGAAAAACTAATTATTAACTTTATATGGAAAGGGAAGAAACCCCGAATAAGTAAAGCACTACTGAAGAAGAAGAATAAAGTTGGAGGACTCACACTACCTGACTTGAGAACCTACTATACAGCTACAGTACTCAAAACAGCCTGGTACTGGTACAACAACAGAGACATTGACCAATGGAACAGAATTGAGAACTCAGATGTAAATCCATCCACCTACAGTCACCTGATTTTTGACAGGGGCCCAAAATACATCAAATGGGGAAAAGACAGTCTTTTTAACAAATGCTGCTGGCAAAACTGGATATCCATTTGTAGAAAAATGAAACAGGACCCATACCTCACACCATATACAAAAACTACTTCAAAATGGATCAAAGACCTAAATATAAAGCCTCAAACTATAAAATTCATAGAAGAAAAAATAGGACCAACACTTCAGGCCTTAATACATGGCATTAACAGGATACAAACCATAACCATCAACACACAAAACCCAACAGATAAACTAGATAACTGGGATCTTCTAAAAATCAAACATCTATGCTCTTCAAAAGACTTCACCAAAAGAGTAAAAAGAGAACCTATAGATTGGGAAAAAATTTTTGGACAGTACAAGTCAGACAAACGTCTAATCTCCATAATCTACAAGAAAATCCAACACCTCTACAACAAAAAGACAACCAATCCTATCAAAAAATGGGCAAAGGAAATGAACAGACACTTCACCAAGGAAGACATTCAAATTGCCAACAGACACATGAGGAAATGCTCGCGATCACTAGCCATTAGAGAAATGCAAATTAAAACCACAATGAGATACCATCTCACCCCGGCATTACTGGCACGAATCAAAAATACTGGAAATAACAAATGTTGGAGGGGCTGCGGGGAGACGGGAACTCTTATACACTGCTGGTGGGAATACAAAATGATACAACCATTTTGGAAAATGATATGGCGTTTCCTCAGAAAGCTAGAAATAGACATACCGTTTGATCCAGCAATCCCACTCCTAGGAATATATCCTAGAGAAATAAGAGTCATCACTCGAATAGACATATGCACACCTATGTTCATGGCAGCATTATTCACAATAGCAAAACGATGGAAACAACCTCGATGTCCAACAACAGATGAATGGATACACAAACTATGGTACATACACACAATGGAGTACTATGCAACGAGAAAAAACAACAATGAATCTGTGAACCATCTCATAACATGGATGAAACTGGAGGACATCATGCTGAGTGAAATAAGTAAATCACAAAAGGACAAATATTGTATGAGAACTCTATTGTAAAAACCCATGAAAAAATTCACATGCAAAATGTAACAATCCTTGTTGGTTACCAGGGATGGGGAGGGGAATACTAAATAGGTAATAGGTAAGTGGTAACTTGTGTGAGAGGTGAGATAGTACATAGTACAGGGGAAACTAACACAACCTGCACAAGGAAAGGTCATGGAGGCCCTATAGACACATCCAAACCCCCCGAGGGACTGAGTTGTTGGACGGAGGGCTCTGGGGACCATGATCTCAGGGAACATCTAGCTCAATTGGCATGACACTACTTATAAAGATAATGCTCTACATTCTACCTTGGTGAGTAGTGTCTGGGGTCTTAAAAGCCTATGAGCGGCCATCTAAGATACTCCACTGATCTCATCCCTTCGGGAACAAGGGAGAACGAAGAGAACAGGATACAAGGAAAAGATTAGTCCGAAGGACTAACGGTCCACAGCTACCAAGGCCTCCACGGGACTGAGTCCAGTACACCTGGATGGTGCCCAGCTACCACCAATGACTCCTCTGACCAGGATCACAACAGAGGGTTCTGGGCAGAGCTGGAGAAGGATGTAGAGCATAATTTTAACTCCCCAAAAAAAAAAAAAAGAAAAGAAAAGAAGACCAGATTTACTGGCCTAAAGAATACTAGAGAAACCTCAAGAGTGTGGCCCCCAGACACCCTTTCAGCTCAGAGGTGAAGTTACCTTCAAGGTTCGATGTTACGCCTGGGAATGGACAGCCCAGTAAAACTAAATGGGACTAACGAGGTACAGGAGTCCAGTGACAAGGGCCAGAAGGCAGAGGGAGAGTAGGAAACGGATGATAAGGAACACAAATTGAATAAGGACACTGTCGATGTATTGTGAGATTGTTGACCACTGCTATAGGGCAACATTTGTAGTAACTATTAAATGGGAGGCTGTTTCGTCCTGTAAGCCTTCATCTTGGGCGAGAATGGCAGCACAATTGGAAGAGCATAGTCAATATCACTTAAATGTGTAAGTAAAAAGTTTTGAAATGGTGTTTAAATAAAATAAAATAAAATAAAAAATAAATAAACAAATGAGACTAAAGAGGTACAATAGTCCACTGACAAGGTCCAGAAGATAGAAGGGGACAAGGAAGCCCCCTGGTGATAGGGAACACAAGGTGGAGTAAGGATATTCTTGATGTGCTGTGAGATTGTTAACCATTGTCATAGGGCAACATGTGTAGTAACTGTTAAATGAAAAACTATTTTGTTCTGTAAGCCTTCATCGTAAGTAAGAATAACAGCACAGTTGGAAGAGCGTAGTCAATGTCACTGAACTGTGAATGTAGAAATTTTTGAAATGGTGTATCTTTGGCCATCTGTAATTTTCATCAAAAAAAAAAAAAAAGGTTGAGAATTTAGAGGCTTAATACGTTGTGGGGTTGTTAACCAATGTCATAGAACAACATGTGTACTACTATTTCATGAGAAACTATTTGCTCTGTAAGCTTTCACCTGAAGTACAATAAAATATAAAAAATAAAAAAAAAAAACTTAACATGGCCATGATTAATTCATAAAAATAATACTCTTAATAGTGAAAGACCTGACAGAAATTAATTACAAGTGCAACGTAAAGGCCAAATAAAACCAGTTAAAAAAAACTTCATATAAAAATATTTCTAAATATAACCATTAAGTGTATTCAAAGAGCTTCAGGTGTAATACATAATAATTTTGAGACAAAATACCATATAGTCAGGATATACCAAGAATATACCAAGATTATCCAATCTCTAAATACCTGAATTATAATAAAAAAAACTTCATAGGTAAACGTGAATTCCCCAATCAAACCATTGGCTTTGATGATTATTTTAAATTAAAAAAGATAAAGTTGTAACCAAGTTAGCAATAAAGAAATAATAATATTATATGTCACTGTAAAACAATACCTAAGTTATTTAACTAAAGATCTTAAAGTAAAAAGCTTAACTTTCTTTTCTAAAAGCCATTCTGCTTAGTATTCAGACTCAGGAAACTTATTCTAATGAGAGGCCAAACCTTTATCTTTGAGGCAGATTACACAAAGAATAAATTAACCCTTTAACTAAGAAATCAAAGAAAGTGTTGTTATTTTAACAGCGAGAAAACCAATTCTTTGTTTCATATGCCACTTAACATTAAAACTCCTAAAAATCTCATAAATTAAATCATTAAACTTTAGTCAGATAAAACTTGACCATATCAAATAAATTTCTTTTTCAATAAACCTCTTAAATATTGTCTTTGTTGTATACATCTTATAGTGCGTCCCTTTAAATGGCAAAAATGAACACTCGTCATTAGCAGGCTTAAAAATATATATTTTATATATCTATATAATATATATATATTATATCTATTATATATATTATATCTATATTATATATATATATATATATGTCTGTCTATCCTTTCTCTTGTGGCATAAAAAGCCAAAGTATATAGGCTTAAATTACAACAAATATCTATTAACTCAATTTAACATCAGTAAGTTACCTAAAATGTATTGGGAATTATTTTAAGCCTGTATACCATAAAACATAACTGTTGTTGAAAGAAAGTGTGTTTAAACATTCCAAGTTTTTATTCATCTTTTAGTATTTCTCATATTTTTCCCAACTGAATTTTTACCCCTTAATGATTTTATTAACTGGCTTTGGAAATCACAAACTCTCTGTTTAATTGACCAATTCATTGATATGGATATAACTTTAAGCCTCTGACTACTTCTGGAAATATTTTGCCAGGCCATTTTAGGCGTGTCTTATTGTGATTTCTATTGTTTACCTTCTTAGAGTTCCCCTATAATAAAGAGAACTTGTTTACAATTATATTATCAGGATCCACTCAGTTTCTGATAACTATAGCAAAGCAGCAATTTTTCTTATCTTTTGTCTTAAAAGAGTCTCCATCTAACTGGAAAGGGTGTTTCAAGAGCTTCCTTTGAGCTAAGACATTTACCTATGTTTAAGTTGATGGAGGCATTTTGAAGGCTGTCTACCCAGTAAATACAAAATCTCTTTCAGTAAAAAAGGAGACAGGAAGGCCACATAAACTCACCAGACAATACCACATGAAAAAGGATACATGGATCCTAGTTTCTTAAGGTGTACATAGCAATTTTTTGGTAAGATCAACTCAATTAAATGGAAAAAACAGATTGTAGATAAAACTTATTAACTTGGGAGGCGGGGCCAAGATGGTGGAGTAGTCAGATGGCTTCCTATATCCCTCTTATGACAAAAACCTGGAAAAACAAGTGATCTGATTGTATATGAATATCTAGGAGCCCTGAACAAGGCAAAGTAGAGGAATCAGACAGAGTGGCTGGGGGAGAGGAAGATGGTTCGGAAGAAGCTAGGGGTGCCAGACTGACAGCAGAGGGAGCTGAAGCTCTTCAGCCCAACCGGCTTGGATGTACCCAGTGAAGCAGGCATACAGCTCTGCATGCATGCTCGGGAGGCAGTTTCCACGGAGAGATCTGGCAGCAGAGATTCTCCTTGGAGACTCCAAAACAGTGAAAAATAGCTCCCAAGTGGCTAAAGATAAGTACATGTGTGTGGCCTTTCACAGGAATTTTTTTTTAAAAAGCCCATTTGGGAAAAACCTCACTCACTTTCACCTCATCCTTCCCTGCTCTGCACCAGTTTGGCCAGCTTCCAAAGACTCTGAGTCCCCTGAGCTTGAAGTAGATCCCATAAGGCACCCTGACCCATTCTCCTGGCCTTGGAGCAGGAACAAATAAGCTACTGGCTCCCCTAATCCAGGAACTCAGGGTTTGCACAGCTCCTTTGCTAGGCACAGGCATAAGAAGTCCGCAGGCTCTGAGTGCCTTCCACCCCTGTATAGACTTGAGTGGACCCATCTCAACAGCATAAGCACTCACTACCACGGTACAACAAGGTAAACACCTTAAGTCTAACTTCAACTGTTTTAGCTGAGAAGTGGCAGAATTATGATGCTTGACACAGCCCTGCCCTTCAAGCAGGCAACTTTACCAGTCCATACCAGGGCCTTGAGGACTGGTGGCTCCACCTACGCCACCTAGTCACCTGTTACAGGAGTCCAAGAATAAGTGGTGCCCCCGAGTTTTTACAACCAACACAGTAGGGTGCTCATAGTCTGGGTGCAAAACTCACCCACCTACAGGCTCTAGGGAATAGGGACATGCTTTCCTTTCAGACTCTCAGGGGAAGCCGTTGGCCCCCTGCCTTGCTCAGTGCATGACCCACTACTGCAGGAAAATACCTGTGCCTACATCAATCACACATGTCTCTCTAAGACTGTAGGTGAGAGCCTGCACCACACACTTGGTGACCGACGGCCTGGACACCTGAGTTGAATCCATACAGGAAAATTTAACAGACTCCTGTGTGCACATACTTAATTACAGAACTAACTACCTGGTAGGACATTAGCGCTTCAAAGGAGCCAATAATCAAACTAGTGCACATGAGCAGCCTATTTGGGCATATCAAAACAAACCAAAACAAGAAGCTAGGACACACTAAACAAATATAAATTAAATTTTAATAAATTATTGATGGCTTGGAGACAACAGTCAATATAAAATCACATAAAGAGGCAGTCCATGATGACTTCAGCAAGCTCCCAAAATAAAGAATCAATAAATTCTCTGCAGGAAAAGAATATCTTGGAATTACCAGAGGCAGAATACAAAAGATTAATATACAGAACTCTTCTAGAAATTAGAAAGCAAATTTATTAAAGTGTAGAGATATCCAAAGAACATACAGACAAAGTAGTAGTGGAACTTAAAAACAGTTATTCAAGAACAAATGACAAATTTAATAGGCTGCAAGAATCCATAGAGAGACAGCAATCAGAAATCCAGAAGGTTAACAATAAAATTTCAGAATTAGATAACTTAATAGAAAGTCATAGAAGCAGAATTGAGGCAGAAGAAGTCAAAACTAGTGACTCTGAAGATAAAGCACTTGACGCCAACTTATTTGAGGAAAAATCAGATAAAATAATTAAAAAGAATGAAGAAACTCAGAGTTAAGAGGGACTCTATCAAGAGAAATAACTTATGAGTGATTGGAGTACCAGAACAGGAGTGGATAACAGAAATTACAGAGAAAATTGTTGAAGATTTGTTGACAGAAAACTTCCCTGATATCATAACAGATAAGAAGATATCTATCCAAGATGCTTATCAAACCCCACATAAGGTAGACCCCAAAAGAAAGTCACCAAGACATATTATAGTCAACCTTACCAAAACCAAAGATGAAGAGAGAAATTTAAGAGCAGCTAGGGATAAAAAAAAAGTCATTTACAAAGGAGAATCAATTAGAATAAGCTCAGACTACTCAGCAGAAACCATGCAGGCAAGAAGGCAATGTGATGACATATATAAAGCCTTGAAGGAAAAAAACTGCCAGCCAACAATTATATATCCAGCAAAAATATCAAATATGATGGTGAAATTAGGGCACTTCCAGATGAACAGAAGTTTAGGGAATTTGCAAAAAACCAAACCAAAATTACAAGAAATGCTAAAGGGAGTCCTCCAGTTAGAAAATCAATAACATCAGATAGCATTGCAAGACTAGAACACAGGACAGAGCAACAAGATATTAATTCAGATAGGGAAGTCAAAGATACATCAAAGCTAAAACAATGAAAATAGGGAAACAGAGATCTAAATATGTAAAAAGGGAAAACATTAAACCAAAAAAGAGGGACTTAAAAAATGCAGAAATAGATTTTTCATAAGGAGAGGAAGTCAAGGTGATATAAAGAAATAAAAGACTGGTATAAACTTAGAAAAATAGGGGTAAATATTAAGGTAACAACAAAGGAATCTAACAACCCTACACACCAAAATAAAAAACTAGAAAAATATAAAGACTCAGCAAACACAAAATCAACAACAATGAAAAACATGAAAAAAAAAAAAAACATAAAGAAAAACGACTCAGCACAGAAAAAAATTACAGGGAATAAAGAAACTGTGAACAACACACAAAAAGAGACGTAAGGATGACAGCACTAAACTCATACCTATCAACAATTGCACTGAATGTAAACAGACTAAATGCACCAATAAGGAGACAGAGAGTGGCAGATTGGATAAAAAACCATGATCCGTCTATATGCTGCCTACAAGAGACGCACCTTAGACTTAAAGACACAAACAGGCTAAAACTCAAAACATGGAAAAAATATATCAAGCAAACAGCACTCAAAAAAGAGCAGGAGTGGCAATATTAATCACGACAAAATAGACTTTAAAGTAAAATCCACCACAAAGGATAAGGAAGGGCACTATATAATGATTAAAGGGTCAATACACCAAGAGGACGTAACTATAATGAATATTTACACACCCAAGGACACAGGGCTCCAAAATACATAAAACAAACTCTAACACCACTGAAAAGAAAGATAGACAGCTCCACAATATTAGTAGGAGACTTCAACACGCCACTTTTGGTAAAGGACAGAACATCCAGCAAGAAGTTCAAAAAAGACATGGAAGAGCTAAATGCTACAATCAACCAACTTGATCTCATAGAAGACATATACTGAACACTGAACCCAACAGCAGCCAAGTATACTTTCTTTTCCAATGCACATGGAACATTCTCCAGAATAGAACCACATATTAGGCCATAAAGCAAGGCTTAGCAAAATCCAAAACATCAAAACATTGCAAACCATTTTTTCTGACCATAAAGCCATAAAGTAGAAATCAACAATATAAAAAGCAAGGAAAAAAAACAAACACATAAAAACTGAACTACACCTTGTTCAAAAACTACTAGGTTATAGAAGAAATTAAGGCTGGAATAAAGAAATTCACAGAACCAAATGAGAATGAAAACACATCCTACCAGAACCTTTGGGACACAGCAAAAGCAGTACTCAGAGGTCAGCTTATAGCAACAAATGCACACATCCAAAAAGAAAAAAGGGCCATGATCAAAACATTAACCCTACAACTGGAACAAGTAGAAAGAGAGCAGCAAAAGAAGCCCACAGGCACCAGAAGGAAGGAAATAATAAGAATTAGAGCAGAATTAAATGAAATAGAGAATAGAAAAACAATTGAAAGAGTTAAAAAGCCCAAAAGCTAGTTCTTTGAAAAGATCAACAAAATTGATAAACCACTGGCCAAACTGGCAAAAGAAAAACAGGAGAGGAAGCAGATAACCAGTATAAGAAATGAGATGGGTGATATCACAACAGACCCAACTGAAATTAAAAGAATCATAACAGAATACTATGAAAATTTGTACTCTAACAAATTTGAAAGCCTAGAGGAAATGGACAAATTTCTAGAAACTCACTGCCTACCTAAACTAACATAAACAGAGGCAGAACAACTAAATAAACCCATAACAAAAGAAGAGATTGAAAAGCTTACTTAAAAACTCCCAACAAAAAAAGCCCTGGCCCGGATGGCTTCACTGGAGAATTCTACCAAACTTTCAGAGAAGAGATAACACCACTTCCACTAAAGGTATTTCAGGGCATAGAAAAGGATGGAATACTCCAAAACTCATTCTATGAAGCCAGCATAATCCTAATAACAAAAGCAGGCAAAGACACCACAAAAAAGAGAAAATTACAGACCAATATCCCTCATGAACATTGACACAAAAATCCTCAACAAAATTCTAGCCAATACATTTCAACAAAATATATCAAAAAAATAATTCATCATGATCAAGTGGGATTTATACCAGGTATGCAGGGATGGTTCAACATTAGCAGAACAATCAATGTAAACCATCACATACATAAAACAAAAGACAAGAACCACATGATCTTATCAATCGATGCAGAAAAGGCATTCGACAAAGTCCAACACCCATTCATGATAAAAACTCTTGAAAAATAGGAACAGAACGGAAATTCCTCAGTATAATTCAGGGCATGCTTACAAAGCCAACGGCCAACATCATCCTAAATGGAGAGAGTTTGAAAGCATTCCCCTTGAGAACGGGAACCAGACAAGGATGCCCTCTATCACCACTCTTATTCAACATTGTGCTGAAGGTCCTAGCCAGAGCAATTAGGCTAGAAAAAGGAATAAAGCGCATCCAAATTGGAAGGGAAGAGGTCAAAGTATCTCTATTTGCAGATGATATGATCTTATACACAGAAAACCCCTAAGAATCCACAAGAAAACTACTGGAACTAACAGAAGATTTCAGCAAAGTTTCAGGATACAAGATAAACATACAAAAATCAGTTGGATTCCTTTAACCAACAAAGAGAACCTCGAAGAGGAAATTACCAAATCAATATCATTTGCAATAGCCCCCAAGAAGATAAAATACTCAGGAATAAATCTAACCAGAGACGTAAAAGATCTGTACAGAGAAAACTACAAGACACTATTGCAAGAAACTAAAAGAGACCTGCATAAGTGGAAAAATATACCTTGCTTATGGATAGGAAAACTCAACATAGTGAAAATGTCAATTCTACCCAAAGCAATCTACAGATACAATGCATTCCCGATCCAATTTCCAACGGCCTTTTTTAATGAGATGGAGAAACAAATCTCCAACTTCATATGTAAAGGAAAGAGGCCCTGAATAAATAAAGAAGAACAAAGTGGGAGGCCCCACACTACCTGATTTTAGAAGCTGTTATACGTCCACGGTAGTCAAAACAGCCTGGTACTAGTACAACAACAGATACATAGTCCAGTGGAACAGAATTGAGAATCCAGACATAAATTCATCCACCAATGAGCATCTGATATTTGAGAAAGGCCTGAAGTCCTTTAATTGGGGAAAAGACAGTCTCTTTAACAAATGGTGCTGGCATAACTGGATATCCATCAGCAAAAAACTGAAAGAAGACTCATACCTCAATTAGGGTCACATAACAATGTATGTATAAAATTTTGTATGGGAGATTCACTTGAAATGTAAACTTCATTTAAAGTACAACAAGAAAAAAAAAAAAAAAGAAGCTTATTAACTTGCCAGAGCCTCAGATGGAGGAATATTAGACATCTTGACAAAACCTGAGCATCAAGCAAATTTCCCTAAAGGAGAAAATGGACAACACAAATGAAAGCTCATTTTCCCAAAGTGGCACTGAGATTCTAAGTTACTTTTAGTATACTCAGTTTATAGTTTTTTAAAATAGTTTATAGTGTTTTAAAATATGAACCCCAAACCAGTGAATCAGCAGTAGGGGGGGACATGCAGGTTCATTTATCAAAGATGTTAAGCGATAAGGTTCAAGCTTTTGGTTTCCTTCTTTCTGAAGCTTTCTCTTAACAGCTGAATCAGGGCACTCAACCATGTGGTATAATACTAGTTATACACAGACAATGGACAGGATATACACAGAACCACAGTAAACAAACGGACAGGACAGATAAAACCACAGTAAATGATCGAATCCCGCAGGCTGTCGGAGGTGATCTTGACCCCTTCAACCTCTCAGAAGGCTCTGTCTGTTGACCAAGGTGATCTTAGATAATCTCAACCTCCCAGACACACTCACGAGAAATCCCGCAAGCTGACAGAGGTGATCTTGACCCCTTCAACCTCTCAGACCGGCCCTGTCTGCTGACAGAGATGATTTTAGAGAATCTCAACATCCCAGACACATTTATGAGAATTCACACACCTAGAACCAGGACTCTAGAGTCACCAGGAGTCTCTACTTGTGAGCCTACTCATGGCGACGGTCATCTAGGGCACCTCTCACCCCAGAAACCAGGGGCTCAGGTGCTGCTTCAGAAACCTCAGGCCTATTCACCGCAGCCCTGAGCGCAACAGGGAGAGGAGCCGCGGACTCACCTTGGGATCCCTCCTATGCAGGTCTTGCTTTTCTTTCACCCACCTCTTTTGGCACAGTTGGTGACCTGCGGTGCCATGGCAGACCCAGGTCTGGCCGATAGTCTCCCCAGAGGCAAATGAAACCTGTCACAGCCACTTGTCGGGAGAGTTGTGGATCAGCCCCAGGCACTGCCCTGGGGCCGCTGCATCTCAAGTGGCCCGAGTTCCCTGCACGGGCCAGCAAATTTGTTACTGCAATAGTGCAGATTGGAGCCACCTGCTGCAATAGCCAGTTCTGAGACAGGGGTGAGGTAAGCAGCAAGAGGTTTATTATATATCGATATATAGGAGACAGAGGGGAATAGATTCCTCCAAAAAACCCGTCTCGCCACCTGGAGATCGGCTGAAGGCTTTTATAGGGACAGGATTATGGGTTTTAGAAGTTTGCGCTAGTTCCCCCTTGAGGCAGTCATGTCTCGGATGAGTTAATCCTTTACTGGTATTCTTGGGGTTATCTGGCGACATCATGGTTTTCTTGTCATGAGATTGGTGCTTTGTTCAATTCTTCATCCTTAGATCATTATCACTTGTTTTCCACCCTCCAAGGAGGAACATAGGTTAATTTTAAACTTTTTGTAGACACTGGAACTGGAGGGAAAGACAAGATCATGAGACAATGTGGCAGTTAGCAATGGGGAGTAAATAATAGTGAGCCAGGCCTATGCAGCCTCTTCCAATTTGAGTTCTGCACACTAGTTTTCTCCTGCTCTGTCAGGGGCTCTGTTGTGTTCCTTGTCAGGGCAGTCATTAGTGGTAGCCGGGCACCATTTATTTCTTCTGGTCTCAGGTTGATGGAGTCTCTGGTTTATGTGGCCCTTCCTGTCTCTTGGGCTAATATTTTCCCTGTGTCTTTGGTGTTCTTCATTCTCCTTAGCTCTGGGTGGGTTGGGAACAATTGACGTATGTTAGATGGCCTCTTGCTAGCTTTTAAGACCTCAGATGCCACCCACCAAAGTGGGATGCAGAACCTTTTCTTACTAAACCTTCTTATGCCAGTTGACCTAGATGTCCCCTGAAACCATGGTCCTCAGACCACTGCCCCACTACTCTGTCCCTTGAAGAGTTTGGTGGTATTCAGGAAACTTCTTAGCTTTTAGTTTAGTTCAGTTGTGCTGAATTTCCTTGTATTATGTGTTGTCCTTCCCTTCACCTAATTCTTATCTACTATCTAGTTAGTGAATACCCTTCTTTCTCTCTCTCCCACCTCGTAAACATCAAAGAAAATTTTCTTTTGTGTTTAAACCATTTCTTGATTTCTTATAGTAGTGGTCTTTTACAATATTTGTCATTTTATGACTGACTAATTTCACTCAGCATAATAAGCTCCAGCTTCCTCCATGTTATACCATGATTCACGGTTTCATCATTGTTCTTTACCATGCGTAGTATTCCATTGTGTGGATATACCATAATTTGTTTATCCATTCATCTGTTAATGGGCACCTAGGTTGTTTCCATCTTTTTGCTATTGTGAACAGTGCTGCAATGAACATGGGTGTGCATATATCTATTTGTGTGACGGCTCTTATTTCTCTAGGATATATTCCAAGGAGCAGGATAGCTAGATCGTATGGTACTTCTATTTCTAGCTTTTTAAGGAAGAGCCAAATCGATTTCCAAAGTGGTTGTACCATTTTACATTCCCACCAACAGTGTATAAGTGTTCCACTCTCTCCACAACCTCTCCAGCATTTATTATTTTGTATTTTTTGGATTAGTGCTAGCCCTGTTGGGGTGAGATGATATCTCATTGTAGCTTTGATCTGCATTTCTCTAATGGCTAATGATCATGAACATTTCTTCATGTGTCTGTTAGCTGCCGGCATATCTTCTTTGGTGAAGCGCCTGCTCATACTCTTTGCCCCATTTTTTAATTGAATTATTTGTCTTTTTGTTGTTGAGGTTTTGCAGTACTTGTAGATTTTAGAGATTAGACGCTGATCAGATTTGTCGTAGCCAAAATTCTTTTCCCAGTCTGTAGGTTTTCTTTTTACTCTTTTGGTGAATTCTTTTGATGAGCATAAGTGTTTGATTTTTAGGAGCTCCCATTTATCTAGTCTTTCTGGTGCTTGTGCATTGTTATTTATAGTTCACATTGTGTTTATGCCATGCATTAGGGCTCCTAGTGTTGTCCCTATTTTTTCTTCCATGATCTTTATCGTTTTTGATTTTATATTTAAGTCTTTGTTCCATTTTGAGTTAGGTTTTGTGCATGGTGTGAGGTATAAGTCTTCTTTCATTTTTTTGCTGATGGATATTCAGTTATGCCAGCACCATTTGTTAAAGAGACTATCTTTTCCCCAATTAATGGACTTAGGGCCTTTGTCAAATATCAGCTGCTCATTGGTGGATGAATTTATGTCTGGATTCTCAATTCTGTTCCACTGGACTATGTATCTGTTGTTGTACCAGTACCAGGCTGTTTTGACTACCGTGGATGTATAATAGCTCCTAAAATCAGGTAGTGTGAGGCCTACCACTTGGTTCTTCTTCTTCAGTAATGCTTTACTTATCCGGGGCCTCTTTCCTTTACATATGAAGTTGGAGATTTGTTTCTCCATCTCATTAAAAAATCCCGTTAGAATTTAGATCAGGATGGCATTGTATATGTAGATTGCTTTGGGTATAAATGACATTTTCACAATGTTCAGTCTTTCTATCCATAAGGAAGGTATGTTTTTCCACATACGGAGGTCTCTTTTGGTTTTTTTGAAGTAGTGTCTTGTAATTTTTTTTGTATAGGTCTTTTACGTCTCTGGTCAGATTTATTCCTGAGTATTTTGACTTCTTGGGGGCTATTGTAAATGGTATTGATTTGGTGATTTCCTCTTCGAAGTTCTCTTTGTTGGTGTGAAGGAATCCAACTGATTTTTGTATGTTTATCTTGTATCTTGATACTTTGCTGAAATCTTCTGTTAGTTCCAGTAGTTTTCTTGTGGATTCTTTGGGGTTTTCTGTGTATAAGATCATATCATCTGCAAATAGAGATACTTTGACCTCTTCCCTTCCAATTTTGATGCCCTTTATTTCTTTTTCTAGCCTAATTGCTCTGGTTAGGACCTTCAGCACAATGTTGAATAAGAGTGGTGATAGAAGGCATCCTTGTCTGGTTCCCATTCTCAAGGAGAATGCTTTCAAAGTCTCTCCATTTAGGATGATGTTGGCTGTTGGCTTTGTATTAATGCCCTGAATTATGTTGAGGAACTTCTCTTCTTTTCCTATTTTTTTGAGAGTTTTTATCATGAATAGGTGTTGGACTTTGTCAAATGCCTTTTCTGCATCGATTGATAAGATCATGTGGTTCTTGTCTTTTGTTTTATGTATGTGATTGATTACAGTGATTCTTTCTGATGTTGAACCATCCCTGCATACCTGGTATAAATCCCACTTGATCATGATGAATTATTTTTTTTTGATATATTGCTGAATTCTATTGGCTAGAATTTTGTTGAGGATTTTTGTGTCAATGTTCATGAGGGATATTGGTCTATAATTTTCTTTTTTTGTGGTGTCTTTACCTGGTTTTGGTATCAGGGTTATGCTGGCTTCATAGAATGAATTTGGGAGTATTCCATCCTTTTCTATGCTCTGAAATACCTTTAGTAGTAGTGGTATTAACTCTTCTCTGAAAGTTTTGTAGATTTCTCCAGTGAAATCTTCCAGGTCAGAACTTTTTTTGTTGGTAGCTTTTAAATTACCTTTTCAATCTCTTCTTTTGTTATAGGTGTATTTAGTTGTTCTACCTCTGTGTTAGTTTAGGTAGGTAGTGAGTTTCTAGAAATTCATCCATTTCCTCTAGGTTTTCAAATTTGTTAGAGTACAATTTTTCATAGTATTCTGTTGTGATTCTTTCAATTTCAGTTGGATCTGATGGGATATCACCCATCTCATTTCTTATGCGTGTTATTTGCTTACTCTTCTGTTTTTCCTTTGTCAGTTTGACCAGTGGTGTATCAATTTTGTTGAACTTTCAAAGAGCCAGATTTTTGTCTTGTTAACTCTTTCAATTGTTTCTCTATTCTCTCTTTCATTTAATTCTGCTCTAATTCTTATTATTTCCTTTCTTCAGGCACCTGAGGGCTTCTTTTGGTGCTGTCTTTCTACTTGCTCCAGTTGTAGGGTGTCTTAGTCATCTAGTGCTGCTATAATAGAAATACCACAAGTGGAAGACTTTAACCAAAAGAAGTTTATTCTCTCACAGTCCAGTAGGCTACAAGTCCAAATTCAGGGCCTCATCTCCAGGGGAATGCTTTCTCTATCGGCTCTGAGGGAAGGTCCATGTCATCAATCTTCTCCTGGTCTGGGAGCTTCTCTGCACAAGAACCTCAGTTCCAAAGGAGGCACTCTTCTCCCGGCAGTTTTCTTGATGGTATGAGGTTTCTCTGTGTCTCTGCTTGCTTCTCTCTTTTATATCTCAAAAGAGATTAGCTTAAGACACTGTCTTATCAGTACAACTGCCACTAATCCATCTTATTAGATCATAGTGATTGAATTTACAACACATGAGGGAAATCATATCAGACTACAAAATGGTACACAGTTATACAATACTGGGAATCATGACCCAGCCAAGCTGACAGATATTTTGGGGGGATACAATTTAATCCATGACATAGAGTTAATGTTCTGATTTTTGCCCTTTCTTCTTTTTGGATGTGTGCATTTATTGCTATAAACTGACCTATGAGCATTGCTTTTGCTCTGTCCCAAAGGTTCTGGTAGGATGTGATCTCGTTCTCATTTGATTCTATGAATTGCTTTATTCCATCCTTAATTTCTTTTATAACCCAGTAGTTTTTGAGCAGGTTCAGTTTAGTTCAGTTCATGTGTTTGATTTTTTTTCTTTGCTTTTTCTGTTATTAATTTCTACTTTATGGCTTTATGGTCAGAAAAGATGCTTTGTAATATTTCAATGCTTTGCATTCTGTTAAGTTTTGCTTTATGGCATAATATGTGGTCTATTGTGGAGAATGTTCAATGTGCACTGGAGAAGAAAGTATATTTGGCTGCTGTTGGGAGAGTGTTCAATATATGTCCAAGAGATCACATTGTTTGACTCTAGCTTTAGATCTCCCATGTCTTTATTGAGCTTCTTTCTGGATGTTCTGTCCTTCACCGGAAGTGGTGTCTTGAAGTCTCCTATTATTATTTTGGAGCTGTCTATCTCTCTTTTCAACAGTTAGAGTTTGTTTTATGTATTTTGGAGCCCTGCAGTTGGGTGCATAAATCTTTATTATAGTATATCCTCCTGGTGTATTGACCCTTTAATCATTGTATAGTGTCCTTCCTTATCCTTTGTGGTGGGTTTTACTTTAAAGTCTATTTTGTCAGAGACTAATATTGCCACTCCTGCTCTTTTTTGAGTGTCGTTTGCTTGATATATTTTTTCCATCCTTTGAGTTTTAGTTTGTTTGTGTCTTTAAGTCTAAGATGTGTCTCTTGTAGGCAGCATACAGATGGATGGTGTTTTTTTTATCCATTCTGCCACTCTCTGTCTTTTTACTGGTGCATTTAATCCATTCTCATTCAGCGTAATTATTGATAGGTATGAGTTTAGTGCTGTCATTTTGATGTCTTTTTTTCTGTGTTGTTGACAGTTTCTTTGTTCCACTTAATTTTCTGTGCTGTTTTTCTTTATGTATTTTTTTCATCTTTTTCATTGTTGTTGATTTTGTATTTGCTGAGTCTTTATGTTTTTCTTGTTTTTTATTTTGATGTGTAGGGTTGTTAGTTTCCTTTGTGGTTACCTTAATATTTTGCCCTATTTTCCTAAGTTTAAACTAGTCTTTGTTTCTTTATGTTGCCTTTACTTCTTCTCCATGTGAAAAATCTATGACTACATTTTTCAGTCCATTTTTTCTGTTTTAATGTTGTCATCTTTTACATATTGACATCTCTGTTTCCCTATTTTTAGTGTTTTAGGTTTGATTTATTTTTGTGACTTTCCTATCTGGGTTGATTTCTTGTTGCTCTGTCCTGTGTTCTAGTATTGGGTTGATGTTATTGATTTTCCAACTGGAGGACTCCCTTCAGGATTTCTTGTAATTTTGGTTTGGTTTTTGTAAATTCCCTAAACTTCTTTTTATCTGGAAATGCCCTAATTTCACCATCATATTTGAGAGACAGTTTTGCTGGATATATAATTCCTGGCTGGCAATTTTTTTTTTTCCTTCAAGGCTTTATATCTGTCATCTCATTGCCTTCTTGCCTGTATGGTTTCTGCTGAGTAGTTTGAGCTTAGTCTTATTTACTCTTCTTTGTAGATGGCTTTTTGTTTATCCCTAGCCACTCTTAACATTCTCCCTTTATCTTTGGTTGTGGGTAGTTTGATTATAATATGTCTTGGTGACTTTCTTTTGGGATCTATCTTATGTGGGGTTCAATGAGTGTCTTGGGTAGATATCTTCTCATCTTTCAAGATATCAGGGAAGTTTTTTGCCAACAAATCTTCAACAATTCTCTCTGTATTTTCTGTTATACCCCCTATTGTGGTACACCAATCACTAGTATGTTATTCCTCTTGATAAGTTAGTGTCAAGTGCTTTATCTTCAATCTCACTAATTCTGATTTCCATTGCCTCAATTCTGCTCCTATGACTTTCTATTGAGTTGTCTAACTCTGAAATTTTATTGTTAATTTTCTGGATTTCTGATTACTGTCTCTCTGTGGATTCTTGCAGCCTGTTAAATTTGTCATTATGCTCTTCTCTAAACTTCTTAAGTTCCTCTATTGTTTGGTCTGTTTTGTCTGATCTTCCTGATTTCTTGAAGAGTTCTGTATATTAATCTTTTGTATTCTTTCTCTGGTAATTCCAAGAAATTCTCTCCTCTGGAAAGTTTCTTGATTCTTTATTTTGGGAGCTTGCCGAAGCCATCTTGGTCTGCCTCTTTATATTATTTGATATTGACTGTAGTCTCTGAGCCATCAATAAGTTATTAATTTATTTTATGTTTGCTTACTGTGTCCTAGCTTCTTGTTTTGTTTTGTTTCGATATGCCCAAACAGGCTGCTCATGTGAGCTACCTCATCACTTGTGCCCCTGAAGCTCCAACATCCTGCCAACAGGTGGCCAGATTTACCACTAAGTATGTGAGACCAGGAATCTACCCACGCCTCCTGTATGGATTCAGCTCAGGTGTCCAGGTAGTTGGCCACCAAGTGTGTGGTTCAGGCTCTCACCTACAGTCCTATACAGGCATGGCTGATTGGTGTAGGCACAGGTATCTGGCTGCAGCAGGGGGTCACACACTGAGCAAAGCAGGGGGCTGACGGCCACCCCCAAGTGTCTGGGAGGAAAGCATGTACCTGTTTCCTAGAGTGCATAGGTGGGCGGGTTTTGCAGACACACTATGAACAACCAGTGCTGTTGGCTGTAAGGACTAGGGGGCACCACTTATTCTTGGGCCCTCTTCGTACATGGCTAGGTGGCGTGGGTGGAGCCACCAGTCCTCAGGCCCCTGAAGTGGGTACTTGAAGACCCCGTTTACTGGGCAGAGCAGTGTCAAATACCACGAACCTGCCACTTCACAGCTGAAACAGTTGAAGTTAAACTTCAGGTGTATACCCTGATGTACTGTGGTAATGAGGGCTTATGCTGTTGGAATGGGGCCACACAAGTCTATGCAGGGTTGAAAGTCATTCAAAGCCCATGGACCCCTTATGCCTGTGCCTAGGCAAAGGAGCTGTGTCAATCTGGAATTCCTGGCTTAGAGGAGCTGGCAGCTTATTTTTTCCCTGTTTGTTAATTTATTCCCTCTCTAAGGCTGGGAGAATGGCAGGGCACTTGACGGGTCCTATTTCTGGCCTAGGGGACTTGGCAGTCACTGAAGCTATCCCAGACCCAGTGCAGAGCAGGGAACAGGGAGGTAAATGGGAGAGAGGTTATTCCCAAAGGGGGGTGTTTTTAATCCACACGGTAGCCCAGACGCAAGTACTTATCTTTTGCTGATCGAGGGCTGCTTCTCACTGGTTCTGGATGGTTGAGTAGAATCTCTGCCACTGGGGCTCTCCCCGTGTGGAAAATGCCCCCTGAGTACCACTGAGTGCCTCACTGCACACCATTAGCTGATCCAGCCTGCAGGACTCCATCTCCTGCTGGGTCAGGTTTGGCAGTTCCTTGCTGCTTCCAAACTATATCTCCCTCCCTCTGCCACTCAGTCCAATTCCTCAACTTTGCCTTTGATGTTCAGGGCTCCTAGATTATCACATATAATCGATACACTTGTTTTTCCTGCTCTTTGTTATAAGAAGGACCACTGGAAGCATCTGACTTCTCAGCCTTCTTGCCCCACCCCTTGCCTTAGATGCAAATTTACAGAACAAATTAGTTTCTCATTAAACAATTAGTACACATATTGTTGTGTGACATTGATTGCCTACCTCGCAGCACGTCATCACTCTCCCCTTCTCAAACTTGGGTTCCTGGTTTCCATTTTCCAGCTTTCCTTTCCCTTCCTGCCTTCTTGTCCTTGCCCCTAATCTGATGTGCCCATTTAGTCTCATGAACATGGCTGAGCTACGTGTATTATTGTGTGTTTTATGGGCCTGTTTAATATTTGGCTGCAGGGTGAACCGCAGGAGTGACTTCAGTACTGAGTTAAAAAGGTGTCTAGGTGCCATACCCTTGGGGTTTCTCCAGTCTCTCTGAGACCAATAAGTTTGGTCTTTTTTGTGTGTGTGTGAGTTAGAATTTTGTTCTACATTTTTCTCCAGCTCTGTCCAGGACTCAGTTCAACTACTAACCTAATTATTGACAGGCTTAACTCACCCAGGGTACTGTGGAAGAAAGGCCTGGAGATCTCCTTCCACAAATATTACAGCCAAGAAAAACCTATGGAGCAGTTCTACTTTGTAACACATGGGGTCGTCATGAGTCAGAAGTGACTTGACGACAATGGTTTTAGAGTAGGTTAGAGACACAGGCCTAAGGAACCAGGAAAGGAGGAAGACAGTGCTCACCGACGTCTGAGACAGGGTAGAAAGGCAGAGGAAGAGGAAGAAGTGATTATGAGCTGAAACAATATCCAGACCTTACTTTTCTGCTCAAGTCTGGAACTTGTAACTATTTACAGGACTATGTGGCTACCTGCTCTGAATTCACGGAGAGTGAATTTTTCAGGAAGCATAAGAGAAAGTTTCTGTGTTTAAGGTTAAATCTTAGTAAGGCTTGAAAGAAAAGAGGCAACCTATCTCCTAAAGTTTGTCCTGTGAACATTAAGAGGTTTTAGTTATCATTTGAATGGACAAGAATAGTGAGGGCAAACAGTATTTGCTTTTGCTACAGTGACTTCAGTACTACAAAGAAAGGAAAATGGCTTAAAAATCTGTGAATTTTAAAGACATGCTGACCTCAGAAATCTTTTACCAAGACCTCAGTGGTGCTCTTAGGTCAATGTTCCCAAAGATTATTTTGTAAATTTGCATGACACAGGCTATATCAGAAACCACTGAGGAGCTTTTTAACTTCCCAGAACTCAATCCTGGAGATAATGGTTTTGTAAGTATGCAGAGAGATCTCCGAATCTGTAGGTTGAAATTGATCACCAACTAATTCTGATACACTGAAAAGTGTGACCCTTGTTATGAGATGCTTCTGTACACCAGCAGACATGTCTCTACCAATCCTGGAGGATGAGACTGAACTCACTCTTTGGTCTTTTGAGGTAAATCCATATTATCTGAGTACCCTATCCTGTGGTTGAAAATAATTTTGTTGAACTTGTATTGGTCAATAATGTTGACAGCTGGACATATGTAGAGAGCATGCTTGAGCACAATTTCCATTAAAAGTTTAGTCTTAGAACATATTGTCTGATGCTCATAGGACAAGCACATTATCGGGGAATCATTAAAATCATAACGGAGAAGACAGTGATCTCAGATAATTTTATAGGGATTAAATACTTTTAATTACTGCATTTCTTCATTATTGAAAACCATATGCAGTTTTCAATATTGAGTTATATTTTTTCAGTTTTTAATCAACATATATGTAACATACAATTTCCTTTTTTCTTGAAAAGCTTTTATTAAATTGTTGTGTTTCTTAAAATGATGCTGTGTTAGACCTGAAAAAATCTGATATTTCAAGTAGCAGTAATTCCTCAACCAGTGGCCATTAATTTAGTCGTTCATATGTGAATTTAAGAGATACTTGTTGACTACATATCCAATACTGTTCAAGGTTTGGGGATAGAATGGTGATAAAAATAAGTCTCTTCCATTCAAAATCATCAACTAATTACTGAGCATATGTTACTGACACTTTTCTGGTTTTATCCTTCAACTTGCTTATATGATAGATCAGTGGATCACAGAGTTGCCAAAAATGGTTAAATAAGAAAGTAAAGTAAAATCAAATAATTCTCAGAAGTGTCATGGTATGGAGCTTCCACATAGAGCAGTGTGCTAGGAAAAAAAAATTGGGTTCATGAACATACTAACATTTCTTTACGTTTACAAATGACCATCTGAAAGCTAAGAGTGGTGTGTCTTAGAAACAGGGTTAGAGCTGAAGATATAGGGTTAAACTTTTGGGAGGAGAAAAGGTAAACATTTCTCTGAGTTTAGTATCTTGCCCACAAGGGGGCGCATCTCCCTAACACATAGACGTTTCCTGCTTAAATTCTGAGTCTTACATTCAGCCTTTTACTGTGACCTTAACCTTTCTTCACGCTGAGCACTCAAGACGCAAGGACACCAGAGGCGCTGAAAATGAACTCTTCTCCAGGATCAGTGATTGTGCTATTCTTGTTATTTGGTAAGTAAAATGGCACTTAAGCTTAGAGACTTTTGTTCTATCATTTCAGTGTAATCTTTAGCCACAATTTTCTCCAAAGGGATCTAGCCAGATCATATCCAAGGTAACCAGAATCTGTTACTGTAATTTTTTTCAGGAGGAAACAATGGAGACACAGTGACCCAGACAGAAGGCCAAGTGACCCTCTCTGAAGGGGCTTTTCTGACTGTGAACTGCTCCTATACAACCACAGGGTACCCTGTCCTTTTCTGGTATGTGCAATACTCCCATGAAGGTCTGCAGCTTCTCCTGAAAGCCACAAAGCCCAATGAAACGGGAAGTAACAAAAGTTTTGAAGCCACATACAATAAAGAAGCATCTTCTTTCCACTTGGAGAAAGCCTCAGTCCAAGAGTCAGACTCGGCTGTGTACTACTGTGTTCTGGTTGACACAGTGACAGGAACTGCAGTGGAAGCTGGGCACAAACTCTGAGCAGCCCTGGTGGGGCAGGTGGCTGAGTCTCTGATGCAGAGATCCACTCTGGTTTAGGGGCCAGGAGCTAGTATACTATTGTTGTTACCTACCACCCACCCCAGGTACTCTAGCTGATGTAAAAGGGCATCCAAATGCGCTCTTAAGATCACAGCAGAAGAACAAGAAGTAAGCATGCCCCACATAAGACGCTTCAGTGGTGAGAGTGAAAACAGTCTGTCACCAGTTCCTGTAGCAGTTCTGAAATTTATGATTCTAAAAGAATAAACACTCAAAACGTGTTCATCCTTGCATAAAATTTTTGTCCTTTAACCTTTTCTCTAGGAACCCTGGTGACACAGTGGTTAAGCACTCTGCTGCTAATCGAAATGTTGGTGGTTCAAACCCACCATTTACTCCGTTGGAGAAAGACGTGGTAGTCTGCTTCTGTAAGGATTACAGCCTTTAAAACCCTATGGGGCAGTTCTACTCTATCCTATATGGTTGCCATGAGTTGCAATCGATTTGAAGGCAATGGGTTTGGGTTAGGTTTTACCTTTGTCTCACGTCATCCAGGAAATTTCTTGGAAATTTCTTGGAAATTAAATGGTAGACATAGACTGGTATTTTCCAAAAGAAGTAACTTAAATCCAAATTCTGTACAGACCTCTCACATTGTATAATATTTCAATGAGATGGCTTTTTAGCAGCAAGAACTACTTGAGGTAGATGGGCAGTGTCCAGAGTCTGGAGAAGGAAAACTCTGTTAGCTGAAATTCTTCCTCTATAGATTGTTGATTGTGTTTGGGGGAAATTCCAAATCACCAATCTACAAATAAATCCTATAGGTTTTCTGACATCTTTGAAGTCATTTCTTCTATAGAAGAGGGATAATATATGGAGTGAGAGATGGTTGCTGGGACTAGGAGAAGAGGAAGGATGTCAAAGAAGAAGACTCTTTGAATTTGATTGCAGGTATCTTGGTGTCTGCAAATATTGGAGATTTTCTTTCACCTTCTCGGTTGTAGATACTTGATCTGTATCAGTTTATTGATCCCTACATAATACTTTGTTTTCTTGTGAGAAAAGTCTTTGAGCGTAAAAGGTAAGAGTAGAGAGTGGTATGCATAGTTCACTATCTCAGAGGCTACTGAGGAATGAAACTATGCAGATTACTGAAAATGCCATTACCACCTAAGGGATCTTGCCCATAAACCTTTTATTTTTCATGATTGCTCTTTATTTCTTAGTTTTATTACTTTTTCTTTTTTTTGGAGGTCCTCTCTCTAGGTCTTATGAATTAGCTGACATAATAACTACTCATTCAAAATAAATATTTAATTTATGTACAGAGTAAAAACAACTTAAGATAGTTTAAAATATATACAATTAAAATAAATCTCAGATTTTGGTTAAACATGGAAGCTTTAACATAGATGTTTATCTCTGCTCCTTTGCGAAGCCCCAGTAAAATGACAGTAAAGATATTTAAAAAGTTAAAAATCTATGCGCACACTGTTGTTGTTGTTTTGTGCTGTCGAGTCAGTTCCAACTCATAGCAACCCTATATACAACAGAATGAAACACCACTTGTTCCTGCGCCATCCTCACACTCGTTGCTATGTTTGAGCCCTTTGTTGCAGCCCCTGTGTCAATTCATCTTGTTGAGGGTTTTCCTCTTTTTTGCTGATTCTCTACTTTAGCAAGTATGATGCCCCTCTCCAGGGACTGGTCTCTCCTGATAACATGCCCAAAGTACATAAGACGAAGTCATGCCGTCTTCCCTTCTAAAGAGTATTCTGGCTGTACTTCCTCCAAGAAAGATATATTCGTTCTTCTGGCAGTCCATGATATATTCAATACTCTTCATCAACACCATAATTCAAAGGCATCAATTCTTCTTAAGTCTTCTTTATTCATTGTCCAGCTTTTGCATGCTTATTAGTCAATTGAAATACCATGGCTTGAGTCAGTGCATCTTAGTCCTCAAAGTGACATGTTCGTATTTTAACACTTTAAAGAGATCTTTTGCAGCAAATTTGCTCAGTGTAGTACATCGTTTGATTTCTTGACTGCTGCTTCTGTGGGCATTGGTTGTGGATCTAAGTAAAACGAAATCCTTGACAACTTCAATATTTTCTCCGTTTATCATGATGTCCGCTCACTAGTACAGCTGTGAGGATTTTTGTTTACTTTATGTTGAAGTGTAATCCACACTGAAAGCTATAGTCTTTGAACTTCAAGTCTTCTTCACTTTCAGCAAGCAAGGCTGTGTCATCTGCATATCAAAGGTTGTGTTTGAGTCTTCCTCCAATCCTGATGCCACTTTCTTCTTCATATAGTCTAGCTTCTTGGATTATTTATTCTACATACAGATTGAATAAGTATAGTGAAAGGATGCAATCCTGACGCACACCTTTGCTGATTTTAAACCACTCAGTATCCCCTTGTTATGTTCGAAAGACTGTCTGTTGGTCTATGTACACGTTCTGCATGAGCACAATTAAGTGTTCTGGAATTCCCATTCTTTGCAATGTTCTATCTGTAGAGAGGTTCAATGGACCCTGAATGTAATGAAAATTTGTGTGTGGTTTTGGATGGGAATAAAGTGCTTGACTTATATCTTAAGATATTCTAAAGGCTAATAATGAAGAACTCATGATATTACATTGTTTCTCCATTTTAAAGGAAAATAGAATTTCCATTGTATGAGAAGAGAACTATTATAGGACTACTGCAATCTGCCTCCAGTGAGCATGGAGACTTGACAGAAACATCTCCATTACTTGCCTTCATTCTTTAAAACATTTTTATTACTGAAATTCCAAAAATCTACTGACCAAAAAATTATTCTAATACCTTCAATTTCCTACCTTTTCCTATATTTCCTTGAGACTAGAAGGGACAAGAATAAAGAGAAGAAAAAAAGGGTAAAAAAATAGAAGAAAAAGTAAAAGAAGAGGAAAATTTTTAATTTGAGCAGCGAACACCAGAATCAGCTGTATGGACCAGACAGGTGTGTGCAAAAAAGGGTTAGACAGGAGAAGGGAAGAGGTGGAATGAAGTCAGAGTGGACATCATATACATATCTTATTTTCCTTTTTACCAACCAAAATCTTGATGGAAACATTTCTATGCAGATGGTGACCCTTTGTCCTAGCTTTCTAGAATTCTCCTGAGTTCAAGAAATTGTATTTAGCTTTTCAGTAGACAATGCATGCTATCAAATATTTCTCTTCTATCAGAATTTTCATATGACTTTTGTCAGAAATTTCATATAGCTCAAATTCTCTATCAAACTATGTAATCTGGGAAATGAGGTCATTCTTCTCATGATTCTTCAACTTAACCCAACTGAAACTTAGATTCTTCTCAGAAGTATCATTCTTCCCTTCCTCATCCTCTACCCTACATCCCACAACCTTCTGTTACATAGAATGTTTTCAGAGGTTAAAAAAAAAAAAACCTTCTATTTTCGTACATTGGAAATCTCCTACTTCTCTGCACTATTCGTACCCACAATTTTAGAGAGACTGCTGTACATCCTCGCTGTAGGTTGAGTTTCCTGTTAAGATAAATGACAGAGCTCAGATGTGATTGGTGCTTAGTGAGGCTGGCGGAACTTATTGACCATAAGAGCATAATTTATTCTGGACCTAAGACTTGACACCTTCCAGAGTAGGGGTGGAGATACCCCAGCAATCAGATAAGGAGTCATGAAGAGGTGACTGGGAGCTCTGCTGGGGATTCTGTGGGTCCAGGTTTGCTGTGAGTTGGGGTCATCCCAGATGGGGAGCTGGGGAGTGTTCCACAGCTGACAGTGGAAAGGAGGCTGGGGAGGGCTCACACAAAGCTCCTGGACATCCTATATCCTCATCCATAATTCTCAAGATATTTTTACAGTTTAGAAACTGCATCAATGATTCACCAGTTAAATGTTTTTCTCTTTCCAAGCAGGGGTGAGAGGGGTGAAGGTGGAGCAGAGTCCTTTGGCCCTGAGCCCCCAGGAGGGAACCAGCTGTACTCTGAGGTGCAATTATTCTACCACCACAAACAATGTGCAGTGGTTCCGACAGACTCCTGGAGGAGGCCTCATCAGTCTGTTTTTCATAGCTTCAGGCATGAAACAGAATGGAAGATTAAAGTCCACTATTAATTCTAAGGAACTCTATAGTACCCTGCACATTGCGACCTCTCAACTGGAAGACTCAGCCACTTACCTCTGTGCAGTGGAGACACAGTGTTCCCAGGTAACCCACAGCCTGCACCCAAACTGCAGCTGCAGTCCCACGCCTTACTTCCGGCAGGCACATTGTGCCCACAGCAGCATTTGCACCACTTTGAAGTTTATAAGTTCATGTTGCAGCACTTTTATCCCAGCTAAAATTACACCCTTCAGAGTTTTCATTCCACTTTAACTTTTGTACCCTTTTCTTCCCACAAATCCCTTGGCAGAAAAAAAGCTCTAATACGGAACCAATAAATGTGTCAGGATCAAATGCACTATTAAAATGGATGCCCTGGCAGAGAGCGTATCAATTTCATAAAAATTACTGTGATAAAAAAAAGAAGACCAGATTTACTGGCCTGAAGGAGACTGGAGAAACCTCAAGAGTATGGCCCCCAGACACCCTTTTAGCTCAGTGGTGAAGTTACCTCCGAGGTTCACTGTTCAGCCTGGGAGTGGACAGCCCCGTAAAACCAAAGGAGACTAACGAGGTACAGGAGTTTAGCGACAAGGGCCAGAAGGCAGAAGGGGACAAGGAAGCTGGTGATAGGGAACCCAAGGTTGAGTAAGGATATTGTTGATGTGTTGTGAGATTGTTAACCATTGTCATAGGGCAACATCTGTAGTAACTGTTAAAGGAGAAACTATTTTGTTCTGTAAGCCTTCATCTTAAGTGAGAATAACAGCACAAGTGGAAGAGTGTAGTCAATGTCACTGAACTGTGCATGTAGAAATTTTTGAACTGGTGTATCTTTGGCTGTGTGTATTTTCACCAAATAAAAAAGGTTGAGAAGTTAGAGGGTTAATATGTTGTGGGGTTGTTAACCAATGTCATAAAACAACATGTGTACTACTGTTTCATGAGAAACTATTTGTTCTGTAAGCCTTCACCTGAAGTACAATAAAATATAAAAAAAGAAAAAAAAATTACTGTGATGAAAAAGGCTGGAAAATATATACGTATAATATATAAATATAACAAATAAAACAAGACTACTCAGTTTTTCAATTAAGTACAAATGATTCAGTTTTCCAGGAAGAGGGAAGAGAGCATGGGTAATGTCTTTATTTATTTATTTTTATGTTTGTATTCAAGCCTTTTCATTCCTGGAAGTCACAGCAAATCTAATAAAAAATACTTAATTGTATTGAGTGTTAGGTATACTTATTACATACGGTACTTACCTAAGTACTGACAGTACTCCATAAATAGGTATTTTTCTCCTTCTTTTCCACGGGAATCAGCTAAGGATTGTAGAGTATAAATGACATTTCTGAGGTCACATAATTACCAAGTTGGTGGAGCTGGGACAGGATTCCCAGTTAGGAAGTCCCACAGTAGAGTTTATACTCTTAACTACCGTGTGTGGAAGACTCTTCAGAATCACAAAATGCAAATTATTTATATTGATAAATTTGTACAACGTGTGCACATTCATCAGTGACAAAATATCCATTTTGGTCATTTCTAAATAGCATGCTATAAGGAAGTGCTCATTGAGTTTTTCATCCTGTAGCACTAACATTCTTTGATTTTCTATCCACTTTGAGTGGATCTATTATACATGGTTTTGTAACATTATTCAAGGTCTAGGAAAGGGAACAGAAAGTTTCCATTACAAAAGAAACTTTTGTAACCACAGACCTGGAGAAGGACATCATGCTTGGTAAAGTAGAAGGTCAGTGAAAAAGAGGAAGATCCTCAAAGAGATGGATTGACATAGTGGCTGCAACAATGGGCTCAAGCATAACAACAATTGTGAGGATGGCGCAGCACTGGGCAGTGTTTCTGTTGTACATAGGGTCACTAGGAGTTGGAACCAACTTGACAGCACCTAATAACAACAGTGGGTCAAATGGTTTCCTGTGGTTGGAATATTATTAACTAATGGAAATTATCCCTCTGCACCCCTTCTTACTGAGATTTGATCTCTTACTTTTTAGCATAGTCACCGTTGCTGATGGAAGACTCCACATTTTGACAGGTGATACTGTCACTCTGGGAATAGCAAGACGATAGGCAAGACCAGACCAAGAGGAGCAGAGTCTAAGATAATATGCATCTCAAATATTGTGTAGGCCTTCATTACAATCTTAGGCTTCCATGTTCCTTTTAGAAAGCATTTTTTCCCCTGTGATTGCTAAATCAAGATAGTAGGTTTGGTTGAGGAGAGAAGGTATTATTGTTCCTTTGTTTAGGAGAGTGAACCATGGTGCTTTCCTGATTTCAAACATACAAATTCAGCCCATCATTGAATAAACACTGACAGTACCTACCCCTTTTGAATCTATTAACAACGACTCAGCAGTGTGCAAAGATAAAACTGTTGATCTCTACATTTTACCGTACGTTTAGTCTTTGATCTAAGACCTAATTTGCTTGACCTATTGTTGTTTCTATGTATCTGAGTCTGTCTTAGTACAGGATAAGAGAAGAGTATTTAACCAGCTGGTTCACTAGTTGGGGATGTGACTGCAAGATGGTAGTACACCTCTGCTGAAGGCTCATGTTAGTGGATTCTGAATGCATAGGCTCACAGCAGACACAGAGCCTTTTTCTCATTGGTTGGGTAGACAACGTGAAAAACCACTGTGATAGTTAGAGAAAAGAAAGAACAACCTGATAATAGAAGTGGGTCTCCTGGCTGAAGATTGCAGATCTACAGTTGATCCTAGTTGGGGGGAACAATGAAAACATCCATTCAAGCTTTGTTCATGTTCTTGTGGCTACAGCTGAAATGTGAGTTGAGGCTTTTTGGGAAACACAGTGTATGAGTGGATATTCATTAGAAGTCCAAGGAGGGGACTGGCTTTATTCGAATTTCCTGTAGTTACTATAGAAAAGGAAAAATTAAAAACCTGACGCCCCTTCTCCTCTGTTAAACTTTCTCTTCTAGCATAGCAGTATGCTGGTGAGAGAATGTGGAATAGTGTCCTTCTACTCTGAGTGTCCTGGAGGGAAGCAGCTCAGTTATCAATTGTATTTATTCAGACAGTGGCTTGTTCTTCTTCCTTTGCTATAAGCAAGAACCTAAAAAAGTCCCTAGCTCATTATAGATACTGGTACAACAACAGTTACATAGACAAATGGAACAGAGTTGAGAATCCAGATACAAGCTCATCCACCTGTGAGCAGCTAATATTTGACAAAGGCCGTAAGCCCATTAATTGGGGAAAAGATAGTCTCTTTAACAAATGGTGCTGGAATAATTGGATATCTATATGCAAAAAACTGAAACAAGACCTATGTCTCACACCACGTACAAAAACTAACTCAAAATGGATCAAAGACTTAAACATAAAATCAAAAACGATAAAGATCATGGAAGAAAACATAGGGACAACTAGGAGCCCTAATACATGGCATAAACACAATGCGAACCATAAGTAACAATGCACAAGCACCAGAAGAGAGACAAGATAAATGGGAGCGCCTAAAAAATAAAACACTTATGCTCATCAAAAGAGTTCACCAAAAGAGTAAAAAGACAACCTACAGACTGGGAAAAAATTTTGGCTACGACAAATCCGATCAGGGTCTAATCTCTAAAATCTACGAGATACTACAAAACCTCAACAACTAAAATACCAATAACCCAATTAACAAATGGGCAAAGGATATGAACAGGCACTTCACCAAAGAAGATATTCAGAGAGCTAACAGACACGTGAAGAAATGCTCACGATCATTAGCCATTAGAGAAATGCGGATCAAAACAACAATGAGATGTCATCTCACCCCAATAAGACTAGCACTAATCCAAAAAACACAAAATAACAAATGCTGGAGAGGTTGAGGAGAGACTGGAACACCTACACACTGTTGGTGGGAATGTAAAATGTTACAAGCACTTTGGAAATCAATTTGGCACTTCCTTAAAAAGCTAGAAATAGAAGTACCATACGATCTAGCTATCCCACTCCTTGGAAAATATCCTAGAGAAATAAGAGCCATCACACGAATAGATATATGTACATCCATGTTCATCACAGCACTGTTCACAATAGCAAAAAGATGGAAGCAACCTAGGTGCCCATCAAAGGACGAATGGATAAACAAACTATGGTAATCCACACAATGGAATACTATGCAACGATAAAAAAAAATGATGAATCTGTGAAACATTGTAAAACATGGTGGAAGCCAGAACTTATTATGCTGAGTGAATTTAGTCAGTCACAGAAGGACAAATACTGTATAAGACCAATATTAAAAGAACTCAAGAAAAGGTTTAAACACAGAAGAAAACATTCTTTGATGGTTACCGGGGTGGAGAGGGAGGGTGAGGGTTATTCACTGACTAGATAGTAGATAAGAATCATCTTGGGTGAAAGGAAGAACAGCACACATTACAGGGGAAGCCAGCACAACTGGGCTAAACCAAAGCTAAGAAGTTTCCTCAATACAATCAAATACTTTGAGAGACAGAGCAGCAGGGATGGGGGATCTGGGGACCATGCTTTCAGGAGACATCTATGTCAATTGGCATAACAAAGCTTATTTAGAAAATGTTCTGCATCCTACTTTGGTGAGTGGCATCTGGGGTCTTAAAAGCTTGCAAGCGGCCATCTAAGATGCATCAATTTGTCCCAACCACTTGGAGTAAAGGAGAACAAAGAACACCAAGGACACAAGGAAAGTATTAGCCCAAGAGACAGAATGGGCAACATAAACCAGAGACTTCATCAGCCTGAGACCAGAAAAACTATATGGTGCCCAGCCACCACCAATGAACCTCCTGACAGGGAATACAACAGAGGGCCCCTGATGGAGCAGTAGAATGATGGGATGCAGAACTCAAATTCTAGTAAGAAGACCAGACTTAATGGTCTGACTGAGACTGGAGGCGCTCTGGAAGGCATGGCTCCTGGACTCTATCAGCCCAGAACTAAAACAATTTCTGAGGCCAACTCTTCAGACAGGGATTGGACTGGACTGTGGGACATAAAGTGATACTCGTGAAGAATGTGCCTCAGTCAATTAGATACAAGACACCAAAGGGGCAGCTTCTCTCCAGAGGTGAGATGGGAAGGCAGAGAGAGTTAGGAGCTGGTTGAATGTTCATGAGGAATCAGGGGCGGAGGGGAGGAGTGTGCGGTCGCAGAATGGGGTGAGCAGTTGGGGTCACATAACAATGTATGTAAAAAAAAAATTTATGTATGGGAGACTAACTTGAAATGTAAACTTCATTTAATTACAACAATTAAAAAGAAAGAAAGAAAGAAAGCAAAAGGTCATTAGGAAGAGAGGAAAGAAAGAAAAGACCAAAATGGATGTCAGAAGAGACTCTGAAACTTGTTCTTGAACGTAGAGTATCTAAAGTGAAAGGAAGAAATGATTAAGTAAAAGGGTTGAACAAAAGATTTCAAAGGGCAGCTGGAGAAGACAAAGAAAAATATTATAATGAAATATGTAAAGACCTACAGTTAGAAAACTAAAAGGGAAGAACATGTTTGACATTTCTTGAGCTGAGAGAACTGAAGGAAAAATTCAAGCCTCGAGTTGCAATTCTGAAGGATTCTATGGGGAAAATATTTAATGACATAGGAAGCATCAAAAGAAGATGGAAAGAATACACAGACTCACTGTATCAAAAAGTATTAGTTGACCTTCAACCATTTCAAGAGGTAGTATATGATCAAGAACCAATGGTATTGAAGGAATAAGCATTGGCATAAAACAAGGCTCCAGGAATTGACTGAATACCAACTGAGTTGTTTCAACAAATAAATGCAGCACTGGAGGTGCTCACTCTTCTATGCCAAGAAATTTAGAAGACAACTACATGGGCAACCAACTGGAAGAGATCCATCTTTCAGTACATTCCAAAGAAAGGTGATCCAGCAGAATGTGGAAGTTATCAAACAATAATATTACTATCACACGTAAGTAAAATTTCGCTAAAGATCATTCAAAAGCCTCTGCAGCAGTATGTGGATAGGGAATTGCCAGAAATTCAGGCTGGATTCAGAAGAGGACGTGGAACCAAGAACATCATTGCTGATGTCAGATGGATCATGGCTAAAAGCAGAGAATACCAGAAAGATGTTTACTTGTGTTTTATTGACTATGCGAAGGCATTCAACTGTGTGTATCATAACAAGTTATGGATAACATTGCAAAGAATGTGAATTCCAGAACACTTAATTGTGCTCATGAGGAACCTGTACATACCCCAAGAGGCAGCCATTCAAGTGTCTGTGACTCTAGTACTGGAAGGAAAAAATGCTATCAAGGACATTATTGAGTCATCTGACAAAATGGAATATAGCAGTATATAGATAAAAGTATTTCATTGATACTCATTTTGCATTATTATCTCATATATATATATATGTATGCTATATCAGTATGGAAACCTGGTGGCATAGTGGTTAAGAGTTCAGCTGCTAACCAAAAAGTTTGCAGTTCAAATCCACCAGGCCTTCCTTGGAAACCCTATGAGGCAGGTCTACTCTGTCCTATAGTGTCACTATGAGTCAGAATCGATTCAAAAGCAATGGGTTTTATGTCACCGTAATAATTTCAGGTATGATGATTTTAGTTGCAATAGATTTTCATTAAAAGAATGTTTTAGAAACAGTTAAAAAATAATGCATGAATTAATATAAGTTCCATTATAGTGGAGCTAATAAACATTTTGTTGTTGTTAGGTGCTACCAAGTTGGTTCCGACTCACAGTGACCCCTGTGTACAAAAGAACAAAACACTGCCCAGTCCTGCACCATCCTCACAATCCTCGTTATGCTTGAGCCCTTTGTTGCAGCCACTGTGTCAGTCCATCTCATTGAGGGTCTTCCTCTTTTTTGCTAACCCTCTACTTTACCAAGCATGATGGCTTACTCCAAGGATTGGTTCCTCCTGATAACATGTCTAGAGTACAGAAGAAGAAGTCTCACCACCCTCGCTTCTAGGGAGAAATCTGGGCATACTTCTTCCAAGACAGATTTGTCTTGGAAGTCCATGGTATATTCAATAGTCTTTGCCAACACTATAATTCAAAGGTGTCAGTTATCATTCTGTCTTCCTTATTCATTGTTCAGCTTTTGCATACATATGAGACGATTGAAAATACCATGACTTGGGTCAGGAGCACCTTAGTCCTCAAAGTGGCATCTTTGCTTTTGAACACTTTAAAGAGGTCTTTTGCAGCATATTTGCCCAATGCAATATGTCATTTGATTTCTTGACTGCTGCTTCCATGGACGTTGTTTGTGGATCTAAGCAAAATGAAATCCTTGACAACTTCAATCTTTTCTCCGTTTATCATAATGTTTGATTATCAGTCCAGTTGTGAAGACTTTTGTTTTCTTTATGTTGAAGTATAATCCATACTGAAGGCTGTAGTCTTCGATCTTCATCAGTAAGTACTTCAACTACTGTTCACTTTCAGCAAGCAAGGCTGTGTCATCTGCATAGTGCAAGTTGTTAATGAGTCTTCCTCCAATCCTGATGCCATATTCTTCTTTCTGTAGTCCAGCTTCTTGGATTATTTGCTCAGCATACAGATTGAATAAGTATGGTGAAAGAATTCAACCCTGATGCACACCTTTCCTGATTTTAAATGACACAGTATCCCCTTGTTCTATTAGAATGACTGCCTCTTGATCTATGTACAAGTTCTGCAAGAGCACAATTAAGCATTCTGGAATTCCCATTCTTTGCAATATTATCCATAATTACTATGATCCACACAGTCGAATGTCTTTGCATAGTCACTAAAACACAGGTAAACATCTTTCTGATATATTCGGCTTTCAGTCAAGATCCATCTGACATCAGCAATGATAGCTCTTGTTCCATATTCTCTTCTCAATCCGGCTTGAATTTCTCACTGTTTCCTATCGATGTACCACTGCAAACATTTTTTAATTATCTTCAGTAAAATTTTACTTGAGTGTGATATTAAGATATTATTAAATAATTTCTGCATTCTGTTGGATCACTTTTCTTTTATTTAAGGGAACACAGCACTCAAGGGTAATATTGTTTGTTTTATAAGCCAATATATTATTTGGATGAAAGGTGACCTCTGGGAATGGCTTCAGTTCCAAGTTCAAAGGATATCTTAGGGTGATAGTCTCAGGGATTCCTCTAGTCTCTGTCAGTCAAGTAAGTCTGGCCTTTTTAGGAATTTGAGTTTTGTTCTACACTTTTCTCCCATTCTATCCAGGGCTTTCTAGTGTGTTCTTGATCAGAAAGGTTGGTAATGGTAGCTGGGCACCATATAGATCTGGTCTCAGGCTAGCTGAGGCTGCTGTTCATGTGGACTATTAGTCCCATGGACAAGTTTCTTCTCTAAGTCTTTGATTTCCTTTATTCACTTTTGTTCTGGATGAATAGAGACCAATAGCTGTATCTTAGATGGCTGCTCAAAAGCTTTTAAGACCCAGATGCTACTCACCAAACTAGGATGTAGAACTTGATCTTTATGAACTGTTATTGTTATTGTTAGGTGCCATCAAGTTGGTTCCACTCATAGAGACCCTGTGTACAACATAACAAAACACTGCCCAGTCCTGTGTCATCTTCACAATCATTGCTGTGTTTGAGCCCATTGTTGCAGCCACTGTGTCAATCTATCCCTTTGAGGGTCTTTCACTTTTTCGCTGACTTTCTGCTTGACCAAGTATGATGTTGTTCTCCAGGGACTGGTCCCTCCTGATAACAAGTCCAAAGTAAGTGAGACCGAGTCTCATCATCTTAGCTTCTAAAAAGCATTCTGGTTGTACTTCTTCCAAGACAGATTTGTTTGTTCTTTTGAACTACATTATGCCAATTTACTGAGTTATCCCAAGCCCTTTAATCCAGTAAACCAGTCCCTCGAGGTGTTTGGATATGTCTAGGAAGGCTTTGTAACTATAGCCCCTATATGTGCTTTATTATATATATGAATATATATGCAGCACACATAAACATGTATATACATGTGCTAGACTTCCACTCTTTCCTGGTGATAATGAGGTGCCCCAAACCCCCACCAGGGTAATGTCAGAGAAGGTTGAGTGGGGAGCTAGGACTTTTATCTCTGCTGGGTAGTGACATCCCACCACCTCCAATGCAGTGTGGGAAGCCTGGATCTCCACCTGCAGTGGACAGTAAAAAAGTGCCCTCCTCCTTCCCACTGGAGTGGTGTTAGAAGGTCTCCTGGAGAGTCAGAACTTTCACATAGCTGAGCAGTAACAAGACTATCCCCACATTACCCCATGGTGTCTTCAGAGGCCACTTGGGGAGAGTGACAAGGCACCCTCTCCCTCTCAGCTAAGGTGGTATCAGCAGAAGCCTAGTGGGGAGCCTGAGCCTCACCCTGCATAGCAGTACCAAGGATTCTCTTTGTCCTCAGGTGTCAACACAGGCTAATGGGAAACATGGATCTCCCCCAGCCCTCAGCAGTAATGAAGCTGCCTGCTAAAACAGAAGGTTTAAATAATATGTGTCATTGGTATAAAATGGAATGAAGAATTCCCAGCTCCTCCAGTCCCTGGCCTTGTTAAAAAATGTTTGCTTTGCTATGAGCTGGAACCATGTTTGTTCAGTCAGATTTAGTCTATTCTGTTTTGAAAGGGATCTTCTGAGTTAGAAGAGATTTATTTGTTTAAAACATGAGAGATGAGGGAGCGGTGTAGGCTGTGTCTATTCTGACACAGAGAGGAGTTATACAGTGTGAAATGCTCCTTGAATCCCAAGAACTCATGCAGATTCCTATAATCAAATACTTTATGCCTGATCTCCAGTGCAGAGGGATGGCTGTTTGAATTAACTGCTCTTGCTCAGACAAGAGTTGCCATTTGATGTAAAACACACACACACGCACACATACATCTCCTTCACCCATAGACACACACATACATGTACTCTACCTACACACAGATACATACATATACACACCTCCTTCACCTACACACATGCACACACACACACACTTTGACTTTACTCTTCAAATTTTTAATTTAACCAAAGTGTCAGAGTTTCACTTTCACTAGCTCATATGATGTGTTTGCATTTTGACTCTTTATTTGCTCCGTCATGAGTCACAAGATGGCAGTGTTTCCTCAGAGACTCCCAAGGAAAGTTCTCAAGTATTCTCTTTCTGTCTCACACACACACACACACACACACACACACGGGTGGAGATATGAGAGAAGGGGGAGGGGCTTGGAAATGTAGCAGGCTTGCTGAAAAAAGCCTCTTTTTCTAATTGGTAGAAGAGACTCTTTATAATTTCTAAAGCAGAAGAATTAGAAATGTGTGAGCTGGATTAATTTTTTTTAGGGTTTAAATTTTGAATCCTCAGTGAGTCAGGAGGAGAAAAGAATGATGAATTATTCAAGAGTTTCATTAATGATCTTATGGCTTCAGTTAAGCTGTGAGTTTTGGGCATCTCTGACTATGGGAGAACATAAAGTAGAATATTTGCACTTATTTCCTCCTCTTGGCCTATGGGAAGAAACCTGATTTTTTTTTTTTTCTCCTCTAACTAAATTGAAGGTCCTGGAGGCAGGGGAGGTGGGAAGCCTGGGAAAAAGATAATTTAATTCTGGACAGTAAGCATCTACTATCCAACTAATCTTCTTTCTCTGACCATTGTCTTTTTGCACAGGGACACCAAGCCAACAGAAGAAGGTTGAGCAGAGTCCTGAATCCCTGAGTATTCCAGAGGGAACCATAGCCTCTCTCAACTGCACGTATGAGGACCGTGCTTCTCAGTACTTCATGTGGTACAGACAGTATTCTGGGAAAGGCCCTGAGTTACTGACGTCCATATACTCCAAGGATGACAAAAAGGAAGGAAAATTTATAGCACAGCTTAATAAAGGCAGCCAATACGTCTCCTTGCTCATCACAGACTCCCAGCCCAGTGACTCAGCCACCTACCTCTGTGTAGTGAGCACACAGTGCTCCCCAGGCACCTGCAGCCTGTACCCAAACCTGCAGTCAGGGCTCTGGGGATGCCTAATATAGAGCTTAGACTGCAGTGCAGAGAAATTCTGCTTGCTCTCTAGATGCAAGTGGAAATTAACATTAATAGTAAGGAGTGTGTGACTGATGAGGGAAGTATTTTCATTATTCTGAAAATAATTTATCCTGAAGGAAAAGTAAAGATCATATACTAGTCTGAATAAATGTTTGAAGTATTTGCCAGTCTTCTTTCCACTCTAGTTTTATACCACAACTTTACTCAATGGGATTGGTTTATTATGCTCTTTATATATGACAGGAAAATATTGTAATCTGATAACTGAGATATTTCCTCACAGTTCCTTGTATACCTTGCTCTTGTCCATGTAGTTACTCAAGGTGTTTGACATTCATTTCTTTAGGAAGGCAATGGCAAAATAGAAATGAAAAGAGAAGAAAGGAGTCATAAACAAACTACTTTGAAAAGGTTGTGACATACATTATTTGAGTTATAGATTTCCCACTTTACTTCCTCCTTCAGCTGCAACCTCTCTCCTGGATTAGATAAGGATACATTTGATGGGTAGATGGAAGGACTGGAATAAGAGGGTGAGACCAGGGAGAGAGAGAGAAAAAAAAAGAAAAAGAAAAAAACATAGGTAGTTGCAGAGATTCTATGTTGCCATTTCTGGGTATACGCTGAGTAGAATTCAAGATCTTGGCTTAAGCCTTGTGGGAGAGTAGATTGATTCCTGTGTACTTGAGTGTGGCATGGAGATGGCGGGGAGCATTAATCTACTGAAAGCTCCGTAGCCCAAGAAGGGCAGAGGGACACAGAATGATTTCAGGGTGCCCTAGAAGGAACCCTGAGGAAGTATCTAAAAGAGCCCCAGACTCCAAGGGGCTTTGTTATGGGGAGTAAAGTCCTGTGTGGATCAATTATTGAACTCTATGATATTGACGATATCTTAGCAAATGGTAGTGTGGGGAGTTGGGAACACCAAAGATCATTGTGACTATTCATCTCCCCTGACTCCTAGTTGTTGTTAGGTGCAGTGAAGTTAGTTCTGACTCATAGGGACCCTATATACAACAGAATGAAATACTGCCTGGTCTTGCAACATCTTCACAATTGTTGCTATATTTGAGCCCATTTTTGTAGCCACTGTGTTAAACAATCTCTTTGAGGGTCTTCCTCTTTTTTGCTGACCCTCTACTTTACCAAGCATGATGTCCTTCTCCAAGGACTGCTGTCTCCAGATAACACGTCCAAAGTACTTAAGACTAAGTCTTTCTATCCTCCCTACTAAGAAGTATTCTTGTTCCAAGACAGATTTCTTTGTTCTTCTGGCCGTCCGTGGTATATTCAATATTTTCGCCAACACCATAATTCAAATGCATAAATTCTTTTTTGGTCTTCATTGTTCATTGTCCAGATTTCACAGGCATATGAGGCAATTGAAAATATCAATGATTGGCTCACCGTAGTCCTCAAAGTGACATCATTGATTTTTAACACTTTAAAGAGATTTGCCCAATGCAATAAATTGTTGATTTACTGACTGCTGTTTCCATGGGCATTGATTGTGGATCCAAGTAAAATGAAATCCTTGACAATTCCAATATTTTCTCCATTTATTATGATGTTGTTTATTGGTCCAGTTGTGAGGATTTTTGTTTTCTTTATATTGAGGTGTAATACATACTGAAAGCTATAGTCTTTGATCTTCATTAGTGGGTGCTTAAAGTCCTCTTCACTTGCAGCAAGCAAGGTTATGTCATCTGCATATCCCAGGTTGTCAATCAGTCTTCCTCCAATCCTGATGCCCTGTTCTTCTTTATACAGTCCAGCTTCTTGGATTATTTGTTAAGCTTACAGACTGCATAAGTATGGTGAAAGGATACAACCCTGATGCACACATTTCCTGACTTTAAACCATGCACTATCATCTTGTTTGTTTGAATGGCTGCCTCTTGATCTATGTACAGGTTCCACATGAGCACGATTAAGTGTTCTGGAATTCCCTTTCTTCACAATGTTATCCATAGTGTGCTATGATCCACACAGTCGAATGTCTTTGCATAATCAATAAAACACAGGTAAACATGTTTCTGATATTCTCTGCTTTCAGCCATGATCCCTCTGACATCAGCAGCGATATCTCTTGATCCATGATCCCTTCTGAATCTGGCTTGAATTTCTGGCAGTTCCCTGTGGATGTACCTCTGCAACCATTTTTTTGTATACGTATATTTTTTATTGTACTTTAGATGAAGGTTTACAGAACAAATAGTTTCTTATTAAACAGTCAGTACACATATTGTTTCATGACATTGATTAACAACCCCAAGACATGTCAACACTTTCCCTTCTGAACCTTGGAGGACCTTCTTTTTTTTTTTGATGAAAATATACATAGCCAAAGTAACACCATTTCAAAGTTTCTACATGTACAATTCAGTGACATGGATTACATTCTTTCAGTTGCGTTGCTATTCTCACTATCCTTTTCCAAATTATTCCATCACCATTATCTTCAACTCACTGCCCCCAAGGCTCCCATCAAACCTTTTGAGTTGCTGTTGTCAATTTGATCTCACACAGATAATTCCCTTTTTTTTTTTTTTTTTTTTTGGTGTCTTAGATGAAAGTTTGCAGAACAAATAGTTTCTCATTAAACAGTTAGTACATATATTGCCTTATGCCAATGGTTAACAACCCCACGACATGTCAACACTGTCCTTTCTCAACCTTGGGTTCCCTATCACCAGCTTTCCTGTCCCCTCTTGCCAACTAGTCCTTGTCCCTGGACTGTTGTGCATCAATAGTCCCATTTTGTTTTATGAGGCTGTCCAATCCCCAGCTGAACGGTGAACTTCGAGAGTGATTTCACCACTGAACTAAAAGGGTGTCCGGGGGCCATACTCTCAGGGTTTCTCCAGTCTGTCAGGCCAGTAATTCTGGTCTTATTTTGTGAGTTATAATTTTGTTCTACATCCTTTTTCATCTCTGTCCAGGACCCTCTACTGTGATCCCGGTCAGAGCAGTCAGTGGTGGTAGCTGGGCACCATCTAGCTCTACTAGACTCAGTCTGGTGGAGGCCTTCGTAGCAGTGGTCCATTAGTCCTTTGGGCTAATCTTTTACTTGTATCCTTTTCTCTTCATTCTCCCTTGCTCCTGAAGGGGTGAGACCAGTGGCATATCTTAGACAGCTGCTCACAAGCCTTAAAGACCGCAGACGCTACTCACCAAGGTAGAATGTAGAACATTGTCTTTATAAACTGTGTTACGCCATCTGAGCTAGATGTTTCCCAAGACCATGGTCCCCACAGCCCTCTGACTAGCATTTCCATCCCTGAGGGAGTTTGGATGTGTCTATGGAGCTTCCATGACCTTTCCTTGCACAAGTTGTGCTGGCTTCCTCAGTATTGTATATTTTCTTACCCTTTACCAAAGTTAACACTTACTATTGTCTATTTAGTTCCTCCTCCACCTTCCCAAAACTCATAACCAACAAAGATTGTTTCTTTTTGTGAGTAAAATTTTACATGAATTTTTACAGTAGAGGTCTCATACAATATTTGTCCTCTTGTGACTAACTTGTTTCACTCAGCATAATGTCCTCCAGTTTCATCCATGTTATGAGATGCTTCGCAGATTCGTCATTGTTCTTTATCATTGCATAATACTCCATTGTGTGTATGTACCATAGCTTTTTTATCCATTCATCTGTTGATGGGCATCTAGGTTGTTTCCATCTTTTTGCTATTGTGAACAGAGTTGCAGTGAAAATGGGTATGCATATGTCTATTAGTGTGATGGCTCTTATTTCTCTAGAATATATTTTTAGGAGTGGGATTGCTGGATCGAATGTTGTTTCTATTTCTAGCTTTCTAAGGAAGTATCATATAATTTTCCAAAATGGTTGTATCATTTTGCATTCCCACCAGCAGTGCATAAGAGTTCTGCTCTCCCCGCAGCCTCTCCAACATTTGTTATTTCCAGTGTTTTTGATTTGTGCCAGTAATGCCAGGGTGAGATGGTATCTCATTGTGGTTTTAATTTGCTTTTCTCTAATGGCTAGTGATAGCAAGCATTTCCTCATGTGTCTGTTGGCCACTTGAATGTCTTCTTTGGTGAAGTGTCTGTTCATTTCCTTTGCCCAATTTCAGCTGGATTATTTGTCTTTTTGTTGAAGAGGTGTTGTATTTTCTTGTAGATTTTAGAGATTAGAACTTTGTCTGACTTGTAAACACCAAAACTTTTTTCCCCAGTCTGTACATTTTCTTTGTAATCTTTTGGTGAAGTCTTTTGATGAGCATAAGTGTTTAATTTTTAGAAGATCCCAGTAATCTAACTTATATTCTTGGGTTTGTGTGTTGTTGATTATTGTTTGTATCCTGTTCATGCCGTGCATTAGGGCATCTAGCGTTGATCCAATTTTTTCATCTATCAGCTTTATAGTTTTTGGCTTTATATTTAGGTCTTTGGTCCAAAAAGAATTAGATTTTGTGTATGGTGTGAGGTATGGGTCCTGTTTCATTTTTGGGGGGATGGACATACAGTTTTGCCAGCACCATTGTTAAAAAGAATATTTTTTCTCCATTTGATGGACTTTGGGCCCTTCTCAAAGATCTGGTGACTGTAGGTGGATGGATTTACATCTGGGCTCTCAATTCTGTTCCATTGGTCAATGTATCTGTCATTGTACGTCTACCAGGCTGTTTTGACTACTGTAGCTGTATAGTAGGTTCTGAAGTCAGGTAGTGCGAGTCCTACTTTATTCTTCTTCTTCAGTAGAGCTTTACTTATCAAGGGTTTCTTCCCTTTCCATATAAAGTTAATGATTAGTTTTTCCATCTCTTTAAAGAATTTTGTCGGTATTTGGATTGGGATTGCATTGTATTTGTAAATTGCTTTGGGTAGAATTGTCATTTTCACTAAGCCGAGTCTACCTATCCATGAACATGGTATGTTTTTCCATTTATGTAGATCCCTTTGGGTTTCTTGCAGTAGTTTTTTGTAGTTTTCTTTGTATAGGTCTTTTACATCCCTGGTTAGATTTATTACTAAGTATTTTGTTTTTTAGGGACTATTTTAAAAGGTATTGCTTTCCTGATTTCCTTTTCATCATTCTCTTTATTGGTGTAAAGGAATTCAACCAATTTTTCTCTGTTTATCTTGTATCCTGCTACTCTGCTAAACGTTTCTGTTAGTTCCAGTAGTTTTCTCATTGAATCTTTAGGGTTTTCTATGTATGGTATCATATCATCCTCAAACAGGGACAGTTTAACTTCTTCATTACCTATTTGGATGTCCTTTATTTCTTTTTCTTGCCTTATTGCTCTAGATAGGACTTCCAGCAGAATGTTCAATAGGATTTGTGTTAAAGGGCATCCTTGTCTTGTTCTTGTTCTCAAGGGGAATGTTTTCAGCCTCTCTCCATTAAGAATGATGTTGGCCGTTGGTTTTGCACAGCTGCCTTTTATCATATGGAGAAATTTCCCTTCTATACCTATTTTATTGAGAGTTTTTAACAGGAATGGGTGTTGGACTTTGTTACATGCCTTTTCTGCGTCAGTTGAGATAATCATGTGATTCTTTTCTTTCCTTTTATTTATGTGGTGGATTACATTGATTGATTTTCTAATGCTGAGCCATCCTTGCATACCTGGTATGAATCTTACTTGGTTGTGGCATATTATTTTTTTGATATGATGTTGAATTCTGTTGGCTAGAATTTTGTTGAGAATTTTTGCATCTATATTCATGAGAGATATTGGTCTGTAATTTTCTTTTTTTGTGGCATCTTTGCCTGGTTTTGGTATCAGGGTTATGCTGGCTTCATAAAATGAATTCGGAAGGATCCCTTCCTCTTCTATGTTCTGAAATAGTTGAAGTAGTACTGGTATAAGCTCTTCTCTGAATGTCTGGTAGAATTCTCCAGTGAAGCCACTTGGGCCAGAGCTTTTTTTTTTTGTTAGGAGTTTTTTTTTATTACCTTTTCAATCTCTTCTCTTGTTATGGGTCCGTTCAGATTTTCAACATGAGTTTGTAGTAGTTTGGGTAGGTAGTGTGTTTCTAGAAATTTGTCCATTTCCTCTAGGTTTTCAAATTTGTTGGAGTATAGTTTTTCATAATACTCTGTTATAATCCTTTTTATTTCAGTTGGGTCTGTTGTAATATCCCCCATTTACTTTCTTATTTGGGTTATTTGAGTCCTGTCCTGTTTTTCTTTTGTCACTCTGGCCAGTGGCTTGTCGATTTTGTTGATCCTTTCAAAGAACCAAGTTTTGGTTTTGTTGATTTTTTCTATTGTTTTTCTATTCTTTATTTCATTTATTTCTGCCCTGATCTTTATTATTTCCTTTCTTCTAGTGGCTATGGGCTTTTTTGCTGTTCTCTTTGTATTTGTTCGAATTCTGTAGTTAATGTTTTGATTTTGTCCCTTTCTTATTTTTTGATGTGTGCATCTATTGCTATAAATTGTCTACTGAGGACTGCATTTGCTGTGTCATAAAGATTTTGGTATGATGTGTCTTCATTCTAGTTTGATTCTAGGAATGTTTTGATTCCATCTCTGATTTCTTCTATTACCCAGTGATGTGTAAGCAGGGTGTTATTCAGTTTCCATGTACTTGACTTTTCTTCCTCGGTCTGACTGTTGTTAATTTCTGTCTTGATGGCATTGTGCTCAGAGAAGATACTTTGTATTATCTCAACATTTTGGATCTTGTTGAGGGTTTTTCTATGGACTAAGATGTGGTCTATTCAGAAGAACGTTCCATGTGCATTGGAAAAGAATGCGTAGTTTACAGCTGTTGGATGGAGTGTTCTATAAATGTCTATGAGGTCAAGTTGGCTGATTGTGCCCTTTAGGTCTTCTGTATCTTTGTTGAGTTTCTTTCTAGATGTTCTGTCCTTTACCGAGAGTGGTGTGTTGAAGTCTCCTACTATTATTGTGGAACTGTCAAATTCTCTTTTCAGTGCTGTTAGAGTTTGTTTTATGTATTTTGGAGCCCCATCATTGGGTATATAGATGTTTATTATGATTATGTCTTCATGATGGATCGTCCCCTTAATCATTATGTAGTATCCTTCTTTGTCTTTTATGGTGGATTTTGCTTTAAAGTCTACTTTATCTGAGTTTAGTATTGCCACTCCTGCTCTTTTTTGGTAGCTGTTTGCTTGATATATTTTTTTTCCCAGCCTTTGATTTTTAGTAAATTTACATCTTTGTTTCTAAGGTGTGCCTTTTGTGGACAGCACATGGATGGATCCTGCTTTTTATCCATTCTGTCACTTGTCATCTCTTTATGGGTGAATTTAGGCCATTTACATTCAGTGTAATTATTGATAGGTCTGAGTTTATTGCTGTCATTTAGTAGTGCTTTTTTTTTGTGGTGCTGACGTTATCTTTGTTCCCTTACTCTCCTGTGCTGAGTTCCTTTTGTTAGTTGACTTTTTTTTTTTTTGCACTTCTTTTGTTTTTGCAGGTTTTGTTCTTACTGAGACTTTATGCTTTTCTTCTTTATTTTGATGAATATGTTTGTTAACTTTCTTTGTGTTTACCTTGAAATTTACCCTTATCTTCCTAGGTATGAACCTGTCTATTATTACTTGGTGTCGCCTTGCTTTCCTCTCCATTCAAAGGATCTAACCCTACACCATTTATTCCCTCTTTTATTGTTCTGATTCTGTTGTCATTTACAGATTAACCTCTCTGGTTCCCTGTCATAATTCTTTTGGTTTTGAGTAGTCCTTAAGAGTTCATTTCCTATGTTGTATCTAGCTAACACAATCCTGTGTCCTATATTCAGCCTGTGGTCTGATGTTGTTTGTTCTCAGATCGAAGGACTCCCACTCCCTCTAATAGGTCTAGTAAATTTGGTTTGGTCTTTACATAGTCCCTTAATTTCTGTTTATCTGGAAATGATCTATTTTCACCATCATATTTGAACAAGAGTTTTGGGGGTTATATTATTCTTGGTTGACATTTTTTTTTCTTTCAAGGTTTTTACATGTCATCCCATTGCCTTCTTGCCTGCATAGTTTCTGCCTAATAATCTAAGCTTAGTCTTATTGTTTCTCCTCTGTTTGTGACTTTTTGTTTTTCTTGAGCTGCTCTCAGGATTCTTTGTTTGTCTTTGGTTTTGGAGAGTGTGATTATGATATGCCTTGGTGATTTTCTTTTGGGATCTGTCCTGTATGGGGTTCATTGAGCTTCTTGGATGGTCAGCTTTTCATCTTTCATGTTATTGGGGAAGTTTTCTGTCAGCAGTACTTCAATGATCCTCTCTGTGTTTTCTGTCTTCTCCTCTTGTTCTGGAACTCCAGTCACTTGCAGGTTTTTGCTTTTGATTGTACCCCACATAATTCTCAGGGTTCCTTAATTTTTCTTCATTCTTTTTTCTGATTTTTCCTCAAACAGGGTTCTATCCAAGTGTTTGTTTTCAATTTTACTGATCCTATCTTCCATCTTTTAAAACCTGCTCCTCAGCTCTTCCATGACACTGTCCATTTTTGAAATCTCGTTTTTATCTTTTGGATTTCTAATTATTGTTTTTGTATAATCTCCAGTTGTGAATTTATTTTAGCATTTTCTTCCTGTATTATTTTCTTGAGTTCTTCCATTTTTGTCTGTATTTTCTATGAATTTGTCTGCTTTTTCAATGAATTTGTCTATTTTTTCCTCATTTTTGTCTGCTTTTTGCTTCAAGTCTTAGATAATTCTGAATATTAGAGATTTGAATTCCATATCAGGTAGTTCTAGTGTCTTTTCTTCTACTGGAAAGTCATCTGATGTCTTATTTTGGTCACCTACTAGAACCATCCTGTCCTTGTAAATGTTTTGATATTGTCTGCTCTCTTCAGGGCATTCATTGGTTATTTTCCTCATTTATTGATTGTAGATTTGTTTGTTTCATCCTGCTTTTTTGTTTTATTTGGCTACATCTGAGCATTCTTTATTGCTTGCTTGGCTGCGGGCATGATATTTTTCATCTCCTTCTCCAATGGGCAGGATCAGTCACTCAGGTATGGTACAGCAGGGCAGGTCAGCTGAAGGGGTGTTGTTGTGATGGGTTATTTTTGGTAGGTGCTAGGGCTGACAGTGTGGTCTGGGAATCAGTGTAGGGCAGGTTTCATTAGGCTGTGCCTGTGCTGCTTCAGAATTTGATGTTCAGCACACAGTGCAGGTAGGCAGGAAAGAGGGGGTAGATTGTGATGCGTGGAGCTAAGATGGGTATGGGGAAGATGAGTAAGAGGAGAGAGGAACAGGAGCCATAAACATACAAACAAAAAAGAGTGCTAAGGGAGCTTGCTATTGGAGTGAAGAGATGATAGACTGAGAAATGGGGGAAAACAAAAATAAAAAACAGAAAAAAGGTAAAAGAAAAAATGAATAAATCTAGAAACTAGAAATGAAGAAGACAAAAAGGGAATAAGAGAGAGAAGAAAACAAAACAAAGGAAAAAACAAAACCAAAGCAAGAAAAAAGAAAGGCCCCAAGGGATGTCCCTGTCCATCTGTACAGAGTAAGGCAGTAGCTTCCAAGCCACTTGATACTTCCCAGCTAGAAGGGGCTCCCAAGCTGAGAGAAGAAAAAGAAAACAAACAAACAAATCAAAACAGAACCATTCAGAGCAAACAAACAAACAAAAAAAGCCCTGGGGCTCTGACCAGCATGGCATTATGGGCCAGGAAGCAGTTTCACAACTGAGCGGTATTTCGCAGCCTTTCAGGAAGAAGCAAAGATGGCCCACAGAGCCAGGTATTTGAGAGAAAGGAAGGGGAGGTGGTGAGAGGTAAGGACAAAATCTAAAGAAGCAGTAAAAAGCAACACCAACAGCCAACAAATGACATTCCAGGAACCAGCCAGTGCAGGTGGGTGGAATCCAAGCAACACTAGGGTAAAGCTGGTACTTTCCAGCCAAGAGACTGTGGCTGCAGGAAGCAGAGGAGGCCAAGTGGCTGTGAAGAAGGGTGGCGGGTGGGAAAACATATGTTGCTGGTTACCAGTTGTTCTGACTCCTGCTGCAAGCTCCATGAAGCTACCTTCTCATATCCCATTTGCTGATCTCCAAAAGCAGTCCAAGATGGCAGATCTGTGCTGCGGTAGCTGACAGGGGACCTCTGCATGTATGTCTCCTTGCTCTCTGTTCTCGGTCAGTTTCTTATTCCATTCCATGCTTGGCGGAGTTCGTCATCTCTTCTTTTGATGCTTAGGGTTTCAGGATTGACGTGTGACTCTGTTTGACTTAATTTTTTGGATCTTTGCTGTGGAGCGATGGCGTGGTTCTTCTGACTATAGCTCCATGTGCAACCATTTTTTAATTATCTTAGCAAACTTTTACTTGCATGTGATATTAGTGATATTGTTGCATGATTTCTGCATTCTACTGGATCACCTTTCTCTGGAATGGACACAAATATGGATCTCTTCCAGTCAGTTGGTGATGTAGCTGTCTTCCAAAGTTCTTGTAAAGATGAGAGAGTGCCTCCAGTGTTACATTCGTTTGTTGAAACATCTCAGCTAGTATTTCATGATTTACTGGAGCCTTGTTTTTCACCAACGTTATCGGTGCAGTTTGGACTTCTTCCTTCAGTACCATCGATTCTTCGTGCCACCTCCTGAAATGGTTGAACATTGACCAATTCTTTTTAATACAGTGACTCTGTTTTCCTTCCATCTTCTTTTGATGCTTCCTGAATTGTTCAATTTTTTGCCCACAGAATCCTTCAATACTACAACTAAAGGCTTGAACTTTTTATTCACTTCTTTCAGCTTGAGAAACGCTGAGCATGTTCTTCCCTTTTGGGTTTCTAACTCCAGACCTTTGCATATTTCATTAGCACTTTACTTTGTCTTCCTGAGCCACCCGTTAAAATCTTCTATTCAGCTCTTTTCTTAATTATTCCTTCTGTTTGTTTTAGCTACTCTACGTTCAGAAGTAAGTTTTAGAGTCTCTTCTGACATCCAGTTTGGTCTTCCTTTCCTGTCTTTTTAATGACCTTTTGCTTTTTTCCTGTTTGATGTCCTTGATGTCATCCTACAGCTTGTTTGGTCTTCGGTCCTTAGTGATCAATGGCTCAAATCTATTCTTGACATGGTCTCTAAATTCAGCCGGGACAGATTAAGATCGTACTTTGGCTGTCATGTACTTGTTTTAATTTTCTTCAGCTTCAACCTGAACTTGCATATGAGCAATTGATATTCTGTCCCACAGTCGACCCCAGCCTTGTTCTAACTGATGATATCGAACTTTTCCATTGTCTTTTCCACAGTTGCAGTCAATTTGATTCCTGTATATTCCACCAGGTCAGGTCCAAATGTATAGTCACAGTTTATGTAATTGGAAAAAAAGGTATTTGTAATGAGTAAGTGGTTGGCCTTGCAAAATTCTATCATGTGATCTCCAACTTTATTTCTATCATCAAGGCCATGTTTTCCAAGCACTGATTCTTCTTCCTTTTTTCCAACTTCTGCACTCCAATCATCAGTAATTATCAATGCATCTTGACTGCATATTTGATCAGTTTCAGACTGCAGAAGTTGATAGAAATTGTAAATTTCTTCATCTTTGATCATAATGGTTGGTGCTTAAATTTGAATAACAGTCATAACAACTGGCCTTCTTTGTAGGCCTATGGATATCATCCTATCACTGACAGCATTATACTTCAGGATAGATCTTGAAATGTTCTTTTTGATGATTAATGGGACACCATTCCTCTTCAGTTTGTCATTCCTGGTATGGTAGACAATACGAGTGCCCAATTCAAAAGGCCCAATACAGTCCATTTCGGCTCATTAATGTCTATGATATTGATCTTTATGCATTCAGTTTCATTTTTTACAACTTTCAATTTTCCTAGGTTCATACTTTGTATATTACATGTTCTGATTGTTAATGGATATTTGTAATTGTTTCTTTTCATTTTGAGTCTTGCCACTTCAGCAAATGAAGGTCCTGAATGATGGACTCCATCAACGTTATTAAAACTGACTCTACCTTGGGGAGGCAGCTCTTTGCCGGTCGTATTTTGAGGGCTTTCCAACCTGAGGGGGATCATCTTACTGTACTATATTAGACAATGTTCTAATGTTCTGCTGCTATTCATAAAGTTTATACTGGTCATTTTTTTTTTTTTTTTTAGAAGTAGATTGCCAGTTCTTTCTTCTTAGTCTGTCTTAGTCTGGAGGCTCCATTGAAACCTGTCCACCATGGGTGACCCTGCTGGCATAGAAATACCAGTGGCATAGCTTCCAACATCACGCAACACACCAGCCACCACAGTATCATAAACTGAAAGATGAACTGACTCCTTGGCACTATGCAATTGCCTTGCAACTTATGCCTAAATACAGGATAAAAACATTGTGTGGGCTGATGTAAATGAGGTCTTGTCATAAGTAGTAAGCTGAGCTACAAGAAAAAAATTAAAACATTTATTGTAAATCTGAACTTATGATCTGTTGGTCATGACACTGTTTATGTTGTCCAGAGGGTGGGAAACATTTGGAGATAGGGAATTGAGATTTCTGTTCAGCTTTGCTCTCACAAAGTCATCAACGAAAAGGATACAACACAATCATGTTTTGCTTCAAGTTTTCAATACACAGACTGATGACTCTGACCAAATATTTCTGAATCATGGAAGATTTGAAAAGGCAAAGAGTATGAGCAAGAAACTGTGTCAGACTCAGGATACAAAGATTATACTTACACTTTTTATTGTGTGCTTTCTGGAAAGAACCCGGGCTGTGGTGTAAATTGGAATATCTATTATGTTACTAATGGACAATTTGATGGTAGGCTAAAGTGTTATATAAATTTGTAGATTTGCTTCGGAATTCAGTGAGATAACATGTTGTCTTAAGTTGAGTTCCTTAAAAGCAGAACCTAAATTGAGGATTCCTGTGCCTATAATTTATTGATGCAAGCAGGTCAAGAAGAAGAGGGGAAGCTTAGCAGGGATGAGTTTCAGCCAGAGTCTCTGTTCAGCCTGATCTTCAAGCCATGGATTGCACCACAGAGTTGGTTCATCCCACCCTGAGGAAGGGGACCAGACAGCTGACCAAGAATAAGGTAGTTATCGGCTGTGGTCTTTCTTTGGGATGACCTCCTGGGGAAGAGTGATTCTTATTGGCAGACGTCTATTTTCTAGGGAAGGGGGAAGCTATGATCCAGTTGTAGCCAGCACTCACAGCAGCTGGGGATTGGGCACACTGGCCTGGAAAAGGGCATCTTGGCTGGGCATCGACAGTGTCAACTATTAATATGGAACTCTCCTGGAATATGGTCAACATTCAATACATAATAACTCTTAAAAAACAAAACCTGTAAAAAGACCAGACTTAATGATCTGACTGAGACTAGAGGGACCCCAGAAGACATGGACCCCGGACTCTCTGTTAGTCCAAAACTAAAACTGTTCCTGAAGCCAACTGTTCAGACAAAGATTAGACTAGACTATAAGACATAAAATGATACTCATGAAGAGTGAGCGTCTTAGCTCAAGTAGATACATAAGTCTAAATGGGCTGCTCCTGTCTGGAGGCAAGATGAGAAGACAGAAAGGGACAGGAGCTGGTTAAATGGACATGGGAAATTCAGGGTGGAAAGGAAGAGTGTGCTGTCACAGTATGGGGAGAGCAACTAGAGTCACACAACAGTGTGTGTACAAATTTTTGTATAAGAAACTAACCTTAACTGTAAACTTCCATTTAAAGCACAATAAATAAAAAAAACCAAACCTGTTAATACCGAGTCGATTCCAACTCATAGCAACCCTATAGCATATAGTAGAACTGCTCCATAGGGTTTCCAAGGAGCAGCCGGTGGATTTGAGATGCCATCCTTTTGGTCAGAAGCTGAGCTCTTAACCACTGTGCCACCAGGGCTCCAACAAATGATAAACTTCATAATTATTGTACTCTAAGGTTTTTTTTGTTAATAATATTTTATTATGTTTTTGGTGAAAGTTTACACAACTAATTAGGTCCTCATTTGACAATTTCTACACAAATTGTTCAGTGACGTTAGCTACATTTTTCACAATGTGTCAACATTCTCTTTAATTGTGTTCTGGTTGGCTGTTTCTAGTACGCTAGATTCCCTGCCCGGCCCCCGCCCACCCCTCCTTATCTTCTCATCTTTTCTTTAGAGTGATTGCGGACCTTTTGGTCTCATATAGATGGTTTTTTACTGGAGGACTGTACTCACAGGTAATATCCTTTATTTTGTGTGCCAATCTGTTATTTTGCTAAAAGATGACCTCAGGGGATAGTTGCGGTTCAAAGTTTAAATAGTATCTCAGGCCAATAGTCTCAGGGAATCCTCTAGTCTCACTCGTCCAGTAAGTCTGGACTTTTAAAGAATTTGAGTTCTGTTCTGTGTTTTTCTCCCGTTCTATCAGGATCCGTCTATTGTGGCCCCTGATCAGAATGGTTGGGGCACCATCTAGTTCTTCTGGTCTGTATTCTAAGTTTCAATTTATTTCTCTGTTTAACAGAGTTTATAAAGCAAGTCTTCCCAACCTTGAAGAATTGAAAAAATATAGGCCAATGCATTTTGTTAAAAGAAGAGATCTAAATAAATATAAGGAATTATTATTCTAAGATAAGACTCAGGATTTTTTTAGAATAATGACCAGGAAACCAGTATATTCTCTTAGTTTCTTTTGAGAATGGTTACATGACATTCTGCCCATCACTTTATATCCAGGCAGAAATGACTCTAATGGATCATGGTTGATGACTCTGGGTTTCCACATGTGGAAATACAGATGGAAAGAGGTACCATCGACATGTGTAAATGACTAATGGTGCTTTGTTCTCAGCTTACATTCAAGAATGAAGGACTGGGTAGCAGGAATGGACTCCTTATGCTATTGTGTTCATGTTTTCCTCAAGAGTTCTTCCTGAACAGGATGTTTAGGGACAGTAGTCTAGGCATGTAAACATATCATTTTAATTGGCAGGCTTCTCATTAGACAGAATGAGTAGAAAATGGGTGTTTAAGTCACTCTTCCCCTGCACCTAAATTTGGAGATGCTTAACTTTGTTAACTACTCACAATAAAAACGTTAACATTCGGAGGTGGTTCGTTTCAACTTTAGAGAAGAGTGAATGCCTGGGGTAAAGGCTAGTCTATTATGTCTCTCACACATGGGTACAATAGCTGGGTGGAGAGTACAGAAGGAGGATACTACAGTTATTCCAGGTATTAACCTTCAATTTGTCCTCCTGTGTTTTGTCCCTGCCATCTTCCATTGTACCTACTCTCTTTCTCAGCCCAGAACTCTCCAAGGATCCAAAGAGTAGCTTTACTTCACTCCTATCTTCACTGTAATCTTCTCATAGTTTAGTATGGACTGTGCTTCCCCCTCTTTGTTTCATCCGTCATTGGGCTCACATCTACTTTGCATATTATGGGAATTGTTGACATCTTCCACCTCTTTATTATTTTTACTGTTATAGACTTAAGGTCTACCCTTTCAGGCTTCTAAATTTTATTTCACTGGGAATTTTGTAGAGATAAGAGGAGAGCACATATGCTCAGTCTGAAATTTTGAATCAGAAGCACACACTAGCAGCATTTAACATTTCAAACTAACTCTATGGTTTGGTCTTACACGTGAGAGAAAATGTAAAGTAAGGGTCATGAAGTAAATCAGGAGGCCAAGGGGAGAACTGATTGTAGGCTGGTATAAGTCAACAGAATACTCAGAGAAGAGTGAGCTGTTCTGATTTTTTAAAAACGATTGCTGTTGTTCAGATTCACATTTCACTTGAGATTTCTCTCCTGTTTTGGTTATCTCTTTTAAGGTTCCAGTGGTCTCCATGATAGAATGAGGTGAGTAGTGTGTTGGTTTCCTAGGACCACCATAACAAAATAACAAAAACCGGGTGACTTCTAAGAACAGAAATTTATTGTCTCACAGTTTTGGAAGCTGGGAGTACAGTATGAGGGTGTTAGCCATGTCAATTCCTTCTGAAGTTTTAGGAAGAGTCTGTTTCATGCCTCTCTCCTCGCTTCCGATAGCTCCAGTCATTCCTTGGCTCACAGCTTAAGCGTCACACAGCATCCTTTGTCTCCCTGTCTCTATGAATCTCTCCTTTTCTTATAAGGTTACCAATTATATAGGATTAGGACCCATCCTACTCCAATATGACCTCATGTTAACCTAACTAATAACGTCTTCAAAGACCCTGTTTCCAAACTGAGTCACATTCACAGGTATAGAGGTTAAGAGTTCAACGTATTTTTTTAGGGGGACACAATTCAGTCTGTAACAATTGGGAAAGTCTTCTCTCTCCATAGTTTCATCTTACTGTTAGACAACAGAACAGACTCCTCTTGTTTTGTAAGCCTTCTCTTCCGTCACATGGGACTGCTGCATGCTTAGATACATTGAGTATCACTGTCAATTTGCTTCCATCTCTTCTATACCTCCTAGAAGTTTCTCTCAGTTTTGGTCTGCTGATTGCACACACCTTCCAATTTTATAGAGTTCACATGGGTTTATTTACTTTTTCTGTCTTTAATTCGTTCCCGAATCACTTATTTATATGCCATAGGGTCGCTATGAGTTATAATTGACTCCAAGGCAATGGATTTAGTTTTGGTTTTTATACATCATTCTGCACAGTTTTCTCTATAGATGTTCCTCTGTCAATGTCATTTTTAATGTGTGGTCCCTATAATTCTGGATAATATTCCATCCTATTCCATTGATAATTGGAACAGGGCTCTCACTTTCTTTTCCTATTTAGTGCCTAAGTTATTTTCTGATAGCCTTAAAAAATATAAAACTTGCTTACTTGAAACCAAGAAATCTTTTTGCTTGAGAAATTTTTTTGCCTGTATTAATTTTAGTTTATTAGTTAATGACTGACATGTTCTTCAGGCTAATATTTTAAGTATGAATCTCTGGTCTAATTCATTTAGTACCAGATAAGGGACTCATTTCTTTCTCTCACTCTCATGCTGACAACCAGCAGCACGAGGCCATCTGAAGCTCAGCTTAGCCTGAGGCAATTGACCTTATTTCCTCTGCCTGATGAATGGCTTAAAAACAACAATATAGAGTGTCTTAATAGTATTCCAAAGTCTAGAATCTTATCTTTTGCTACTAATTTTTCAATGAAGTAAAGTAGTCTATTTTTACAAAACTCTCATTTCTCAAGGAATCTAGAATTAATACCAAGTGTCACAGAAGGTGACACCATCACAAATTCATAAAAAAAGTATGTTCTGTGGGGGGTTTGATAACATATTTCTTAAATTAGAAGGACACACAGCTCACTTGGATCCTGGGTTCTGCCTCTGGCTTCCAGTGGGCAATGTGACAGAAATGAGACATCTGTTTTATTGCAGATCAACATCACCCTCTCAGCCCCTCCTCCCTGCAGCTGGCTGAAGCATCCTCACTGAGGGTCTGTGCAGACAGAGAACTATGATGAGATAAGAGAGTAGAAAACACTCAAACTCATTAAGAGAAAGCCTCTTCCTGACAGTTGTCGGAACTTGCCAGAGCAAGGAACTCGTTGAGCCCAACCTCCTTGCTCCTCCTAGCAGACAAGGTTCAGTGACCTCACCTACTGTCCTGCCTGCTCAGAGGCCTACCTCTTGCCATGCTCCTGCTGCTCATCCTGGTGCTTGAGGTGTTTTGTGCTGAGTAAGTAGTATTTCATTCCTTTTCCTGGTTCCACAGAAATGACCATGTTCTAGTTGGAATCTGAAGAGATTTCAATGGTGTCTTGCTTATGCTTATATAACATTGATGTTGCAGGAGGAACCAGAGCCCAGCTGGTGACCCAGCTGGACCTCCATGTCACTGTCTCTGAAAGAGCCCCTCTGGAGCTAATGTGCAACTACTCATCTTCTATAGTGCCAAAGCTCTTCTGGTATTGGCAATATCCCAACAAGGCCTCCAGCTCCTCCTAAAGTACATAGTGAGGAACACCATGGTTAAAGGCATCAAAGATTTTGAGGCTGAACTTCAGAAGAGCAAAACCTCCTTTCACCTAAGGAAACCCTCAGTCCACTGGAGCAACTCTGCTGAGTCCTGTGCTGTGAGTGACACAGTGCTGGGGCTGCACAGGAAGCTGAACACAAACTTCATGAGATATTGGGACTTTCTGTGACTCAAGAACTCAACCTGGGGGGTTTTTAAATAGGCGTCCTGTTCTGTGCAGGCAAAAATGGCAAAGCAGGCTGAGCCCTGGGAGTATTTGTTTCAGCATCGCTGCTGTGCCATATTCAGATGCACACTATACCTGATGGAGGTCTTCTTGTGAATTTCTCAAGGAGAGATGCCACCTCCCCACTCCCAGGAACATACCTCATGCTCTGAAGAAAGTACATTCTAACATTTCAGGATTCTGAAGTGGAAAAAGCAACAGCGTTTTTATAAAAAATCATTTCTGGCGTTTATTTTGATAATTAACACTGCCTCCGATGTTGGTTAATACATGGATAACTGAAGCACTTGGTTTTAATGCTAACACCCTGTGCAGCATAGATTCGCAATTACTGAAGCACAGATTCTCAACCTAGATTTGAAGCTTAACTTCTAGCACATACATAATATTCCACTTTGTGATACTGACATGTTTTAAAATAAATTAGACATCATAATATATACATTTCTTATCTTCTGAGTATTACACAAAATGGATGAGTCAATTGAACATAACTCTTATCGTAAATATTGAAAAATCTAAAAGTTACCCAGTTGTAATCTTTTTAAAAGCAGCTATTCCAGTGATTTGAGTTTCCAAATTAAAATTTTGAGTCAGTTCACCCATAAAAAGAAGATAGCAAGTATAATAACTACTGAAAAAAACTGAAAAACTCTTAGGTTTTTTTTTTTTTAAGTGATACCAATTCATGATATAATATCAAGTTACACATTAAATGAAAGTTTCCAGTCTTTCGAAGCACTTGAACAAAGTTCATAGGAAAATCTAGACCTCCGCAATCAAACTCACAATATCAGAGACTGCATTAATTCTAATAGAGATATCCAAGACTAGGGAACACTTTTATTTACTCTGAAACAATTGTGTCAAAAATCAAACATTTTTAAGATATTTTATACTCATGGTTATGACTTAAATTTGTTACTTGTGATTTGCTTTTTATCCTTTGCTCCTCAAAGGATAAAAAGTTTACACACACCTGTGCCACCAACTCTTTACTTCACATTCTTTCAGAGACAAGACTCTCACTCTTCTTTTCTTGGGTTCCTCCTTTACTGACCCTTCACTTGAACTGATCTTCCTCTTGGACATTTCTTTGGATGTGGTGGTGGCAGTGGCTGTGGTGGTGCTGACTGAGTGCCTGCAGGCAGCCACAGTGGTAAAAGCTCAATCTTACTTTTTCAGCTTTCTGTGCCATTTCATTTTAGCTGTGATTCTTAAGCAGCATAGAAAAGGATTTTAGAATCATCCAGATAGTCTCTATGTTTTAATAGGACAATTTTAGCCTTTTAATACTTATATATACATGTATTCATTAGCACAATATTTTTAATTTATCTTACTCAGCATAGCAGCAGCATTTGACATTGTAGAACACCTCCTTGAAACACTTTCTTTACTTGTGTTTAGAGACACCACTCTTACTTTATTCTCCTCCTGTATCATCATTTGCTCCTTCTTAGTGTCCTTTATTGGTTCTTCCTCACCTGGGTCTCTAAACATTGTCATGCTTTCAGGAATTTTTCCTTGGACCTTTTCATTCTCTGTCAGTATTTTACCCCCAGCTGATATCGTCCAGTCTCTTAGTTTAAATACATCTGAATACCTAAATTTGTATATGAAGCTCAGACAGTTCCTCTGATTTCCAGTTTTGTATGTCAAATGATCCATTTAACATCCCCATTTGGGAATCTCTAGCTTATACTATCTGAAAATAATCTTCTGATTTTCATACTTTCAACCACTGAGCCCTCCTTACATCATACCTTCTCCTTGTGTGCTTTCCCTCATTTAGGTAAAAGGCAACTCTATTGACCATTTCTGCTGATTTCCCTGTTCAATAACCTTGAAGAACTCCTTGTCTTCTTACTTTTTCTCATAGCGCCATTTGATCCATTAGACAATTCTATTAGATATTCTTTCAAAACATATCCATAATCATTCACTTCTCATGACCTCCACTGTACCATCTTGATCCAAACCACTTTAATCTCTTGCCTGATTTATGGAAATAACCCTAAGTAATTTCCCTTCATTCATCTTTACCCTCCTTCAGTCTGTTCTCCACACAGCAATGAGTCATCTTTTAAAAACATAATTCAGATCACATTGCCCCTCTGCTCACAACTCTCCAATGGTTTCCCATCTCACTCAGATGATAACGAAGCTCTTTACTTTATCCTACATGACTCTACTCCATCTGGCTCCCTGCCAACTCGGACATTAACTACTGTCTTGCCCCTTGCCCACTCTGCTTTAGCCTCACCGCACTTCTTGCTGTTGCTCTAACATTTCAATCACTTTCCTGCTTTGGGATCTTTGCAGTTGTTCATTCCTTTGCTTTGAGTGCTTTTACCCCTCATAGAAGCCAAATGACTTATCCCTTCACTTCATTCTGACCTCTACTAAGGAGGCATGCTCAAAACATATTTATTGTGGCATTATATATAATAATAGGGGAAAAATAAACATACAAAGCATCAATTACTCAGAGAATGGCTACAGAAATGGATAAATCTATACTATGAAATATTATGAAGCAGATACGTTAGCATCAATAGGTCCCTAAGACATATAATTGAGTACGTAACTCTCATTGCAAACTATTATGCATTTGGAAGTTGTAGTTAAAGAAGAATTTAAACTACATTTATTTTTAAGAGAATATATTCATATGTCCCTTTTAACTATAAAATAAATAAAAAAGCATATATCATGTTCTTTATATTATATTCCCCAACTTCCTTCTCCTGCATCTCTGTCCAGTTTCTCCTCTTTTATTTTTGCCTAGGAAGGTTCTCTATTTCACTCTCCAGTTAGTATCTCTACTTAATCTCTTGATTACTTTCCTTTCTTTTCTAAGAAAAAGACAAAATGTTCATGTTCTTAAATCTTTGTCTGGCCTCTGTAATGAGAAATATCTCCTTTTTCTAGATTCAACTTGTACATTTTAAGGTGCTATTTTTTCCTTCTATTATGGTTTATGAACACTTACACACATTTATCTTTGCCACTAGACTGCAAACATCTTGCAAGTAGAAACAACGTCTTATTCATTTTTAATTTTTTAGGACTTAGAACAAGATCTAGCTTATAGTAGACCTTTAATAAATGGTAGTGAATTTATTTTGAACTAGGTTGGAGAAACCACATTCAATCACACAGATACAATTTACAAAATATTTTGGTTAGTAACCAAGGAAACCCTGGTGGTGTAGTGGTTAAGAATTTGGCTGCTAACTGAAGGGTTGGCAGTTCAAGTCCACCAGGTGCTCTTTGGAAACCTGATGGCACAGTTCTACTCTGTCCTATAGGGTCACTATGAGTTGGAATCGACTCGATAGCAATGGGTTTCGTTTTTTTGGTTAACCTCCAAAAAATTACATTTTGGGGAAGAAATCAATTCATTTAAAAAAAAAAAAAGAAAACTCTCCATCTAGTCCAACAGTTTATTGTTCCTGACAATCGGCAGATGGTTCCTTAGGAGAGAATGGAATGAGGGATCTTGGGCTTTGTTGACTGCTGACGAGCTCGTTGGCCTGATGGTTTTAGATCACTATGGGATGCTCCAAGCTTTACTTTCAATGAGGAATTTTTTCAAGGTCACTGATAGTCAAATCTTTGATAGTGAAAATTATAATGAGGGTTAGAGACAGTTAGCAGAGACTGTGAACCAGTCATATCTCTTTAAGCACAGGAGGAATCTCCATATATTCATCATTGTGTTGGGGTGAGGAAGGTCTGTGTCTGTGATGGGTGTAATAGAGATGATTCCTCAAGTGGTATTGACAATAGGAATATTCTACGACCATGGTGAAGCTGTAAGATCCAGAAGAAAACATATGTATTACCTATTTCCATTTTTATGACTTAAAATTCTACAGTATGAGCCTCTGTAATGACTTCAAAAATTCCCTAATGTTTCTAATTGTTACCTTCTCTTAAGCCTCTTCTGAGACTAGAAAAACAGGAAAAAGGAGATGTCTCAGTTATCTAGTGCTACCCTAACAGAAATACCACAAGTGGATGGCTTTAACAAAGAGAAGTTTATTCTTTCACAGTTATGTAAGTTACAAGTCCATACTCAGGGCATCAGCTCCAGGAGAAGGCTCTCTCTCTCTGCAGGCTCTGGAGGAAGGTCCTTGTGATGCATAAGTCTTCCCTTGGTCTGGTAGCATCTCTGCACAGGAACCTCAGGTCCAAAGGACCTGCTCTGTTCCCAGCACTGCTTTCTTGGTGGTGTGAGGTTCCCATGTGTCTCTCCTAGCTTCTTTCTTTTATATCTCAAAGAGATTGCATTAAGACACTACCTAATCTTGTCAGCCTCATCAGTATAATATCATTACAGTGATAGAATTTACAACACATACAGAGATCACATATAATATCATCATAGTGATAGAGTTTACAACACACAGGGAAATCACATCAGATAACACAATCATACAATACTGAGAATCACGACCTAGCCAAGTTGCTACACACATTTTGGGAGGGGGGAACAATTCAATCCATGACAGGAGATAAGAAAAAGAAATGAGAAAAAATAAAGAAAGGGAACATATGTAGAGAGAGGAGAAAACAGAAAAGAAAGGAGATTAGGGGGGAAAGAAAGAGGACGTATTTATCTGAATTTCAGAATGTGGCCTACACCTAATGTTCACAAAGCTGAATCAGCCATATGGGCCTGCAGCATAAGAGGAGGGGTTAGAAAAGAGAAAAGGGGAGATGGAAGTGAGGCCTGGATGGCTATCATGCGCATGTCCTGTTTCTTTATCTATCAACAAAGTCTTGCTGGAGATATTTCTGTGTTCATGATGACTACATGTCTTAGGTTTACAGAATTCTCCTAATTTCATTTACCTCTTTAAGAGAATTAAATAAATAAATAGTGCATTCAATCAAATATTCTTTCTTTGTGAGAGCTTTCTCATAAATGAATTCTCAATCACTTTCCAAATTATATGTCTTAATTTCTGGTTAAGAAAATTGGGTCACTGACCCTGGTAATTTTTAAGGATATATCTGATCCAGATGAGGCCCCTATTTCTCTCTGGCCTCTTTCCCTTTGTTCACTCTCCTCTTGACATATCTGATTACTGAGACATTTTAAGTGAAGGCAATCCCATAAGGGTGGAAAACCTAGATAATTCTGTGTCTGTGGTCAGCAGTGCAGTAGTCAGCAGAGTACTAATAGCAGCAATGTCAGTATCTAATGAAAAACTAGAAGGAAATCTCTTTGCTCCCTGATCTACTTATACTGTCCTTCATTTAAGGACAGATGGGACTCAGTCTACCTATTTACTTTCTTCTCAGCTATTTGGGGGCCAGCCAGAGAAGAAACATTCTTAAGAGAATTAGTGTTTTCCTTCTTAGAAGTCCATTAATTTCTTTAGGCTAAGCTGTCTTCATGATCCATAGTTTTCTGCTCTTTATCCTGGAGCTCCCTACTATTTGATCCAAGATTTATATCTGACCTCACAATAAGATACTTCACTTGACTTCTCTGGGCATAGCCTGGCTGGTGGCCACAAAAGCTCCTTGGCTAAGGACGGGATCAGAGACATATTCAAGCTACCACCTTTCTAGATCTCCCTCTTCCTAGGACAAGTGATTGTTCCTTTGTTTATGGCCTAATTTTTTTTTTTGTTGTTGTTGTTCTTTTTAATCTTGTAGAAAAAGAGAAGGCCCTCAAGGAAATGGATTGACCTAGTGACTGCAACAGTGGTCTAAAACGTAGTGATAACCGTGAAGAAGGTGCAAGACCTGATAGTATTTTGTTCTGCTGTAAATAGTGTCACTCTGAGTCAGAACCGAGTGGATGGCATCTAATAACAACAACACTTTGTCTCATTAACTGTGGAGGAAATCCCTCCCCATTCCTCTTTTTGAGAATTTGAAGTATACATGAAACCTGGAATTACCTGCAGTATCAGATTTGACCCCTAGAAGGAGGTGCTACAACACATAGGATTATCAGATCACAAAATGGAGGGCAACCATACAATACTGGGAATTATGGTGTTTCCAAGCTGACACATATTTTTGGGGAACACAATTCAGCCTGTAACAGTAGATATGGCAATGAACCCCACAAAAAATTCTTGCCTTCTCTATTAAGTTTCTAGGGGTTCAATGGTGCAGAGAATATCAAGATATGCCCTCCAAAATAAAAGACAAGCTGCTGCACCTCACACCTCATACCACAGAAAAAAAGGCATAACACTTGCCATTTCTTTTTGGATTTCGAAGGCAATCTATGCCACATGTGAGTGTGTGTGATGGTTAAGATTGTGTGTCAACTTGTCTGGGCTATGATTTTCAGTGTTTTAATGTAATCACTTTCATGATTGAATATACTGTGAGTAGCCAATCAGATGAAAGGGAGTCTCCTCAGGGGCGTGGCCCGCATCTGAATACAAGCAGAAGTTCTGCTTTTTGCTCTGTCTGGATCCTGTGACTGCCTCCTGTCGTCTCATCTCCAGTTCTTGGGACTTGAGCTGTCAGCTTATGTGCTGAACTTGGGGTTCGTTGATCTGCATAGCCTGTGAACAGAAGCCCCGCTCATTGACCTGCCTATCTTGGGCTTGCCAGCTTCTGCGGCTGCATGACTTGGGAGAGGCCTCTACCCTGATCAATGGACCTGGGACATTCTAGCCTCTATAATCACATAAGCTGTTTCCTTGATATAAATCTCTCTCTTTCTATATATTTATACACTTTACTGGTTTTGCTTCTCTAGAGAAGCCAGCCTAAGACATTTTGGTACAGAGAGTGTTTCTAGAGGAACAAAATTGTAAGGATGAGATTTCTAAATTGGTTCTCAAGTCTGGTTAGTCTTAAAGAGGTTGATGACTCTGCTTCCAGCAGTAAAGAGGTCATTGCTAGTCCATGGAGTGAGGTGGTGATACAAATATGCAAAATATCACCACCAGTAGATCAGGCATTGGTGAAAGGCGAAGCTCAGGGTGATCATATGTGTGATATCTTTCTACAGCTTTGTCAGAATGAGAAATATAAAGAAGCTGGTTGGTTTGTCCTACTTTTGCTAGACAAACTGGTGAAGGAAAGAGATGCATTCAGGGCTTCAGAGTCAAGGCTTAAGTGCCGTATACATGACCCCAAGGCTTCCATTTATGCTTTGAAAGAAAGCCTTATTTCTTGTAGTAACAGAGCTGAAATTGCTAAAAACCAAACCCAGAGTCTTATTGTAAAAGTGACTGAACTACAATGCCAGCTCAATTGCAAACCTCTAGAGGTGTCTGAAGTTAAGGTAAGGGCATTGAATGGGAAGAGATGGGATCCTGAGACTTGGGATAGGGACATATGGGCAGATAATCAGGAAGCTGGGAACACTGAGCCCATAAACTCCATTGAATCACTCCTGCCAGCAGAACCAGTCCCATCTGAAGAGATTACTTCATGTTTGTCTGCTAAACCACCCTGCCCGGAAAAACCATTAGCCCCTCCACTCCCGTCTAATGAGATTAGCCCTAGCCCAGCTGCCTCTAAAGAGCCCTTGCCTGAGTCATTGCCTGGAGCATCGCCTGAGGCAGATGCTTTACAAGGTAATGCTGAATGTTCTCAAAACAATTCCATACTACCGATTCTGACTTCTAGACCTATAACTAGGCTTAAGTCCCAGTGAGCCCCAAAAGGTGAAGTACAAAGTGTGACCCAGATGGAGGTATGCTACACTCCAAAAGAACTACTTGAGTTTTCTAATATGTACAAACAGAAACCTGCAGAATATGTGTGGGAATGGCTATTAAGGGTGTGGGATAATGGTGCAAGGAACATAAAGATGGATCAGTCTGAGTTTATGGATGTGGGTCCACTGAGCACAGATTGTTCATTCAATGTTTCAGCTAGAGAAAATAGGAAAGGATCTAATAGTTTACTTGGTTCGGTTGCTGAAGCATGGATTATGAGGTGGTCGACACTAAATCAAGCTGAAGTACCGAACCTGCTTTGGTATACTGTAGAAGAAGGTATCCAAAGGCCTAGGGAAATTGGCATGCTGGAGTGGATTTATCAAGTTAGACCCACAGACCCACACATGGAGTGTCCAGAGGATACACCTTTTACCACAACTGTAAGGAACAAATTTGTGAAGGGAGCTCCAGTATACTTGAAGACTGCTGTGATTGCTATTTTATGTAAGTCAGATTTGACAGTGGGAACTGCCCTAACTGAATTAAGACACCTAACTACAATGGGGCTGATTGGACCCCGTGGTAGTACGGGCCAAATGGCTTCACTTAATTGACAAAGACAAGGTGGGCGTGGTTACAGTAATGGACAGAGGAGTCAAAGCAGTAATCAGAATAGTCTGACTCGTACGGACTTATGGTGTTTGCTACTTAGTCATGGCGTCCCTAGGAGTGAAATAGGTAGGAAATCTACTAAATATGTACTTGATCTATACAAACGGATGAATTCTAGGTCAGGTGAACAGCAGTTTAACTTGAATCACCAGAATAGAGAGTCACGGTCCCTCAATCAATTCCCAGATTTGAGAGAGTTTAAAGACCCACAACCCCTTGAACAAAGGGGAGGCCCGGGTCCCCTTGAGGAAGGACTCCAATACACTGCCAAAAATTTTTACTGTTAATCTTTCTCCCTGCCTTCCCCAAAGTATGGCCTTTTACGAGAGTGACTGTTCATTGGGTAAAGGAAATAATCAGACTTTTCAGAGATTACTGGATACTGGCTCTGAGCTCACACTAATTCTAGGAGACCCAAAATGTCACTGTGGCCCACCAGTCAGAGTGGGGGCATATGGAGTTAAAGTTATTAATGGAATCTTGGCTCATGTCCAACTCACAATAGGTCCAGTGGGTCCCCGATCCCATCCTATAGTGATTTCCCCAGTTCCAGAATGCATATTTGGAATAGATATACTCAGCAACTGGTAGAACCCCCACACTGGATCCCTGATAAATAGAGTATGGGCTATTATGATATTAAAAGCCAAGTGGAAGCCATTAGAACTACCCCTCCGTAGGAAAATAGTAAACCAAAAGCAATACCACATTCCTGGAGGGATTGCAGAGATTACTGCCACCATCAAGAACTTGAAGGATGCAGGGGTGGTGATTCCCACCACATCCCTATTCAACTCGCCTATTTGGCCTGTGCAAAAAACAGATGGATCTTGGAGAATGACAATAGATTACTGAAAACTTAACCAGGTGGTGATTCCAGTTGCAGCTGCTGTTCCAGATGTAGTTTCACTGCTTGAGCAAATTAATACATCTCCTGGTATGCAGCTATTGATCTGGCTAATGCCTTTTTCTCCACACCTGTTTCAAAGGACCACCAGAAGCAGTTTGCCTTCAGCTGGCGAGGCCAGCGATACACTTTCACTTGCCTACGACAGGGCTACATTAACTCTCCATCCCTATGTCATAATTTAGTCCGCAGGGAACTTGATAGCCTTTCCCTTCCACAAGACTTCACACTGGTCCATTACATTGATGACATTATCTTGATTGGACCTAATAAGGAAGAAGTGTCAATGACTCTGGACTTATTTGTAAAACATTTGTGTGCTAGAGGGTGGGAAATTAATCCCACAAAAATTCAGGCACCTTCCACTTCAGTGAAATTTCTGGGGGTCCAGTGGTGTGGGGCATGTCGAGACATTCTTTCTAAGGTGAAGGATAAGTTATTGCATCTTGCTGCTCCCACAGCTAAAAAGGAGGCACAATGCCTAATGGGCCTCTTTGGATTTTCAAGGCAACATATTCCTCATTTGGGTGTGCTACTCCAGCTTATTTATCAAGTGACTCGAAAAGCTGCTAGTTTTGAGTGGGGACCAGAACAAGAGAAGGTTCTGCAACAGGTTCAGGCTGCTGTAAAAGATGCTCTGACACTTGGACCATATGATCCAGCTGATCCAATGGTGCTTGAAGTGTCAGTAGCAGATAGAGATGCTGTTTAGAATCTTTGGCAGGCCCCTATCAGTGAATCACAGCGCAGACCCTTAGGATTTTGGAGCGAAGCTCTGCCATCCTCTGCAGACAATGACTCTCCTTTTGAGAAACAACTTTTGGCTTGTTACTGGGCCTTAGTAGAGACTGACCGCTTAACCATGGGACACCAAGTCACCATGAGGCCTGAGCTGTCTATCATGATCTGGGTGTTGTCTGACCCACAGAACCATAAAGTTGGACATGCACAGCAGCATTCCATCATTAAATGGAAGTGGTATATTCGAGATTGGGCCTGAGCAGGACCCAAAGGCACAAGTAACTTGCACAAGGAAGTGGCCCAAATGCCCATGGTCTTCACTCCAGTCACATTACCTTCCATCTCCCAGTCTGCACCTATGGCTTCATGGGGAGTTCCTTATGATCAGTTGACTGAGGAAGAGAAAATTTGTGCCTGGTTTACAGATGGTTCTGCACGATATGCAGGCTACACTCAAAAGTGGACTGCGGCAGCCCTACAGCCCCTTTCTGGGAACTCCCTGGAGGATAGTGGTGAAGGGAAATCCTCTCAATGGGCAGAACTTCCAGCAGTGCACCTGGTTATTCACTTTGCTTGGAAGGAGAAATGGCCAGATGTGCGATTATATACTGATTCATGGGCTGTGGCCAATGGTTTGGCTGGATGGTCAGGGAATTGGAAGGAACTTGATTGGAAAATTGGAGACAAGGATTTATGGGGAAGAGGTATGTGGACAGACCTCTCTGAGTGGACCAAAGAAGTGAAAATGTTTGTGTCTCATGTGAATGCTTACCAAAGGGTGACCTCAGCAGAGGATGATTTTAACAATCAAGAAGACAGGATCACATGTTCTGTGGAAACCAGTCATCTTTTTTCCCCAGCTACTCCCGTCATTGCTCATTGGGCTCATGAACAAAGTGGCCAGGGTGGCAGGGATGGAGCTTATGCATGGGCACAGCAGCATGGACTTCCACTCACCAAGGCTGACTTGGCTGCAGCCTCTGCTGAGTGCCTAATCTGCCAGCAGCAGAGACCAACACTGAGTCCCTGAGGTGATCAGCCAGCAACCTGGTGGCAAGTTGATTACATTGGACCACTTCCATCATGGAAAGGGCAGCATTTTGTCCTTACTGGAATAGACACTTTCTCTGGATATGGATTTGCCTTCCCTGCATGCAATGCTTCTGCCAAAACTACCATCCGTAGACTTACAGAATGCCTTATCCACCGTCATGGTATCCCACACAGCATTGCCTCAGATCAAGGGACTCACTTCACAGCAAATGAAGTGCAGAAGTGGGCCCACGCTCATGAAATTCACTGGTCTTACCATGTTCCCCATCATTCTGAAGTAGCTGGCTTGATAGAACAATGGAATGGGCTTCTAAAGACACAATTACTGCACCAGCTATGTGGCAATACCTTGCAGGGTTGGGGCAATGTTCTCCAGGAGGCTGTATACGCTTTAAACCAGCATCAAATATATGGTGCTGTTTCTCGCATAGCCAGGATTCACGGGTCCAGGAATCAAGGCGTGGAAATGGGAGTGGCACCACTCACTATTGCCCCTAGTGACCCACTCGCAAGGTTTTTGCTTCCTGTCCCCTTGACATTATGCTCTGCAGGCTTAGAGGTCTTATTTCCAAAGGGAGGAATGCTCCCACCTGGAGACAAATCACTGATTCCATTGAACTGGTAGTTAAGAATGCCACCTGGCCACTTTGGGATCCTTATACCTCTGGCTCAACAGGCAAAGAAGGGAGTTACCATACTCGCTGGTGTGATTGATCCTGATTACCAAGAGGAAATCAGATTGACATTACATAATGGAGGTAAAGAAGAGTATGTCTGGAATGCAGGAGATTCCTTAGGGCATCTCTTAGTACTACCATGCCCTGTGATTAAAGTCAATGGAAAACTACAGCAACCTAATTCTGATATGACTACTAATGACCCAGACTATTCAGGAATGAAGATTTGGGTCACTCAACCAGGCAAAGAACCATGACCGGTCGAGGTGCTTGCTGAGGGCGAAGAGAATACAGAATGGGTGGTGGAAGAAGGTACTTCTAAATACCAGTTACGGCCACGTGATCAGTTGCAGAAACTGGGACTGTAATTGTTATGAGTATTTGTGCATCAAATACTTTTTTTCCTTCACTTATAAAATATAAGCTATAAACGGGGCTAGTGCATTTTCGATTGTATGCATTTTAGTTATATCATGTTAGGCGCAAGTTTGACTTTCTAATTGTCTTTATTCAGAGGTTATATATGATTTAAGGAGATGTGTACATGTGCCAAGTAGACAAGGGGTGGGCTGTGATGGTTAAGATTGTGTGTCAACTTGTCTGGGCCATGATTTTCAGTGTTTTAATGTAATCACTTTCATGATTGAATATACTGTGAGTAGCCAGTCAGAAGAAAGGGAGTCTCTTTGGGGGTGTGGCCCGCATCTGAATATAAGCAGACGTTCTGGCTTTTTGCTCTGTCTGGATCCTGTGGCTGTCTCCTGTCACCTCATCTCCAGTTCTTGGGACTTGAGCTTTCCGCTTATGTACCGAACTTGGGATTCATCGATCTGCACAGCCTGTGAGCGGGAGCCCTGCTCTCCAACCTGCCGATCTTGGGCTTGCCAGTTTCTGTGGCTGCGTGACTTGGGAGAGGCCTCTACCCTCATCCACGGACTTGGGATGTTCTAGCCTCTACAATTGTGTGAGCTGTGTCCTTGATATAAATCTCTCTCTATATATATATTTATACACTTTACTGGTTTTGCTTCTCTAGAGAACCCAGCCTAAGACAGTGTGCTACTTTGCCCCATTGAAAAAGTCAGCTGTAAAGTTACCAGTTTTGTGTGGGGACTAGAGAAAGAGGAGGCTCTGTAACAAGTTCAGACATCAGTGAAGTCTGCTTTACCATTGGGTCTTATGATTCATAATATCCAAATTGATACTGGAAGTTTCCATGGTAAATAGAGATGCAGTGTGGAGATTCTGGGAAACACCAATAGGAGAATCACAGTGTAGTTCTCTAGTATTTTGGAGAAAATACATGCCCTTTTACTTCAAATAGCGATTCTGCTTTTGAAAAACAACTTCTGTCTTACTGATTGACCTTGGTGAGCAATGAATGTCTAATTCAGGGAAAACAGGTGACCATGCAGTATGAACTTCCATTATGAACTGAGTGTTGTCTGATCTATTAAACCCTAAGGTTGGGCATGCTCAATAGCAATCTGTCATCAAGTAGAAATGGTTTATAAGAGAATGAACTCAGGAAGATCCAGAAGGTACAAGTAAGTTTCAAAGTAAGTAACAAACTAGGTGGATCTGATTCCTTTAATAACAATTTTTCTTGAATTGTCTTCTTTCCTTTAATCCATGGCTATGGCATCCTAGGGAGTTTCTTACAACAAGTTTGCCGAGGAAGAAAAACCTCAAGCCTGCTTTTCAAGTGAGTTATGATGGTTATTATGTTGCTACCACACAAAAGTAACACTCAGCCACATTGACTGACAGTAGTGAAGGAAATGTCCCCTCAGTGGACAAAATATCAAGGGTACGTTAGGGTTGCTCACCTTGGATGGAGTGAGAGATTGTCAGAAGTACTGATCAACATTGATTTATAGGCAATAGTTAATGGTTTGGGTAGATGTTAAGAGACTTAGAAGAAACAGAATTGGAAGACTTGTGACAAGAAAATCTAGGGAAGAGGTATCTTAATGGACCTCTCAGAATAGACACAGTTAAATATGTTCTATGTGAATATACACCAAGGGAAAACCACTGCAGTGAGAACGTTTTGACATGGACAAAACACGGTACTCTATGGGGTCAACATCTTTCCTTTGCCACCCCAGTGCTTAGTCAATGAGCCCGTGAAAAAAAGTGGCCTCGGTGGGAGAGATGGAAGTCATGTGTGGGCTCAAAAGGTTGGATTTTCCTTTATCAAGGCTTATCTAGCTAATGCTACTGCTGAGAGCCTTATCTGCCAACTGCAGAGACTGACTCTGAGCCCCTAATATAATGTCGTTTCCCAGAAGGATCAGTCAGACACATGGTGACAGACTGATTGCATTAGTCCTCTTCTATCATGGAGATGGCCGAGATTTTTGTACACTGGAGTAGACACATATACTTGCATATGGATTTGCCTTCCTTGCTTCTAATTTTCTGCCAGAATCACCTTCGTAAACTCACAGAATTCCTAATCCACCATAAAGATATTCCCCATAACATTTTTCCTGATCAAGGTACTATTTCACTACAAAGGATGTACAGCAGTGGTCACATGCCCATGGAATTGTCTAGTCTTATCACATACCCTATCACCTACAAATGCCTGGCCTACTGAAAGATGGAATGACTTATTGAAGACTCAGTTATGGTGCCAGTTGGAAGAAAACACCCTGAAAAGATGGAAGACTATCTTAGAAGATGCAGCATATTCTTTATATCAGAGACCATTATACTGTATTTTCTCCACCATAGCCAGAATGCATGGGTCTAAGAATCAAGAAAATGGGCATGGAAGTGGATCCTCTTCCTATTATAACCAGTAACCCACTAGCAAAATTTTGGCCTCCTGTCTTTGTAACTTTAAGCTGTGCTGGTTCGGAGGCTTTGTTCTCCAAAAGGACGAATGCGTCCACCAGGGGCATAACAGTGGTTTCATTGAACTGGAAGACGGGGTTGCCATGTGGACCTTTTTGGGCTTTTGCAAAATGTCACTAAACCTCCAGGTAGAAGAAGAGGTTATTCCATTGGCAGTAGTAATTGCTAACAATTACCAAGGGGGGGTTAGGTTGCTACTACAAAACAGGTATAGAGAAGGCTATGTCTGAAACCCCAGGGCATTTCCATGCCCAATACATTGCGCAATAGTTAAGTGCTTGGCTGCTAACTGAAAGACTGGAGGTTCAAATCCACCAGCTGCTCCGCCAGAGAAAAGACCTGGCAATCTGCTCCTGTAAAGATTACAACCTAGAAAACCTTATGGGACAGTTTTACACTGTCATAGGGTAACAATGAGTTGGAATTGACTTGATGACACCTAACAACAACAAAGGTAAACAACAGTCACAATAATAAAAAATGCAGGATTATTAAGGACTTAGACCCGTTGACCCCCACGTGTCTGTCAGTTTGTCGTACTATGGGGACTTGCGTGTTACTGTGATGCTGGAAGCTATGCCACTGGTATTCAGACACCAAGAGGGTCACCCATAGCAGACAGTTTTCAGCTGAGCAGACTAAGACAGACTAGGAAGAAGGACCCGGAAGTCTACTTCTGAAAAGAATTAGCCAGTGAAAACCTTATGAATAGCAGCATAACACTGTCTGATTTAGTGCTGGAAGATGAGCCCCCAGGATGGAAGGCACTCAAAAGATGACCAGGGAAGAGCTGTCTCCTCAAAGCAGAGTCAGCCTTTTTGATGTGGATGAAGTCAAGCTTTCAGGACCTTCATTTGCTGATGTGACACAACACAAAATGAGAAGAAACAACTGCAAACATCCATGAATAATCAGAACATGGAACGTACGAAGTATGAATCTAGGAAAATTTGAAAACGTCAAAAACGAAATGGAACGCATACACATCTACGCATTAGTGAGCTGAAATGGACTGGTATTGGTCATTTTGAATTGGACAATCATATGGTCTACTATGCCGGGAATGACAACTTGAATAGGAATGGCGTTGCATTCATCGTCAAAGAGAACATTTCAAGATCTATCCTGAAGTACAACACTGTCAGTGAAAGGAGAATATCCATACGCCTACAAGAAAGACCAGTAAATAAGACTATTATTCAAATTTACACACCAACCACTAAGGCCACAGATGAAGAAATTGAAGATTTTTACCAGCTAACTGCAGTCTGAAATTGATCAAACATGCAGTCAGGATGCATTGATAATTACTGGTGATTGGAATGCAAAAGTTGGAAACAAAGAAGGATCGGTAGTTGGAAAATACGGCCTTGGTGATAGAAATGATGCTGGAGACTGCATGATAGAATTTTGCATGACCAACGACTTCTTCATTGCAAATACGTTTTGTCACCAGCATAAATGGCGACTATACACGTGGACCTCGCCAGACTGAATACACAGGAATGAAATCGAATACATCTGTGGAAAGAGACGATGAAAAAGCTCAATATTATCAGTAGAACAAGGTCAGGGACCGACTGTGGAACAGACCATCAACTGCTCATATCCAACTTCAAGTTGAAAATGAAGAAAATTAGAGCAGGTCCATGAGAGCCAGAGTATTACCTTGAGTATATCCAACCTGAATTTAGAGATGGTCTCAAGAATAGATTTAACGAGTTGGACACAAATGACCAAAGACCAGAGGAGTTGTGGAATGACATCAAGGACATCATACATGAAGAAAGCAAAAGGTCATTAAAAAGAAAGAAAAGACCAAAATGTATGTCAGAAGAGACTCTGAAACTTGCTCTTGAATGTCAAATAGCTAAAGCGAAAGGAAGAAATGATGAAGTAAAAGAACAGAACTGAAGATTTGAAATGGCAGCTCAAAAAGACAAGGTAAAGTATTATAATGATATGTGAAAAGAGCTAAAGATAGAAAACCAAAAGAGAAGAACAGGCTCGGCATTTCTCAGGCTGAAAGAACTGAAGAAAAAATTCAAGCCTTGAGTTGCAATAGTGAAGGGCTCTATGGGGAAAATATTAAACAATGCAGGAAGCATAAAAAGAAGATGGAAGGAATACACAGAATCATTATACCAAAAAAACTGGCCCATGTTCAACCATTTCAAGAGGCAACATGTGGTTAGGCACCAATGCTATTGATGGAAGAAGTCCAAGTTGAACTGAAGGCATTGGTGAAAAACAAGGCTCCAGGAATTGACAGAATATCAATTGAGATGTTTCAACAAATGGATGCAGCTCTGGAAGCACCCACTCATCTATGCCAGGAAATGTGGAAGATAGTTACCTGATTAACTGACTGGAAGAGATCCATATTTATGCCTATTCCCAAGAAAGATGATCCAACGGAATGTTGAAATTATCGAACAATATCATTAATATCACACACAAGTAAAATTTTGCTGAAGATCATTCAAAAGAGTCTGCAGCAGTATATCAACAGGGAACTGCCAGAAATTCAGGCTGGGTTCAGAAGAGGATGTGGAACCAGGGATATTATAGCTAATGTCAGATGGATTCTGGCTGAAAGCACAGAATACCAGAAAGATGTTTTCATGTGTTTTATTGACTATGCAAAGGCATTAGACTGTGTGGATCATAACAAATTATGGATAACATTGCAAAGAATGGGAATTCCAGAACACTTAATTGTGCTCATGCAGAACCTGAACACAGATCAAGAGGCAGTTGTTCAGACAGAACAAGGGGATACCGTGTGTTTTAAAGTCAGGAAAGGTGTGTGTCAGGGTTGTATCCTTTCACCATACATAGTCAATCTGTATGCTGAGCAAATAATCCGAGAAGCTGGACTACATGAAGAAGAACAGGGCATCAGGATTGGAGGAAGACTCGTTAACAACCTGCAACATGCAGATGACACAACCTTGCTTGCTGAAAAGTGGAGAGGACTTGAAGCACCTAACTGATGATAATCAAAGACCACAGCCTTTAGTATGATTGCACCTCAACAAAAAGAAAACAAAAATTCTCACAACTGGGCCAATAAGCAACATCATGATAAAGGGAAAAAATATTGAAGTTTTCGAGGATTTCATTTTACTTGGATCCACAATCAACACTCGTGGAAACAGTAGTCAAGAAATCAAAACACGCATTGCATCTGCTGCAAAAGACCTCTTCAAAGTATTGAAAAGCAAAGAAGTTACCCTGAAGATTAAGGTGCGCCTGACTGAAGCCATAATATTTTCAATCGCATCATAGGCATGCAAAGGCTGAACAATGAATAAGGAAGACCAAAGAAGAACTGACACCTTTGAATTGCCATGTTTGTGAATAATGTTAAATACACCATGAACTTCCAAAAGAATGAACAAATCTGTCTTGGAAGGAGTACAACCAGAATGCTCCTTAGAAGCAAGGATGGAGAGACTACATCTCACATACTTTGGACATGTTATCAGGAGGGATCAGTCCCTGGAGAAGGACATCATGCTTGGTAAAGTAGAGGGTCAGCAAAAAAGAGGAAGACCCTCAACAAGATGGACTGACACAGTAGGTGCAACAATGGGCTCAAACATAATAATCATTGAGGATGGTGCAGGACGGGGAAGTGTTTCCTTCGGTAGTACATAGGGTCGCTATGATTGGAACCGACTCAATGGCACGTAACAGCAACAACACAGACCCTTTGAGAATGAAGATTTGTATCACTTCACCAGGTAAAGAACCTCAATCCACTGAGTTTATGGCTAAAGAAAGGAGAAATAGAAAATGGGTAACAAAAGAAGGAAGCTATAGATGTCAATTGCAGCCTGTTAACCAATTATAGAATCAAAGAATGTGGTAACTTGCTGTATTTTCACTTTATTTGTTACATGTATGTGTTCCTTTGAATATGCTACCAATTTCTTCTTCTCTCTCCTTCTTAGCATAATTATTTTATATACAAATTGTTGGAAGTTAACTTTACATTTATTCTATAGGTAACAGAACATTCAGCGGGACTTCCTCTGAATTTGAGAAGTAATTAATTGAGAGATAGATGTAGTGACTGTTGGTAATGTCAGTTTCCTCATTTTGAGACAAGGATGAGAACATCTTCATTTGTTCAAAGGATAGCTGTAACATGCTAGTTGGAAACACAGAGTTGTTTTATTGTTGTTTGTGAGTTCAAATACATATAAACTGGTTACCATCGAGTAGATTCCAAGTCATGGCGAACCCATGTGTGTCAGAGTATAATTGTTTTCCATAGGGTTTTCAATGGCTGATTTTTCAGAATTAGATCACTGGGCCTTTCTTCCAAGGTGCCTGAATGGACTCAAATCTGCAATCAAATAGGAGTAGAAGGGTGCATATGGTAGTAGCCAGAGAGATGGATGTGCCAGTTATCAATTAATAGCCTCTCAACTCCAAATTCACCTGTCATTGACCTGCTTGTAATACTGGATCTGGACTCTGTAAACATTTCCAGCTGGCATGATATGAAGCTTTGTCAGTAAAGGGTGTTAGAAGGACTCTGCAGGAGGAAGAGGCATTTCTTCCTGGTTCTGGTACATTTTCCTCACTTGTTCCTACAGTGCTTGGCCAACATGTAGGACACCCACTGGCACTCACCTCCATCACCATTCCTCTTCAATTTGTCATTCCTGTCAGAGTAGACCATATGACTGTCCAATTCAAAATAGCCAATACTAGTCCATTTCAGCTCAACAAACGCCTAGGATATCAATCTTTGTGCATTCCATTTCATTTTTTACAATTTCCAATTTTCCTAGATTCATACTTTGTACATTTCAAGTTCCAATCATGCATGCTTGCAGCTGTTTCTTCTCATTTTGAGTCGTGCCACATCAGCAAATGAAGGTCCTGAAAGCTTTATTCTATCTACATCATTAAGGTCAAGTCTACTTTGAAGAGGCAGCTCTTCCCCAGTAGTATCTTGAGCGCCTTCCAATCTAAGGGGCTTATCTTCTGGCACTGTGTCAGACAATGTTCCACTGCTATTCATAAGGTTTTGACTGGCTATTTTCTTCAGAATTTGACTGCTAGTTCTTTCTAGTCTATTTCAGTCTGGAAGCTCAGCTGAAACCTGTCCACGAAGGGTGACCCCGCTAGTATTTGAAATATTGGTGGCATAGCTTCCAGTAACATAGCAACATGCAAGCCCCTACAGTATGACACACTGACAGACACAACAATATGAATGGATCTAGAAACCTTATGTTGAACAATAGAAGCCAGACCACTCCCCAGAAAATACTGTATTCCATTCATATGAAATTTACGAACTGAGAAAACTAAACAATTACGATAAAAGTAAAAAGTTGGTTTCCTCTAGGAAGGAGGGTTTCACTGGAAAGGGGACTTTCTACAGTTATGGAAATGTTCTATATATTGTTTTGGGTAGTGGTTTCATGGAGATATAAAATTCTCAAAACTCACTGAAATGAACATATAGAATCTGTGCACTTTATTGTAAGTAAAATGTCTCAATAAAAATGAACCAAAATAAAATAAAATTACCTATGATTAGTTGAATATGCACCTCTATAATATGTTGCTATTGTTAGTTCCTGTCAAGTCAATTCTGACTCATGACAACTTTATATACAACAGAACAAAGCATTGCTAGGTCCCGTGTCATCCTCACAATTGCTGGCATGTTCGAGTCCATCGTTGTGACCATTGGGCCAATCTGTCTCATTGAGGGTCTCCCTTACCCTTGTTGGCCCTCCACTTCACCAGACAAGATGTCTCCCTTCAATGATTGGTCTTTCCTGATGATGTGTTCAAAGCAAGCAAGTTGGAAAATGTTCTTTTGTGATCCATAAGGTTTTCATTGGCTTATTTTCAGAAATATATCACCAGACCTTTCTTCCTGGTCTGTCTTAGTCTAGAAGCTCCACTGAAACCTGTCCACCATGCGTGATCCTGCTGGTATTTGATCACCAGTGGCATAGCTTCCAGCATCATAGCAACATGCAAGCCACCACAGTACGACAAACTGACAATGGGCCCTTAAGTATAAAGCTAGATAAATTTTCACAAGTTAACCAGCACCCCTATGGAAAAACAGAACATTTACAAAATATCTGGCCATCTTATACCTGTTCCCTGTCTCTACCACCCCAAATAGCCACTATCCTGACATCTAACAGCACAGATTATTTTTATCTCTTTTTGTACTTTATAAATGGTATAATTTAGCATGTACTCTTATATCTGATTTTTTTTTCCACAAAATCTTACCGTTGTGAGCTTTAGTCTTGTTATCATATGTGTAGCTATATGTCGTCTTTTGTGTCTTTTACTTAGCATAATGTTTTTAGGTTTATCTATGTTGCAGTATGTACTACCATTTAATTTTTTTTTATTGTTGAATAGTATTCGATTGTACGGGTATACATTTTGTGTATCCACTCACTAGCTGATGGACATTTGAATTGCTCCCATTTGGGGGCCATTATAAAGAAAAACCACAAATTACCTATCTACCTACCTACCCGTTGCCATCAAGTTGATTCCTACTCATAGCGACCCTATAGGAAAGAGTAGAACTGCCCCACAGAGTTTCCAAGGAGCAGCTGGTGGATTCAAACTGCTGACCTTTTGGCTAACAGCTGTGCTCTTAATCACCGGCACCAGTGCTCTAGCCACAAATTAGATACTTATTATTTTGAGAACAGATTTAGCATTAAAAACATTTATGAACATCACATATGAAGGTGGCATAGCAGTTTCCAAATATGACTCCAGAGCTGGATAGATATATCTTCTAATTCTGACTATGCCACTTACAGATAATCAACCTTAAGTAAATTACTGAATCTCTTTAAGCTTTAGTTTTCTTCATTGTAAATTGGGAGTAGTAATAACTCTACTGAATGACTATTGTATTAGAATAATGTACACAAAGCAAAAGGTAGTTTAGTACATAGCACACAGTACATGAGTACATTTATAATTTGGGGGGATTTGGAAGTTTAAAAAAAATCTGGAAAGAAGTTCATAAAGGAAATCCTCCCTCGATGCTTTCCCTATCACAGAGCGCCATCCCACCCACAACTTCCTCTAAACTTGAATAATAGCAATCCACAATTAGGCAGTCCCACTTCTTAAAGGTTTTCAACTCTTTTTGTGTTCCAAACTCATGGCGAATCTCCTCAATGTTTGCAAAGCTGGCCTCAAGAAGGCAGTGTTTGATTCCTCCTTGCGGACGATGGGACACTGAACCTAGGGCAGAATTAGTTGGTCTGTATGTTTCTAGTACGTTTACAGGAGCTTGCTTCTGATTGGCTGGGCAACCAGACTCATAAACGTGTTTTCTGAAGCAAAATATTGCACAGATCAAGGCTGCAGAACTTTCCTGGGCAGGATAAATGGAGAAGAATCCTTTGGCGGCCTCATTGCTGATCCTATGGCTTCATTTTGGCGGTAAGTTCAGGAGTTGCTGAAGACATTCTGACCAGCTTGAGCCAAGCGGATGGGGTAAGGAAGAGGGATGTATCCAGAGTTTTATATGGGAATGTGTGAAGAAAATGCAAACTGGGTAGAGACACCCGTTTTCATGTCTGACCTTTTCTTTCTGAGCAGCAGTGAGCAGCAAAGTCAATGTGAAACAGAGTCCTCAGTCGCTGCACGTTCAGGAGGGAAAGAGCACCGATTTCACCAGCAGCTTCCCTTCCGGTTCTTTTTATGCCTTACACTGGTACAGCTGGGAACCAGCCAAAGGCCCCAAGGTCCTATTTGTACTGCTTTCAAATGGGGATGAACAGGAAGAAAGACTTATAAAAGCCACCCGGAATACTACGGAGGGTTATACATATCTTTGTGCCTTTGACACGGTGCTCTTCAGGTACCTGCAGCCTGTACACAAACCTATGGCTGGTGTTGCTCTGGTGCCCTACAGGGTGGCTATGAGTTGAAATTGACTCAAAGGCAACAGGTGTTTTGAGTTTTCCCCTATATGAACACCGTATTTCATTTCTTCTTATATGTGGCTATTTGCATTTTTAAAAACCACTTGTGGGGCCTGAAAGGGGCACTGGTAGAGGAGATTCACTACTCAGCGTGATCTGTCCTCCAGCTTTTAGTGTGTGGCATTGAATGAGTAATTGAACTCTCTAGTATCTAAGTTTCTTTGTTTATAATTTCCAGGATTTGAGGCAGATCCAGTATCTGGTCTCTGCTTCTTTTGCAGATTTCCAAACAATCCACCAGTCTGAGGTCCCTTTGATACTCTAACCAGTTGCCGTTGAGTCAGTTTAGACTCATGGTGACTCCATGTGTGTCAGAGTAGGACTATACTCTGCAGGGTTTTGAATAGTGATTTTTTGGGGCCGATTTTTCAGAAGTAGATCACTAGGACTTTCTTCCAAGGTGCCTCTGAGTAAACTAAAATGGCCAACCTTTCAGTTAGCAGCAGAGTGCTTATCCATTTGTGCTACTCTGAGACTCCATTACTAATGGTACCCTAAAAATATATTGCTGTCGAGTCGATTCCAACTCATAGTGATCCTATAGGACAGAGTAGAACTACCCCATAGGTTTTCCAAAGAGCAACTGATGGATTAGATCTGCTGACCTTTTGGTTAACGGCCAAGTTCGTAACCACTGTGCCACCAGGGCTCCACTGGTGCTCTAGAGGCCTCTAATTCTGGGGTCTTTCTGGGCTTCTTCAACATAAATTAACTTGCGTCTGAGCTTCCTCATTGAATAGCTTATATTTCAGCTTTATTCAGATATCTATATTAATAACTACTTACCCAGCTCTTGTCCAGCTTTACAATTATTGTGTTTTTTTTTTCTATTTCCTATTGTGGATTTATGTTTTTAAAAATCCCTTTACTGTCATTATAACATCTTTAGGGAAAAAAATCCTACCTGTTATTAAAATAGCTTCAGAAGATATACAAATCCCTTACTGGATCCATTTAAGAGACATATGAATGGAAAGGTTTTTTGTTTTGTTTTTTTTTCATAAGTTGGTCACAAGGTAATAATGAATCTGTTTGACCATCAGACTTGGAATGGTTGACTGTTACATTATTTGAGTGTGGGTAGAATTGGAAGTGCATAGCACAGTAGTGAATGGGCTCATCTATGTTTCATTGAGCACTAGTGTTTTGTGGAGTAAAAGAACACAAAAGAAGAGCAATCACTTTTCCAGCTGCTGGTCAGCTTCCCAAAATGCGTCTCTGTCATTTTGGACCAAACATCGATGGAAGAGTTTCCGATATTTTCATGAGTGTTCCTGTGGCTTTAGCTGACTCTGAACTGGTAGAAGGAAACAGCACAGCGAAAAGACAAGGGCAAAGCCTGGCTCATTTGTGCATTGCTGTAACTCAACACTTCTCAGTCTTTTCCGTATCACAGCACACAGAGAAATTGGTTACATTGTTAAAACACTTCAGTGTAGTATGATGCTGCTTGGAACTGACTCTTGACTCTACCCCCATGAGCCCCCTACCTGCCTCAGGGCCTGAGGGGATAAAGATCTTTCCAAGTGTGTAATCCACTTCTGGAGTCAGTGGCACCTGTTTTGGAAATTTTACTGTTACAATTATGGAGAAAATGTAAATCTGAAGTAGAGACTACAAAAATATCCGTATCTTCATGAAAGCAATGAGTAATGAAGGAAACCATGGGACAAAATTTTCAGTCTCTCTAAGGTCTCAAATTTATCTGAAATTGAAATAGTTTGTTAAATTTTGATCATTCATAGTGATACAGGCATGACCTCATTATAGTCCCTCTTTTTTTTTTAAGAGTTTAAGAAATGAAATGAGAAAAGTAAGGGAAATATAAAAACTCTTGTTCAAAAGCATTAAACAAGAAAAACATATCTCCCTGTTTATTGTAGAGCCTCAGCCTGAGCCATCTGCCACCTGCTTCTGTGCTGTGGGGGCCCAGGGCTCTCACCACATCTGCAGCCAGTACCTGAGCATTGCTGCCGGGGCTTCTGTGGCAGAGCAGAATCACTGGGAGGATATTTCACAAAGGTCGATGAAACAGACAGATGTTTCAGGCTGAGCTAGTAGAGGCCATCAGAAATCTGAAAGAGGAAGTCACATGTTTATTCTTCCCAATTTCTGACAAGAGCTCAATAAGACTGTTCTTCACAGGACTTCAGAGCTATCACGGTTACCTATTGCTGCGCAACAGACTGCCCCAAAACTTAGTGGCTTGAAACAACTACAATTTACTATCTCATGATTCTGGGGGTGATTGGCTCAGCCCTGAGTTGGCTTCTGCTCATGTGGGGTTTGGCCAGGACTGCAGTCCTCTAAGGCATGACGGGACTGGAACACCCAGGATTGCCCACTTACATATCTGGAGCTTTGGTGGGAACACCTGACAGGCTGAGCCTAGCTGGAACACTGAGATGGCTGGACTTCGCACTCACTCCATGTATTCTCGGAGCCTCTTTCCTTCCACATGGCCTCTCCATGTGGTTTCTCCCCATGGTCTCTCTAGCAGGGTAGCTATACATCATACCTGGTAGCTCAGGACTCCCAGAAACACAAAAGTGGAAGTTGCCAAGCTATCTTAAGGCTTAGGCCCAGAACTGCTACAATGTTACTTCTGCTGCATTCTGTTCCTTAAAACCAGGCAAGGAGCCAGTCCAGATTCCATGTGGGAGGGAACTACACAAGCCCATGAATATGAGGAAGCATCAATCATTGGGGGCAATCTTTGGACACTGGCTACTGCAAGAGGTAGTAAACACATCCCTTATGACAGATAGCTCATAGCCATCCTATAGGACATGGTAGAACTGCCCCTCAGGGTTTCCAACGAGCAGCTGGTGGATACAAACTGCCGGCGTTTTGGTTAGCAGCCATAGCTCTTAACCGCTGCACTACCAGGGTCAGCGGCAACGGGTTTGTTTTTTTTTTGTTTGTTTGTTTGTTTTTTTAATGACAGATAGATACCAGAGAGATAATGATGCATGACACACATATAGTTATTATCAAGTTGATACCAATTTTCTCTCTCAAATAACACACCCATTTCCTTATTTCTCTACTCCTTGCTACTTCCCTGTTTCAGGCATTCAGCATTATCACTGGGATGATTGTAATGGCCATCTAATTGTTTTCCTGCCTGTTATAGGTTGAATTGTATCTTCCAAAAAGACATGTTAAGGTCCGAATCCCTGGTACCTGTGAATGTAATCTTGTTTAGAAATAGTCTTTCTTTGAAGATGTTATCTGTAAGGTTAACATGAGGTCATACTGGACTAAGGTGGAACCTAATCCCTTCTGAGTGATGTCTTATAAAAGAGGAGAAAAGACACAGATAGAGAAGGGGAAGAGAACACATGACAACGGAGGCAGAGGTGGCGGCAAGCCAAGGATGCCAGATATTGCCGGGAGCCAGCAGAAGCTGGGAGAGAGGCATGAGACAGTTTCTCTCTCAGAAGCCTCGGAGGCAATCAACATGGCTGATAGTCTGATTTGGATTTCTACCCTCCAGAACTGTGAGAAAAAGTGAATGGTTCTTTAAAGTCACCCACTTTGTGGTATTTTCTTTTGACAGCCTGATGAAACTGAGACACGCCTCTTAATCTCTAACAGTCTAACTTCTTCACTGCCACCACAGTTATTATAAAACATCTCTCTGATCAGATTACTCCCTGCTTATTTTTGGGTAATGAGGAACTATTGGAATTGTAAAGTTCAAACTCTATATTAAAACATACAAGGCCATTTACAGTTTTGTTGCAAGTTACCTTCTAGTTTCATCTTCTACTCTTCCACCACATACTCTAGATGTATATTTGTCATTTCAAACTTCTGGCCATTTATGCACATATTATTGCACATACATTAAGCTCTTTCCTGAATATGTGACTTTGCAGATGCTGTCCTCTTTGTCCAGAATATACTTTTCCATTGTAAAATGGAAGCAAATCTAATTATCCTTCATGGTCCAGTTCAGGCACCATCACTTATTTCTTGTCTGAGTTCTCATCTGATTACACTTGTAACATCTTATCATAAGGATTCTTGTATCTGATCCTCTCTTAGGACTCTCTTAACAAGAATATTTACTACTAAGAGCTATTTTATATTTATAGTCAGTGCAAGTATTTCCTAATGGGAATGCAGTTTCCTTTTACTCCTTAAAATCATTGCATAACTAGCACCACCCCCCCACCCCCACTTCCTTTAGCAATTTCCACTTCAAACCATAAGACCCCCAGAGAGCTCATAATAGAGATGACATTGTCATTTGGGGAAGGACAAAATTCTCCTGTGGGAGATTTCTCTGTTTTAGTTTAGATGTCCCTGTGTAAACTGAGGCTGTGCTCCTGTGTGAAGATGGCAATGTTTAAAGCATCCACAGGTGCTTCTTCTGGCTTCTTGTTCTTTTGGGAGAGGAAGTAGTCTTCGTTCTCATAGGTTCAACAGTTTTATCTTCATTGGGGGTTCAAATCTAACATTCCTTAGAAGAAAATCATCCCAACAGTGTGTATTAAAAAAAAACAAAAAAACAAAAAACTTTTTTTTCTTAACTTGCAGGGTTTGTTATTTTCCACCACATCTTTAAACTACTTCTTGGTCTGTTTCCACATTATGCCATTGTTCAGATTGAGATTCCTTTTTGACTCTAAACAAAGTCTCAAAATTTCTACCATTTACATTCACACAACTTCACTTTAAAGACATTATTAGAGTTCCTGTAGCAAATTGAATGGCAGCCCCTCAAAAGGTATATCCACATCCTAATGCCCAGAACCTGTAAATATGACCTTACGTGGAAAAAGCCTCTTTGCAGATGTTACTAAATTAAGGATCTCAATATGAGATCATCCTGCATTATCTAGGTGGGCCCTAAATCCAATGATAAGTGTCCTTAAAGGAGACACACAGAGGAGAAACACACAGATGAGAAGGCCATGTGAGGACAGAGGCAGAGATTGGAGTCATGCAGCCACAAGCCAAGAAATGCCTGTAGCCACTGGAAGATGGAAGAGACAAGATTTTTCCCTAGCAGTCAGAGGCAGCATGGCCCTTCTGACACCTTGTTTCCAACTTCTGGCCTTCGGGACTGTAAGAGCATACACTTTTTGTTGTATTAAGCCATCAGGTTTGTGGTAATTTGTTACAGTGGCCCTAGGAAACAAATACCATCCCCCAAAGGTAATATTTTTAAATAGCTACAACCAACCCTCAAGTATTTACACTCATGGAAAGGCACCACCACAAACCAACACCATTTAGATTATTGTTTGAAATATTTTGACTTCAAATCCTCACACATTGTATGTGCGAACACACACATTCATTTATCATTCCACAAATATTTATTGAGTAACCACTATTTACCAGGTATAGGAGCCCTGGTGGTGCAGTGGTTAAGTGTCTGGCTATTAACTAAAAGGTCGGTGGTTTGGACCCACCAGCTGCTCTGTAGGAGCAGCTTCCATAAAGATTGCAGCCTTGAAAACCTTATGGGGTAGTTCTACTCTGTCTTGCACGGTTGCTGTAAGTCAGAACTGACCCAACGGCAACGGGTTTGGGTTTTAGAGTAATTTCTGGGGAAATGTTGGTGAACAGTAGCCAAGTATTTATTGAGTGCCTACCACACATCCAGGACTGTACTGTGATACATCGACAAACAGTAAAAAAGTTTCTTGTTTTGAAAGACCTTACATTCTAGAACAATGCTTTCCAATAGGACTTTCTGAGATGGTGGAAATATTCTATATCTATACTATCCAATAGCCATGTGGCTATTGAGCACTTGGAAAGTAGCTATTATAACTGAGAAATTGAATTTTTAAATTTTATTTAATTTTAATTAATTTAAATTTAAGTAGCCACGTGTGGCTAATGACTACCACATAGGACGGCAGAGTTCTTAAAGATGATACACTCCATACCCTAAAGTTATAGGAAACTGACAACTCAGACAATTAAACAGATAGTTATAATACAAGTGATAAATGCTGCAATGCCTATGACCAAAATTCTGTGGGAGTCCATAGGATGATATTCTATCCAAGTACCAAGTGTTTTGTTTTAAGGAAGCCTTCCTAGAATAATTGATATTCGATGGATAAAACTTTTTTTTCTAATTATGTTAACCCTTTGTTTAATTCCTGACATTTGGAAAATAAACATTGTGGGAAGGTAGATAAGTGCTGTAAATTGGATAATTTAAAACAAGGGTAATCTGGATGGCAACAGACAAATACATATTTTTTCACCTTCCATTTTGAGGTAATGAGCTGTCTAACAACAAATTATGAGTTATGTCCACTTTTATTAAAATGTGTGTGGCCTAATATGTTCCATTACCACGTGCTTACACACACACTACACAGCACAACATGATTCCTGATGATACCGGAAATGACAAAATGGAACTTCCTATTTCCTTCTCATGTGCTAGTTTTAAATCACAGAATCTGTTTTTACAAGGCAAATTATTCTTCCCTGAACAATTTCAGTATTAGTAAACTATATCCATCCAAGCTTTGACCACCTGAATTAGAAAGCAACTTTAAAAGAACTGGTTATCAAATCAACAATTTTTGAGTCAAGTCAAAGGAGGCAGCATCTGCAAACACAGACTCCCTTTTGAAGGTGTGTGAGTAAAATAGTGATCAGTCTGATTGGCTGTCTCAAACTGTAGACGCCTCTTCCTTTTTCTTTACAAAACTCAGTGGTAGACCAGAGCTATTTCTTTAGGCTGGGCAGAAGTTTGCCCAGGGGAAGCTATTTAGGAACAGTCAGATTCAGCAACCCTTTCTGAAAACAAAGGAGGGGGAGATGCTACTCATAGTACCAGTGTTGATCTTATGGGTGCAATTGTCACGTGAGTTCAGGACTTTTCCTGATCGCTTCCAGATAATCCAACATGGTAGAAAATTATCTGAAGGCAGGAAATGAGAGTTTCTGCTTAAGAATCAAGAGTTAACAATGAAAAAATGAAAAAGTTGAGAGAGGCAACATGGAGCTGTAGGCAGAAACACCACACTGTCCCTCCACAGCAAAGATCTGAAAAACTAAGCCAAACAGAGAAAACCTCAATCTTGAAATCCTGAGCATCAAATGAAGAGATAAAGAACTTTGCCAAGCACTGAATGGAATAGGAAACTGACAGAGAACAGAGAGCGAGAAGAGATACATGCACAGGTCCCCTATCAGCTAACACAAGCATGGATCCACCATCTTGGACTCCTATCAGAGACCACCAAACAGGGAGTATGAGAAAGCAACTTCATGGAGCTGCCAGCAGGAGACAGAACAACCGGTAACCAGCAATATATGCTTTCCCACCCCCCACCCTTCTTCACCCCTACTCGGCCTCCTCTGCTTCCTGCAGCCAAAGACTCTTGGCCAGGAAACACCACCTTCACCCAGGTGTTGCTTAGATTCCACCCACCTGCACTGGCCGGCTCCCTAAGTGCTATTTGTTGGCTGCTGGTGTTGCTTTTTTCAGCTGTTTAGATTTCTTCCTTAACTCTCACCACCTCCCCCTCCTTTCTCTCAAATGCCTGGCTCCATGTGCCATCTTTGCTTCTTCTGGAAAAGCTGTGAAATGCTGCTCAAATGTGAAACTGCTTCCTGGCCCAAGCTGCCACACTGATGGGATCCCAGGACTTTTTTGTATGTTTTTGGCTTCTGTTCCTCTCTCTTCTCTCACTTCCCTCCCATACCCATCTTAGCTCCACACATCACAATCTCGCACCTGCATCCTGCCTACCTGCACTGTGTACTGAACAGCACACCATCAAGCAGCCCAGGCATGGCCTACCAGAACCTGCCCTGCACTGATTACTGGCCCACCCTGATGACCATAGTAAGTGCTACAGATGACCCATCCCAGCAACTCCTTTTCAGCTAGACCTGCGCTTCTGTACCATATATGAGCAATTGACCCTGCCAAATGGAGAAGGAGGAGAAAAGTGTCATGCTCACAGACCAGCAAACAACAAAGAACACACAGCCCACTTGCCCAGACATAACCAAATTAAAAAAAAAAAGATGTAACAAACAAATCACAATCAATAAATGAGAAAACTAACTATTGAATGCCCCAAAGACAGCAGACAATATCAAAATGTTTACAAAAATAGGACAGGATGGTTCCAGTAGGAGTCCAAAATAAAACACCAGCTGGGTTTCCAGCAGAAGAAAAGGCACTAGAACTACCTGATAGGGAATTAAAATCTCTAATATTCAGAGCTTTCCAAGAATTGAAGCAAAAAGCATACAAAAATGAGAAAAAAATAGACAAATTCACGGAAAATACAGACCAAAAAAAATGGAAGAATGCAGGAAAATATGCAGGAACAAAATGCTAAAATAAATTCACAACTAGAAATCACACAAAAACAACAATTAGAAAATTCAAAATATAAACAACAAGATTTCAGAAACGGACAGTGTCACAGAAGGGCTGAGGCACAGGTTTGAAAAGATGGAAGACAGGATCAGTGAAACTGAAGACAAACGCTTGGCTACATCTCTGTTTGAGGAAAAATCAGAAAAAAGAACAAAGCAAAATGAAGAAACCCTGAGAATTATGTGGGCTACAATCAACAGCAAAAATTTTCGAGTGATGAGAGTTCCAGAACAGGGGAATAAAACAGAAAACACAGAGGGGATCACTGAAGAACTGCTGACAGAAAACTTTCCCAATATCATGAAAGATGAAAAGCTGGCCATCCAAGAAGCTCAACGAATCCCATATAGGATAGACCCCAAAAGAAAATCACCAAGGTATATCATAATCACACTCGCCAAAATCAAAGACAAAGAATCCTAAGAGCAGCTCAAGAAAAACAAAAAGTCACATGTAGAGGAGAAACAATAAGACTAAGCTCAGATTATTTGGTAGAAACCTTGCAGGCAAGAAGGCAATGGGTTGACATATATAAAACCACAAAAGAAAAAAATTGCCATCCAAGAATAATATATCTTGCAAAACTCTCATTCAAATATGATGGTGAAATTAGGATATTTCCAGATAAACAGAAATTAAGGGAATACATAAAAAACAAATCAAACTTTCAAGAATTACTAAAGAGAGTCCTTCCATCTGAGAACAAACAACATCAGCTTATAGGCTGAATCTAGGACACAGGATCATACCAGCCAGATACCAATCTAGGAAATGAACTTTCAAGGTCCATCGAAAACCAAAAGAAATACAACAGGGACTCAGAGCAGTTAATCTTTAAATGACAACAACATCAGAACAATAAAAGAAGGAATACACAGTGTAGGTATAGAACCTTCCAATGGAGAAGAAGGCAAGGTGATACCAAGTAATAATAGACTGCTTCAAACTTAGAAAGATAAGGGTAACTTTCATGGTAACCACAAGGAAAGTTAACAAATCTACTCATAAAAATAAAGATGAAAAACATAAAGTCTCAGTAAAACAAAAACAAAAGAAATGAAAAAAAATCCACAAACAAAAGGAATTCAGCACAGAGGAGTAAGAGGAACAAGGAAAACATCAGAACCACAAAAAAAAAGCACTACAAAATTACAGCAACAAACTCACATCTATCAATAACTACACTGAATGTAAATGGCCTCAATGCACCCATAAAGAGATGGAGAGTGACAGAATGGATAAAAAAAAGGATCCATCAATATGCTGTCTAAAAGAGACACACCTTAGAAACAAATATGTAAATTTATTAAAAACTAAAGGTTGGAAGAAAATACATCAAACAAACAACTACCAAAAAAAGAGTAGGAGTGGAAATACTAATCTCAAATAAAATAGACTTTAAAACAAAATCCACCTTAAGAGACAAAGAAGGACACTATATAATGATTAAGGGCATGATCCATGATGAAGACATAACCATAATAAACATCTATGCACCCAATGACAGGGCTCCAGGATACATAAAACACTAACGACACTGAAAAGAGAAATTGGCAGTTCCACAGTAATAGTAGGAGACTTCAACACACCACCGTCGGTAAAGGACAGAACATCTAAGAAGAAACTCAGCAAAGATACAGAAGACCTAAAGGGCACAATCAGCCAACTTTACCTCATAGACACATTTAGAACATTCCACTCTGCAGCTGCAAAGTACACATTCTTTTCCAATGCACATGGAACGTTCTCCAGGATAGACCACATCTTAGGCCACAGAGCAATCCTCAACAAGATCCAAAATGTTGAGATAATTCAAAGTATCTTCTCTGACCACAGTGCCATCAAGGTAGATATTAACAACAGAAAGAGCAAGGAAAAAAATCAATTACATGGAAACTGATTAAAACTCTGCTTACAAACCACTGGGTAATAGAAGTAACTAGAGATGGAATCCAAAAATTCCTAGAATCAAATGAGAATGAAAACACATCATACCAAAACCTTTGGACACAGCAAAGGCAGTCCTCAGTGGACAATTTATAGCAATAGATGTGCACATCAAAAAAAGAAGAAAGGGACAAAATCAAAATATTAACTACAGAACTCAAATAGAAAGAGAACAGCAAAAAAAGCCCATAGCCACCAGAAGAAAGGAAATAATAAAGATCAGAGCAGAAATAAATGAAATAGAGAATAGAAAAACAATAGAAAGAATCAACAAAACCAAAAGTTGGTTCTTCGAAAGAATCCACAAAATCGACAAACCACTGGCCAGACTGACAAAAGAAAAACAGGAGAAGGACCAAATAACCGAAATAAGAAATGAAATGGGCGGACCCAAATGAAATAAAAAGGATCATAACAGACTATTATGAAAAACTATACTCCAACAAATTTGAAAACCTAGAGGAAATGGATAAATTTCTAGAAACACACTACCTACCCAAACTAACACAAAGTGATGTTGAAAATCTGAACAGACTCATAACAAGAGAAGAGATTGAAAAGGTAATAAAAAAAAAAAAACTTCCAACAAAAAAAAGCCCTGGCCCGGGTGGCTTCACTGGAGAATTCTACCAAATATTAAGAAAACAGCTTGTACCAGTACTACTCAAACCATTTCAGAACATAGAAAAGGAAGCGACACTTCCGAATTCATTCTATGAAGCCAGAATAACCCTGATACCAAAACCAGGCAAAGACACCATAAAAAAAGAAAAGAAAATTACAGACCAATATCTCTCATGAATATAGATGCAAAAATTGTCAACAAAATTCTAGCAAATAGAATTCAGCATCATACCAAAAAAATAATACACCACAACCAAGTAGGATTCATACCAAGTATGCAAGGATGGTTCAACATTAGAAAATCAATCCACTACATAAATAAAAGGAGACAAAAGAATCACATGATTATCTCAACTGATACACAAAAGGCATTCAACAAAGTGCAACACCCATTCCTGATAAAAACTCTCAATAAAATAGGTATAGAAGGGAAATTTCTCAACATAATAAAGGGCATCTATACAAAACCAACAACCAATATCATTCTTAATGGAGAGAGGCTGAAAACATTCCCCTTGAGAACAGGAACAAGACAAGGATTCCTTTCATCACCACTACTATTGAACATTGTGATGAAAGTTCTAGCTAGAGCAATAAGGCAAGAAAAAGAAATAAATGGCATCCAAATTAGTAATGAACAAGTAAAACTCTCCCTATTTGTGGATGATATGATACTGTACATAGAAAACCCTAAAGACTCCATGAGAAAACTACTGTAACTAATAGAAAGATTCAGTGGAGTCGCAGGATACAAGATAAACATACAAAAATCAGTTGGATTCCTATACACTATAAAAAAGAACGATGAAAAGGAAATCAGGAAAACAATACCATTTATAATAGCCCCTAAAAAAACAAAATACTTAGGAATAAATCTAACCAGGGATGTAAAAGACCTATACAAAGAAAACTACAAAACACTACTGCAAGAAACCAAAAGAGATCTACATAAATGGAAAAACATTCCATGCTAAAGGATAGGTAGACTCAACATTGTGAAAATGACAATTCTACCCAAAGCAATTTACAAATACAATGCAACCCCTATCCAAATACCAACAACATTCTTTAAAGAGATGGAAAAACTAATCATTAATTCTATATGGAAAGAGAAGAAGCCCCGGTTAAGTAAAGCACTATTGGAGAAGAATAAAGTAGGAGGATTCACACTTCCTGACCTCAAAACCTACTATACAGCTATGGTAGTCAAAACAGCCTGGTACTGGTACAATGACAGATACATTGACCAATGGAACAGAATTGAGAACCCAAAAGTAAATCCATCCACCTACCGTCACCTGATCTTCTACAAGGGCCCAAAGTCCATCAGATGGGTAAAAGACAGTCTTTTTAACACATAGTGCTGGCAAAACTGGATGTCCATCTGCAAAAGAATGAAACAGGACCCTTACCTCACACCATATACAAAAACTAATTCAAAATGGATCAAAGACCTAAATATAAAGCCAAAAACTATAAAGTTCATAGAACAAAAATTAGGATCAACACTAGAGGCCCTAATATACAACATTAACAGGATACAAACCATAATCATCAGCATATGAACTCCAGAAGATAAGCTAGGTAACTCAGATCTTCTCAAAATCAAATACCTATGTTCTTCAAAACACTTCACCAAAAGAGTGAAAACAGAACCCACAGACTGGGAAAAAATTTAGGACATTACAAGTCAGACAAGGTCTAATCTCTATAATCTATAAGAAAATCCAACACCTCTACAACAAAAAGAGAAATAATCCTATTAAAAAATGGGTAAAGGAAATGAACAGACACTTCACCAAAGAAGACATTTGAGCGGTCAACAGACACATGAGGAAATGCTCACGATCACTAGCCGTTAGAGAAATACAAATTAAAACCACAATGAGATACCATCTCACACCGGCATTACTGGCACGAATCGAACACACTGTAAATAACAAATGTTGGAGGGGCTACGAGGAGATTGGAACTCTTATGCATCGCTGGTGGGAATGCATAATGATACAACCGCTTTGGAAAATGATATGGCACTTACTTAGAAAGCTAGAAATAGAAATACCATATGATCCAGCAATCCCACTCCTAGGAATATATCTTAGAGAAATAAGAGCCATTACACTAATAGACATATGTACACCCATGTTCATTGCAGCATTATTCACAGTAGCAAAAAGATGGAAAAAACCTAGACGCCCATCAACAGATGAATGGATAAACAAACTATGGCACATACACACAGTGGAGTACTACACAACAATAAAGAACAGTGATGAATCTGTGAACCAACTCGTAACATGGATGAAACTGGAGGACATTATGCTGAGTGAATTAAGTCAGTTACAAAAGGACAAATATTGTATGAGACCTCTATTGTAAAAACTCATGAAAAAGTTTACACATAAAAAGTAACAATCTTTGTTGGTTATGAGGGATGGGAGGGGTTGGGGGAAGTACTAAATAGACTATAGATAAGTGGTAACTTTGATGAAGGGTAAGACAGTACACATTACTGGGGAAGCCAGCAAAACTTGTATAAAGAAAGGTCATGGAAGCTCCATAGACACATCCAAACTCCCTGAGGGACTGAATTGCTGGGTGGAGGGCTGTGGGGATCATGCTGTCAGGGAACATCTAGCTCAGTTGGCATAACACAGTTTATAAAGACAATGTTCTACCTTCTACCTTGGTGAGTAGCATCTGGGGTCTTAAAAGCCTGTGAGCAGCCATCTAAGATACTCCACTGGTCTCACCCCTTTGGGAGCAAGGGAAAACAAAGAGAACAGGATAAAAGGAAAAGATTAGTCCGAAGGACTAATGGACCACAGCTACCAAGGTCTCCACTAGAATGAGCCCAGTACAGCTAGATGGTGCCTGGCTACCACAACTGACTGCTCTAACCGGGATCAAAAGAGAGGGTTCTGGATAGAGCTGGAAAAGGATGTGGAACAAAATTCTAACACACAAAAACAGACCAGACTTAGTGGCCTAACAGAGACTGGAGAAACCCCAAGAGTGTGGCCCCCGGACACCTTTTTAGCTCAGTGGTGAAGTCACTCCCGTGGTTCACCATTCAGCCGGGGATTGGATAACCCCCGAAAACAAAATGGGACTGAGGCATATCAGTCCTGGGACAAGGACTAGAAGGCAGAAGGGCACAGGAAAGCTGTTGATAGGGAACCCAAGTTGAGTAAGGACAGTGTTAACATGTAGTCTTGTTAACCATTGTCATAGAGTAATGTGTGTACTGTTTAATGAGAAAGTATTTTGTTCTGTAAACCTTCACCTAAAGTAAAAAAAATATTAAAAACAAAAAGTTGAAAGGAGAATGATGGTGGAGGGAGACATAGTAAGGAAGAGTTTAAAAAGAGACAAGAAGGCTGAGACCACTGTAGCTCAGAGAATAAAAACCTAATCAGAGTTTCTCTGATGTTTCCCATTGTCTTTCTGAACAGAGGGGAACTGACAACAGGTGAAGTAAATTCCTCAGTTCGTGCTCCTACAGGAAGGAGAGAACTTCACCACCTACTGCAATTCCACAACGCTTTTGACAACTTACAATGGTATAAGCAGAAGCCTGGAAGAAGTCTTGTCCTCTTGATAATGTTATTTAAGGCTGGAGAAGTGAAGCAGCAGAAAAGACTGACAGCTCAGTTTGGAAAGACAAGAAAGGATAGCTCCTTGCACATCACAGCCACCCAAGCTGCAGATGTGGGCACCTACTTCTGCACTATGGCACAGTGCTCTCGAATCACCTGCTGCCTATCCCCAAACCCTGCTGTGTGGGGCTCCCAGAGCAGCTCGTTCTTACCTCTCCTCAGAGCTGAAGTCAGAGAAAGTTGAAGTCACATGTCTATCAGGGGCTAGTACAACCATCCCCATGGGCATGGAAGAGACAGAAGAGTTTAATGTTTTATTTCCTTAAACTCAATTTTTTATTTATTTATTTTTCTACACAGGTGTCTCAGGAAATTCCATTTATCCCAGGAAGAATCAGTGGATTTTGACAAATAGGTTTTGTATAAAAAACTTCTGTACAGATGTTTGTATAAAGGATCTGAGTGTATCTTTCAATGGTTTCTAAGTAGTTTTTGCTTTTTTAAAAAAAGATTTTAGCTCAACTACTTTGAGGGAAATTTGAAAATTAAACAGTTTTTATTACATACCTAAAATTCAGAATTTACCACCATCTCCATGAAGAGCCACCTCTTCAAGACTAATCTGCTTCAATGCAGTGTAGCCCCATATCACATGAATATTATGAGTGAAGTGACTACCTTTCCAGAGAACTGAGTGAATAGAGCTCTTTTCCAAATCAGGAACTCAGAAGAAACTGGAAGATGATCCATGAAGGGGGTTGTATGTATGGTCTCTTTCCTACTCTGTCAACTGCAATTACATTCCGCCAAGCTTGGATGAAGGTGATGATACAGATGTCAGTGGCCACATCAATTGTCCAGCCACTGGAAACAGACACTTAGCCATGTATTTTTCAATTTAAAAATATGTTCATTCATTTGACCAATCATTTTATAACTTGGAACTTATAAAAATGTTATCCTTAGAAAGAAACTGTATTTGTAGGGGTTAAACATTAAAACAAGCGAAATATTTACTCTACAAATGAATGGCCAAGTAAAGTTTTTGTAATTTTTTCATGAAATATTTTGTAGTCATAGAAATTATCGTGATGAAAATTTTAGAACAATGTAGGAATTAATTTAACATATCAAATGAACAAAGCCAAATAGAGAATAGTACTATGCCATTTGTAAAATTAATAAAATAACTGATGTATGTGAAAAATAGTGATAGGGACACACACACCAGCACACATACACATTTAGGTTAATTTCTAAGAGTAGCATAATTATTTGGTAATTTTTTCATCCATTATAAAATTTCCAGAACTACTCAGAATTGTTCCATAAATAGGTAATTTAAAATAAAATTTAAAAAAAATTCTCAAGTGGCATCTGAGGTCTTAAAAGCTTGCAAGCAGCCATCTAAGATGCATCAATTGGTCCCAACCACCTGGAGTAAAGGAGAATGAAGAACACCAAAGACACAAAGAAAGTAGCAGCCAAAGAGACAGAAAGCACCACGTAAACCAGAGACTTCATCAGCATGAGACCAGAAGAACTAGATGGTGCTGATTACCACCAGTGACCGCCATGACAGGGAATACAACAGAGAGTCCCGGATGGAGCAGGAGAAAGGTAGGGTGCAGAACTCAAATTCTAGTAAGAAGACCAGACTTAATGGTCTGACTGAGACTGGAGGTACCCCAGAAAGCATGGCCCTGGATTCTCTATCAGCCCAGAACTAAAACAATTTCCAAGGCCAACTCTTCAGGCAGGGATTGGACTGGACTGTGAGACGTAAAGTGATACTCGTGAGGAGTGTGCCCCTTAGCTCAAGCAGATACAAGAGACTAAATGTGCAGCTTCTGCCAGAGGTGAGATGGGAAGGCAGAGAGGGTTATGAGCTGGTGGAATGGACATGGGGAATTAGGGGTAGAAAGGAAGAGTGTGCTGTCACAGTACAGGGAGAGCAATTAGAGTCATGTAACAATGTATGTATAAATTTTTGTATGGGAAAAAATAAAATAATAATAAAAAAAGAAGCAGATCGCCAGGCCTGTCTTCTGAGGCACCTCTGGGTGGGTTCAAACTACCCACCTTTCAGTTAGCAGTTGACTGTAAACTATTTGCATCACCCAGGGACTCCATCAGTCATCTGCACCACTCCCTTATTTTGATCTTTCATGACAATGACATACTTTAAAAATCCAGGGCTGTTGTCCTGTAGAAAACTCCATAATTTGGATTTTTCTGATTGCTTCCTCAATTAAAGATACTAGATCTTTATCTGTAATATAGGTTATAAACATGTTCTTGGTTTTTCATTTGTTGTTGTTTGGTTTTCACTTTGGTTATGTTAATTTTTTTTTTTTTTTTTACTGTGAAAAAGGTATAGTTTTCAAAAATAAAATTTATCAATCATTTTATTTACTGCATCTGGATTTTTTTGTCCTAGTTAGACAGGATTTCTCTACCCCCCATGTTATAAAGGAATTCATCCATAATTTTTAAAAAATTTAAGTGACTTCACAGATTGGTTCTATGATGGTTAAGATGGTGTGTCAACTTGTCTGGGTCATAATTCTCAGTGTTTTGGCAGTCGTATAATGTGATCACTTCCCTGTTGAGATTTGATATATGATCACTCCCATAATGGGATCTGCGGTGTGTAGCCGATCAGTTGAAAGGGAGTTTCGTTGGGTGTGTGGCCTGCATTCAAATATAAGCAAATGTTCTAGCTTTTTCCTGCTCTGGATCCTGCCGCTGGCTCCTGTTTGTCTGACCTCCAGTTCTTCAGACTGAACTAGCAGGTTACTTGTGATCTTGCCTGCCAATCTTGGGATTCATCAATCTTCACAGCCTGTGAGCAAGAGCTCTGCTTTCCAACCCGCTGATCTTGGAATCACCAGCTCCTGTGGCTATGGGAATCATGAGAAGCCTCTGTGCTGATCCAGCCTCTACAACCACATGAGCCATTTCCTTCATATAAATCTATATATATATTTATATGCTTTACTGGTTTTGCTTCTCTAAAGAATCCAAACTAAGACACTCACAAAATAAAAAATATCACCCATGAGTAGGAGTATTGTGCTCATTTAAAAAAATCTTCAACAATTACTTTAAAACAAAGATAAGAATTAAGGGAGCAGGGAAGCTAGGTTAACGGAAACGGAACAACTACAACAGAAATAATGACAATGTTCACACATTGTGAAGAATGTAACCAATGTCACTGAAAAATTTGTGTAGAAATTGTTGAATGGTGACCTAAACTGCTGTGTAAACCTTCACCAAAAACTTAATAATATTACTGGGAAAAAAACAAATTCCTCCTCTTCTCTTCCACCATAGTCCTGGCCCATCTGCACATCAGCTTTCTCTAACCAGCTCCTCCTTTCCTTTTTCTTAGGACTTTTGTCTAGTTTTCTCTCCTTTCTTGTCTTCTTCTATTTTCCTATGTTTTTCTTCTGCTAATGACTCCAAGGTAAAAGATAAATTAGCAAAATCACAAGCACTGGAAAGTCAAAGTGAGTTGTAAAAGGCCACAGAAGTAATCAAAAAGTGCTTTGTAGCTGAGTAAACGTTTTCGTCTGTGAACACAGCTGCCAGAGATTATTTACTTCTAAAGAAAAAGGTCCTATCAGTAATAATTAGGATTATTAAATTCTCTATCAAATTTAAGCAGAGTTGTCTGGTATTTCTTGTCCCCCTTCATTGATTGCTCCTCTCTCTTTCTAAGTATATCTTTTATTAAGCACACGTGAGTGACTCACACCCTTTTGTGTCGCCTACATTTTCTTCCTAAGAGACACCATGTCCAGACACAAGGGATTTACTGACAAATTCAATTTGACTCTAGTGTTGAAGGAAGTTTATTGGCTTCTTTCTCCAAAGCACCTTCTTCTTCATAGGAGGATGATTATTTGAAAATATTCCCCAAAACTACAACTAGTTCAACCTCTGTTTAAAAATTTATCAATAGAATTGTTTAGAAGACCTAATCCGGAAGACATTTATCAGGATTTTTCCTTTCTTTGTTACATTCACTCTACACCTCCTTGCTGTATTGAAAGTGATCCTCTCTTTGCTCTTTACTATGACTGGGTCCATTAATCCATAACATCTCTGCCTTCCTCCCTCCCTCACAGGAAGTATACTTAAAAATTAGCAATAATATTGCTTTATGAAATGGATACAAGTGTGATAGTGTACCGCCTAGTCCAGAGGAAAACTGTTTAATAGTTAACAGTTAATTACGATGCTGACTTTGGATATTTTCATAGGTACTCTTTATCAGATTGAGGAATTTCTCTTCTTTTTGTAGAATGTTGAAAGTACCCATCATGTAGGATGTTGGCTTTTCATTAAATCCTCTTGCTTTTATTAAAACAGCTTGAGTCTATTATTTTGGTTTTTCATCAAGCAAAATGGGGAGATTTTATCCCATATGGTGCTAGAGATAATATAATCTTCTAAGATACAAAATCATTAAATATGTCACTTGTTAGTGACATCTGCTGTCTTCTAAAAAATAGAGGTAAAACAAACCAACAAACAAAAAAGAAAATTATTTTAATTACTTTTGCTCTGACTTTTGTCAATATAACAAAAAGATGCATTCCTGACTACTTTAAGTAATTTTATTTTTTGTTTCTTCTTATATTTTCATCAGTACTGTATTGTTGACTTATATTTTTATGATCTGGCACAGAGTAGGCTTCCAATGAATATTTTGTTAAATGAATGAAATGAGGTTCCTATAATATTTACTCTCACATCTTTATAGCCTGGTTTTCCCCCATCCTAGGCTTAGGAAGTTTGTTGTTTATTATTGAACTTTTATCCACATGTTTAACCCTATATTTACCTTGTTAGAGTCTTTTGTTCAAAATGTTCTCCAGAAAACAGGAAGACCGCATTTAGAAATATTTGAAGACTTGCTCGGCATACTTCTCCTGGTAAATGTGTAAATAATGACTCATCTACTCATTCATTAAACAGGTCATTCTTGAGTGCTTAGTTTGTGCCAATATCTCTTACAAACATTGCATAAAATGGGCTTTTGAACTATCATTTAAATATGGGATGGTTATAAAGAAAAGGAAAATTAAAGTCAACAATTGAGAATCATAATGGATATATTACTTCTGAAATAGCAAAGTAATCAAAAGTAATTAAAATCTTCCTTGGAATACTATAGGACCAAGAAAACAAAGATGGATGCAGAGATATTACATCTAAGATATGTCTCTTCAAACCTGTGAAAGAGTCTCTCAAAAGATTGCTGGCCAGCTTTTGTCCTGTAAATGAATAATTTCTTTTATTAGGATCAGCACAAAGCTGGTTCCTATGAGACAGAGGTTAAAGATGTCCTGAATGTCTAGCTTTTCCAAATTGCTGTCCCCCTCCATCATCTCTAATATCAGCTACTCTTCCTCCCCTCAGGATGCTCCTTCCTGTCTTTGGGTTCCTAATTCTTTGCAACATCTCATAGTTGTGGAGACTGGCAAGTCTCTAATATGTGGGTCAGGCATGGGCTTCTACTGACCCACATGTGTGAGTCACAAAGACAATGGCTAGAAGGGCCATATTAAGTAATTCACTGCACTGCATCCTGGATTTAGGTTATGCAATTCATTTACCCAGTCACAAGAGAAGGCTGCTATGTCGGCAAACTCAGGTTCCTTTCTGAGAGGGGGGAAGCTAAGCTTATCTTTTCCTAAGTTCCACAGAAAACAGGAAAAATGACATACGTTAGTCCCTTTTGGAGCCCTGGTGGTGCAATGGTTAAAAGCTGGGCTGCTAATCAAAAGGTTGGCAGTTCAAATCCACCAGCTACTCCTTGGAAACCCTATGGGGCAGTTCTACTCTGTCCTATAGGGTCGTTATGAGTCGGAATCAACTCGACAGCAACAGGTTTTCATCCTTTTTAGGTAACGTGTCCTTTATAATCTCTTGTGGAGTGTGTGTGTATGGCTTCAGAGGTTCAGGGACTCTTAGTCCAATGGCCTAAGCCCTTTCCAAGCACCACCTCCTTTAAATACTGACCTTTCTCAGTTTCCCTTCCTTAATCATTCCTTACCTTCCCTAACAATTCCTTGCATCCTTTTTTCTTCCCTCCCTTTATCTTTTCTCCCTCTGCCCCCACTGCTTACTTCCCCTTCTCTCTTTCTCTCCACCTCAGTGTCCTTGGTGCATGATATCCATAAGCCTGGGGTTAAAATGAGGAAACAAGAATGTATATGGTTAACTTCTTCCCTGGAAACTCCAATTCATTCCAATCCAAAATTATCTTTACCAGTAACATTCTTCACAGATCACACCAAGTGGTATGTATCCCTCCTTTCTCTATTAAAAATCTTAATACATTGTGTTTGTCACAAGCTGGTTAACACTAGATATTTAAAAAGTTTAGACTGGCATTTAGCTAGAATCCCCTGGAACACTGCTAGCTAAAAGAACATCAAGATTCTGTTAGTATGGAAAAAGAAGAAAGCCCACCATTTATAGGTAAAAAGTAATGCCTGCCAAAGCCTTTGTCATGGATTGAATTGTGTCCCCCCAAAATATGTGTCAACTTAGGCCGTAATTCCCAATACTGTGTGGTTGCCCTCCATTTGGTGATTGATGTAATTTTCCTATATGTTGTAAATCCTATTCTCTGCCTTCGGTTAATGAGGCAAGATTAGATTATTTTAAAAAGGATTAGGGTGGGATGTAACACCCTTACTCAGGTCACATCCCTGATCCAATGTAAAGGGAGTTTCCCTGGGGTGTGGCCTGCATCACCTTTTATCTTACAAGAGATACAAGGAAAGGGAAACGAGCACAGAGTAGGTGACCTCATACCACCAAGAAAGCTGTGCCAGGAGCAGAGAGCGTTCTTTGGACTCGGGGTTCCTGCACTGAGAAGCTCCTAGACCAGGGGAAGATTGACGACAAGGACCTTTCTCCTGAACCAACAGAGAAAGTCTTTACCCTGCAGTTGGCACCCTGGACTTGGACTTCTAGCCTACTAGACTGTGAGAGAATAAATTTATCTTTGTTGAAGCCATCCACATGTGGTATTTCTGTTATAGCAGCACTAGATAACTAAGACAGCCTTAAACATAAAGGACTCCCATACTACTGTGGCATATTATGTGGTCAACAAAATTTGTGAGACAACACATTTGCCATAATTTACATTATCCCAGAACCTAGAGCACAGTTCCAGTTTGCCATAATAGTGGATAAAGAAGTTTATCCCACCTTTGGATTTGGTAGGTTGGTGAAATGGAAGAGAGAAAGGAATGTGTTGACGGATGGTATTCATAACAGAAATTTGGAATGATTGATTATCTCTGGATTCCCTATTAGATAAGGAAGTAACAGAAGATAAGAGGAACTGATACTCAGGAAAAAGGTAGAGGGATCAGATACTTAAATTATGAATAGGAAAGCAAGAAAGAAGACTCAAAGTCAGCATACATTCTCTAATTCTCCTAGCACATTCAGTCTCCACTGCAGAGACTCAGGCAATTATTTATAAGCAATGAGTGCAGTGACAGCCAGGCATCAAGGACGGCACTACAGGGGCGCCCTCTGTTACATGGGCTTTGAATGGGAAGTAGACTATTATTTCTGCACCTTTGAGGCCATGCCTTTTTCCCTCTACTTTCTCCTACCCTTAAGTCACTGTCAACTTCATAAACACCAGACACTCCTCCCCTTGTATTCAAGAGTTTGACACAGTTTAAATAATTTAACTGTAGCCTAAATACCACGACTTAAGTGTCCACATGAAAAATTCAGAGAGAAGCCTGAATTTATCAATTTCAAAGGCCATTAATTAGAATCCCTTCTAGCCAAGGAGTCCCTGGATAGTGCAAGGGATTAAGTGCTTGGCTACTGACCAAAAGTTTGGTGCTTCAAGTCTACTCAGACGCATCTCATAAGAAAGGCCTGGCAACCTACTTCTGAAAGATCAGCCACTGAAAACTCTATGGAGCATAGTTCTACTCTGAAACACACGGGGTCACCATGAGTTGGAATCGACTTGATGGCAACTGGTTTGGTGTTGGTATTTTAGCCATTAATTTCCGTGACCACACGTGAGAAATATCTGATGATAATCGATCCTTAGACTCTCACACTCAGTTACTCTTGCAGCACTGTTCTTTGACTATATACAGTAATTTAGTCTCTTGATCCTTTTACTGTCATCTTATTTCTCAGAGGCTTTGTAACTCTTATTTTCTCTCTTATGAAGCCTAAACCCTATGCCCCATTACTTCAGTAAAACTTTAATTATCAGCCTCAGTGTTCTTATCTTTATTCTATGTCATAGCAGTGATCTTATTAATTTCCAATCACAGATTGATATCTGCCTTCTTATTATGAATGCATTGTCTGATAAGTAGAGTTCAGGGTAATCACACAGGTGTGCAGACAAGAGTCATTGAAAAATGTTGTGATCTTTAACACTAACTGGGTCCACAGTGCTGCCAGGTAAGTATTCTTTTTCCCTGTAATCATTTCTCATTCCCTTACCCTACAGTGGTGGTTTCAAAACTTCTGCACCCTCCTCAAGCTTTATAACCCAGAACCTTCTCCATTCACTCTCTTGGAAGGCACTTAATTTCTATTTATAAGAACAAAGGACAATTTCATTAGGAAGTAAAGGATTTTTCAAGTTTCTGCCTTCACATCCAAAAAAATTAGTTTAATACAAACCAATCCTAAACTAACTGGAAATAGCTGTTCCTACCAAAACTTGGTCCTTTTACCCACGGTTTACATTTCAGTTCTACTTGTCTCCTCAGGAGTCTGATCCATTACTTATAAATCCTTTCCAACAGCATGCAAATATATCCCAATCTTTAAAAACCCTACCACCACCACTTCAACATCCTCTTCCAGTTCCATGTCTCTTTCCTCCTCTTCAGAGTCTAACCTCTGCAAAGAGATTCCTTTATTCAAATTTTCTTCTTCCCTGTCTCCTCTCCATATCTACTCCCACTGCAGTTTAAATTCTGCTTAAAATACCCTCATTCATGATTTTTGTGCTGTTAAAACCAGTGGACACTTATCAGTCATCATCTTACTAGCTGTTTCTTCAACATTTGCTCTGTTGGCCACTCATTCCTTCTTCAAGCGTCCCTTCTTCTCTTGGCTTTCAGGACATCAGTCATTTCTAACCTGCCACTTACCTCTCTGGACTACCCTTTGAGGTTTCTTTGGTACCTTTTTGACTGTCCATCCTTCAGTGTCTGAGTTCCTTAAGGATTTTCTTTCATTCATCTTCTCTTCTGAGTTTTGCTCTGAGCATTTGTCTTTATGAAATCACATGTACTTTTATAGAGTGGTACCATATCATAGATAACACAGTAGGAGAGGGAGTGAGCTTAGAAGTCTAATAGAACTAGGTTCTAATCCTGATGCATCCCTAGGCAAATTATTTAACTTCATAAAGATTTATATTTCCAACCTGTTAAGTGAGGATAATATTGTCTCTAAAGGGCTGTAGTGGTAAATGTGCAGTAGTTGGCAGTGGTTAATAGCATGGACTCTCGAATCATGTTATGAGACAGATTTTAGTTCTGTCACTTACTATGACCTTGGACAAATTGCATCTTTTCTTCCATGCTTCAGTTTCCTCATTTATAAAATGAAGATGATATATTTCATAGGATTAAATAATACTATCTCCTTCATAAAACTGAAATAGCTGACTGCCCGTAAAATGCTGTCACCAGATTATAATGCTCAGAAATTCAAGCCTAGATAGGAACAGGTAAGCATTAGGACACAAAAACCCCGAGATTCAAATTGTTTCTATGTTTGACCTCCAGAGGACACTGTTGCATAAACTGGAAATGTCTCAACCAATAAAATTTTGCTCTCTGAGGTGCGCGTTCTGAGTAGGATCAGAGGCTGAGAGCAGTTGTCAAGGCAGCATCTCTTGTAATAGTCTCTAGAATTTGCCTGAACAGGGGATTCTAGAGCCTCACTCAAACACAATTTGCCTAGTTATAAGGACTCAGCAGATTCTGGCTCATTCCTTTTTGCACAAAGGAGATCTTCCAGAATATAGCTTGCAGCTTCTTCACTCTTCAATCATGCTCTCAGTGACCATTCTACTGCTTGGAATGCTCTTCACACTGAGTGAGTAATACTGTATTCCATGCTCCTGCCTCCATGGAAGGACCATTGTTCCAACTAGAATCTGAATGCAACAGCTTCTCATCACAGGTAGGTCTGTCCTGATCTCACTGATACAACATTGATGTTTCAGGAGAAACTACAGCCTAGTCAGTGACCCAACCTGATGGTCAGGTCTCTGTACCTGATGGAGTACCTCTGCAGCTGAGGTGCAACTACTCATCTTCTACTCTGCCAAAGGCCTCCAGCTGCTCCTCAAGTACTTTACAGGAGACACCCTGGTCAAAGGCATCAAAGGTTTTGAGGCTGAATCTAGGAAGGGTAAAACCTCCTTCCACCTGAGGAAACCCTCAGCCCATTGGAGCGACTCAGCTGAGTACTTCTGTGCTGTGAGTGCTCTGCAGAGGGAGCTGAACACAAACCTCCTGGGACACTGGGGATTTCAGAGACTCAAGGATACAGCCTGGTATGTTTTTAGCAGGGTCTTTCATTGATGGGAGCCTGGTGACAGTGATTAAAATGCTTGACTGCTAACCAAAAGGTTGGCGGTTTGAACCCACCAGCCACTCCAAAGGAGAAAGATGTGGCAATCTGCTTCCTTAAAATATTTACAGCCTTGGAAACCCTCTGCAGCAGTTCTGCTCTGTCCTATAGGGATACTATGAGTTGGAATCGATTCCACAGCAGTGGGTTTGGTTTTCTGGTTTCTTTTGATATAAAGAAGCACAACAAATGAGCAGAGCCTTGGGGAATGCTTTGTTCCTAAGAAGAAACAGGAATTTCAGCCTGTTCCTATTTTTACTACCGGGTCATGTCAGACAAGACCTAAAACAGAGAGATTTCTATGAATATTTTCCTTCTACTTGGAGAAACTGCATTCCAGAGGATCAAGATTCTAATTTAATGTGATCAATACCGAACTGGTCTTCTTCTCACCTCCATACCTTTTCTCCTGCTATCTTTTTAATAGACAGAAACTCTATTCTTTCAGCATCTCCAACCCAAAATCTCAGAGTTATCTTTGACTCTTATTTTTCTCTCACTGCTGACATCTGCTCTGTCAAGAAATCCAGTTGGCCATACCTTCAAAATCTACCCATAATCTGACCATTGCTGTCATCTGCATTGCTACCTTCCTGGTCAAGACACCCTCATCTCTCACATGAGTTACTGTGACAGCCTTCTAACTGGCTTCTCCGCTTTCACACATATTATCATACAGTACATTCTTAATACAGCAGCCAATGGCATACTTGAAAACATAAGTCAGATGTTACTCCTATACTCCTATCCCTGGGTTAGCTTCCTAGTTCTCTCAGAATAAAAGCCAAAGCTTCCACAACAGTTTATAAGGTGCTACATGATCTGTCTCCCTATACCTTTTAAAAATGATGAGAGGAAAAAGGAAACTATCAACCAAGAATTCTATAAAGCCAGCCAAAACTCATTGCCATTGAGTCGATTCCAACTCACAGTGACCCTATAGGATCGAGTAGAACTGCCCCATAGGCTTTCCAAGGAGTGCTGGTGGATTTGAACTGCCAACCTTTTGGTTAGCAGCCATAGCTCTTAACCACTATGCCACCAGGGTTTCCAAAAATGGTGAAAATATTCTACAGAAATAATGGTGAAATAAAGACATTCTTAGATAAAGGAAAACAGAGAATTCATCGTGAGCACGCCTGCTCTAAAAGAAAGCTGAAGAGAAATTATACTAGCGGAAAACAAAAAGAAAGAGCAATATATAGTAAATACATGGTAAAATACATGAAACTATTTCTCTTCTTTTAAATTTATTTAAAGTATGTGTGGCTGTTGCAAACAGTCATTATTACATTGGCTGGCAGGTTTTTAAAAGTCTACAGATGGGATAGATCTGACGACTATAACATAAAGGTGGAGAGGATGAGGTAACTTACGCCATTATAAGGATTATATATTTTGCTTGAAATGATGAAATATTAACTCCAAGTAGACATGAAAAACTAGGTATGTATAATGCAATCCTTAGAGCAACCACTAAAAACACAATACAAAGAGGAATAGCCAAAAAGTGAATAGATTAAATTTAAATGGAATATTAAATACATTAAAATAATCCAAATGAAATTAAGAAAGGGGGAACAGTGGAACAAAAACAGAAGCACAAACAGAAATGAATAATAAAATGGCAAATCTAAATCTAACCATATCGATAATTACATTAAATTTAAATAGTCTAAAAACACCAATTTAAACACAGATATTATCAGATTGATTTTATTTTTAAAAGACCCAACTATATACTGTCTACAAGGAACTCACTTATTACATAATTATAAAAGGGAAATTCACCAGGAAGATGTAACAATGCTAAATGTGTATGCACCTAACAACAAAGCTTCAGAATTCTTGAAGCAAAAACTCTTAGAACAGTTAGAACTGAAAGGAGAAATAGACAAACCTACAACTCTTAACAAGTACATCACCTTAATTTTTTATGCTCAGTAAGTAATAGAATAAGTCAGGAAAAAATCAGCAAGGATATAGCAGACCTGCACAATGTTATGAACCAATTTTGACCTAATTGTTTATAGAGCACTGCACTAAACGCAAACAGAAAGCACACAAAACAATGCTTACAAGGAAAATTATAGCATCAGATGCTTACATTAGGAAAAAAAGGGGGAAAGTTTCAAATCGATAATCCCCTCCTTCTGTGTTTCCCCAGCTATTATGACGTACATAGAAAATAAAATTTTAGCAATCCAGGAAACTCTAGTCTTTAGTGAATTCAGGACAAGAGTTTTTCTTCTGTACTGCCAACTGGTGGCCAGCTGAAAAATGACCTGGTTTCTACACCTAGGTTGCTCTCCAGTACTCAAAGGTTAAATGGAGGTCATTCTATTCACATCAGTTACTACAGTTCTGGAGCAAGTCATAAGCCTTCCCACTACAGTAAGGATCTCAGAGAGGATCCAAGAGAACTTTGGTCCTTTATATTTTTTTAAATAACTAGTTATTAAGATAGTCCTCCACAAAATGCATCATACACATGGCAAATTGCACTTGGACATTACCAATGCATCTACACATTGTCACACAAGGTGGGACATTCTCATCGTTAGTGGAACTGTGCCCTCTCTTCTTTCCCTTAAACCCTGAAGGGTTGGGCACAAGAATATCCAAGTCCTGCAGTGGGTCAAGCCTAGGGAGCAAATGGTGAGGTTGAGAGAATAAACCATGACCCAGGCTGGACCACGAATTAGCTGGGATGAGCATAGAATGAGCCCATAAGTACAGAATGGGGTGGATGTGAGGAGTGTGGCCTTCCTGCATCGCAACATGGCCACCTTTCCCTTTCACTGAATGCATCTGGATATAGCCATGCGACAAAGCGCTGACATCTCATTTGGCTGTCAGAAGCATCACAGGACATAATAGAGCAAAAGAGTCAGCTTTGCTGTATTCTATTTGATCTGTGAGAGTGTAAAAAACCAATCTCTTGAGATAGAAGCTAAAAAGTAAAAAGAAAATCAGTTACATGAGCTCATAGAAAGTACCTATCATAACCAGCTCAGTCTGTTGCTTGCTCTCCTGCCCTCCCTACCCCTTCAACTTTTTTGTATTGGTATATCTCTAGTTGTGTGTTTACCTCGAGGTATTGTGCAAGATTATATGCATATAGTATGTCATGTAATGATGATAATAACATGGAAAGTTGAAATAATCCCTCTTAAGTAAAGCAGTATGATAAGTCATTTAAGAGGATAGGTTTATGCATCTGGTAGACATGTATCCAACTCTAAGTTCCATCATTAATTGAATTATGGCAAACAAAGTTGATAAACATTTATTAAACCTCAGTTTGTCATCTGTATACTGGGAATAATAATAATAATCCTTTCAGAAGCTGTCCTGATGTTAAAATGAAAAAAAAATAAAAATCAAGCCCTTAGCTTGTATTCTATCACAGTTTAAAAGTTTAATAAATTTTCTTAGGTAAAGAAATGGAAACCCAGAAAGGATTAGAAATTTTTCCCAAGATCACACATCTAGAACGTTAGGGAGAGTAAATTGAATTCTTGGTCTTCCTAGCTATAAAATTTAAACAGAGTATTTTCAATTTGTAACATTACTGACATATTTTCTTCTAAGTTATATATTGGGAGTAAAAGAGGGACAGAATGGAAGAATGATCGAGAGAGAGAGACAGAGACAGAAAGAGAGAGCAAACAGGGAAAAAAACTTTGAAACCACCAAAAACATATTATCTATTCAGATATCCCATCACACAGATTGATACACTCCCTGATGTCTGTTTAATACTGGGGCTGCAGACTTGATCAAAGAAAACCTGACACAACATTCTCTAAACTTTGATTGACTTATTGCCCTCGATCTGTTCCACATTTCTCTGTCAGGCTATAAATGTCATGTTCTTTTCAGCTACTTCTTCTTATGCCGATGAAATGGAAAATCATTTCTCTTCTGTCCTGATGCAGCCCTGGTTATTAACTGGGGCCACAGAATCTTTTCTTCTGCTACACCAACTGTTTGGAAAGTTTTCTCTTTATTCTGAAAACAATATTTAAGCCAGTTGGTAAGAGAGGCAACTGGGATAGTTAGCTAGATTTGTTCCATTATTCAGTGTATGGGCCTCTATTTAAGTGAAGTGGAACACTGGTAATTTTCTTGGCAACATCTCCAATACCCATGTGAGCCTCCTTTTATTAAAACCGCAGTCTGTAACAGCTACTCATAACTCTTCTCTCTCCCACTGTCACTTTCAATAGCAGCAGGCTCTTTCCTGGGAGATCTTAATATGAGAATTAGAAAGGGATTGATATTTACCCCATATTGCCACAGACTGACTCATGGGGTCAGGCTAAAAAGAATTCTGTGGAAAAACTCAGTAATAGAAGCAAAAGTCAGAATGGAATGCACAGTTATGCCAAGAGATTGAGGCCAAGAATGGATAACAGAGCCTAAATGCCCAGAACCGGCATTCTTTCTGTGCTAGGGCTCTGTGATTGCAGGTACGACAGTGAGCACAACAGAATGAAGTGTTGCCTGGTCCTGCTCCATCTTCACAATAGTTGGCATGTTAGATTCCACTGTTGCAGCCAGTGTGTGTTTTGAGTGCCTTCCAGCTTTGGGGGCTCATCTTTCATTGCTATATCAGGCATTATTCTGTTGTGATCCATAGGGCTTACATTGACTAATTTTCAAAAGTAGATCACCAGGCCTTTCTTTCTAGTCTGTCTTAGTCTGGAAGCTCGGCTGAAGCGTGTCTACCATGGGTGACCCAGTTGGTATTTGAAATGCTGGTGGCATAGCTTCCAGCATCACAGCAACATACAAGCCACCACAGTACAACAAACTGATAGATGCATGATGGTGCTAACCTTTGTCCAGAGTATACTTCCTATATATACTTCCCCACCTCACTTACTTTGGACTTGGCCATGTGACTAGTTTTGACCAATGGAATGTGAGTAGTTAGGAAGTATGCCACATCAAATAAAAAACTAAACGTATTCATGTGGTTTGTCTCTATTCATTTTGTTTCTGCCCTGTATGTACCAGATAACAGTTGTTCTTTCAGTTTTTATCCCATAATGTGAGGCAGACCCAGAGTTAAGAATAAAAAGAACTGCAGTCCACTTTTAACCAGGAGCAGAGTCTCAGAGCATGAGAACTGGAGCTGACCCACAGCTAAATACCATGAAGAACAAATTAAATTTTGTTGTTGTGAGCTACTGTGATTTTGAGGTTGTTTGTACTGAGCATAACCACAGTCAAAGTTGACTGATATACCAAGTCATAACAATTTTATCTTTTAAATATTTCTCATATTCAGCCACTCCTTTTCAATCCCCTCATAACTCTCCTCATTCTGGTTCTCATTATCTCTTACCTGATCGATTGAAATAATTTCTAAAGTGTATCCTCTACCTCTTAGTTCCTACGTCTCCAATCTATCTCCATCCCCAGAGTTATCATTCCAACACACACATCTGATTAGATCACTACACTATTTCAGGACCTTTTATAACCCCCCTACCCCATTACCCAAAACTTAAAACCAAAGCTTAGGTGGCCATCTCCACTCTTCAAGTTAACTTTTCATCTTCATTCCCATCATTACTCCATGATTTCTGAACTTCAGCCATATCAAAGGAACTCACTCTGATCTTTTCTTCTTTGACTTTTTCTAAGCCTGGCAAAGTTCCACTGAATTTTCAAAGGCTAGTAAATGTCACATCCTTTAATAAAGCCTTTTTTTCACATTATCTAAGTTACAATGATTTGTCCACCTCCTCTTTAGTGTTTTGCACATAGTTTTGCAAGAGCACATACCCACTGTATTATCAGTACTTTTTGGTTCTTATTTTCTCACTTAGCCCAAGTTCCTCAAAGATAGGGACACTTTCATATTCATCTCTTTATTTCAAGCTGTTTTTACTATCCCTAACATATATGAAGCATTCAGTAAATGCTTATGAATAATTAAGCACTCTTTAATCTCTTAATTTAATTTTGACAAAAGTACTGGTTAGTGAGAGCTGATTTATACTTGAAACATTCTACTGTAGGGATGCTTGGAGATGCTTCCACTTTTCATCAAGCAAAGCCAGTCCATGACTGTTTTCCTCTCTCATACCTGGAAATTCTTAAGTAATAATCCCAGGAAGAAGATGTGATCCTAGCCAGGCTATTCTGGATCCCATTTCCCCTTTGTAAATTGTGGCAGGGCTCTTCTTCTGGATGAAGGCATCAGGAGATGCAGGCATCTCAAAACAGATCCTTCCAGACTTCCAATCAGAATAACTGCTCTGGAAGTTATTCCCAGCATCAGGGAAAGTTTATTCTCACCATTGTCATCCATTATTCCACTTTGGAAAGAAATACATATTTATATCCAAAGGGTTTCAGTTTCAGGATGCCTCAAAAAAAAAAAAAATCAGTCAGTAGCTTGTGATCCTTGAGTAACCTGTTGTTTTTCTATCAGCCTGAAAGAATTAAGAGTGAGCCCTCTGTTTTAAGCCCTACTTGAAGAATCTAGAGTGTTGCACACCCTCTGCAGAACTGTTGTTAGTTGTTAGCTGCTGTTGAGTCCATTTCAACTCATGGCAACCCCATGTGTGTGGAGTAGAACTGCTCCATAGGGTTTTCAAGGCTGTGGCCTTTTGGAAGCACCAGACACCTCTGGTTGGGTTTGAACAGCCAACATTTCAGCTAGTAGTCAAGTCTTAACCATTTGCACCACCCAGGGACTTCTCTATAGAGCTAAAATTTAAAAAAAAAAATGCATGTGCATTAACATTTTCCCGTTTGGGATATTGGCAAATAGTCACACTGATTATCTTTACTAGTGAGTGTGAGCAATAGCTAAAGCAACCATGATCTCATTCACACAAGATTTTGTGATGTGTGAATACACACCACACCTGCACAAAAATATCTACATCATTGAATCACATTAACAAATATACATACATTTACATATTAATTAATTAACATATTAATTCAGCATTTATTAACTATGTCTTCTGCTGGGGTCATAAGAGTGAAAAAAGGTACACTCTTTCTCAAGAAACTTGTAGGTGAATCCAACAAGCACAATTAAAATACAGTGTGGTAAGGGCTTTGATAGGCATGAACCAGGGAGCTAACGGCAGAATAATTCAGTAGAATACCAGAAAAGTATTGTAAATTAAATACTATAAACAGGAATATCTTTAATTTGGTAACATATTTATGATAGGATACTTGCCCATACTATTTGACTCTCAAAACATAGCTTCATACATAACACACACACACACCCTTACAAATACAATTCCACAGACACTACATGACTCATTGTGCTTGTTGAGGATACCAGAAATGATAGTATTTTCATTATCCTGTATTTTTCTGGCTGAAAATGATTAATATTTTAAAATAACATATTTTCTATTTTTGAATAAGTTAGCTAGACTCTTTCTAATCAAGTCTTAATACAAACTGAATAAGAGTAGGAGATTTAGAAACATTATTGAAAGTGAAAGTAAAAGAGAAAGTTATCTGGTCATTACTTTTCTATCTCTCCACAGGAGGTTAGTGTTTCAAAAGGCAGAATCCTTCCCTGAGTCAAAGCAGAGTTTGGGTTGGAGGAAGGGCAGGGTGGAGGAGTGTTGAGTGACCTGATTGGCTGCCTCATAGAGGCCGCTGCCTTTATTACTAAGATCAAACAGGGTGGCCGCAAGTGTTAGTCTCACCCAGAAAAGCCTCCTTCAGAAGGAGCTCTTTTAGGAGCAGCTAAAGTCAGTGACTCATTTTTAGGGATAGGAAGAAATGATTCTCCTGAAATTCTCAGTGTTGATCCTTTGGATTCAATCAACATGTGACTTTGGGAGGTTCTCAGTTACCAAACACTCCTAAAGAGATGGAAAATCCCTGAGGGCTGATTATTTTATGGCAAAATATGAAAGGAAGAATTAAAGAAGGAAGGCAGAAAGGGAGGGAGCAAGGGAGAGAGAAGAGAGGAAAGATGGAGGGAAAATCATTTCCAGTTTGAGAAACAGTGTGTGGGAAGAGTCCCTAATTTCCTTCCCTAGTGTTTTCTGCTTTGTTTCTAAACAGGAAAGAGCACCCAGCAGCTAGAGCAAAGTCTTCGGTTTCTAAGCATCCAGGAGGGAGAAAATTTCACTACCCACTGCAACTCTTCAACCGTTTTTACCACATTTCAATGGTACAAACAGAAGCCTGGAGAAGGCCCTGTCCACTTGCTGATGTTAACGAAGGGTGGAGAACTGAAGAAGCAGAAGAGACTGACAGCTCAGTTTCGTCAGGCAAGAAATGACAGCTCCTGCACATCACTGCAGCGCAGCCTGAGGACGCGGGTCTCTACCTCTGTGCAGGGGCACAGAGCTCTCAAGGCACCTGCCACCAGTACCCAAACCCTGCCGCAGGGCCCCAGTCCCACTGTCGCCGGCTTGCTCCAGCTCCTCCTCACACTGCTCTGGATGCGAACAATGAATACCAACCTCAGCCCCTTGTGAAATCATTCCACCGCCATTCCAGAAAATATTTCCCACATACACTGCAGAGCGAGCGCCCTCTGCTAGAAAACAAACCTTTGGAAATGTGAACCACGGCTTGAAGCAGTAAAAATACTGGCCTATAACTTGCTTGATCATAGCATTTTGCCCCTGAGAGTAGTTGGAGCTGCTGCCGCCTCACGGGCTATCTTGACAGGAGTGTGGATGCAGGATTGTCAGAACTCCATCTCCCTACAGCCCAGTCCTGCTTACTAAATCCTAACCTTTTTATGTTCTTTTTAACTAACTAAACTATGAACTTCTTAACTACACTTGTACCACCCTTCATGATACAGCCCCAACCAAATTTTCTAGCCTTAGAGGATCAGATTTCAGTATACACAGTGATTAAGATCATAGTGTCTTCAGTTTGTCTACCGATCGTGGAACAAACTGATTAAAATACTTTATCCACCACCTGCTAAGTATATGGCTTTTCACAAGCTAATGTTTTAGTCATCCTCCTATTGTGCTTTTACTGATTTTATAGTCTGCCCTTGTGGTGCAATGTTTAAGAGCTTGGCTGCTGACCAAAAGATTGGCAGTTCAAATCCACCAGCTGCTCCCTGGAAACCCTGTGGGGCAGTTCTACTCTGTTCTATAGGGTCACTATGAGTCAGAATCGACTTGATGGCAACGGGGTTGTTGGTTTTTTGTTTGTTTGTTTTGTTTGTTTGTTTTTTGTTTTTAATTCACTTATATAATACCCAGTTATAACTCTTAAATATTAGTCAAATTGATTTGAAGGAGAGAAGAAAGCAGCATTAATAAGGAAAATGGAATTTTTCTCCATGTTGTTTTAAAATCTCTCTTCATGATGGAGGTAAAGATATGATACCCTCAAATTCCAGTCAGTAAAGCTACTATACACTTGGAGGTTCTGCTAACTAGAATGAAAACAAATACTCAGGCATTTCATGTGTGTGTGTGTGTGTGTGTGTGTGATGTGTATATATCAAGTAGTTCTTCAAACCATAGTGATAGTTGATATTCTGAGACTGTATAGAAAAAGATGGATGAAATCTGGGGCCTTCAGTTTGCCTACAAATCATGATTGAATGAGTAGGTGCAGGTGGATTCAGGATACCCCAAACATCAATATTTCTGAAGTTAAATGCTATGGATGACTCAGATTAACTTAATGGATGTATATCCCAGGTGCCTCACTAGGTCCCAAGAGAAAAATTGGGCCAGATTTACTATGCAGTTGACTTCTGAAGATGCACAAGGGAAGGAAGAGTGTGCTAAAAAGATCTCTCCAAGGGAAACCTGGCTCAGGGTCACAATAGATTTTTGATTAAAATAAATTTTTGAGTAAAGGCTTACTCCGTGATCTTCAATGCACTTTGGGGAAAAAGGAGTGTGGAAAAACTCTTTTAGATAGTTATAATCTCAGTAGAAAACAGTTGGCACACACAAATTAGGACAACTCAAAGTTTGATAAAGGAACGATTGCAAACTGAGTGCAGGAAAATCAGAAGGAATAGTGCAATACAAAGGTCTAGTAACAGCTGGGCTAGTACCACCCATAGGCTTGAAAAGGATAGGGAGCATCACTCAAAACCAGGAGAAGAAAGCCTAGTGGAGAGGCTGCACAGAAAGAAGCTGTGTTCTTAGGTTGGGGGAAATCAGGCAGTCTTAGGCAACCCCATAGAGAAGAAACCAGGGGAATAAATATCCTGACTTCACTCTTCGTTGTCCCTATGATTTCCTGCTAGGACTCCCCAAGGGCTGAATACAACTTGAAGCTTGCTCAATTAAGAATTAAATGAGACAAAAATATATACAATTATATATATAATATATGCTAATATGTTCACACAATACAAGTACTCAGTAAAAGCCTCTATAAATAATAATAAATATTATTATTAATTCTGCTAATTAAATGCTATGCTTACTCCGAGTTGTTCACTGGCTCCTCGAGGAGAATTAGCTAATCTCTATCTGTTTAATATTCTCAGTCCCCATAGCAGTCAAGAGGGCAGACACCGAAAGTTGCCAACCTAATCACCATTCCCTTCAGCTTCCTTATAAAAGAACTATGAATTTTTATTTGGGCAACTATATGCCCAGCTGAAAAACAACAACAAATCACTACATTTTGTATTCTCTCTTGCACCTAGGGATGGCCATAAGCACAGTTCTGACCAATGAGACATAATTAGAAATCCTCTAGGGATTTTCTATTATGTTTTTGCTCTCCTGGTAGAGGCACTATATCTTCTTGTCATTTCTTCCTCCTTTTTCTTCTTGAAACATGGAAGTGATAACTTTATATAAAGACAGTATAATCATAACCTCTCCCTCTCTCAAATCCCATGCCTGATAGTCCTTTAGATGTCAAGTAAAATCATGGCTCCATATTTATTTTTGCATGAAAATTTCAATAAACCAATATTTGGTTGAGTTTTTTGTTACTTGCCCTAAACACAAACTTAACTGAAGTAGAACTGACATAAAATGCCTCTGTAATTTTATGTTTTCATGTGTAAGTGCAGAAAAAGAAATGTGAACAAATTGCTGTACGTGTACAAAGAAGGGACCTTTATTCATACTGGTCATACATATTTGTTGACATATTAATGTTCCTATAATTTTTTGAGATGTTGCATTTATTTTTTTATAAATTTAAAAAAATTTGAAACAATCACCAACTTACAAAAAAGTTGTGAATAGAAATAACTTTAATTTTGTTTTTCTCAAGCTGCTCTCAGGATTCTTTCTTTGTCTTTGGTTTTGGCAAGTGTGATTATGATACGTCTTGGTGGCTTTTGGGGTCTATCCTATATGGGTTCATTGAGCTTCTTGGATGGTCAGCTTTTCATCTTTCATGATATTAGGGAAGTTTTCTGTTAGCAAACCTTCAATGATCCTCTCCGTGTTTTCTCTCCCTATACAGGAACTCTGGTCACATGCAAATTTTTGCTTCTGATTGTATCCCACATCATTCTCAGGGTTTCTTCATTTTTCTTGATTCTTTTCTCTGATTTTTCCTCAAATGAAGTGGTATCCAAAGATTTGTCTTTAATTTTGCTGACGCTGTGTTCCATTGTTTCAAACATGCTCCTAAAACCTTCTATTGCACTGTCCATTTCTGAAATCTTGTTTGTATTTTGGATTTCTAATTGCTGTTTTTGTATGATTTCTAGTTGTTTATTTATTTTGACTTTTTGTCCCTGTATTATTTTCCTGAATTCCTCCATTACTTTGTCTGTGTTTCCCCTGATTTTGTCTGTATTTTTCATGATTTTGTCTATTTTTTCCTTATTTTTGCCTGCTTTTTTTAAATTATCCTTTTTTTTTCCTTTTTTTATTGTACTTTAGATGAACGTTTACAGCACAAATAGTTTCTCATTAAACAGTACACATATTGTTTTATGACAATGGTTAACAACCCACAATATCTCAACACTGTCCCTTCTCTAACTTGGGCTCCCTATTACTAACTATCCTGTCCCCTCCTGCCTTCTAGTCCTTGTCCCTGGACTGTTGTGCCCCATTAGACTCGTTCTGTTTTACAGAGCTGTCTAATCTTTGGCTGAAGGGTGAACCTTGGGAGTGACTTCATTACTGAGCTAAAAGGGTGTCTGGGGGCCATACTCTCAGGGTTCCTCCTGTCACTTGTCAGGCCAGTAAGTCTGGTCTTCTTTTGTGAGTTAGAGTTTTGTTCTACACTTTTCTCCAGCTCTGTCTGGGACCCTTTGTTGTGATCCCGGTCAGAGCAGTCAGTGGTAGTAGCCAGGCACCACCTAGTTGTACTGGACTCAGTCAGGTGGAGGCCGTGGTAGTTGTTGTCCATTAGTCCTTTGGACTAATCTTTCCCTTTTATCTTGTTTTCTTTATTCTCTCTTTCTCCTGAAGGAGTGAGACCAGTGGAGTATCTTAGATGGCTGCTCACAGGCTTTTAAGACCCCAGGCACTACTCACCAAGGTAGAACATAGAACATTTTCTTTACAAACTGTGTTTGCCTATTGAGCTACATGTTCCCCAACACCATAGTCTTCACAGTCCTCCACCTAGCAATCCAGTTCCTCAGGGAGTTTGGAAGTGTCTATGGAGCTTCCATGAACTTTCCTTGTACAAGTTGTGCTGGCTTCCCCAATATTGTGTACTATCTTACCCTTCACCAAAGTTACCACTTATCTATTGTCCATTTAGTATTTCCCCCCAACACCTCCCATCCCTCTTTAGCAACAAAGATTGTTTCTTTTTGTGTGTAAACTTTTTCATGAGTTTTTACAAGAGTAGGCTCATGCAATATTTGTCCATTTGTGATTGACTTATTGCACTCAGTATAATGCCCTCCAGTTTCATCCATGTTATGAGATGCTTCACAGATTCATCATTGTTCTTTATTGTTGCATAATACTCCATTGTGTGTATGTACCACAGTTTGTGTATCCATTCTTCTGTTCATGGGCATTGTCATGGATTGAATTATGTCCCCCCAAAAATGTGTGGGTCATGATTCCCAGTATTGTATGATTGTGTAGCATTTTGTAAATCTGATGTGATTTCCTTATGTGTTGTAAGCTCTGTTACTATGATGAGGTTATACTTATGAGGTCTACAAAATTGGATAGTGTCTTAAACCAATTTTGTTTGAGATATAAAAGACAGAAGTTAGAAGAGATACATGGGAACCTCATACCACCAAAAAAGCAGTGCCCGGAGCAGTGTGTCTTTGGGACCTGAAGTTCCTGCACAGAGAAGCTCCCAGACAAAGGGAAGATTTATGACATGGACCATCACTACAGAGCAAACAGAGAAAGCACTCCCCCGGAGCTGACGCCCTGAATTTGGACTTGTAGCCTAGTGGACTGTGAGAGAATAAACTTCTCTTTTTTAAAGCCCTCCACTTGTGGTATTTCTGTTAGAACACTAGTAGATGATTAAGACAGGCATCTAGGTTGTATCCATCTTTTTGCTATTGTGAACAATGCTGCAATAAACATGGGTGTGCATCTGTCTATTAGTGCAATGGCTCTTATTTCTCTAGGATATATTCCTAGGTGTGGGATTGCTGGATCATATTGTATTTCTATTTCTAGATTTCTGAGGAGGCACCATATCATTTTCCAAAGTGGTTGTATCATTTTGCATTCCCACCAGCAGTGCATAAGTTTATTGATCTCCCCGCAGTCTCACCAACATTTGTTATTTTCAGTGTTTTTGATTCATGCCAGTAACGCTGGGTAGAGATGGTATCTCATTGTGGTTTTAATTTGCATTTCTCTAATGGCTAGTGATTGGAAGCATTTCCTCGTGTGTCTGTTGGCCACTCAAATGTCTTCTTTGGTGAAGTGTCTGTTCAATTCATTTGCCCATTTTTTAATTGGATTATTTGTCTTTTTATTGCAGAGGTGTTGGATTTTCTTGTAGATTATAGAGATTAGACCTTTCTCTGACTTGCAACGTCCAAAATTTTTTTCCCAGTCTGTAGGTTATCATTTTACTCTTTTAGTTAAGTCTTTTGATGAGCATAAGTGTTTAATTTTTAGAAGATCTCAGTAATCTAGCTTATCTTCTGGAGTTTGTGTGTTGTTGGTTATGGTTTGCATCTTGTTAATCCTGTGTATTAGGGACTTTAGTGTTGATCTTATTTTTCTTCTATGAACTTTATAGTTTTTGGCTTTATATTTAGGTCTTTGATCCATTTTGAATTAGTTTTTGTATATGGTGTGAGGTATGGGTCCTGTTTCAGTTTTTTGCAGATGGACTTCCAGTTTTGCCAGCACCATTTGTTAAAAAGACTGTCTTTTCCCCACTTGATGGACTTTGGACCTTTGTCAAAGATCAGGTGACCATAGGTGGATAGATTTACATCTGGGTTCTCAATTCTGTTCTGTTCATCATACCAGTACCACGCTGTTTTGACTACCATAGCTGTATAGTAGGTTCTCAGGTCATGTAGTGCGAGTCCTACTACTTTACTCTTCTTCTTCAATAGTGCTTTACTTATCTGAGGCTTCTTCTCTTTCCATATAAAGTTACTGATTAGTTTTTCCATCTCTTTAAAGAATGTTGTTGATATTTGGATAGGGTTTGCATTGTATTTATAAATTGCTTTGGGTAGAACTGTAATTTTCACAATGTTGAGTCTACCTGTCCAAGAGCATGGTATCTTTTTCTGTTTATGCAGATGTCTTTGGGTTTTGTAGTGTTTTGTAGTTTTCTTTGTATAAGTCTTTTACATCCCTGGTTAGATTTATTACTAAGTATTTTATTTTGGGGGGGGCTAGTATAAATGGCTTAGCTTTTCTCTTTTCCTTTTCATCTTTCTCTTTATTGGTGTATAGGAATCCAACTGATTTTTCTATGTTTATCTTGTATACTGTGACTCTGCTGAATCTTTCTATTAGTTTCAGTAGTTTTATTGTGGAATCTTTTGGGTTTTCTATGTATATTATCATATCATCCACAAATAGGGAGAGTTTAACTTGTTCATTACCAGTTTGGATGCCCTTTATTTCTTTTTCTTGCCTTATTGCTCTAGCTAGGACTTCCAGCACAATGTTAAATAGGAGTGGTGATAAAGGGCATCCTTGTCTTGTTCCTGTTCTCAAGGGGAATGTTTTCAGCCTTTCTCCATTAAGAATGATGTTGGCCGTTGGTTTTGCATAGATGTCTTTTATTATGCTGAGAAGTTTCCCTTCTATACCTATTTTGTTGAGAGTTTTTATCAGGAATTGGTGTTGGAATTTATCGAATGCCTTTTCTGCATCAGTTGAGATGATCATGTGATTATTTACTTTCCTTTTATTTATGTGGTGGATTACCTTGTTTGATTTTCTAATGTTGAACCATCCTTGCATACTCGGTATGAATCCTACTTGGTTGTGGTATATAATTTTTTTAATATGATGCTAAATTCTATTTGCTAGTATTTTGTTGACAATTTTTGCATCTATGTTCATGAGAGATATTGGTCTGTAATTTTCTTTTCTTTTTTTATGGTGTCTTTGCCTGGTTTTGGTATCAGGGTTATTCTGGCTTCATAGAATGAATTCGGAAGTGTCGCTTCCTTTTCTATGTTCTGAAATGGTTTGAGTAGTACTGGTACAAGCTCTTTTCTTAATATTTGGTAGAATTCTCCAGTGAAGCCACCCAGACCAGGGCTTTTTTTTGTTGGAAGTTTTTTTTTTTTATTACCTTTTCAATCTCTTCTCTTGTTATGAGTCTGTTCAGATTTTCAACATCACTTTGTGTTAGTTTGGGTAGGTAGTGTGTTTCTAGAAATTTATCCATTTCCTCTAGGTTTTCAAATTTGTTGGAGTATAGTTTTTCATAATAGTCTGTTATGATCCTTTTTATTTCATTTGGGTCCCCCCATTTCATTTCTTATTTCGATTATTTGGTCCTTCTCCTGTTTTTCTTTTGTCAGTCTGGCCAGTGGTTTGTCGATTTTGTGGATTCTTTCGAAGAACCAACTTTTGGTCTTGTTGATTCTTTCTATTGTTTTTCTATTCTCTATTTCATTTATTTCTGCTCTGATCTTTATTATTTCCTTTCTTCTGGTGGCTATGGGCTTTTTTTGCTGTTCCCTTTTATTTGGGTTCTGTAGTTAATATTTTGATTTTGTCCCTTTCTTCTTTTTTTGATGTGCACATCTATTGCTATAAATTGTCCACTAAGGACTGCCTTTGCTGTGTCCAAATGTTTTGGTATGATGTGTTTTCATTCTCATTTGATTCTAGGAATTTTTGGATTCCATCTCTAGTTTCTTCTATTACCCAGTGGTTTGTAAGCAGAGTTTTAATCAGTTTCCATGTAATTGATTTTTTTCCTTGCTCTTTCTGTTGTTAATATCTACCTTGATGGCACTGTGGTCAGAGAAGATACTTTGAATTATCTCAACGTTTTGGATCTTGTTGAGGATTTCTCTGTGGCCTAAGATGTGGTCTATCCTGGAGAACGTTCCATGTGCATTGGAAAAGAATGTGTACTTTTCAGCTGCAGAGTGGAATGTTCTAAATGTGTCTATGAGGTAAAGTTGGCTGATTGTGCCCTTTAGGTCTTCTGTATCTTTGCTGAGTTTCTTCTTAGATGTTCTGTCCTTTACCGAGGGTGGTGTGTTGAAGTCTCCTACTATTATTGTGGAATTGTCAATTTCTCTTTTCAGTGTCATTAGTGTTTTATGTATTCTGGAGCCCTGTCATTGGGTGCATAGATGTTTATTATGGTTATGTCTTCATCATGGATCATGCCCTTAATCATTATATAGTGTCTTTCTTTGTCCTTTATGGTGGATTTTGTTTTAAAGTCTATTTTATTTAAGATTAGTATTGCCACTCCTGGTTTGTTTTTTTTTTTTTTTTTTTGTAGCTGTTTGCTTGATCTATTTTTTCTATCCTTTGATTTTTTATTTTTAATAAATTTACATCTTTGTTTCTAAGTTGTGTCTCTTGCAGACAGCATATTGATGGATCCTGTTTTTTAATCCATTCTGTCACTTGCCATCTCTTTATGAGTGCATTTAGGCCATTTACATTTAGTGTAATTATTGATAGATGCAAGTTTATTGCTGTCATTTTGTAGGGCTTTTTTTTTTTGTGGTGCTGAAGTTTTCTTTGTTCCTCTTAGTCTCCTGTGCTGAATTGCTTTTGTTTGTGGATTTTTTTCTTTTGTTTTTACTGAGACTTTATGTTTTTCTTCTTTATTTTGATGAATATGTTCATTAACTTTCTTTGTGGTTGCCTTTAAATTTACCTGTATCTTTGTAGGTTTGAACTGGTCTATTATTACTTGGTATCACCTTTCCTTCCTCTCCATTAGAAGGTTCTGTACCTACACCGTTTATTCCCTCTTTTATTGTTCTGATGCTATTGTCATTTACAGATTTACCTCTCTGGTTCCCTGTTATAATTCTTTTGATTTTGGATAGTCCTTGAGAGTTCATTTCCTAGGTTGGTATTTGGTTGGTACACTTTTGCATCCTAGATTCAGCTTGTGATCTGACGTTGTTTATTCTGAGATCAAAAGACTCCCTTTAATAATTCTTGTAAGTTTGGTTTGATTTTTACATAGTACGTTAATTTCTCTTTATCTGGAAGTGTCCTAAGTTCACCATCATATTTGAACAAGAGTTTTGCAGGATGTATTATTCTTGGCTGGCAATTTTTTTTTCTTTCAAGGTTTGATATATGTCATCCCATTGCCGTCTTGCCTGCACGGTTTCTGCCGAATAATCTGAGTTTAGTCTTATAGTTTCTCCACTCTATGTGACTTTCTGTTTTTCTTGAGCTGCTCTCAGGATTCTTTGTCTGTCTTGGGTTTTAAAGAGTGTGATTATGATATGCCTTGGTCATTTTGTGGCAGGTCTATCTTATATGGGGTTTGTTGAGCTTCTTAGATGGTCAGCTTTTCATCTTTCATGATATTGGGTAAGTTTTCTGTCATCAATTCTTCAGTGATCCTCTCTGTGTTTTCTGATTTCTCCCCCTGTTCTGGAACTCCAATCACTGGCAAATTTTTGCTTTTGATTGTATCCCGCATAATTCTCAGAGTTTCTTCATTTTTCCTTATTCTTTTTTCTGATTTTTCCTCAGAGTTTTATCCAAATGTTTGTCTTCAATTTCTCCCATCCTGTCTTCCATCATTTCAAACCTGCTCCTCAACCCTTCTGCAACATTGTCCATTTCTGAAATTTTGTTGTTTATCTTTTGGATTTCTAATTGTTGTTTTTGTATGATTTCTACTTGTGAATTTATTTTGGAATTTTTTTCCTGTCTTATTTCCTGAGACCTTCCATTTTTTGGTCTGCATTTTCCATGAATTTGTCTTTCTTTTCCATGAATTTGTCTATTTTTTCTTCATTATTGTCTGCTTTTTGCTTCGACTCTTGGATAGCTCTGAATATTAGAGATTTGAATTCCCAATCAGGTAGTTCTGGTGCCTTTTCTTCTACTGGAAAGTCATCTGTTGTTTTATTTTGGACACCTACTGGAACCATCCTGTCCTGTTTTTTAAAAGTTTTGATATTGTCTGCTGTCTTCAGGGCATTCTGTAGTTATTTTTTTTCATTTATTGATTATAGATTTGTTTCATCCTGCTTTTTTGTTTTATTTGGTTATGTCTGAGCAGGCAGTCTGTGCTTTCTTTGTTGTTTTCTCATCTGTGTGCATGATACTTTTTGCCTCCTTCTCCAATGGGCAGGTTCAGTCACTCAGGTATGGTACAGCAGGGCAGGTCCAGCTGAAGGGGAGTTACTGGGATGTGTTGTTTGTGGCATGTACTAGGGCCGACAGGGTGGGCCAGGAATCAGTGCAGGACAGGTTCCAGTATGCCGTGCCTGTGCTGCTGAGAGGTGTGATGTTCAGCCCATGGTGCAGGTAGGCAGGAAGGAAGGGGGAGATTGTGATGTGTGGAGCTAAGATGGATATGGGAAAGAGGAGAGAGGAACAGGAGCCAAAAACTTACAAACAAACAAACAAAAAAGAGTGCTAAGGGAGCTTGCCATTGGAGTGGAGAGATGAGAGACTGAGAAAGAGAAAAACAAAAAGGTTTGTGAATTGCCTAGCATGATGAATTAAAAAATATAAAAACTTGAAAATGAGAATCATAGTTTCCATAAGGTAAACTCAAAACTTCACTTGTGTCCTGAAATATGTTAAGTGCAGGGAATTCAGAAAGGATATCATTTCTCTTTTTCAACTAACTCACTCTCATGGTGATAGAGGGTGATCTCTTAGTTCCCGTAGCCATCATTCTCCAGGGGTCATAACTTGTAGAATGCTCTGACCTACAATCGCCATCCAGAGCAATAGTTTCTAAAAGAAACTTGGCCATTGTCTATTCTCCTGAACCACTCTGTGTCTTCCTAAAAACACACTATTGATGCCTAAGACAAGACTGAAAAACCCTGAGTTGAGCTCATATATTGCTTACAAGTGGTATTAGTTCTAGGCTTTAGTCCATAAGAGGGCAGGCTAACCAGGGAAAACTTTCTTTAGGTTTTCAGGAGGATTAATGACTAATTAAATATGAAAATACATGAAAAAGGAAGAGGACTAATAATTTAGTCCAGGGCACAAGAGGGTGATCAAGAGATATGTAGACTAAAAAATTCTTAATGATACATGAGAAGGAAAGTATTCCATGTATTTTTAACTTAGGTACAAGATCCTGCTTTTTTATCACCAATTCTGCTTTCTTAATCCCAAGAGAGCATTCCAAGAATCAAAATAAATCTTGAGATGAAAACAGAACAATTTGTTTCATATTTCTTTAACATTATAGTTTCATAAATCCATATTTCTTAGTATCAGAAACCAATATGAGCTTTTATTTATTTGTCCAGAAATTATTTCCATTCTCTGATTACTGTACTTCTCTAAACCATGCCTATACCTCATATAAGACCAGAAACTCAAAGACAAGAAAAATAGAAGGAAAGAAAGACACAGACAAGGAATAGGTAAGGTGTAGTTGGGAAGAACTGGGATAGAGATAAAAGGGAGAAAAAAATGGCAGAGGATTATTTGAACTGAAAAGCATTGTCTATATCAGAGCTTCTTAAAAATGGCATTATTAACGTTTGGGACCAGATAATTCTTTGTTGGAGGTTTGTCCTGTGCATTGTAAGATATTTAGCGGTGTCTCTGGCCTCTACTCACTAGATGCCAGTTGTACCACTTCCCCAGTTGTGATAATCAAAAACGTTTTCAGACATCGTCAAAAGTCTTCTGGAATACAAAGTCACCCCTGGTTGATAACCACTAGTCTGTATGTTGAATTTATGGAGATGTTTCAACAAATGGATGCAATGCTGGAAGGGCTCACTCATCTATGCGAAGAAATGTGGAAGACGGTTGCTTGGCTAACCAACTGGAAGAGATCTATATTTGTGTTCATTGCAAAGAAAGGTGATCCAACAGAATAAGGAAATTATCAAACAATATCACACGCAAGTAAAATTTTGCTGAAGACAATTCAGAAATGATTGCAGCAGTACATCAATAGCAAACTGCCGGGAATTCAAGCTTGATTCTGAAGAGGATGTAGATGAGGGATATCATTGCTGATGTCAGATGGATCTTGGCTGAAAGCAGAGAATACCAGAAAACTGTTTACCTGTGTTTTATTGACTATGCAAATGCATTCGACTGTGTGGATCATAACAGATCATGGATAACATTGTGAAGAATGGAAATTTCAGGACACTTAATTGTGCTAATGAGGAACCCATACGTAAACCAAGAGGCAGTGGCTTAAACAGAACAAGGGAATACTGCATGGTTTAAAACCAGAAAAGGTGTGTGTCATGGTTGTATCCTTTCACCATACTTATTAAATCTGTATGCTGAGCAAATAATCCTAGATGCTGGACTGTATGAAGAAGAATGAGGCATCAGGATTGGAGGAAGACTCATTAATGACTTGCCATATGCAGATGACACAACCTTGCTTGCTTAAAGGACTTGAATCACTTACTGATGAAGATCAAAGACTACAGCCTTCTGTATGGATAACACCTCAACACAAAGAAAACAAAAATCCTCACAACTGGACCAATATGCAACATCATGATAAATGGAGAGAAGAATGAAGTTGTCAAAGATGTCATTTTACTTGGATCCACAATCAACACCCATGGAAGCAGCAATCAAGAAATCAAATTACGTATTGCATTGGGAAAATTTGCTGCGAAACACCTCTTTAATAGTGTTAAAAAGCAAAAATGTCACTTTAAGGACTGAGGTGAACCTGACCCAAGCCATGATATTTTCAATTGCCTCATATGAATGTGAAAGCTGGAAAATGAATGAGAAAAACTGAGGAAGAGTTGATGCCTTTGAATTATGGTGTTGGTGAAGAATATCGAATATACCATGGACTTCCAAAAGAATGAACAAATCTGTCTTGGAATCAGAATGCTCCTTAGAAGTGAGGCTGACAAGACTTCGTCTCAGGTACTTTGAACATGTTATCAGGAGGGACCAGTCCCCAAAGAAGGACATCATGCTTGGTAGATTAGAGGGTTAGCAAAGAAGAGGAAGACCCTCAACGAGGTGGATTGACATAGTGGCTGCAACAATGGGCTCAAACTTGCAACAATTGTGAGGATGGTTCAGGACCAGACAGTGTTTCGTCTGTTGTACATAGGGTTACTATGAGTCGGAACTGAGTCGGTGGCACCTAACAACAACAACAGAAACAAATTTATTAAGCCCTGTTTATGCATATGAAAATGCGAAGTGAAGATGAGCAAAAACCACCAAGCATGTTTACATGTTCACAGATCACAGATAGGGATCATTGCAATGAGAACCAATGAAAAGAATAATGAAACTAATTAGTAATAAGAAGATATTAATTCTCCAGAGGCCTAAATTCTCTTATAAAGGAAGGATATTCCTGCATAAATGGATTACATGATACATTTCAACTATTGAATAAAGCTGACAATTGGTTTTAAAGGAGAGGAAATATATGAGAGTATTTTCTTGTTGCTGTTAGGTGCCGTCAAGTCAGTTCCGACTCATAGCTACCCTATGCACCACAGAACAAAACACTGCCTGGTCCTGTGCCATACTCACAATCATTGTTATGCTTGAGCCCATTGTTGCAGCCACTGTGTCAATCCATCTCATTGAGGGTCTTCCTCTTTTTCACTGACCCTGTACTTTACCAAGCATGATGTCCTTCTCCAGGGACTGATCCCTCCTGACAACACGTCCAAAGTATATAAGATGTAATCTCACCATCCTTCCTCCTAAGGAGCATTCTGGTTGTATTTCTTCCAAGACAGATTTGTTTGTTCTTTTGGAAGTCCATGGTATTTTCCATATTCTTCCCCAGCACCGCAATTCAAAGGCGCCAATTCTTCTTTGCTCTTCCTTAGTCATTGTCCAGCTTTCGTATGCATATGATGCAGTTGAAAATACTATGGCTCGGGTCAGGTGCACCTTAGTCTTCAAGGTGACATCTTTGCTTTTCAACACTTTAAAGAGGTCTTTTGCAGCAGATTTGCCCAATGCAAACGTCTTTTCATTTCCTGACTGCTGCTACCATGGGTGTTGATTGTGGATCCAAGTAAAATGAAATCCTTGACAACTTCAATCTTTTCTCTGTTTATCATATTGTTGCTTATTGGTCCAGTTGTGAGGATTTTTGTTTCCTTTATGTTGAGGTGTAGTCCATACTGAAGGCTATGCTCTTTGAACTTCACTTTAAGTGCTTCAAGTCTTCTTTCAGCAAGTAAGGTTGTGTCATATGCATATTGCAGGTTGTTAATGAGTCTTCCTCCAATCCTGATACCACTTTCTTCTTCATATAGTCCAGTTTCTTGGATTATTTGCTCAGCATACAGATTGAATAGGTATGGTGAAAGGATGCAACCCTGATGCAAACATTTCCTGACTTAAACCACATAGTATCCCCTATGTACAGGTTCAATGAGCACAATTGAGTGTTCTGGAATTCCCATTCTTCACAATGTTATCCATAATTTGTTATGATCCACACAGTCAAATGCCTTTGCATAGTCAATAAAACACAGGTAAACATCTTTCTGGTATTCTCTGTTTTCAGCCAGGATCCATCTGATATCAGCAATGATGTCCTTGGATCCACGTCTTCTTCTGAATTTCTGGCAGTTCCCTGTCGACATACTGCTGCAGCCGCTTTTGAACGATCTTCAGCAAAATTTTACTTGTGTGTGATATTAATGATATTGTTTGATAATTTCCACATTCGGTTGGATCACCTTTCTTGGGATTAGGCATGAATATGGATCTCTTCCAGTCAGTTGACCAGGTAGCTATCTTCCAAATTTCTTGGCATAGACGAGTGGGCACTTCCAGCATTGCAGCTGTTTGTTGAAACATCTCAAATGATATTCCATCAATTCCTGGAGCCTCATTTTTTGCCAATGCCTTCAGTGCAGCTTGGATTTTTTCTTTCAGTACCATTGGTTCCTTATCATATGCTACCTCTTGAAATGGTTGAATGTCGACCAATTCTTCTTGGTATAATGACTCTGTGTATTCCTTCCACCTTCTTTTGATGCTTCCTGAATTGTTCAGTATTTTCCCCATAGAATCCCTCACTATTGCAACTCAAGGCTTGAATTTTTTCTTCAGTTCTTTCAGCTTGAGGAATGCTGAACGTGTTCTTCTCTTTTGGTTTTCTATCTCCAGCTATTTGCACATGTCATTATAGTACTTTGTCTTCTTGAGCTGCCCTTTGAAACCTTCTGTTCAGTTCTTTTACTTGATCATTTCTTCCTTTTACTTTAACTACTCGATGCTCAAGAACAAGTTTCAGAGTCTCTTCTGACATCCATTTTGGTCTTTTCTTTCCTGTCTTTTTATGACTTCTTGTTTTCTTCACATATGATGCCCTTGATGTCATTCCACAACTCGTCTGATCTTTGATCATTAGTGTTCAACACATCAAATCTGTTCTTGAGATGGTCTCTAAATTCTGGTGGGATATACTCAAGGTCGTACTTTGGCTGTCTTGGACTTGTTCTAATTTTCTTCAGTTTCAACTTGAACTTGCATATGAGCAATTGATGGTCTGTTTCGCAGTCAGCCCGTGGCCTTATTCTAACTGATGATATTGAGCTTTTCCATTGCCTCTTTTCACAGATGTAGTCAATTTGATTCCTGTATATTCCATCTGGTGAGGTCCATGTGTATAGTCACTGTTTATGTTGGTGAAAAAAGGTATTTGCAGTGAAGAAGTCATCGGTCTTGCAAAATTCTATCATGTGATCTCCAGCATCATTTTTATCACCAAGGCCATATTTTCCAACTACCGATCCTTCTTTGTTTCCAACTTTTGCATTCCAATCACCAGTAATTATCAATGCACCCTGATTGCATGTTCGATCAATTTCAGACTGGAGAAGTTGGTAAAAATCTTCAATTTCTTCATCTTTGGCCTTAGCGGTTGATGTGAAAATTTGAATGATAGTAATATTAACTGCTCTTCTTTGTAGGCGTATAGATATTATCCTATCACTGACAGTGTTATACTTCAAGATAGATCTTGAAATGTTCTTTTTGATGATGAATGCAATGCCAATCCTCTTCAAGTTGTCGTTCCCGGCATAGTAGACCATATGGTTGTCCGATTCAAATGGCCAATATCAATCCATTTAAGCTCACTAATGCCTAGGATATCTATGTTTATGTGTTCTTTTTCATTTCTGACGATTTCCAATTCTACATTCATACTTCTTACATTCCACATTCCGGTTATTAATGGATGTTTGCAGCTGTTTCTTCTTATTTTGAGTCGTGCCACATCAGCAAATGAAGGTCCCAAAAGTTTGACTCCATCTCCATCATTAAGGTCAACTCTACATTGAGGAGGCAGCTCTTCCCCAGTCGTCTTTTGAGTGCCTTCCAACATGGGGGACTCATCTTCCGGCACTATACCAGATAATGTTCCTCTGTTATTCATAAGGTTTTCACTGACTAATTCTTTTCAGAAGTAGACTGCCAGGTCCTTCTTCCTAATCTGTCTTAGTCTGGAAGCTCAGCTGAAACCTGTCCACCATGGGTGACACTGCTGGTATCTGAGTACCGGTGGTGTAGCTTCCAGCATCACAGCAACACGCAAGCCCCCACTGTAGGACAAACTGACAGACATGTGAAGGAGTATTCTCTTAAGAGGAAAAAAAAAAAGATTTTCTGGAACTTGCTGTGTAGCTGATACTGGAGTTACTCTTTTTTTCCTTTTAATTGTGCTGCAAATGGTTAACATACTCAGCTCCTAACTGAAAGCTGGCAATTTAGAGTCCACCCAGGTGCCTCAGAAGAAAGGCCTAGTGATCTACTCCTGAAAAATCAACCTTGAAAATGCTATGGAAGGCAGTTCTACTCTGACACACATGAGGTCACCATGAGTTGGAATTGACTCAATGACAAGTGGTTTTTTGTTTTTTGGGTTTTTTTTGTTGTTGTTGTTTTTTGCTTTTTTTTTTTTTTGGTTTTGAAGTATCTATCTATCTATAAAACAAAATACTTGACATTTCAACGTTTTTTACATGTACAATTCTGTAACACGAATTATATTCGTCATGTTGTGCAATCATCACCACTGTGCATTTCCAAATTTTTCCATCATGCTAAACAGAAGCTCAGCTTCTCCTAAGCAATGAATCTCTCTTTTTCTCTCCCTCCCACCCCTGGTAACCACTGATAAACTTTGGTCTTATACATTTGCCTACATTTGTCTTCTTTGGAAGTTAAATATGATTAAATGAGGTATGATTCAATGCAAAGATGAAAAGGTATGGGTGATGTTGGTTTTGTTCTACACTAAGCTGGAAACCAAGTTTCACAAAACTCTCTTCTTTGTATGATACCAGATTAGAACTGGTCAAAAAGCAACTTGTGTGAGGTATGGAGAGCAGAAGCGAAACAGCAGCCACTGCTCACTGAAGGTTGTCATAGTCAGATGACAGAAAAGCTCAGCGGGTTCCAGCCAATAGAATGAGAAGTTTTGCTATCTTTAAGATACATGTGTCCAGATACCTGTTGGAAGAAATGTTATGATTGTCTATCAGAAACTAGTATAACCAGAAAAGATTAGACCTTCAAAGAATACATTTATAGCAACATTCGTTGAAAGGGAAAGTAGAAAAAAGAGTAATGTCACTTTTGTTTCCATGAAATATTGTGTGTAAAGAAACATATTTATCACCCTATAGGGATCTAGGAATAACATACTTTTAATTTAAAAAAATTCTCATCAGGAAGGTATGTAAAGGGATTACTTACTACATAATTTTATGAATTTTTTTTTTGTACTGATCTAATTCTGGTTAGTTGTAGTAAAGATGTCAAAAGAATAAACTCCCATGTCCCATAATTCTTGGTAGTATGGAGTCTTTATTAGGGAAGAGATGCTTCTTTAAACACAGCAACTGGCTCTGTTCAGTCTATGTAAATATGAGTGGGGATATGCTCTAACAACTTGTTCCATCCTCTCTCTCATCCAAGTCAATTTCCTGTACAGAACAGCTGTGTCACCCATCTCCAGTGATTCTGTATAGCCTTGTCACAAAAACTGAACAAGGCTGAGGTCCTGGCTCTTAACAGTAATTTCTTCTCTAGGAAGAGAGTGCCAGCAAAACTTTTCATAGCATGCTTTGGGCAGTGATAGCCACTGTTTGCATTATTCAGGATGGTCCCTGATGGAGAGCTGAGCATTCAATAAATTCATCCTCTGCTCTTCTGGAGGCTGAAAGCACTTGAAATCTTTCCACCTCCAGAAAGACACCTCCTGCTTATGGGTAGCTGAGATATCATCAGTTCTTGTAATGATCATCATTCTCAGTTAAAAAAATAAAAATAAAAATAAACTTCTATTTCAGTCTAATTATTCTGTGATATGATTTAGAGTCACTTTACTGACATATGTTCTTCAGTATGAGGGTCTGTCCCTGTTCCAGCATTGATATCACAGGAGAAGCAGAAGCCAGGCAGTCACTCAGCCCAAGTACTACTCCTCTGCCTCTGATGGGGCTCCAGGGCAGCTGAGGTGCAACTTCTCAATTACTCCCACTATGGAGTCCCTGTTCTTTCCTATTATGTCTAGTATGCCATCCAAGGCCTTCAGTTTCTCCTGAGACACACTTCAGAAGACAGCATCAGGGTTTCACAGCTGATCTGGACCAGGACAAAACATCCTTCCATGCGAACTAATGGTTAGCTGAGGAAGAAGACTCAGTCAGGTATTACCCTGCTGGGAGTGGCACAGTGACAAGAGCTGCAAGGGAAGCAGACATTGCAGGAACAGTGCCATTTAACCATTATATCTGTCCACAGATGAGGATCATGATATTTCTTTTGCTTTTCAAAGTATTACAAAGCTAAAACTGTAAGCTGTCAATAAGCCGTAATTACCCGCATAGCTTGCTGAAAAAAAAACTTGTCTCATCCCATCCTCCAACCAAATCAATTCCTGTATGGAGACAGAGCATCACCCATATTTAATGATTTTGTTTGTGTCTGTGCTTAAATTTGTGCATTGTGTATTTAATTTTATGTAAATAATGTATGTTTGCATGTGTGCGTATGTGTATGTGTTAATAGTCCAATAGTCCCTCTGCACCTGGAAAGTCAGCCTCTTAGTCTCTCTTACATGGCTCCTCATGATTTGCATGTAATGTAGCTCCCCTTCCTAACATCAGCTCATAAATTTCCTATGCATAGGCGCTAAACTCCACTATAATAAACCACATATCTTTCCTTAGCACTCCTGGCTATAACTTACCTGTGTGCTTTTGAAATTGCTGATACCTTTGCCTGGAGTGCCCTTTCCACCAAAACTACCCAGTCAATCTCATCTCTTAAAAGCAATCTAAAGAGCTCTACCTTTATGAGACCTTTCCTGACTCCACACTGCTACCCTTCTCAACAGAACTAAGTGATCACCGTTACGTTTCCCTCAAAAAACCTCTCATACACCATGCCATGTTGTAAGTACGTAGTTAATAGTTTGTCTTTCTCTTTACACTACGGAGTATTTAAGAATGAGGATTGTTCCATAATCATGTTTGAAACCCTAAGTCAAGTACAGTGCCAGATGCCTCATTAAAAAAAAAAAAAAAAAAATGTTGCCCTCGAGTCAATTCCGACTCATAGCAGCCTTATAGCGACCCTAGCAACTAAATAAATGCTGACTGAATATATAAATACATAAATGAATCAGTGAAAATTTCGTCACTAGAAAGTCTGTAAAAATGAGTTTAAAGTGTGTTATGGAATATAGACAATTTATAAGTTTCTCCTGAATTGGAAGGTTAGTGTGGACTTAATAGAATTTTAGTTAAGTAAGGCATTGTGACTCCTCAGAATATTGGTTTCATTATTATTCAATTAAAATTTCAAAATATTTCTTCCATAGTAATACATACATCAGATATTATTTTGCATTATCTATGTCTTTGCTCAAACTTATTTTAACAGTTGTGTTGGAATTTATTCTCAGTTGCAATAGCTAGTCGCCGTACTGACTTAGCATTAAAAGCACAATAGATTCTTCTTGCCTCTTCTGTCAGATTAAACTGTGGATAAATACAGTACGTATAGACTAAGAGTAAAGACAAACAAATACGCTGCCTTTTTATATCTTCTGGTAACTTTCAAGGTTATAGTCTTACGTTGTTTATAGATTTCATAGGATCATGCCGTTTTTTCTCGTTTGAGAATACAGAACACACTAAGTAATCTCCTTCAAGTTCCAAGAAATAATCCAGTTCATAGGGTGAGCTAGCTCAGAGGTTGAATTTTGTTGTACTGATTTGCATTTTTAAGATAGGTGCTCAAAATTTAATTCTTATTTAATTATCATGGGCCATTTATTTAACCAGGGAAAATTTGGGCACTTCTGAAGACCATGTTAGAAAACAACTGGATTAAAGGCAAAGCTACCAAACTTTCCCTGTGTTTGAAATCTGTCATTATTGTATTAAATAGATACATGACTTTAGGTGTCCTCAATAAACATTAATTCTTAATATTTTAAAATAAGGTATTTGCCTACGTATGACAGCTGACATGATTTGACCTAACATAATTCTCTATATTCTCAGTTACCATCTTCTATTATTGCAAAAAATATGTATTTAAATTAAGTGATCTCTGACAACCTTTCCTTCTCTTACAATCTCTTATTCTATTTTTTTTTTTTTAATGGGGAAGGGATTACAAACTGATCTTTAGGAAATACATTTTCAGAAATGTTCTACACGTATACCAAAGTGGTCAGCGCTTCCTTTCATAAAGATAAATAACTTTAAAAAAAAAAAACAAGCTATTCATGTGTAAAACAGAAAGGCCTATAGAAGGAAATGAATGAAGTATAGGAAGTTGAGGCCAGATTTACGATTGTCTGGAGAGAGAAGACAATCTGAGTCTTCACAGGAAGAATGGACAAGCTCCTGGGAGCATTAGTGTTGATTCTATGGCTTCAGTCAGACTGTGAGTTGTGGAAGGGAAATTTGACTACAGTAGAAAAACTCCAAGATTCACTACAAGGCTGAGAAATGAGATAATTGGAGTGCTTTTTTTTTTGGCTAATGTGGGTTTTCTGTGGGGACTTGAAGAATAAAATTTTAAATCTGTTACATTCTTTCCAACCAGGGGTGAATAGTCAACCAAAGGAAAAGGATAACCAGCAGATTTAAGCAAAGCCCCCCATCCCTGAAGACCCAGGAAGTAGAAATTTCCGTTTTGAACTGTGATTACAATAATAATCTGTTTGATTACTTAGTATGGCACAAAAAAATCCCCTGCTAAAGGCTTTGCACTACTGATACCTATACGTTTGGGTATGAATAGAAATCAAGTTGGAAGATTGACAGTCTTCCTCAATAAAAATGCCAAACACCTCTCTCTGCATATTGCGGGTTCCCAGCCTGGACACTCAGCCACCTACTTCTGTGCAGCAAGTGCACAGTGCTCTGCAGGCAGCTGCAGCCTGTACCCAAACCTGTGGCTTGGGTCCAAGCCAAGTCTTGTTTTGGGATCTCAGACTGGAAGGCCCACAGACGTGCTTCCATTAAAACACAGCAGTATGCAATGATGCGCTTTAAAGTAGGTGAGGCAAGCTGAATTTAAAACAAGACTGACACTTGACAGTTCTGTATATGAGTTAGGAAAGTTCCCTAAGCTTTAGGGTGCTGAAGGAGCTAAACTTTTTACTTCAAGCAAGAGGTTGTTAGTTTACCTAAAGCACAATCTCAGGTGATTCCTTGCCGCTACCACATTCTGGAATGAAGACACCCTGTTTCCCCTGTATTTTCAGAGGAAAGAAACAACCAAGAAGACATTTCCAAGAGCATTGACCACTCTATCCAACCTCCAACTTCTGCTAAATCCCCATTAGGAGAAGGAAAAGTAGAAAGAGAAGAAGGGGGGAGTGAGGAGAAAGAGGAGGAAGAAAAAAGGAAAATTAGCAATAATGGTACTAACAATTACTAAATTTTATTGAACTTTTATACATTTTACTTGTATTACCTTATCTAATACAGCCAGAATGCTCCTTAGAAGTAAGAATGGCTAGATTTTGTCTCGTATACTTCGGACATGTTATCAGGAGAGACCTGTCCCTGGAGAAGGACATCACGCTTGGTGAAGTAGAGTCAGCGAAAGTGAGGAAGATCTTCAACGAGATGGATTGACACAGTGGCTGCAACCATGGGCCCAATCAAAACAACGATTGACAGGATGGCAGTGTTTTGTTCTGTTGTACATAGGGTTGCTATAAGTCGGAACTGACTCAACGGTCTCATTACCCCTCACAGACCAAGCAAGTCTGAAAATATGGTTTATTTATATGCATCATGCTTGTCAATAAACTGTTAGAACTTGTCCCTCATGAACTGATTTTATGAAGTTAAAGTTCTTTTCAGTTGGAGAGTGTAGGAATTCAATATGTTTTTCAGAAGCATGAGGAATCCTCTGGAAACCTCATACTTATCCTGGGCCTTAATCTGGCTCTTGACTTCCTCGGGTGATGCTGAACACATTTCTGAACAGAATAAAAACCCTTGCTGTGGAGTCAATTACGATTCATGAAGACCTCACGTGTTACAGAGTAGAAGTGCTCCATAGAGTTTTCTTGGTCTTAACCTTTATGGAGGAGACCCTGGGTGGCATGAATGGTTAAGCACTCAACCTCTAGCCAAACACTGGCATCTTGAAACCACCCAGAGGCACCTTGGAAGGCAAGCTTGTCAATATGCTTCCGAAAGGTCACAGCCTTGAAAACCTTATGGAGCAGTTCTACTCTGCACACATGGGGTTACCATGAGTCAGAAACAACTTGACAGAAACTAACAGAAACAATTTTTATGGAAGCAGAGCCTTTCTTCCATGGTGCCTCTGGGTGGGTTCCAATCTCTAACCTTGAGGGTAATAGACCAGCACAAACTATTTGCACCAACCGGAGACCTTCTGAACAGAATGTTGTTGTGTTCCCTTGAGTCAGTTCCAACTCATAGTGACCCTGTATGACAGGGTAGATTTTCCCCACAGGGTTTCCTAAGCTGTAATCTTTATGCGAGCTGATCCTGTGGTCTTTTCTCCAACAGAGAGGCTGGTGGGTTCGCTGACCTTTCTGTTAGCTGTTGAGTGCTTAACCATTGAGACACCAGGGCTCCTTTCTGAACAGAACTCCATTGCTTTAGAGACGTCTCTGATTCATAGCAACCCAATAGCACAGAGTAGAACTGCCCCATAGGGTTTCCAAGGCTGTAGTCTCTACGGAAACAGACTGCCACCTGACTCCCTTGTAGAGGCTGGTGAGTTGGAACCACAGATCTTTTGGTTACCAGGAGAGTGCTTAATCACTGTGCTACCAGGGCTCCTTCTGAACAGAAAAGGGGTGACATATAGCTTTGCTTAGTTTGGTTCATCTGGAGATACTTGTGGTGATAGAGAAATACAACATAAAATCTATTAACTCGATCAGTTCTTTCATATCTGATTCTATCTTTCTCAGCACGGATAAGAATTCAAGTAAATGTGGATCAGATTTCCTTGATGCCTTCTTATCCAGGAGTAAGAGGGCATCAGTCTCACCAGCTGTGTTTCTTCCACTTCTTTTTACGGCTTACATTGATATAGTTAGTTAGTTAGTTAAAGACTGTTGAGTCAGTTCCGACTCATAGTGACCCTATATACAACAGAATGAAAAGCTGCTGGGTCCTACACCATCATCACAATCATGGTTATATTGAAGCACATTGTTGCAGCCACTGTGTTAATCCATCTCTTTGAGGGTCTTCTTCTTTTTCACTGACCCTCTACTTTACCAAGCATGATGTCCTTCTCTAGGGACTGGTCCCTCCCGATAACATGTACAAAGTACATGAGATGAAGTCTCTCCATCCTTGCTTCCAAGGAACACTCTGGAACAAGATAGACTTGTTCATTCTTCTTGCAGTCCATGATATAGTCAATATTCTTCTCCAACACCATAATTCAAAGGCTTCAAATCTTCTTTGGTCTTCCTTATTCATTGTCCAGCTTTCACATGCATATGAGGTGATTGAAAATACCATGGCTTGGGGTGCAGTGCATCTTAGTCCTCAAAGTGGTATCTTTGCTTTTCAATGCTCTAAAGAGGTCTTTTGCCGCAGATTTGCCAAATGCAAGGCATCATTTGATCTCTTGACTGCTGCTGCCATAGGTGTTATTTGTGGATCCAAATAAAATGAAATACTTCACAACTTCAATATTTTATCTGTTTATCATGATGTTGCTTATTGGTCGAACTGTGAGGATTTCTGATTTCTTTACATTGAGGTGTAATCCCTACTGAAGGCTGTGGTCTTTGATCTTCATCAGTAAGTGCTTCAAGTCCTCTTCAGCAAGCAAGGTTCTATCAACTGCATGTTGCAGGTTGTTAATTAGTCTTCCCCCAGTCCTGATGCCACATTCTTCTTCATATAGTCCAGCTTCTCGGATTATTTGTTCGGCATACGGATTAAGTATGGTGAAAGGATACAACCCTGACACACACATTTCCTAATTTTAAACTACACAGTATACCCTTGTTCTGTTCAAACAACTGTTTCTTGGTCTATGTGCAGGTTCCTGATGATCACAATTAAGTGTTCTGGAATTCCCATTCTTTGCTATGTTATCCATAATTTGCTATGATCCACACAGTCTAATACCTTTGCATAGTCAATAAAACACAGGTAAACTTTTTTCTGGTATTATCTGCTTTCAGCCAAAATCCACCTGACATCAGCAGTGATATCTTTCGTTCCACATCCTCATCTGAATCCAACTAGAATTTCTGACAGTTCCCTGTCAAAGTACTGCTAAACCATTTTTGAATTATCTTCAGCAAAACTTTATTTACATGATATTAATGATATTTTTTCCGATAATTTCTGCATTCTGTTGTATCACCTTTCTTTGGAATGGGCACATATATGGATTTCTTTCAGTTGGTTAGCCAGGTAGCTATCTTCCAAATTTCTTGTCATAAACAAGTGAGCACCTTCAGCAATGCATCTGTTTGTTGAAACATCTCAATTGGTATTATGTCAATTCCTGGAGCCTTGTTTCTTTCCAACGTTTTCAGTGCAGTTTGGACTTCTTCAATACCATCGGTTCTTGGTTGTATGCTACCTCATGAAACGCTTAAATGTCAGCACATTCTTTTTGGTACAGTGACTCTGTGTATGCCTTCCATCTTCTTTTGATACTTCCTGTGTCATTCAATATTTTGCTCAGAGAATCCTTCAAAATTGCAACTCGAGGCTTGCATTTTTTCTTCAGTTCTTTCAGCTTAAGAAATGCCAAGTGTGTTCTTTTCTTTTGGTTTGCAAACTCCGGGTCTTTGCACATGTCATTATAATACTTTACTATGTCTTCTCAAGCCACCTTTTGAAATCTTCTGTTCAGCTCTTTTACTTCATCATTTCTTCCATTCCCTTTAGCTATTCTGTTCAAGATCAAGTTTCAGAGTCTCTTCTGACATCCATTTTGGTCTTTTCTTTCTTTCCTGTCTTTTTAATGACCTCTTGCTTTCTTCATTTATGATGTCCTTGAATTCATCCCACAACTCATCTGGTCTTCAGTCATTAGTGTTCAATGCATCAACTATTTTTGAGATGGTCTCTAAATTCAGGTGGGATATACTCAAGGTTATACTTTGGCTCCCATGGACTTGTTTTAATTATCTTCAGCTTCAACTTGAACTTGAATATGAGCAATTGATGGTCTATTCCACAGTCAGTCCCTGACCTTGTTTTAACTGATGATATTGAGTTTCTCATCATCTCTTCCCACAGATGTAGTTGACTTGATTTCTGTGTTTTGCATCCAGTAAGGTCCACGTGTACAGTCGCCTTTCATGTTGTTGAACAAACGGATTTGTAGTGAATAAGTTGTTGGTCTTGCAAAATTCCATCATGTGAGCTCTGGCATCATTTCTATCATCAAGGCCATATTTTCCAACTACTGATCCTTCTTTGTTTCCAACTTTTGTATTCCAATCAACAGTAATCTTGATTACATGTTTGATCAATTTCAGACTGCAGAAGTTAATAATAATCTTCAATTTCTTCGTCTTTGGCATTAGTGAAGAAGGATTTGGTGGTCTACATCTGAAAAAATTGGTGATTGAATACTCATGAATAGCAACAGAACATTGTCTGATATAGTGCCAGAAGATGAGCCCCTCAGGTTGGAAAGCACTCAAAATACGACTGGGGAGGTTCTGCTTCCTCAAAGCAGACTCGACCTTAATGATGTGGTTGGAGTTGAGCTTTTGGAACCTTCGTTTGTTAGGCAGCATGACTCAGAATTAGAAGAAACAAATGCAAATATCCACTAATAATCAGAAAGTGGAATATGGGAAGTATGAATCTAGGAAAACTGGAAGTCCTTAAAAATTAAATGGAACACATAAAGATCAACATCCTAGGCACTGGTGAGATGAAATAGACTGATATTGGCCCTTTTGAATTGGAAAATCATATGGAATATCAGGAATGATAAACTGAAGAGGAATTGCATCATATTCATGGTCAAAAAGAGCTGACACGCACCTTTCCTAATTTTAAACTACACAGTATCCCCTTGTTCTGTTCAAAAAACTGTTTCTTGGTCTATGTGCAGGTTCCTGATGAGGTAGAGGAAGTGCTCGTAAAGGTAGGAACATACAAGGCAACAGAGAACATAGTGAATTTGAGGGCTGAAAGCCAGGGTTATGGTATGAATAAAATTATATATATATGAACATCATAAAATTTTCAAAGTAATACTGCAAAGTAGCTTTACTCTAGGTTTTGCAACTGAGCAATCATAATTTTTGTGAAGTACTTTGTCGAAGGTCACAGAGCTACAGAGTCAGAGGAACTTTTTAAATTGTTAAAACTACCTACTTAGCTCCAAACAACATTCTCTTTTTCTTATGCTATATTCTTTTCTGTGAGTTTGCATACTCACCCCACTCCCGCCCACACACTCACCATTGTTGAAAAGTGGTCATTCCCTCAAGGCCTATTTCAAATGCTACCTTCTATGTCATGGTTTATTTTTTCCCTAATATCTCAAGCCAGAGATATTAGATGTGTTCTCTATTTACTTGAGATTCCATTAATACCATATTCATTTGATGTCTAATACATGTCTTGGACTCAGATACAAGAAATATAACTGGAAAGAAACAGACGTGGTTTCTGCCTTCATGGAGTATGTAATATTCAATGTGTATTACAATAGAGCAGGAGAAGAGTATAAAATGATCACCTGACAGAAGCATCTAAATTGGAGATAAAATATAAGAGAAGACTACGTAAGGAACATGACATCTACATTAAGATCTGCAGGAGGTAGGGCCAAAATGGTGGAGTAGTCAGACTCTTCCTGTGGTCTCTCTTACAACAGAAACCAGAAAAAACAAGTGAATCAATTATATATGACAATCTAGGAGACCTGAACATCAAAGTCAAGTTGAGGAATCAAACTGAGTGGCAGGGGGAAGGAGAGATGGTTTGGAAGCAGCGAGGAGTTTCCAGAACTGACCTAGCAGGAGCCAGCACCCTTCAGGCCAGAGCAGCTGGTGTGCACAGTGAAGCAAGCAGTGGTGCTCAGGAGGCATTTTCCACTTCGGGAGAGACCCAGCAGCAGAGTCTACTCACGCCTCCAGAACCAGTGAAAAGTGGTGCTCAATAGGCAAAAGATAAGTACGTGCATCTGACCTACCATGAGGATCAAAAAACACACCCTTTGGGAAAAACCTGTCTCCCATTTATCCACCCCCTTCTCACTCTGCACCAGGTCCCAGGCCGGCTTGAGTGATTGCCACATCCCCTGGACCAGAAGTAGGACCCATTTCGCACCCTGAGCCATTCTCCCGGCCTTGGAGAGGGAACAAATTAACAAATGGGAAAAAATAATCTGTCAGCTCCCCTAAGCCAGGAACTCAGGGTAAGCACAGCTTCTTTGCTTAGGCACAGATGGAAGGGTTCCATGGAATTTGAATGCCTTTCACCCCTGCGTACAACTGTGTGGGCCCATTTCAACAGAGTAGGCTCCCATTACCAAAGTACAACAAGTTATATACCTGAAGCCTAACTTCAACTGTACCAGCTATGTGGTGAAGTGGCAGGTTCGTGTGATTTGACACCATACTGCCCATTAAGCAGTGTCCTCACCTACCTACATCAGTGGCCTGATGACTCCTGTCTCCACCCATGCCACCTAGCCACCCACAACAGGGGTCCAAGAATAAGTAGTGCCTCCCAGTCTTTACAGCCAACAACATTGGGTTTCCATAGTCCAGCATCAAAACCCACGCACCTATGTGTTCTAGGGAATAGGGGCAAGCTTTCCTCCTAGACACCCAGGGGCACCCATCAGACCCCTGCCTTGCTCTGTTGTGACCCTCTACTGCAACCAGATACCTGTGCCTAAACCAATCACTGCTGCCTCTCTAGGACCATAGGTGAGAGCCTGCAGCACACACTTGGTGACTGACTACTTGTACACCTGAGTTGAATCCACACAAGAAAAGTAAATGACTCCTGGGCTTACATACCTAGTAACAGATCTAACCATCTAATGACAAGATGTTAGAGCTTCAAAGGTGCCAATAATAAAACTAGCTCACACGAGCAGCCTATTTGGGCATATCACAACAAAACAAAACAAGAAGCTAGGACACAGTAAGCAGACATAAAATAAGTAAATATAATAACTTATTGATGGCTCAGAGACAAAAGTCAATATCCATAAAGAGTCAGACCTTGATGGCTTCAGCAAACACCCAAAACAAAGAATCAAGAAATTTTCCATAGGAAAAGAACTTCTTGGAATTTCTGGAGGTGGAATACAAAAAATTAATATACAGAACTCTTCAAAATATCAGGAAGGAGATCATGCAAAATGCAGAACAATCCAAGGAACATACAGACAAAGAAACAGAGGAAATTAAGATTAGAGAAGAGTATGATGACAAATTTAACAGGCTGCAAGAATCCATAGAGAGACAGCAATCAGAAATCCAGAAGATTAAAAATACAATTTCAGAATTAGACAACTCAATAGAAAGTCATAAGAGCAGAATTGAGGCAATGGAAGTCAGAATTAGTGAGATTGAAGATAAAGCACTTAATACCAACTTATCTGAGGAAAAATCAGACAAGAAAATTTTAAAAAATGAAGAAACCCTAAGAATTGTGTGGGACTTTATGAAGAGGAATAACCTACGAGTGATTGGGGTACAAGAACAAGGAGGATAACAGGAAATACAGGGAGAATTGTTGAAAATTTGTTGGCAGTAAACTTCCCTGATATCATGGAAGATGGGAAGATACCTATCCAAGATGCTCATTGAATCCCACATAAGGTAGATTCCAAAACAAAATCACCAAGACATATTATCATCAAACTTGCCAACACCAAAGATAAAGAGAGAAATTTAAGAGTGACTAGGGATAAAAGAAAAGTCATTTACAAAGGAGAATCAATAAGACTAAGTTCGGACTACTCAGCAGAAACCATGCAGACAAGAAGACAATGGGATGACATATATAAAGGCTTGAAGAAAAAAAATTGCCAGCCAAGAATTATATACCCAGCAAAACTGTCTCTCAAATATGATGGTGAAATTAGGACATTTCCAGATAAACAGAAGTTTAGGGAATTTGCAAAAACCAAAATTACACGAAATACTAAAGAGAGTCCTCTGGTTAGAAAATCAATAACATCAGATAACAACCCAAGAATAGAACACAGGACAGAGCAACCAGATATCAACCCAGATAGGGAAGACACAAAAACAAATCAAAGCTAAAATGCTGAAAGTAGGGAAACAGAGATGTCAATATATAACAGATGACAACATTAAAACAAAGAAGAGGGACTGAAAAAATGTAGTTATAGATCTTTCATAAGGAAAGGATGATAAGGCAATATAAAGAAATAAAAGAGTTGTTTAAACTTATAAATATAGGGGTAAATATTGAGGTAACCACAATGGAAACTAACAATCTTACACATCAAAATAAAAAACAATAGAAACATAAAGACTCAGCAAATGCAAAATCAACAACAATGAAAAAGACAAAAAGAAAATACTTAAAGAAAAAAGACTCAGCACAGAAAATTAAGTGGAACAAAGAAACTGTCAACAACACACACAAAAAAAAAAAACATCAAAATGACCGCACTAAACTCAAATCTATCAATAATTACGCTGAATGTAAATAGACTAAATGCACCAATAAAGAGACAGAGAGTGGCAGAATGGATAAAAAGCACAGTCCATCTGTATGCTACCTACAAGAGACACACCTTAGACTTAAAGACACAAACAAACTAAAACTCAAAGGATGGGGAAAAAAAGTATAAGGCAAACAACAATTCGAAAAGAGCAGGGGCGGCAATATTAATCTCTGACGAAATAGACTTTAAAGCAATATCCACCATAATGGATAAGGAAGGACACTATATAATGATTAAAGGGTCAATACATCAGGAAGACATAACTATAAGAAATATTTATGCATCCAATGACAAGGCTCTGAAATACATAAAACAAACTCGAACAGCATTGAAAAGAGAGATAGACAGCTCCACAATAGTAGTAGGAGACTTCAACACACCACTTTTGGAGAAGGACATAACATCCAGAAAGAAATTCAATAAAGACACTGAATATCTAAATGCCACAATCAACCAACTCGATCTCATAGACATATACAGAACACTCCACCCAACAGCAGCCAAGTGTATTTTCTTTTCCAACCCACATGTAACATTCTCCAGAATGGACCACATATTAGGCCATAAAGTAAGCCTTAACAGAATACAAAGCATTGAAAAATTGCAAAGCATCTTTTCTGACCCTAAAGTCATAAAAGTAGAAATCAATAACAGAAAAATCAAGGAAAAACAAAATCAAACAGGTGGAAATTGAACAATACCTTGCTCAAAAACTACTGGGTTATACAAGAAACTAAGGAGGGAATAAAGAAATTCACAGAATCAAATGAGAATGAAAACACATCCTACCAGAACCTTTGGGGCACAGCAAAAGCAGTTCTCAGAGGTCAGTTTATAGCAATAAATGCATACATCCAAAAAGAAGAAGGGGCCAAAGTCAAAACATTAACCCTACAACTCCAACAAGTAGAAAGAGAGCAGTAAAAGAAGACATTGGGTGTCAGAAGAAAGGAACTAATGAGAATTAGAGCAGAATTAAATGAAATAGAGAATAGAAAAACAATTGAAAGAGTTAACAAGACAAAAAGCTTGCTCTTTGAAAAGATCAACAAAATCGATAAACCAGTGGCCAAACTGACAAAAGAAAAACAGGAGAGGAAGCAAATAACCCATATAAGAAATGAGATGGGCAATATCACAACAGACCCAACTGAAATTAAAAGAATCATAAGAGAATAGTATGAAAATCAGTACTCTAACAAAACTGAAAACCTAGAGGAAATGAACAAACTTCTAGAAATCCACTACCTACCTAAACTAACACAAACAGAGGTAGAACAACTAAATAAACACATACCAAAAGAAGAGATTGAACAGGTCATTTTAAAAACTCCCAACAACAACAACAACAAAAAAAGCCCTGGCCCAGATGGTTTCACTGGAGAATTCTACCAAACTTTCAGAGAAGAATTAGCACTACTACTACTGAAGGTATTTCAGAGCATAGGAAGGGATGGAATACTCCCAAACTCATTCTATGAAGCCAGCATAACCCTGATACCAAAAACTAGGCAAAGACAACACAAAAAAAGAAAATTACAAACCAATATCCCTCATAAACATAGACGCAAAACTCTTCAACAAAATTCTAGCCAATAGAATTCAACAACATATCAAAAAAATAATTCACCATGATCAAGTGGGATTTATACCAGGTATGCAAGGATGGTTCAATATTAGAAAAACAATCAATGTAATCCATCACATTAAACAAAAGACAAGAACCACATGATCTTATCAATTGATGCAGAAAAGGCATTTGACAAAGTCCAACACCCATTCATGATAAATGTCTCAGCAAAATAGGAACAGAGGGGAAATTCCTCAACATAATTAAGGGCATTTATACTTAGTCAACAGCCAACATTCTCCTAAATGGAGAGAGTTTGAAAGCATTCCCCTTGAGAACGGGAACCAGACAAGGATGCCCTTTATCACCACTCTTACTCAACCTTGTGCTGGAGGCTCTAGCCAGAGCAATTAGTCTAGAAAAAGAAACAAATGGCATCTAAATTAGTAAGGAAGAAGTAAAAGTATCCCTACTTGCAGATGATATGATCTTCTACACAGAAAACCCCAAAGAATTCACAAGAAAACTACTGGAACTGAGAGAAGATTTCAGCAAAGTATCAGGATATGAGATAAACATACCAAAATCAGTTGGATTCCTCTACACCAACAAAGAGAACTTCGAAGAAGAAATCATCAAATCAATACCATTTACAATAGCCTCCAAGAAGATAAAATACTTAGGAATAAATCTAACCAGAGACATAAAAGACCTATACAATGAAAACTACAAGATGCTACTGCAAGAAACCAAAAGAGACCTGCAAAAGTGGAAAAACATACCTTGCTTATGGATAGGAAGACTCAACATTGTGAAAATGTCAATTCTACCCAAAGCGATCTACAGGTACAATGCAATCCAGATCCAAATCCCAGTGGCATTTTTAATGAGATGGAGAAACAAATCACCAGCTTCATATGGAAAGGGAAGAGGCCCCAGATAAGTAAAACTTTACTCAAGAAGAAGAACAAAATGGGAGACCTCACACTACCGGATTTTAAAACCTATTATACTGCCACAGTAGTCAAAACAGTCTGGTACTGGTACGACAACAGATACATAGACTAATGGAACAGAGTTGAGAATCCAATTGTAAATTCATTCACCTATGAGCAGCTGATATTTGACAAAAGCCCAAAGTCCATAAATTGGGGAAAAGATAGTCTCTTTAACAAATGGTGCTGGCACAACAGGATATCCGTCTGCAAAAAATTGAAACAAGACCCATATCTCACACCATGCACAAAAACTAACTCAAAATGGATCAAAGACCTAAATATAAAATCGAAAACGATAAAGATCATGGAAGAAAAAATAGGGACAATGCTAGCAGCCCTAATACATGGCATAAACAGAATGCACACCACAAGTAACAATGCACAAACACAAGAAGAGAAACTAGATAACTGGGAGCTACTAAAAATCAAACACTGATGCTCATCAAAAGACTTCACCAAAAGACTAGAAGGACAACCTACAGACTGGAAAAATTTTTTTGACTACAACAAATCCTATCAGCATCTAATCTCTAAAATCTACTAGATACTGCAAAACCTCAACAACAAAAAGACAACCCAATTAAAAAAATGGGCAAAGGATATAAACAGGCACTTCTCCAAAGAAGACATTCATGTGGCTAACAGATACGTGAAGAAATGCTCACAATCATTAGCAATTAGATAAATGTAAATCAAAACTACAATGAGATATCATCTCACACCAACAAGGCTAGCTTTAATCCAAAAAAACACGAAATAATAAATGTTGGAGAGGTTGTGGAGAGACCAGAACATTATACACTGTTGGTGGTAATGTAAAATGGTACAGCCACTTTGGAAATCGATTTGGCCCTTAATTAAAAAGCTAGAAATAGAAGTATCATGCCATCCAGCAATCCCACTCCTTGGAATATATCCTACAGAAATAAGAGTTGTCACATGAATAGATATATGCACATCCATGTTCATTGCAGCACTGTTCACAATAGCAAAAAGATGGAAACAACCTAGGTGCCTATCAATGGATGAATCGATAAACAAATTATAGTATATTCACACAATGGAATACTAAGCAATGGTAAAGAACAACGATGAATCTGTGAAACATCTAACATGGAGGAATCTGGAAGGCATTATGCTGAGTGAATTTAGTCAGTTGAAAAAGGACAAAGATTGTATAAGACCACTATTTGAAGAACTCAAGAAAAGGTTTAAACACAGAAGAAAACACTCTTTGATGGTTATGAGGGTGGGGAGGGAGGGAGAGGGGTATTCACTAACTAGATAGTAGACAAGAATTATCTTAGGTGAAGGGAAGGTCAACACACAATACAGGAGAAGTCAGCACAACTGGACTAAACCAAAAGCTCAAAAGTGTCCTGAATACATTCAAACACTTCGAGGGACAGAGTAGCAGGGGTACGGGTCTGGGGACCATGGTTTCAGGAGACATATAGGTCAATTGGCATAACAAAGTTTATTAAGAAAATTTTTTGCATCCCACTTTGGTGAGTGGCCATCCAAGACATATCAATGGGCCCCAATTCACCTGTATCAAAGGAGAATGAAGAACACCAAAGATACAAGGAAAATATTAGCCCAAGATACAGAAAGTGCCACATAAACCAGAGACTCCATCAGCCTGAGACCAGAGAAGAACTAGATGGTGCCCAGTTACCACCAATGACCACGTTGACAGGGAACACAACAGAGAGTCCCTGATGGAGTGGGAGAAAAGTGTGGAGCAGAACTCAAATTCACATAAAAAGTCCAGACTTCATGGTCTAACTGAAACTGAAGGAACCCCTGAAGCCATGTCCCCTGACGCTCTGTTAACCCAGAACTAAAACCATTCCTGAAGTCCACTCTTCATACAAAGATTAGACTGGATTATGGGACATAAAATGATACTCTTGAAGAGTATGCTTCTTAGCTCAAGTAGATACATGAGACTAAATGGGCAGCTCCTGTCTGGAGGCAAGATGAGAAGGCAGAGAGGGTTAGGAGCTGGCTGAACAGACACAGGAAATCCAGGGTGGAAAGGAGGAGTGTGCTGTCACACTATAAGGAGAGCAACTGGGGTCACATAACAAGATGTGTCTAAATTTTTGTAGGAGAAACTAAGCTGAATTGCAAACTTTCACTTAAAGCTCGACAACAAATAGATCTGTAAAGGAGCTAGTCAAAAAGAAGCCAGGGAACAAGTATTATACAAAATGAGAAGAGAATGTGCGAGAAACAAAATCAGATTTCGCCTTAAGAGAATGACATTAAACTAATTCAAGGGGGCTGGAACATACAATTCATAATGAACAGCAGTACACACATACACATACGTACACTCATACATGTATATAATTGTATTAGTGCATATATTTACATAAATATATGTGTGTATGTGTGTGTATGTGTATATATATGTTTGTATGTATAGTAAAAAAAAAAAGAAAAAACCAAACCCACTGCTGTCAAGTTTATTCTGACTCACAGCAACTGTGTACGACAGAGTAGAACTACCCCATAAGGTTTCCAAGGAGTGGCTAGTGGGTTGGAACTATCGACCTTTTTGTTAGCAACTGAATGCTTAACCAATGAGATACCAGGGCTCATATATATGTATGAAAATATCCCTTGATTTTTTTTCCTTAGTGAATCCTGGGGTAACTCTCTGTAACACAGTATATTGACAGGTCCTTCCTTATAGCAAGAAAAAGACATATCTTGGATGAGAACTTATTCAAGAAAATCTACATTTAAATCAGCATGTCTCAGCTTGGCCACAGGGGAACGCTGTTTAAGAAGTGTTCTAGATGGATATACATAGTTCTGTGAAAACAGTAAAAGTGTTGTGGTATCTTTCTGACTGGTTGTCTCCAAAAGCTGCAGTTTTCTGGAAACAACTGCAACAGGTCTCATTCTGAGCTCATAATAACTCCTGCAGAGGAAGCCCATTCAGAAGCAGACCTGGTCCACTGGATTTGCTGGGGATCCAAGGGATGGTTGCTCTCCTGAAAGTGCTTTTAGCCATCTTGCTGTGACAGTTGGCCTGTAAGTACATGGTTCAGTCTAGAAGAGCTTTGTAATGATGACAGCACCCTCAGAGCAGAAACTAAGTTGTCTTTCTGTCCTGGAAAGGGCCCTTTTTAGACCCAGATAAGAGGCAGTGTGAGAAATGTTCTGTAATTATGTCTTGGTGCTTATGTGTTAAGTAAGGAAGGAGCAGAGAAAATCACCCTTCCTGTGATCATTAAGATTGTGTGTCACCTTGGCTGGGCCATGATTCTCAGTGCTTATATGTGATAACTCCAGTGATTGAATATGCTGTGAGTAGCCAATCAGATGAAAGGGGGTTTTCTTGGGGGTGTGGCCTGCATCTGAATATAAGCAGACATTCTGGGTTTTGCTCGCTCTGGATCCTACAGCTGCCTCCTTTTTGTCTGACCTCCGGTTCTTGGGACTTGAGCTAGCAGCTTATCTACTGATCCTGGGATTCGTCAATCTTCACAGTCTGTGAGCGGAGTCCTGCTTTCCAACCTGCCAATCTTGGGTTCACCAGCCCCTGTGGCTACATGAATCAGGAGAAGCCTGTATCCTAATCCACAGACTTGGGGTGTTCCAGCCTCTACAATTGCATGAGCTGTTTCATTGATATAAATCTCTCTATATATGTATATTTATATGCTTCAATGGTTTTGCTTCTCTAGAGAACCCAGTCTGAGACACTTCCTATAATGAGGCTGAGCATCTCATAAGGATTTTCTATGTCCTTCAATTGTCTTTCACATCAGAGGTGAGAAGCCAAGAACCAGAGCAGAGTCCTCAGTCTCTGATCATCCAAGAGTGGGAAGATGTTACCATCAACTGCAATTATTCAAAAACTTTATATTTCTTACACAGGTACATGAAGAAGCATGGTGAAGGTCTCATCTACTTGATGATGCTACTGAAAGGTGGAGAAGAGAAGAGTCATGACAAAATAGCTAAGTTTTATGAAAAAAAAAAAAAAAAAGCAAAGCTCCCTGTACATTACAGCTTCTCAGCTCAGTCACTCAGGCATCTACTTCTGTGGAGTAGCTGCACAGTGATATCCAAGCCTACAAAGTTGTACTCAAACCTGAAGCTGGGCCACAGATGTTCACCTAGCACAGCACTACTATGGGGCACTTTCCAGAAGGGCTTATCGATGAATGAAGAGAAACTGAAGGAAAATTCAATTACTTCAACATATAACACAAAATACAGACCATATCTTTAAGCTCATATCTAATTTGACATTATTTTCTTGATAAGTATATAATTGCTTGGTAGGTAATTACGTAATTTCTTGGCAGATAACTTAGACCGAGAAGAGAATCACATAAATATCAGTTCCAAAAACAGAATGAATTACTCTGTTTAATTCTTTGTTTTATATGACTTAAACTACACAGATTAACTACTTTGGGAGCCCTGGGTTCCTATCTGAAAATAAGAAGCAACCTGTCATTCTTGTGCTAGGTACCCACAGTTTATCAATAGAAAAAAAATTTTTTTAAATACGTTGTCTGACTCTTTCTAGGGCATCAGGATTGCACATGGTAGATATTTATGGTAGAGTTGCCACATATCAGCACAGGTCACTGGGAATATTTTTTTCCCAAGGTTTAAGTATCTGTCTTTGGGAAATGTCCTTGGGTAGCACTTCTAGTTTTAAACTGGCCTCCACTTCTCCACTCATTGTTCTTTACTCTGATTAATCCTTAGGTTTTCCCAGGGCACTCTGTGTTATCGGAATAAAACCTCTTACTAGTTTGCCCAAATAGGTGACAGTCAAGATCTTGCCTCAGTTGTTCCCCTTCATTAAAGTCAGTGCAATACTAGCATGTAGTTAAGTGCTCTACAAGTTTTGATTAATTTATGTATTGGTAAGAATTTGGGATGACAAGGACAAAAATCATTTTTATTCCTTGTTGTTTTTGTTGCTGTTAGGTGCCGTCTAGTTGGTTTCAACTCATAACCACCCTATGTACAAAAGAACACTGCCTGGTCCTGCACCATCCTCACAATTGTTGCTATGTTTGAGCCCATTGTTGCAGCCACTGTGTCAATCCATCTAATTGAGGGTCTTATTCTTTTTCAATGATCCTCTACCTTACCAAGCGTGATGTTCTTCTCCAGGGTCTGGTCCCTCCTAATAACATGTTCAAAGTATGTGAGACAAAGATTCACCATCCTTACTTCCAAGAAGCACTATGACTATACTTCTTCCAAGACAGATTTGTTCATTCTCTTGGCAGTCCATGATGTATATTCAATATTCTTCGCCAACACCACAACTCAGAGGCATCAATTCTTTTTCAGTCTTCCTTATTCATTGTCCAGATTTCACCTGCATACGAGGCAATTGAAAATACCATGGCTTGCATCAGCCATACCTTAGTCCTCAAAGAGACATCTTTGCTTTTCAACACTCTGAAGAGATCTTTTGCAGCAGATTTGCTCAATGCTGCACGTTATTTGATTTCTTGACTGCTGCTTCCATTAGTGTTGATTGTGGATCCAAGTAAAATGAAATACTTTACAACTTCAATCTTTTCTCCATTTATCATGACGTTGCTTATTGTTCCAGTTGTGAGGATTTTTGTTTTCTTTATGTTGAGGTGCAATCCATATTGAAGACTGAAGTCTTTGAACTTCATCAGCGAGTGCTTCAAGTTATCTTTGCTTTCAGCAAGCAAGGTTTTGTCATGTACATATCGCAGGTTGTTAATGAGTCTTCCTCCAAACCTAATGCCACATTCTTCTTCATATAGTTCAGCTTCTCAGATTATCAGCTCACCATACAGATTGAATAAGTATGGTGAAAGGATACAACACTGACACACACCTTTCCTGGTTTTAAACCACACAGTATCCCCTTGTTCTGTTCAAACAACTGCCTCTTGGTCTGTGTGCAAGTCATGAGCACAATTAAGTGTTCTGGAATTCCCACTCTTCCCAATGTTACCCATAATTTGTTGCAATCCACACAGTCAAATGCCTTTGCATAGTCAATAAAACACAGGTAAATATCTTTCTGGTATTCTCTGCTTTCAGCCAAGTTCCATCTGACATCAGAAATGATATCCCTCATTCCACGTCCTCTTCTGAATCCAGCTTTACCTTCTGGCAGTTTACTGTCTATGTAGTACTGCAACCGTTTTTGAATTATCTTCACCAAAATTTTACTTGTATATGATATTAATGATATTTCTTGATAATTTCCACATTCTGTTATATCACCTTTCTTTGGAGCGGGCACAAATATGAATCTCTTCCAGCCGACTGCCAGGTAGCTGTCTTTCAAATTTCTTGGCGTAGACAAATAAGCACTGCCAGCATTACATCCATTTGTTGAAACATCTCAACTGGTATTCTGTCATTTCCTGGTGACTTGTTTTTCACCAGTTCCTTCTTTGCAGCTTGGACTTCTTCATTCAGTACCATCAATTCTTGATCATTTGCTACCTCCTGAAATGGTTGAACGTTAACCAATTCTTTTTGGTACAATGACTGTGTATTCCTTCTATCTGCTTTTGATGCTTCCTGCTTCATTCACTATTTTGCCCATAGATTCCTTCAATATTATAACTCAAGGATTGAATTTTTTCTTCAGTTCTTCAGCTTGAGAAATACTTAGCGTGTTTTTCTCTTTTGGTTTTCTAACTCCAGTTATTTGCACACTTCATTATAATACTTTACTTCGTCTTCTCAGGCCGCCTTCTGAAATCTTCTGTTTAGCTCCTTTACTTCATTGACATTCAAGAGCAAGTTTCAGAGTCTCTTCTGACATCCACTTTCATCTTTTCTCTCTTTCCTGTCTTTTTAAAGACCTTTTTCTTTCTTCATGTATGATTCAAGAATTCCTTAAAAAGACAAAATTCTTTGTTAGAGTAATTAAAATACACCAGTGGAAACATCATCACTGGTCTGATTAGACAATCAAAAATTATTACACATGAAAATAAATAGGAGAATATGACTCACAGTCAAGAAAAAAGCCACCAACAGAAACTGACTCTGAGATGGTCTAGGTGTTGAATTTAGCAGACAAATATTTTAAGCAGTTATCATAAACATATGCAAAGAACTAAAGGAAAATACATTCAAATAATTGAAGCAAAATAAGTTCTTAATAAGCGAACAAAAGAAAAATCTCAGCAGAGAAATGGAAGCCATGAAAAAAGAAAAAATGGGAATTTTAGAAATGAAGAGCTCAATAACTGAAATGAAAAATTCACTGCAGTACTTCTGGTTTCTAGTCTGGCATGTAAAAAGTGTAGAGATCATCACTCCCATCCTCACAAGTATTTTTTTAATAAAATTTTATTTATTTTGTTGTGGTTGTTGAGAATATACATAGCAAAACATACATCAATTCAACAATTTCCACATGTACCATTTAGTGACACTGATTAAATTCTTCAAGTTTTGTAACCATTCTCACCCTCCTTTTCTGAGTTTTCCTCCTCCATTAACATAAATTCAACTGCCCCCTAAGTTTCCTATCTAATCTTTTGAGTTGCTGTTGTCAGTTTGATCCCATATAGATGGTTCTTAAAGGAGCATAATACTCAAGGTAGACATTTTACACTAGTTAAGCTAAACTATTGTGTGATTTTAAGAAGACTTCAGGAGACATTTTTGGTTTAAGGTATAAAGATTATCTCAGGGCACTAGTTTCAGGGATTTATCAAAACTTCATGGCACCAGGAAGTTTGAAGCCCATTAGAAATTGAAATTATGTTCTACACTTTCCCCCTTTTGATAAGGATTCTTCTATGGACTCTTTGATCAAAATGTTCAGTAATGGTAGCTGGGCACCATCCAGTTCTTCTGGTCTGATGGCAAAGGAGGCAGTTGTTCATGGAGGCAATTAATCACACATTCCATATCTTCCTCTAATTCCTGACTCTCCTTCCTCTGTTGTTCAGGTGCATAGACACCAATTGTTGTGCCTTGGATGGCCTCTTGTAAGCTTTTAAGACCCCAGGCACTACACATTGAACTAAGAAGAAGAGCAGAGTTACTAAACATGTTATTAGACAAGTTAATTGGGATGTCCCATGAAACCATGACCCTAAACCTCCTAACCAAGAAACCAAATCCCATGAGGTTTTTGGTTGTACATAAGCAGCCTCAGCATCTTCTTTTTTGTTGTTGTTGTTATATATCTATCACACAACTTTTGTCAATTCGACTTTTTATAGGGGTAGAGTTTATTGACAGCTGTTAGAATAATCGGCTGTGCAACCTACCCTTAATCAACATGATATTTCCATCACTGCTCAGCACCCGCTTTCCCCCTTCTTCCCACCCCTGGTAATGACTAATAAACTTCATTCTCTATACATTTGCCTTTTCTTGTCTTTTTATATAAGTGAGGTCATACAACACTTGTTCTTTTGTGATTGACTTATTTTACTCAGCATGATGTCTTCTAGTTCCATTCATATTGCAGCAGGTATTAAGACTTCGTTCTTCCTACTGACTGAGTAGTATTCCCTTGTATGTATGTACCACATTTTGTTTATCCATTCATCTGTTGACGACGACATTTAGGTTGTTTCCACCTTTTGACTTTTGTGAATAGTACTGCAATGAGCATTGGTGTACAAGTGTCTGTTTGAGTCTCACTTTCAAGTTTTTCAGGTATATACCTAGGAGTAGAATTTCTGGGTCATATGGTACTTCTATTTCTAGTTTTCTGAGGAAATTCCACACTGTTTTCCACAACGTCTGTACCTTTTTTCATCATTCCCATCAGAAATGGGTAAGTGTTCCAGTTTCCCCACATCTTCACCAACATTTATTATTTCTTGTTTTTTGTTTGTTTGTTTTTCATCTTATCCACCCTAGTGGGAGTGAAATGGTATCTCACTGTGGTTTGATTTACATCTCTCTGATGGCTAATGACATTGAGCATCTTTTCATGTGTTTGGCCATCATTTGCGTGTTCTTCTTGGTGAAATGTCTATTCAAGACTTTTGCCCATTTTGTGATTGGGTTATTTGTTTTGCTGTTGTTGTTAAGTTGTTGAAGTTTTATATATATTTTGGTTATTAGATTCTTATCGGAGATATGGTTTCTGAAGACATTCTGTAGTCAGTAGCTTGTCTTTTCACTTTTTTTGGAAAGTCTTTTTATTTTCTTTTTTAAATTTTTTTTATTGTACTTTAGATACAGGTTTATAGAACAAATAGTTTCTCATTAAACAGTCAATACACATATTGTTTTATGGCATTGGTTAACAACCCCACGACATGTCAGCACTCTCCCTTCTTGACCTTGGAGGACCCTTTTTTTTTTTTTTTTTTGGTGAAAATATACATAGCCAAAGTTACAACATTTTGAAAGTTTCTACATGTACAATTCAGTGACATAGATTACATTCTTCCAGTTGTGCTGCTATCCTTTTCCAAATTATTCCAACATCATTATCTTCAACTCACTGTCCCCTAGTCTTCCCATCAAACCTTTTGAGTTGCTGTTGTTAATTTGATCTTACATAGATAATTCTTTTTTTTTTTTTTTTGTGCTTTAGAGGAAGGTATGAAGAACAGATAGTTTCTCATTAAACAGTTAGTATACATATTCCCCTATGACAAAGGTTAACAACCCCATGACATGTCAACACTGTCCTTTCTCAACCTTGGGTTCCCTATCACCAGCTTTCCTGTCCCCTCCTGCCTTCTAGTCGTTGTCCCTGGACTGCTGTGCCTCATTAGTCCTGTTTTGTTTTATGAGGTTGTACAATCCCTGGCTGAACGGTGAACTTCGGGAGGGGCTTCACCACAGAGCGAAAAGGGTGTCTGGGGGCCATACTCCCGAGTTTCTCTAGTCTGTCAGGCCAGTAAATCTTGTCTTTTTTTTGTGAGTTAGAATTCTGTTCTACATCCTTTTCCAGCTCTGTCCAGGACCCTCTATTGTGATCCCTGTCAGAGCAGTCAGTGGTGGTAGCCAGGCATCTTCTAGCTGTACTGGACTCAGTCTGGTGGAGGCCGTGGTAGCTGTGGTCCATTAGTCTTTTGGACTAATATTCTCCTTGTATCTTGTTCTCTTCATTCTCCCTTGTTCCTGAAGGGGTGAGACCAGTGGAGTGTCTTAGATGGCTGTCACAGGCTTTTAAGACCCCAGACGCTACTCACCAAGGTAGAATGTAGAACATGTCTTTATAAACTGTGTTATGCCAATTGAGCTAGATGTTCCCTGAGACCATAGTCCCCACAGCCCTCTGCCCAGCAATTCAGTCTCTCAGGGAGTTTGGAAGTGTCTTTGGAGCTTCCGTGACCTTTCCTTTTACAGGTTGTGCTGGCTTCCCCAGTAATGTGTACTGTCTTACCCTTCACCGAAGTTACCACTTATCTATTTAGTTCCCTCCCACCCCCCCCGCAACCTTCCCATCCCTCATAACCAACAAAGTTTTTTTTGTGTGTGTGTAAACTTTTACCTGAGTTATACAGTAGAGGTCTCATATAATATTTGTCCTTTTGTGATTGACTTATTTCACTCAGCATAATGTCCTTCAATTTCATCCATGTTATGAGATGCTTGGGAAAGTCTTTGGATGAATAAAAGTTTTAATTTTCATGACTCCCATTTATTTATTTTGTCTTTTGCTGTTTTTGTTTTTGTTATTATATTAGATAATCCTTTGTTGAAAGCTAGACCTGACAGTGTTGACCGTGCTTTTTCTACTAAGAATTTTATGGTTTTAGTTTGCACATTAAGGTCCTTAATCTTTTTTGAATTTGTTTTTTTGTGTGTGGTGTGAGGCATGATTCCTCATTCATTTTTCTGTATATGGAAATCCAATTTTCCCAGCTCCATTTATTGAAGAGACTCTTCTTTTCCCATCCAATGGACTCATCACCCTTGTCAAAAATCAGCTGACCATAGACGTGTGGGTTTTTTTTTTCTGTACTCTCAATTCTATCCCATTGGTCTATATGTCTATTGTTATATCAGTACCAGGCAGTTTTGATTACTGTAGTTGTATAGTAGCAGGACCAGGCAGTGTTCTGTTCTATTTTATTGTACATAGGGTCACAAAGAGTCAGAAGTGACTTAATGGAAGCTAACAACTACAACATAGTAGATTTTCAAATCACAAAGTGTGAATCCTCATGTTTTGTTCTTCCCTTTCAACATTGCTTTAGCTATTTGAGGCTTCTTGCCATTCCATATAAAGTTGAGGATTGGTTTTTCTATTTCTGTAAAGAAGGCTGTTGGAATTTTAATTGAGATTGCATTGAATCTATAGATCACTTTGGGTAGCATTGACATCTTAACAATATTAAGTTTTCCAATCCATGAACATGGAACATCTTTCCATTTATCTAAATCTTCTTTAATCTCTTTCAGCAGTGTTTTACAGTTTTCATTGTATGAGTTCTTCACATCCCTGGTTAGATTTATTACTAGATATTTTATTCTCTTAGATGGTTTAAAGTTAAGAAAGGTGTGCCTCAGGGTTGTATCCTTTCACCATACTTATTCAATCTGTATGCTGAGCAAATAATCTGAGAAGCTGGACTATATGAAGAAGAACGTAACATCAGGATTGGAGGAAGACTCAATAACAACCTTCAATATGCAGATGATGCAACCTTGCTTGCTGAAAGTGAAAAGAACTTGAAGCACTTACTAATATGAAACCAACCTTGCATAGTGTCTTAGCTACAATAGAAATACCACAGGTGGATGGCTGTAACAAACAGAAATTTATTTCTTCAAAGTAAAGAAGGATAAAAGTCCAAATGCAGGATGTCAGCTCCAGGGGAAGGCTTTCTCTCTCTGTCAGCCTTCTCATCAATGTTCCCCCAGACTAGGAGCTTCTCCGCACAGGGACCCTGGGTCCAAAGGACACGCTCTGCTCCTGGCACTATTTTCTTGGTGGTATGATGTCCCCCCGTCTCTCTACTTACTTCTCTCTTTTATATCTCCAGAGACTACCTCAGGACACAATCCAATCTTGTAGACTGAGTCCTGCCTTACTAACACAACTGCCACCCATCCTCCCTCATTAATATCATAGAAGCAGGATTTACAACATATTGGAAAATCACACAATACCAGGAATCATAGCCCAGCCAAATTGATACACACATTTTTGAGTGGACATAATTCAATCCATGACACATACTATTATTATTTTGGTACAAAAGGCTTCCCAGTGGAGAGATGATTTTCCTCATTCTTCAGGACACAGATACAGAACCCATCGCAATACAGGATCGATATTCTATGAGCTTCTAGAGAGTAGCTAAAACTATCAAGCTCATCGTACCAACAGCACAGTTCGGAGACTCTGCAACATATTTCTATGGTCTCAAGCAACCCACTATAAAAAAAAGTGACAGAAAAGCTGTACAAAAACCCAGAACTCAAAAGTGAGGCCATTGCCTATTCCCAGGGGACACAGCAAAGCAGTTTGTTAGCAGCTAGCTGGTGATTATAGATGTATAAGATAAAATCTAGAAAGGAAGTAGTTGAATTCATTCTAGGAACACTCTCCCACAGCTGGCTCAGAGACCACACAGGACTACATGTAGAAGCCATGCTCCTTGGATATCATCATATTTCAGTTTCTTTCCATGGAGTATGCCAGGAAAGAAAAGAAATGTAACATTTTCAGGACAGCATTTGAAGACTATACTTGATTGTCCCAGATTTTACACCTGCTCAACCCAATATCTTGTGGAAGATAATGTGGAAGATGCTAGGACGAAGCAAGCCCCCAAAATGGAGGATGACATGCAAGGATTGCTAAAGACTGACCAGGAAAAGATAGACTGGAGGATAATGAACCATGTAGAATAGTAACCCATTCTGAACCAAGCATATTTTCCTACCTCTTCGACTACCCTTCGTTCTGACCCTTGCCAACTCCATTTTGTTTTACTATGCTCTTTGATTCTCCTGCTACTTGTAGCTGGGTCTATTGATGGGGTCTACCTATAACCACACATCCATCACAAGATTTTGTTAACCACAACTGAGAAAGGATGCATGTCAGAGACACTGCCATAGATGCTATGGTCTGAAGCTGATCTTGTAGCCACCTAACTGATTCATGGAAGCACTATTTCCTCCAAGACACATTTATTCATCCTTCTGACAAGCCATGGTATATTCAGTTTTCTTTACCAACACTATAGTTCCAATATGTCAATTCCTTTTTTTTTTTTTCTTCCTTTTTCATTATTCAGCTTTTGCATGCATATGAGGTGATTGAAACTGCCATAGCTTGGGTCAGGCGTACCTTAGTCATCAAAGTGACTTCTTCACTTTTTAAGATTCTTAAAGAGGTCTTTTGCAGCAGATTTGTAGAACCCTCCAATTTCAGGTCTTACTACTTTCTATTCCTGGAGATGGCATGGCTGGACAGTGCTATCAGAGCCATAGTGCTAGGCTGAGTGAGCCACTATTCTTGTGTTATATTACCTTCTCTCAATCTTTTATCTCCATGGAATTTTATATTAAAAGATGTTTATTTGTATGCTTTTATTAGGTAAAATTCTGAGGAAGTTGGTGAAAGGGAGTGTTTCTTATTAATCTTTTTATCTGTTCAAGGCTTGCCATAGGTGCTGATACAAGATTAGAATGATATAATGAAAGAAACTTTGTTTATCAGATCTGTCTAGGTTCGTATGCTGCCTCTTTGTGTTATTTAACCTCTTTGGGTCTTTTTCCTTCACTTTTAATTTATAGTAAGGATTAAATGAAAGAATGAATAGAAAACTTCAAAGACAGCAGTTGGCATGTGGTAGGCACTAATAAGCTAGTAATGGTGGCTCTGGGAGTATGTCATATTCTTTCATTGCTGTATTATAACATTGAGATTATGACAGGGAAATAAATTTAAATATTATGAGAAAGGCATCCAGGAGACTCTGGAATGGGACTCAAGTTCACAGCATTCTCACATTGCAATATCCATTCCTGAAATCTGGAGTCACCAAATCTCTTGTTTTGCTTAAGCTTTCAATTGTGGAAGAACATTGAGTGTTGATAGGGAAAATGTCCAGATGCCTAACTTGAGAAATAATTAAATGAGGCCATTTTGGGAAATGGTATATAGGTCTTTGGGGGCAGCTTTATATATACTCTGTCTCTTGGGATCTTGAATACTACTAGATTAAATGAGACATCTGCTTTCAGTACTTGGCATACTGACGTAATTGAACTCTCACACTATGGAACTGTATTGCAAAGTATATTACAAAGATGTACTGCTAAAATACTTGAAATTCACTAACATTTCAAAGTAGTTGATTTCAGAAATAAGTTTCAGGGATTTCAGGAACTGGCTCTCTGACTAATACGGTGTCTTAGTTTCCTAGTGCTGCTTTAACAGAAGTACCACAAGTGGATGGCTTTAATAAACAGAAATTTATTTTCTCACAGTTTAGGAAGCTAGGTGTCTGAATTCAGGGTGTCAGGTCTAGAGGAAGGCTTTCTCTCTGTTTCAGCTCTGGCGGAAGGACTTTTTCTCTTCAGCATCTGTTTCCTGGTTCCCTGGAGATCTCCACATGGCTTGACATCTATCTTCCCCCATCTCTGCTTGCTTAATCTACTCCTTTTATATCTTATAAGAGACTGACTCAAGACACCCCCTCCACTAATTCTGCCTCATTAATGTAACAAAGAAAACCCATTCCTGAATGGGATTATAGCAATAGGCATAGAGGTTAGGATATACAAGATATATTTGGGGGGTGGGGGCCACAGTTCAATCCATAATACATGGTTTATAGAAATTTGATTGTGGCAGAATAAATATCCGTCACTCTCTGACATCAGAGGAGAACCTCAGGAATTCAGAGAAAATTTATGTCCTTGATTCTAGCCAGTGGGATGACTCAGATAGAGGAATTGATATTAGTCTAGGGGTCTTTTATATTGGGGGAAAAAGCCAGGATAAGGATGATGCAACTATTTTTACCCTGATAATGCTGGTGTTATAATTTCAGAAGGAGTAGGTGCAAGTGTGTGTTACTAAGGGACATATACATTCATTCCTCAGGTAAACTAGACTGATACAACTGTCAAAGAAAAATTAGTTTCTAAGTCTTAAATTGTGTGCTTTCATGTATACACATACACAGATCCTGGTTGTTGTTCTACTGGTACAGAGAAAACAAATTGGAGTTGAAATGCTGACAATTTCCTCCCGCCCTACAACTTTTCCATGATATCAGAGCTCACCTTGTCTTAAAAAATTAGCAGTAGCTTAAGCAGACTAAGGTCTCCTTGATATCTAATAGAAGCCAGGTGGGGGCCTCAAAATTTGCGAGTCCCCTTTAAAAGGGACTTGAACCTAAGATTCATTATCCTGTAGGTAGGAGTGATGTGTCCAGAGATACCAGGGAATTGATACACCAGATGTCACGGACTTAAGAACCAATACAACAACAAAACAACCCACTGCCCTTGAGTCGATTCCAACTCATAGCGACCCCATAGAGTTTCCAAGGCTGTAACTCTTTATGGAAGCAGACTGCCACATCTTTCTCCCGCAGAGCCATTCGTGGTTTGAACGGCCGACGTTTCGGTTAGCATCCAATTGCTTTAACCACTGTACCACCAGGGCTCCCCTAAGAACCTATAGAGGGGAAAAAATTGGGAGAGAGGGGAATAAAAATTTTGACATGTTACATTTTCTATGGGCCTATCCATCAAAGCCTTGCTGCATCAGGACACAATTCCCTTTAAATTTATACTGTTCAGAAAACATATTGAAGACGTCAGTTAAATACTGAAATATATTGAAGTATGAGAGTCCAGTGTATATTTGGTACAAGTAAAATATGTAAGGTTGTATCCCATCTTTTTGAGGACTGCTAGGCAAGGAGGAATACTAACCAGCAGATGATTGACCAGCCTGGATAAATTTCTCTGTTTTAAATAGCTCTTCCTACTTCAGAAAGTAGTTACCAAGCATCTCTTCAGGATTATAGATGCATCCTGCTCCAAAGGTTTCATGAGAATTATTTTTCCAATTCCTTTCCCAATTGTTTCTGATGTTAGTAACTACATACTAGGTAAATTCTGCACAAATATACCTAATTTACCCCTTAAGACACTCTTCGAATAGCCAAAAATCATAGCCCAATGTTTTTGTAAATAAGTCTATTGACAATAACAAGAAACTGGATGACAAAACTCTTGTATTAAGTTTGCATGTCAGTCCATCCACTTACTCACTAGAGGGAAGCCTTCCCACTGAATTTCAATGTGTGTCTGCTTTTGAGCCTCTTTTATTTAAACGTTTTGCATAAGTGAGTCTACTTTAGCCCTTCTTCTCTAGGCTCATTTCTCTTTTGTCCTAAATGAACTTATTGAGAGCAAGTAATAGGAAATTCAACACAGCCAGCCCTCGATTTCCAAAAGGGGAATTGCAAACTACGGACCACGGGAACAACAATCTTGGTAATTTAGGGTTAGAAACATGCATCTACAGCAGAAGACTGATCAAAAGACAAGTAGCCCAGAGTTGTTCATCATATCCAAATTTCCAAGCTATAATCTCTGTTTCTGTCTCAATTATGGTGTCTAGTTGTTATAATTCAGTGAGAAAAATTAAATCAAAGACTTTGAGTCATTTCTTTAACTGTGAGTTTATTTCTCTTTTTGGATCCAACAACTAGAGATATAGTCAGTCTAGACTCTGGGATCAGGAAGTCTCAGAAGTCCAGATGGGTAGAGCAAATGGTCTCTCTGAAGGATCTCTGTACTGTCACTTCTTTAAACATAATATTAAAACAAGAAATACAGTTATCTAATAAAAGGTTTATCTTTCTCACCCAGACTTTCCTGAGAAAGAGCCTGAAATCACCATTTATTTCATAATAGATGACCATCATTTGGGGCTATTTAAGCAGTTTCTCAAAACTTCTTATTCAGTATGTTTTATCTTTATTCGTGACTCAAAAGGACACGTTTATAGTGGGAAATTTCTCAAAAGTTTTGAAGTTTAGCAGCAACACTGCTTGTCTTAGAATAGAGACTTTGCCTTACCAGTACACCAAAGAAGACAACCTCTACATTGAATGAATATCTACTTGCCTTTGTATAAAAGATAATGGAAATTATCAATGGAGAACAGGTTCTATGTTTTCATTTGAATCTGGTATAGTCTTATATTCCTACTTTGGGCTGTCAGGCACCCCGCCCCAATATGTAGATCTTAAAACCTATAAAGAATTACTATAGAATAGAAACTTTGAATATAAGAACTGCTGTATAATCACCAGAAATATAAACTTTATGACTTATTACAAATTTCCTGTTTGTAAAATAAGAGGTACTTCTAAGGGACAAACATAACAGTGTTCTTTCTGAAGACAGAATGAGAGAGCTCTATGCAAGTTGGCTTGACAATTGCAGATCTGCCCATAATACGGCAGCCCTTCATTTTCACTTGCAGAGAATTGAAATATCTCATTCTGCTTAACCTCATTTTAGTGGGTTATTGGGCAGAACAGAACTTGCCTCCTATCAGCCCACAGCCAGGCTGAGAAGGAGCAGGAACACACTAAGGATAAAATATACACTCTGCCCAGAGAGTATAGATCCATTGGCAACTCTAATGGCAAGAGGAATGGAAAAGGTCTTGGGAGCTTTGTACATGATCCTATGTCTTCAACTGAATCGTAAGTCCAGGGACTTCATGAAGAGTCCATCACATGTCTAAGGAAGAAGAAGATCATTCTAATTCTCCTTAAGTTTCCTGTAGATACTGTAGTAGTAAAATGTAAATTCTGAAAATGACTCAGTAACCCGTTTTTATTGTCTCAACTGTTGTGAGTGGCCAAAAAAAGGATATGGTACAGAGTCCTTCAATCCTAACATCTGGGAGAAAGAGATGGCTGTTATCAACTGCTGTTATAAGGACGGGACCTTTGAGTTATTTCTTTCGGTACAAGAAAGAAGCAGGGGAAAGGCCTTAATGTCCTGATAGAGATTCGTTCAAATGTGGATAGGAATCAGGCAGGACCGAAGATTCACAGTACTGTTGAATAAAAAAGCTAAACATGTCTCGCTGCACATCTCAGCAACCCAGCCATTAGACTCAGCCTTGTACCTCTGTGCAGCAAGCACACAGAGTTCTTGAGACACCTGCAGCCTGTACCCAAACCTGCAGCTGGATCTTCAGCCACATTCTTTGTCCTTGACCAGGTATGAGTTCAGAACGCTTTGCCATAACGTGCTTATTTCAAACTGAGATGAATGCTGAGATCTAATCATTGTGATTATAAAAGTTTCAGTTTTAAAATAACTCTAGATGAGTTAGCACAATTTGTTAGTGCAATTTGTACTAACTCCAATGTATTCTGGAGGAGGAGTAGTGCTGTTTTAAGTAGCTATGTGTGCTGCAAAGCGAATCTCGCTAGAGTATCTGAGGTTTCCTCATTGAAATTCTAGAACCCCTGTGATGGTTAAGGTTGTGTATTAACTTGGCTAGGTCATGATTCTCAGTTACTTCACACTTATGATGTAGTCTGGCAGCTATGTAATGAAGTAATCACTTCCATAATGAGATCTGATAGACTGTAATCACCTCCATGATAAGATCTGCTATGAGCAGCCAATCTGTTGAAAGGAAGTTTCCTTGGGGGTAGAGCCTGCATCCAATATATGTGGGCTTTCTGGCAAAGTTTGCCTGCTTTTGTTTGATCTGGATCCGCATCTGACCTCCAGTTCTTGGAACTTGAGCTAGCTGCTTATTTGCCAAATTTGGGATTCATCAGCCTCCACAGCCTGTGAGCCATGACGTGCTGTCTGACCTGCCTATCTTGGGATTAGTTGGTCTCCGCAGCTACGTGACTCAGAGAAGACGCCAGCCCGACCCACAGACTTGGGACTTTCTAGCCTCTACAACCACATAAGCCATTTCCTTGATGTAAATTTCTCTCTCTGTCTCACACACACACACACACACACACACACACACACACACACACACACACACACACACACACACACACACATATATATATATACAGCTTCTCTAGAGAACTCAGCCTAAGAGACCCCCCCATAATGCAGTAAGGAGACCTAACACTCTTCTTTTCCCTTCAGGGGGAAAAAAAGAGGTTTTCTTTTTTTAGAATTGTCATAACATCAACACATGCTCACTATGAACAATTTCGAAAATAAAGAAAATATAATAAAAGAAAATTAAAATCATTCAAAACTCCACTACCCATAGATAAACATTTACTATAAGTATTTTCATACCAGGTGTGTCTATATGTGCATTAATTTATAACAATTTAACATGTAAAATATATTTTTCATGTAACAATTATGTCCACTCTTCTCTGCAGAGTCCATCTTCAGAGCACGGGTGTTTGGTCATAAAAATTCAAGCAGCAACCAGAGGAAATCTTACAACACTTTTTCCCATTACAACTGTTCTCTGTCGACAAATGTTTATTGATTGACCACTCTGTGCCAGTCAGTTGTCGCTGTTTAGGATAGAGCAGAGTGAACAGAAAGGGATGACGACAGTTAACTCCATTCTATTTCTCTTCTCTGAAGGATGTCTGCTTACCACAAATACCAGAGAAAGTTTTCTGATGACAGTATACTTTCCAGAGCTTGATGACACTACTAAAGAGTTTTGGGATTTTGCTGAAAGTGCACCACCAATCCCTCGAAACCTCACAGGTGTCTATGTACAGCAACAGTATGAACTTTCTCAGTGTTTCTTAATGTTCCTTCAAGAAAGTAAGCTAATAATTATCTTAGTCAAATTGTTCAAAATATAGTAAAAAACTTACCAAACCCTTTACGGGCAAGAAAATTAATTAAAAATTTATAAAGGAGGATTAAGAGTAGTCAACATATTTTTTGATACACATTCTTCTTGAATTTTTGAATAGATAATAAATGCACATGGTACAAAAAAGAAAAACATACAAAAGGATGTATGGTGAAAAGTAAGTTTGTGTGTGTGTGTTTAAAAATGATGGCATACCATTTACACTGTTTTGTCATCATGCGTTTTTCATTTAAACAATATAATGGAAAACCATTAATATCAATACATAAGAGAAAGCTGCATCATTTTAAAAAAATTTTAATCATTATTTTTAATTTAAATTTTCAAATGTACACAAACTAAGAACAGTATAATGAACCCTCTTGTACCTATCATTCATCTTCAACAACCATCATTTTATTGCCCCATTCTTACAAAGGGCTGCAAGTTTTTCTATCCTATGAATGTACCATGGTTTATTTAATCAATTCCCTATTGATGAACACAGACTGTGTCAAATTATCTAATTAATTTTGTTTATAGTGTGCATATTTTATATGTAAAGTGGAAATATTTTAAGAAGATAATTCAATGAGTTTTGACAAATGTATCTATCCATGTAACCATCACAAGCCTTAAAATTCCCTCATGCCTTTCCCAGTTACTACCTCCCACTGAAGCAAATATTGTTCATATTTACACAAAACCACAAGACAGTGTTGCCTGTTCCTTCTTAATAAAGTGTAATTCAAATACTACGAATTCACTCTTTTAAAGTGTATAATACAGTAGTCTCTGGTACAGTCACAAAACTGTGCAATCCTCATGGCTATCTATTTCCAGAACTTTTTCATTATTCCAAAAAAGAAAACTTGTGCCCATTAGGACTCACTCCTTACACCCCACAAACACACATCAACCCCTGACAACCACTAATTGATGTTCTGTCTCTATGGATTTTCCTATTCTAGGCATTTCATATTAATGGAATTGTGTATAAATAAGGCCTTTTGTGTCTGGCTTTTTCAATTAGCATAATGGTTTCAAGGGTGAGTATTCATGTCCAAGTTTTTATGTGGACATGTTTTCAGTTCCTTGGGAGTATACCTAGGAGTGGAATTGCTGGGTCATTAGGTAATTCTGCAACTTTCTGAGTCACTGCGAAACTGTTTTCCAAAGTGGCTTCATTAGTTTACATTCTGACCAGCAATGTAGGAGCGCTTCAACTTCTCCACATCCTCATCAACACTTGTTATTGTCTTTTGATTATAGCCATCCTAACCAAAAAACCCATTGCCAAAGAGTTGATTCTGACTCATAGTGACCCTACAGAACAGAGTAGAACTGCCCCATAGGCTTTCCTGCCAATCTTTTGGACTTCTTTCTTCAACACCATTGGTTCTTGATCATATGCTACCCCCTGAAATGGTTGAACATTGACCAATTTTTTTTGGTACAGTGACGCTGTGTGTTCCTTTCATGTTCATTCAATGCTTCCTGTGTCATTCAATATTTTGTCCATAGAATCCTTCAAAATTGCAACTTGAATTTTTTTTCTTCAGTTCTCTCAGCTTGAAAAATGCTGAGCATGTTCTTCCCTTTTGGTTTTCTAACTCTAGGTCTCTGCACATTTCATTGTAATACTTTATTTTGTGTTCTTAAGCCATGCTTTGAAATATTCTGTCCCACTCTTTTACTCCATCATTTCTTTCATTCACTTTAGCTACTCTACATTCCATAGCAAGTTTCAGAATCTTTTCTGACATCCACTTTGGTCTGTTCTTTCTTTCCTGTCTTTTTAATGATCTATTGCTTTTTTCATGAATGATATCCTCGATGTCAATCCCATAATTCACCTGCTATTCAGTCATTAGTGTTCGATACATCAAATCTATTCTTGAGATGTCTCTAAATTCAGGTGGGATATACTCAAGGTCGTACTTTAGATCTCGTGATCTTGTTTTAATTTTCTTCAGCTTCGACTTGAGCTTGCATATGAGCAGTTGATGGTCTGTTCTGTAGTCTGGCCCTGTGCTGACTGATAATATTGAGCTTCTCCATTGTCTCTTTCCACAGATGTAGTCAATTTGATTCCTGTGTATTCCATCTGGTAAGTTCCACATGTATAGTAGCCATTTATGTTGTTGAAAAAGGTATTGCGAATGAATAGGTCATTTGTCTTGGCATCATTTCTATCACCAAGGCCATATTTTCCAACTACTGTTCCTTCTTCTTTGTTTCCAACTTTTGCATTCTAATCACAGTAATTATCAATACATCCTGATTGTATGTTCGATCGATTTCAGAATGCAGAAGCTGGTAAAAATTTTCAGTTTCTTCACCTTCAGCCTTAGTGGTTGGTGTGTAAATTTAAATGATAGTTGTATTAACTGGTATTCCTTGTAGGCATATAGATATTATCCTATCACTGACAGCATTGTTCTTCAGGATAGATCTTGATGGATCTTGATGATGAATGCAACGCCATTCCTCTTCAAGTTGTCATTCCTAGCGTGGTAGACCATATGATTATCCTATTCAAAATGGCCAATACCAGTTCATTTCAGCTCACTAATGCCTAGGATACTGATGTTTATGCATTCCATTACATTTTTGACAACTTCCAATTTTTCTAGATTCATACTTTGTACATTACACGTTTCGATTATTAATGAATGTTTGCAGCTGTTTCTTCTCATTTTGAGTCGTGCCACATCAGCAAATGAAGGTCCCAAAAGCTTGACTCAATCCATGCTGTTAAGGTCGACTCTACTTTGAGGAGGCAGCTCTTCTCCAGTGATATTGTGAGTGCTTCCCAACCTGAAAGTCTCATCTTCCAGCACTATATGACAATGTTCTACTGCTATTCATAAGATTTTCACTGGCAAATTTTTTTAGAAGTAGATTACCAGGCCCTTCTTCCTAGTCTGTTTAGTCTGCTGGAAACTGTCCACCATGCATGACCTTGCTGGATATGAAATATCAGTGGCATAGTTTCCAGCATCACAGCAACATGCAAGCCAGCACAGTAAGACAAACTGACAGATGAGATATCAATTATTTTTAATTTAATTTTAAATTTATTGCAAGTTGTCTCATGACCTAACATATGGCCTATCCTGGAGAATGTTTCATGTGCACTTAAAAATGTATATTCTGCTACTGTTGGGTGGAATGTTTTTGTATGTTGGTTTATAGTGTTGTTCAGATCTTCTATTTCCTTGTTAATCTTCTGGCTAGTTGTTCTATCCATTATTGAAAGTGGAGTGTTGAAGTCTCCAAGCATTATTGTTAAGTTACGTATTTCTCCATTCAGTTTTGTACCTACATGTTTCATGTATTTCAAGGCTCTGTTGATATGTGCATATATGCTTATAATTGTTATAGTTTTCTGGTTGTTTGAGCCTTATAATTACAAAATATCCTTTTTTTCTCTAGCAACAATTTTTATCTTAAAATTAAATTTTTTCCTGGTATTAGTAATGCCAGATCTCTTGGTTTATGCTTGCGTTGCGTACTTTTTCCATCCTCTTACTTTTGACCTATTTGTATTTTTGAATCTAAAGTGTTTCTCATAGACAGCATAATAATTGGATCATATTTTTTATCCATTCTGCCAATCTCTGTCTTTTTATTGAAGTGTGTAACACATTTACATTTAATGTAATAATTTAAGGCAGAATTTACATCTGTCATTTTGCTATTAGTTTTCTATATATCTTATGGCTTTTTTGTTCTTCTAGTCTTCCAGTATTGTCTTCCTTTGTGTTAAATAGATAATCTCTAGTGTACCATTTTATTTCCCTTGCCATATCTTATACTACAGTTTTGCTAGTTATTTTCTTAGTGGTTGCCCAAGGATTATAATTAACATCTGTTGTGGATTGAATTGTGTTTCCCCAAAACAAATGTTGGAATCCTAACCCTTTATACCTGTGGATGTAATCCCATTTGGGAACAGGGTTTTCTTTGTTATCTTAATGAGGCCATAATCAATGTAGGGTGTGTCTTAAATTAATCACTTTTGAAATGTAGAAGAAACAGATTAGGCACAGAAACAAGGAAGACTAAATGGAGAAAAGATGGATGCCAAGTGGAGATCATCAAGGAACTGAGGAATGCCAGGGCTAGAGAAGCTGAGACAAGGATTTTTCCCTAGAGTGGACAGAGAGAGAGCCCTCCCCTAAAGCTGATGCCCTCAGTTCAGACTTCTAGCCTCCTAAACTGTGAGAAAATAAATTTCTGTGCTTTAAAGCCACCAATAACAGCACTAAGAAACTAAGACAACATCTTAACTTATAACAATCTACTTGAGAATAATATCAAGTTAATTTCAATAGTATACAAAAACTTTACTTTGTCTAGTAAATTCTCCAATTTTGTTTTTCTTTTTTTTTTAATGATCACTTAAAACATTATTTATCCTTCAATGTCCCATATGCATTTTTTTAATCAGCTTGTCAAATTTCACAAAAATATCCTGTTCAGATTTTGGTTTCAATTGCAAAATATTTGTAGATTAATTTTGGAAAGAATCAGCATCTTTACAATATTGAATCTTCCAGTCCATTGGCAAGATACAGTATTTCATTTATTTGGTTCTTTGTTAATTTTCCTCAGTGATGTTTCGTAGCTTTCTGAGTAATCCTTATGCCTCTTTCATTGGATATATTCTTAGTTATTGTATTTTAACGCAAATGCAAATTGCAACATCTTTAATTTCATGTTTTATTTTTTGTTGCTGATATCATAAAAACAAAGTAAAAATTTTGTATAGGGCCCTTTCATTCAATGGTTTTACTAAATCACTTATGTAGTCTAAAAATTGATTGATTTCTGTTGGATTTTATATGTACATAATTATGCCATCACAAATAGCAAATTACATGCCTCCCTTTAATAATTATACCTTTATTATTTTCTTGAATTTCTGCCCTAGGTATGATCTCCAGTATGATGTTGATTACAAAGGGTGATAAGAGGTATCCTTGTCTCATTTCCAATCTTGGGGAAAGCTCTCGGTAATTCCCCATGAGTATGATATTTGCTGTAAGTGTTTTTAAGGATAGTTTGCTATGGATGTTAAATTTTATCAAAAGCTTTTTTTAATATATGTTTTTTTGTATAACTATACATATGATCATATTATTTTCAACTATTAAGATGATCTTGTATTTCTTCAGTAAAGCAAATTTCATCTTTCTGTAGTACCCATTTTCTCTATTAGTAGATTCAATTTTCTCCTATTTGATTAGGATTTTTGTATCTGATACAAATTTGATATTAATTTCCATTTATTATAATGTCCTTACCAGATTTGAAGGACCTTAACACAGGGCCTGATTCACCTGTCAGACACCTGCCAAATTCTAAAACTACATGGCTTAGAAAGTGAAAAAATAAGTTAAAAGCCTCTGAGTAAAAGAGATCAGTTGTCTTTTGATTTGTGATCCTGAGATTAGAGTTCAAGATTAGACTTCAAGTGAGGTAGAGCAATGTAACATACTACTTGCAAATCTTAACTTCCTGTTTGGGGCAGAAACATCTAACAACCCCAGGAAACTTGTACTCTCTATTTCAGGCTCTCAAGAGAAAGGCTAGTCTGTGGGCTTGAGTAAGAACAAGAAAAATTTCAACCAGAAAAAGAATTTATAGGATGCACTGCCCTGGTCTGCTGTGGGCATTCAAAGCCTCCTTTGGTTTCAGTTAAGTATAGTCCCAAACATAGGGCCTCAGTTCCTGGTAAAGTTCGAGGATGGGACTATGCAAGTGGTAACCAGCAGGGGTATTAAGATGGAAGGAGGGCGATGGGTAAACAAAATGCTATGTGATTATTTTCTTTGTTCTTCTGCCATAAATTATCCTATTCCTTATTACTCTTGAGACATTTAGGGAGATCAACCATGTCTTCTTTTTCCCATAGGATGCAGCATGGCTGAGAAAGTAAACCAAGCTCAGACCACAATAACAATACAGGTGGGGGAAGCTGTTACTTTGAGTTGCATGTATGAAACCAGATGGAGTTCTTATGCTCTGCACTAGTACAAACAGCCTCCCAGTGGAAAGATGGTTTTCCTTATTCAGCAGGAATATTCTAAGCCAAATGCAAAGCAGGATCACTACTCTGTGAATTTTCAGAAGGCAAACAAATCAATCAACCTCACCATCTCTTCCTTACAACTGGCAGACTCAGCGAAGTACTTCTGCGCTCTCTGGGATCCCATGCAAATAGAAATGACAGTGAAAGATAAACTAAAACCTTAGAGCTCCATAAAGGACATTCACCTGTTCAGATGTTTGGGGAAATCCCACAAACCACAGACAGGAGGAAGGTAGTCACTGTGTTAGCACAGCTGGGACATTATAATGTAAACTTTCATTCTATGAAAAATGGTCCCCATATTTGAGCTTAGTGTATAGAATAACATTCTTTCCTTAGGTTTGCAGGTGTTATCTTTGCATCTTGGGTTAAAATAATCACAAAGAAATGTTTTCCGAGTTGCTCTTAAACAATTAAATTGAATGAACAAATTTACTTCAATAAGTTTATAAGTTAGCTGATTCTCATCTTGAACTGTTAAATTTTTAGATCTGAAATAGCACTAAAAATCCTTCATTTTCTCTTCCAATACCGAGCTGAACTTGAAAGTCACACAGCTCCTTTTGAGTTGGCTCTCTCTACACAATCATCTCCTTTCAAGTTGTGATATTCCCTTCTTCCAATGTACCCTTCAGGACTAAGGATACTGAGAGCTCCACTGGCCTATAGCTAATGAGGTTGAAATGCAGACACTTCCTGGTATCTTGTGGAGAAAGAACTCTGAAGGTTCATTGAAATGGGAATGCTAAAATGAAATTATTACGTGCAACCTGATCAGGTGCGTGCTGACCATACTCCCTGGGAATCCCAAAGGATATTCTCTTCACCAAGGCATCAAGAAGTATATTTTTGAGTGGGTCACCAGATCCTTAAAGTGTTGCTTGGAGGCAGTCTTTTGTAGGGTGAAGATTACGGTGGGAGTGGACACAGAGAGAATATTGCAATTAAATTATTTTCCTGATCTCAGTGGGAATAATGAGATCCTGGTATGGTAGATAATAGTGTTTAACAGACAGAGACAAGATAAGTGTGATTACTACAATAAACCACAGGAAGTGTTAATCAGAGTTTTTTGACCTTCAGAGATCTTTAGAGAGGGCTAATTAATTATGGGGCACCTATATGGTGGCTATGAGTTGAAATCAACTTGACGGCGCACGACAAAAACAACAAAGTGAAAGAGAAGGAGAACTTACTAAGATACTGCTTTATATATTCTAGAACTTTTAGATCTTCTGGAAAAAAAAAAACATAACTTGAGTTACTATATTGGGAGTTCACTTATGCAGTTCCCAGACCTAAACCAGTTAATAGGCCTAGAACTGCTCAGTTGAAGAGAAGGCTGAGTCCATTTGAGAAAGATTCTGCAAAGTGGCTGTATGATTACTCAGATTATTCCTTCAATCCTTCGCCAGGGGCAAAAAATCATTTGCTAGACTACAGTAACAGTACACTGGGGAAAGGTAAACACCCAGAACTTGCAGAATATTAGATTCTGGCTTGGAATATTCCTGGACAAATAATCTTGTCCATAACATGGTATCTCACATAACATCACCTCCATGTAAAAAAACTTAAACCAAACTTGTTGCTGTCGAGTCAATTCTGACTCTTAGCAACCGTATAGGGCAGAATAGACCTGCCCCACTTGGCTTCCAAGGAGAAGCTGGTGGATTCAAACTGCCGACCTTTGGTTAGCAGCCATAGCTCTTAATCACTGTGCCACCAGAGCTCCATGAAGACAGTATAAATATATTCTGCATCAAAGACAGTATGGTAATGAATGCATTCATTTGTTTTATCACTTGTCCTATCATCCAGAAGCAGGGAAAGAAGCTGAATCCCTACCTCATACCATCTACAAAATTAACTCAAAATGGATCAATAGCCTAAATATAAGAACTAAAACCATAAAACTCTTAGAAGAAGGAATAGGAATAAAAATTCATAACCTTGGATTTGGCAATGGGTTCTTGGATAAGACACCAAAAGCACAAGTACCAAAAGAAAAAAATAGATAAATTGAACCTCATCAAAATTAAAAACACTTATGCATCAAAGGACATTATCAGGAAAGTGAAAAGACAATCTATCAAATGGGAGAAAATATTTGCAAATTATATGTTTGATAAGGTTCCAGGTATGTAAAAAAACTTCTCTTACAATTCAACATTAAGTAGAGAAATCAACCAATTGAGAAATGGTCAAAAGTCAATAGACATTTCTCCAAAAAAAGATACACAAATGTTCAATAAGCTTGTGAAAAGATTCTCAACACTATTAGTCATTCATCCATCCACCCATTGCGGTCAAGTTGATACTGACCCACAGCGACCCTATAGGACAGAATAGAGCTGCCCCATAGGGTTTCCAAGGCTGTAATCTTTACAACAGCAGACTGCCACATCTTTCTCCTGTGGAGCAGCTGGTAGGTTCCAACTGCCGAACTTTCGGTTAGCAGTCGAGTGCTTAACCACTGCGCCACCAGGGCTCTTCCCATTAGTCATTAGGGAAATATAAATCAAAACCATAATGAGGTACCACTTCACACTCACTAGGATGGCTATTATAAGAAAAAAGCAAAATAAGTATTGACGAGGATGTGGAGAAATTGGAATCTTCATTCACTGATAGTGGGAATGTAAAATTGTTCATCCCAGTTGTAAACAGTTTGATTCCTCAAAAAGTTAAACATAGAGTTGCCACATTGTTGTTGTAGTGTGCCGTCAAGTCGATTCCAACTCATAGCAATCCTACTGTGTAGAATAGAACTCCCTCATAGGGTTTCCTAGGCTGTAATCTTTATGGGAGCAGATCACCAGGTCTTTTCTTTTGCAGAGCCACTGGTGAGTTCGAACTGCCCACCTTCCCGTTAGCAGTCAAGTGCTTAACCACCAGGTCTCCTTCAGAATTACCATATGACCCAGCAATTCTACTCCTAGGTATATACCCAAATGAATTAAAAATATGTACTCAAATAAATATATGTACACACGTGTTCATATATTCTCAATAGCCCAAAAGTGGAAACAACCCAAATGTCCATCTGTGAATGAATACATAAACATATTGTGGTATATGCATACAATGGAATATTATTCAGCCATAAAAAGGAATGAAATACTGATACATGCTACAACTGGATGAACTTGAAAACATTATGCTAAGTGAGAGAAGCCAGACACAAAAGGTCAAATATTTTATGATTCCATCTATATGAAATATCCAGATTAAGTAATCCAGAGAGACAAAAAGCAGACGGATGGTCACCAGGTGATAGGGAGGGGGCCATGGGGAGTAACTGCTAAATGGGTGTGAGGTTTTATTTTATAGTGATGAAAATGTTTGAGACTAGATAGAGGTTGTGATTGCACAATACTGTAAATATATAAATGCCACTGAATTTTCCACTTTAAAATGGTTAATTTTATGTCATGTGAATTTCATCTCAATAAAAAAGGTGTATCTTGAAAACATAATGCTAAGTCAAAGAAGCAGTCCCAATAAGCCACATATTGTACTATTCCATTTATATGAAGTGTCCAGATCGGGCAAAACTGTAGAGACACAAAGTAGATTAGTGGTTGCCTAAGTGGGTGGTTGCCATGAATAGGAATCCACTCAAGAGCAACTGGTTTGAGTTTTCTTTTTAGGTGGGTGGGAGAAAGTGGTGAGTGACTGCTAATGAGTATGGATTTCTTTTCAGAGTGATGTAAATGTTCTAAACTTGATGTGGTGACAGTTATACAGCTCTGTGAATATACTACAAACCAATGAAATGTACGTTTTAAATGAGTAAATTGTATAGTATATGAATTATATATCAATACAAGTATTGTATAAAAACAAATAAAACTAAAAACTGCTACAATATTAATTATTCTTCTCTGGATAGTCTTGGATTCTCCACACCATTTGAACTTTGCTGTAATGAACACTGGATAAAGAGTTCTGATGTTGATCTGACTTTTGTATAATGTAACTAGATGGCATACTGACTCCTAACCGTTCATGTTTGTTTTAGCAATCCCTATATTTCTTCTATTTATATATTTATACCAGCACTGAATTACTATTGCTGTTTTACAATCTGTCACCAAAACCAAACCTATTGCTGTCGAGTCAATTCCGACTCATAGCGACCCTACAGCACAGAGTAGAACTGCCGCATAAGGTTTCCAAGGAGCAGCTGGTGTATTCAAACTGCCAACCTTTTGGTTAGCAGCCAAACACTTAACAACTGTGCCACCAGGGCTCCAGTAGATGAACAGTGAATAGTAATCCATTAAGTATAATCATCAAGGAGCCCTAATGGCAAGTGGTTAAGCACTCAGCTGCTAACCGAAAGGTCAACTGTTCAAACTTGCCAGCTTCTCCAGAGGAGAAAGATGTGGCAGTCTGCTTCCATAAAAATTACAGCCTTGGAAACCCTTTGGGGCAGCTCTACTCTCTCCAATAAGGTCGCTAGGAGTCGGAATCAACTATATGGCAATGGGCTCAACTGGTATGATCATTAGGTCATATACTGCCCTATTCTCATAATCAAGCCTTCTCTATCCTAGATTTGTAAATTTTTCTTTTTATGGAAGATGAAAAGTGAAAGTTGGTGTGTTGTCTATTTTAATTTTGCCCACAGACCTACTCTTCCATTTACCTTTACTGTTGGATACTTCTGTTGGATTTGTTTTCCAGAAAATTAAAAACTTTTGTTTGGAATAATTTAAAAAGTTCTTCCATACAACTTCTCCCAGTACAGTTGTAAGTAAATATTAACTAATACATTTATCCAACAAATAATTATTAAGTACATAGTGAATAGTATGGGCTTTGGCTACTGCCTTCAAACCTGGTAAGAGTAAGCTACCAAGGAAAGTGAGGAATTCAACAACTGAGAAATCCTCATAGAAATAGTTCTAAAATCCCAAAGTGACTAAAAATCAGGTCAAAGCCTGGCAATCTACATTCAAAAAATCAGCCTTTGAAAACCCTATGGAGCACAGTTCTACTCTGACACACACAGGGTCGCCACAAATCCAAGTCAACTCACAGTGACGGCAACTAGTGCTTTTTTTGTTTTGTTTTGTTTTCTTAGAGCGTTGCCTTAGGAAGCTCTTCACTGAAAGATGAGCTCCTGAGCCTCACCACTAGAGGGAGGTAAGAGATCTAAAGTATCTATTTTTAGATACAATCCTCTTGAAACATTTTGACTCTTTCTAAGTAAAGGAGTTCACACATGCAGTCACAAGAGGGGACTGTGAGAGCTGCAAATCTAAGCTCCTTCCAGGAGGGAGAGATTGTCACTGAGTTGTGCAAAGAACTTACTTTCATCCTTTCTCACTGCCTTGTACTTTATAGTCTTTTGCTGAGAATGTGCACAGCTTCAATGGCATGGGGGCCCTAAGCCCTGTCCCAAACACAGAGCAGAGAGCTGACCCGACATGGGGAGAAGTGAGGAGGAAGTGATCAATAAGTAGTTCAATTTTAAAAAGCCAGGTATGTGTTGCCATAGTGGAGTGACAAGCTTAGCTACTATAGTGGAGAAAAATAAGCAATTTTAATTTTATTCCATTCTATTTATTTAATAACCACTTTTGAGAATAACTGGAGAAATTTCTTTGTGTTTACTTCCATTTATTTTGTAAAATGATTTTATTCCATTTCCCTTTACAAATCTTCTCTTCTTGTCTTTTTCTTCCCTTCAAAGCATTCCATCCCTAGACATGGGTATGGAGATGAGAAAATCTGAGTTAAAGAGAGGCTCAAGTGGGGTAAGAATAAGTACCATTCAACCCATTCTTTCTTGCCTCAAGACCAGAGGCCTCCAGCAATGCCGTCTAGAAAATAATTAAGACATAATTCCAAGACTCAGTGTGGGAGATCTGAGTACCAGCCAACTTGGCTTTAGCCTGGGGTCTAACTCTCTTTTCTTGTCACACTGAGCACAGCAATATTATACAATTATGAAATTAGTTCTGTGATATATGTTGCAAATATTTTCTCCCACAGTGCCATTTTAACTTTGCTTAAGGTAATTTTTTTCCAGAAAGAGATTTCTAACTTCTGAATTTAAATTATGTATTACTGCTTCTAACTTCTACTTGCTCTGGTTAGTAATGTGGCTAGAAATTGTCTTCCTCCCGTTACAGTACAGGGCTCAGAATAGATAGATTAAAGGACATTTCCTATCAGCTCAATGGAGCATCTAACCACCAATTAGTGGTGGTTGTTGCCTTTATCATAAACAACCAGTTACTGTAAAGTTGATTCTGTCTCAGAGCGACCCTATGTGTAGGAGTAGAACTGTGCTCCACAGTGTTTTTCAATGACTGATTTTTTGGAAGTAGATTGCAAGGCCTTTCTTCTGAGGCACATCTGGGTGAACACAAACCTCCAGCCTTTAGGTGAGCTGCAGAGTCTGTTAACCATTTGCACCACCCAGAGACTCCAACCATGAATAAGGAATGGATAATTTTCTTGTGTATGGTTTACTAATTCACACACAGCCTATTTGAGTAAGAACCTTGAAAATGATCTCCTTTGAAGCCTTCTGTATTAGATAACCACTGGGTAAACCATCTTAGCCTTAAATTAAGACTTTGAGGGATGGGGCATGGCAAACCCAACCAAAAGTCTTCTGTCTTTGGTTGACGCTTGTCTGGGGAACACCCAAAGTGAAAGCTGCCTTGTGGGGATTGTGCTGGTGGTGGCTGCTTGCTTTGTTGCTTGGGATCTCCCCTAGCCTAGGATCAGACAGACAGCCTGAGCTCTGGGGCCTTGAACCCCAGTTTCCACTTGAACTATGAGGCTGGTGACAGGAATGGCTGTTCTCCTAACTTTGGGTAAGTGCTCTAGGGTTAAGAAAGGATGACTTTTGTGGCTGAAGGGCACAGGAGAGGTGTCTACTGTCTCCACTTCTCCCACTGTGCTTTACCAAATTGCTGGAAAGCTTGTGTCTGTGTTTCTCTTGGAAGTCTGGCATCTGTATGAGGGGCTGGTCTTACCCAAAGAAAGCTAAATTTCACAGCTCTCAAGCCGTAAAGAGCTTTGGGTTCATTGATATCAAGGGCTATGGAAGGTGGGCAATTTATCTCTGGCCTCACAGCTCTGAATAGTACAGTAATAAATACCAGAAATATTTTTCTCATCCTGTGCCTCACACACAAAAATATTCGCCTATGGGGTAAGGGCAGAGAGGAAAGTTCTGGAAGTGCTTTAGTCCTTGACCTTTATATGCACCCTAATTTAACAACCAAGAGATAATCTGTTGTTTCTCAATTCCTCAGGTAGTACAGGTGATGCTAAAACCACACAGCCAAATTCAATGGAGAGTACTGAAGGAGAACCTGTAAACTTACCTTATAACCACTCCACAATCACTGGAGATGAGTATATATATTGGTATCGACAGACTCCCCATCAGGGTCCAGAGTATGTGATTCATGACATAAATAACAATGTGACCAATGAAATGGCCTCTCTGACCACCCCTACTGGCAGAAAGGCCAGTGCCCTGATCCTGCCCCACGTTACTCTGAGAGACACAGCTGTGTACTACTGCATGGTGAGAGACACACAGTGACTCTGATGGGCTACACCTGTGCAGTATCTCCCTGCTGGGGGAAGGGAAGCAGTAGCAGCCATCCAAGAGACTGCTGCACAAGAATGACAGAAGCTCAATAGAAGAAGAAAAGTAAGGGAGAAAAAGGAAATGAAGGAGAAGGAGACGATGAAAGAGATGAAAATGGTGATGAAGAAGAGTTTTCATTATAGAAGGGACTGAGAAGCTTGAGAAGAGACTAAGAATGACAATCGTAATCCTGCAATAAAGAGAAAAGGAAATGAGAATGTGTCAAGGCTCTTTCTTTTAATCAAATATTGCTTTCTGTTTAGGTCTCAGTTTTAAAAAGGTGAGAACAACCATTTGGTTTCCCCAAAGGTTTTCTTCATTTGGACCCACGGAAATGCCCAGACTCTCTTGCATCATTTTAGTACTTCCAACCTCTCTAAAATAGAAATGAGTTTCAGACATAGATTCATTTTCCCTTGAGGAAAATTTAAAATTTTCTTTGTTGCACACACATGCAATTGGAATACAGGTAATTTTTGGAAGGAAGCAAAAAAGGGACAGATATGTGGATAGTAATTTCACTTTTGAAATTTATTTTAAAATATTTTTATTATTACACAAAAATGTACATAAATTCTTTCTCCTTGACTCTCCTCACCTCCAAGTAATTTCCTCCTTTGCTCCTAGAATAATCCATTTTTACAGTCTGGGGTGTATCTTGACAATCACATTTGTTTTCATTTATATGGGTGCTCATAAATATCTACTCAATTTTCGACTTCCGGCAACGTGGTGCTCCAGGCAGAAGCACCATGCTGTCTCTCCCCAGCAAAGATCCAAAAAACTAAGCCAAACAGAGAAAACAGCAATCCTGAAACCTTAAACCTCAAATGAAGAGATGAAGAACTCAGCCAAGCACCGAATGGAATAAGAAACTGACAGAGAACAGAGAGCTAGGAGACATACATGGAGAGGTCCCCTATCAGCTAATGCAGCACGAATCTGCCATCTTGGACTCCTATCAGAGACCAGCAAATAGGGGGTATGAGAAAACAACTTCACAGACCTTCCAGCAGGAGTTAGAACAACCAGTAACTGGAGATATACACTTTTCCACCCCCCACCCTTCTTCACCCCCCACTCGGATTCCCCTGCTTCCCATGGCCACAGTCTCCTGGCTGGGAAGCACCGGCTTCTTGGATTCCACCCACCCACACTGGCCGACTCCCTGACTGCCATTTGTTGGCTGCTGGTGTTGCTTTTTTCCACTTCTTTTGATTTCTTCCTTACCTCTCACCACCTCCCCCTCCTTTTGCTCAAATATATGGCTCCATGGGCCATCTTTGCTTCTTCCTGAGGGGCTGTGGAGCTCTGTTCAAGTGCGGAACTGCTTCCCAGTCCATACTGCCATGCTGGTGTGATCCTGGGGCTTTTTTGTTTGTTTGTTTTCAATTATTTGTTTGTTTTCTTTTTCTTTTCTCTAGTTGGGAGCCCATTCTGGCCGGGCAGTGCTGCACGGCTTGGAACCGATCCCCTCAGCTTGTGCAGACACGCAGAGGGATCCCTAAGGGCATATCTTTTTTTGTGGGGTTTTTTTTTTTCTTTTTTTTGGAGGGGGGTTCTTGTTCTTTTTTTTTAATTTATTTGTTTTCTTTTCCTTCTTTTTACCTTTTTGTCTTTCTTAAATACTCAGTTTCTCATTTCTCTATACCTTCCCTCTCTTCATGTCCCCTGGATACCTGGCACTGAATACCTTTACGCCTCCTAGCCAGGCTGTACTTCAATACCTAGGAACAACATCCCCAGCCCTCGTACACACACCGGTGGGATCCCTGGGAGTTTTGCTATTCTTTTTTCATTCTAATTTTTATTTATTCATTCTTTTCTTTTTTTCTTCTTCTTCCCCTTTTTGTTTTTCTCCATTTCATAGTCCCTTATCTCTCCACTCAAATGGAAAGCTCCCCTAGCACTCTTTTTTCTTTGTATGTTTTTGGCTCCTGTTCCTCTCTTCTGTCTCCCATACCCATCTTAGCTCCACACATCACAATCTCCCCCCTCCATCCTGACTACCTGCACCATGAGCTTAACATCACACCACCAAGCAGCACAGGCACGGCCTACCGGAACCTGCTCTGCACTGATTACTGACCCACCCTGGTGGCTGTAGTACGTGCCACAAACAACCCATCCCAGCAACTCCTTTTCAGCTAGAGCTGCCCTGCTGTACCATATCTGAGCGACTGACCCTGCCAATTGGGGAAGGAGGCAAAAAGTATCGTGCCCACAGATGAGCAAACAACAAAGAACACACAGAACACCTGCTCAGACATAGCCAAATAAAAAAAAAAAAAGGAGGAAACAAACAAATCTACAATTAATAAATGAGAAAAATAACTACAAAATTCCCCAAAGACAGCAGACAATATCAAAACATTTACAAAAACAGGACAGGATGGTTCTAATAGGAGTCCAAAATAAAACACCAGATGACTTTCCAGTAGAAGAAAAGGCACTAGAACTACCTGATAGGGAATTCAAATCTCTAATATTAAGAACTATCCAAGAGTTGAAGCAAAAAGCAGACAAAAATGAGGGAAAAATAGACAAATTCATGGAAAAGGCAGACAAATTCATGGAAAATACAGACAAGAAAATGGAAGAATTCTGGAAAATAATGCAGGAAAAAAATGCCAAAATAAATTCACAACCAGAAATTATACAAAAACAACAATTAGAAATCCAAAAGATAAACAACAAGATTTCAGAAATGGACAGTGTCATAGAAGGGATGAGGAAAAGATTTGAAATGGTGAAAGACAGGATCAGCGGAATTGAAGATAAACACTTGGATACCACTCTGTTTGAGTAAAAATCAGAAAAAAGAATGAAGGAAAATGAAGAGACCCTGAGAATTATGTGGGATACAATCAAAAGCAAAAATCTGCAAGTGATCGGAGTTCCAGAACAGGGAGAGAAAACAGAAGACCCAGAGAGGATCATTGAAGAATTGCTGACAGAAAACTTACCCAATATCATGAAAGATGAAAAGCTGGCCATCCAAGAAGCTCAAGAAACCCCATATAGGATAGACCCCAAAAGAAAATCACCAAGGCATATCATAATCACACTCACTAAAACCAAAGACAAACAAAGAATCCTGAGAGCAGCTCATGTAAAACAAAAAATCGCATACAGAGGAGAAACAATAAGACTAAGCTCGGATTATTCAGCAGAAACCATGCGGGCAAGAAGGCAATGGAATGACATATATAAAACATTGAAAGAAAACAATTGCCAGCCAGGAATAATATATCCTGCAAAACTCTCGTTCAAATATGATGGTGAAATTAGGTCATTTCCAGATAAAGAGAAATTAAGGGACTATGTGAAAACAAAACCAAACTTACAAGACTTATTAAAGAAAGTCCTTCCATCTGAGAACAAACAATATCAGACCACAGGCTGAATATAGGACACAGGATCGTACTAGCCAGATACCAACCTAGGAAATGAACTCTTAAGGATTATGCAAAACCAAAAGAATTACAAAAGGGAACCAGAGAGGTTAATCTGTAAATGACAACAGCATCAGAACAATAAAAGAGGGAATAAATGGTGTTGATATAGAACCTTCTAATGGAGAGGAAGTCAAGTGATACTAAGTAATAATAGACTGGTTCAAATCTAGGAAGATAAGGGTAGATTTCAAGGTAACCACAAAGAAAATTAACAAACCTACTCATCAAAATAAAGAAGAAAAACATAAAGTCTCACTAAAAACAAAACCTACAAAAACAAAAGAAATGAAAAAAATCTGCAAACAAAAGGAACTCAGCACAGGAGAGTAAAAGGAACAAAACTGGAGGACATTATGCTGAGTGAAATAAGTCAATCACAAAAGGACAAATATTGTATGAGATCTCTACTGTATAACTCGTAAAATTTTACACACAAAAAGAAACAATCTTTGTTGGTTACGAGGGATGGGAAGGGTTGGGGGGGAACTAAATAGATAAGTGGTAACTTTGGTGAAGGGTAAAACAGTACACATTACTGGGGAAGCCAGCACAACTTGTACAAGGAAAGGTCCTGGAAGCTCCATAGACACATCCAAACTCCCTGAGGGACTGAATTGCTGGGCAGAAAGCTGTGGGGACCATAACCTCTGGGAACATCTAGCTCAGTTGGCATAACACAGTTGATAAAGACAATGTTCTACATTCTACCTTGGTAAGTAGCATCTGGGGTCTTAAAAGCCTGTGAGCAGCCATCCAAGATACTCCCCTGGTCTCACCCCTTTGGGATCAATGGAGAATGAAGAAAACAGGATATAAGGAAAAGACTGGTCCAAAGGTATAATGGACCACACCTACCACGGCCTCCACCAGACTGAGTCCAGTACAGCTAGATGGTGCCCAGCTACCACCACTGACTGCTCTGACCGAGATCACAATAGAGGGTCCTGGACAGAGCTGGAAAAGGATGTAGAACAGAATTCTAACTCACAAAAAAAAAAAAAAAAAGACCAGATTTACTGGCCTGACAGACTGGAGAAACCCCAAGAGTATGGTCCCCAGAAACCCTTTTAGCTTAGTGGTGAAGCCCCTCCCGAAGTTCATTGTTCAGCCAGGGACTGCACAGCCTCATAAAACAAAACAGGACTAATGAGGCACAGCAGTCCAGGGACAACGACTAGAAGGCAGGAGGGGACAGGAAAGCTGGTGATAGGGAACCCATGTTGAGAAGGGACAGTGTTGACATGTCATGGGGATGTTAACCATTGTCATAGGGCAATATGTGTACTGTTTAATGAGAAACTATTTGTTCTGCAAAGCTTCATCTAAGGTACAAAAAAAAAAAAAAGAATTATCTATGTGAGATCAAATTGACAACAGCAACTCAAAAGGTTTGATGGGAAGCCTAGGGGACAGTCAGTTGAAGATAATGGTGATGGAATAATTTGAAAAAGGATAGTGAGAATAGCAGCACAACCAGAAGAATGTAATCGATGTCACTGAATTGTACGTGTAGAAACTTTCAAAATGTTGTAACTTTGGCTATGTATATTTTCACCAAAAAAAAAAGTTCCTCAAGGTCGAGAAGGGAGAGTGCTGACATGTCATGGGGTTGTTAACCAATGTCATAAAACAATATGTGTACTGACTGTTTAATGAGAAACTACTTCCTCTGTAAACCTTCATCTAAAGTACACTAAAATTTTTTTTTTAAATCTACTCAATTTTCTTACATAAATTGGGTCTTACCATGTGTATTTTTATATAATTATTTTTATTTTTCACTTAAAACGTTTCTTGGAGATGTGCTTATATCAATATATATATATATGAATTGACTTCAATCTTTTCAATACGTGCAAAAAAATCCATAGTTGTAAAATATTTTAATCCACTCCTCACTAAGTGTTTACTCCTCTTAGTTATAAAAATCATTGTGTTTTTCAACATTATATAGCTAGATGTAGATAGATTTCTTATAGATTACTAGAAATGGAATTAATAACTCAAAGGATATGCCCGTTTTACATTTTTATACATATCTTGGTTAACACTATTATCAGTCTTTTTAGATAACTTGAGTGTATTTCATTGTTATTTTGTGTATTGTTATGTATTTCATTGTTATTTTCATTTGCAATTTCCTATTGTGTGTTGGCCCTTTATGATTCTACTTTGTAGCGTGCTCAATAATACCGTTTAACCAGTTCCTTTAAGATTGTCTTTTTTCTTGTTTATTTGTGAAAATTATTTTAATAAAATAAACATTATTTTTCCTGTTACATATAGTGTGCATACTTTCCCCTAATACAGTGTATCTTTTAAATTTGTTTATTCAACTTTTATTGGTGAGTTTTTAATTTTATGTAGTAAATGTAAGCCTTCTAAGGAAGTCTTTTCCCATTGTAAGTTGATAAATCTGAACTCATACATTTCTTGCAATCATAAAATATTTATGTAGACAGCCTGAGTGTGGAGAGTCAGTATTTTGAAAATACACAGCTATATTGTTGGACCTTTGTCCTATTTTCTTAATTTTTTTGGAACACGATGATACCATTACTACTACTATCTAGGGAGTATTTCCAAGATATAAGGTGAACCATGTCAGTGATAATGGTAATGATAATAACTAAAGTAATTTTAACATTACTTAGCTGGCAAACTCTTAGTTAAGGACTTTAAATGCATTATCTTTTATAATCCTCATAGCACCTTGAAAAGTAGCATTTATTATCAATCCATGTTAAAAATGAGAAGCCCAGTTCTCAAAAAGTTTAATAAATAGCCCATAATCTCCTTTCAGGTTAGAGCTAATCATTCTCTGTTACTTTTCTGCATTCAATAACAAGAGGAAAATTCCAGCATAATCAATACAAATCAACGACCAGAGGAGCATACAGGAATAGACCACGGCACCCAACCCAGCTGGTGTTACACACCTTAGAGCAAAATATCAGGAAAGTCATGGTGTAGGAAAAACAAGGACTGAATTGAGAAAAATCAGTGCCCATTAATCCTATAGAATAGTGCTGTCTAATAGAAATATGGGAGTCACATATGCAATTCTAAATTTTCTAATACATGTGTTAAAAAATCAAAAGCAACAGGTAAAATTAATTTTAATACTATCAATTTAACCAAGTAATTCCAAAATATTATTATTTCAACATGTAATCAATAATTAGTAATAAGATAGTTTATAATCTTTTATCATACTAATTCTTTGAAATTCCAGTGTATATTTTACACTTGTAGATCGTCTCAATTTGGATGCTAAATTTTTAACAAAGAGAACTATATTTCTGTCAAAACAGCATAGTCTTGTTTAACAAAAAAGTATTTTACACTGATTTACTTTTTAAATTTGAATGTAAATTAAACTAAAATTTAGTTCTTCGTCATACTAGTCATATTTTAATTACTCAACAGCCACATATAGCTTGTGGCTATGGTATTGGAGAGTGCAGCTATAGGGAGCTAATGCTATGCCAGCGCTGGCCGAGGAGCAGGAGAGGGTAAACCCCAAATCCACATCCGGAGACCCCGCCCCAAAGCATGTGGAAGCTGAATAAGAGCAAAGTGCTTCTGGACAGTGCCCCCGAGGAGGAGGGCCTGCGGGAAGGGTAGGGATAGCCGCTGCCACCAGCTGCTGCAGCAACGCAGGTGCAAAGAGCAAGTCTTGAGGCTGGAAAGAAGTGGCGTCTCTTTAACAGGGATGATGAACAGCGTCTACTTAAAAGATGTAAATCTCCCAAGTGTAAAAGAACAAATATACGATTAAAAGAAGAGGTGAAGACAGAACAAATCTGGATTAGTGGACAATTTGGCTTTAAAACAGAATAACCCATTGCCGTGGAGTCAATTCCAACTCATAGCAACCCTATAGGACAGGGTGGAACTGCCCCATAGGGTTTCCAAAGAGCAGCTGGTGGAAGTGAACTGCCGACCTTTTGGTTAGGATCAGCTCTTAACCGCTGCATAAACTCAATTACCACCATTGCTTCCCACCGTTACTAGCTCTTGCTTTTTCTCATGATATTTTCTTTTCTGTTATTCTTTCTCCCCCCTCCTATTCCAGAAAGATTAACTAAATTTTCTCCTTGAAGTTCAGCAAATCAAACTGATAACCCTCCAAGGTTGCCAGTAACAGGATTAACTCATCTGCGAGGTGACAATCCTGACTACCTGCACCAGATAACCTTCAAGGATTGCCAGTAAGAAGCTAGATCATCTGGGACATGCAAATTGTGACTACCATGAAGGGAAACTATAATCCTGTCCATATAAAACCTTCAGCCAGTCTCCAGTTGGGGAGACAGGTTTTTTTGGAGGAGCTCATTCCCCTCTGTCTCCTGTATATGGATATACAATAAAACCCTCTTGCTGCTCATCTCACCCCATCTCAGTATTGGTTTTTGCAGCAGGCAGCTCAGATCCGCAATTTGGCACCCAGCTTGGGGCTTCCAGTTGCTTGAGACTTGGTGGCACCCGGGATAGCCTGGGACTGATCGACAGCTCTCCCGACCAGCAGCCACGAGAGGTTTCATTTGCCTCTGGGGAGACCGTAGGTGGGAACTGGGCCTGCTACCGCACCGCCGGTCCCCAACCAGGCCAGAAAAAGGTGGATGAAAAGGAAGCAAGACTGGCGTAAGGAGGGATCCCAAGGGGTGAGTCCACAACTCCTCTCCTTGTTGCGCTCAGGGCCGGGGTGGATAGGGCAAACCTGAGGTTTCTGGAGCGGGACCTGACCCCTTGGTTTCTGAGGCAAGTGGCGCCTCGGATGACTGACCCTGTGAATAGGATTGCAAAAAAAAAGGCTCGAGGTGGCTCTGGAGTCTAGGTTTTTGGTTTCAGGTTTCAGGTGTTTGAATGGGGGGCAGCTCAGATTACCTCTGGCATCCCTGAGGGCTGTCTGAGGGGTTGAAGTAGGCAGAAATACTTTGAGTGTAGGGCCCGGCTGAGTGTGGGATTGAAAAATCCGATGCTGTTTGTGTTTGTTTGCTGTTTGTGTTATGTGTGTCTCTGTCCTTGTGAAGTCTCAGAGATCTCACGCTGTCTTCATGGACTTGTCAGTCCTTATCTGTATAAAACCTAACACCAGATTCGCGAGTATTTTTGGTTCCAGTTTTTTTTTTTAGTTCGGAGAAAAACATCCCCAAGGAGGTTGGAGGCCCAAAATAGGAAGTAACCTAAGCTAGACATTACATGAAATGTGTTTCATTAAAGCGAAAAAAAAATAATTTTGTCTTAAAGTAAAAGTAACAGTTCCAGAATAGTAAAAACAAAAGAAATTAGTTGTCTTTTGCCCTTCAAAATGCCTAGGTCAGCTTAAACATATGTAAATGTCTTCCATGAGTCAAGAGAGTGGGGCAAGATCAGTCCTCCTCTGCCCCGGCTCCCAGTCTCCAAAGTAGTGTAGCTCCAGGGAAACTTTCAAAAGACCTTCTCCAACTAGGTAAAGACCATTTTAAGACAAAGATTAGAAAAATTGCTGCTTTGCTACAGTTATCAGAAATTGGGTGGATCCCAGTCATAAAAGAACTGTAAGCAAGATCTCTCTATTATAGGGGAACTCTAAGAAATCAAAAAGGGATAGAAACAATGAAACACACCTGAAATGGCCTGGAAAAATGTTTCCAGCGGTAGCTAGAGACTTAAAGTTATATCCATATCAATGAACTGGTCAACTGAGCAGAGACTGTGATTTCCAAAGCCAGTTGATAAAATCTCTAAGGGCTACAAGTAGATTGAGAAAAATATGAGAAATAGTAGACGTTAAATGAGAATATTTAAACAGACTTTTTCAACAACAGTTATATTTTCTTATATACAGGCCTAAAATAATTCCCAAGACATTTTATTTAACTTATTAATATTAAATTGAGTTAACAGATATTTGTCATAATTTAAGCTTATATACTTTGGCTTTTTATACCACAAGAGGAAGAAAATATATATTAAATATATATATATTTTTTTAAGTCTGTTAATGAGTGTGTTCATTTTTGCCATTTTAAAAGAATGCACTATAAGAGGAATGCAACAAACACAATGTTTAAGAGTTTTATTAAAAGGGAAATTTATTTAATATGGTCAAAAGTTTTATCTGTCTGACTAAACTTTAGTGGTTTAATTTATAATTTATGAGTTTTTTTCAAACTTTAATGTTGAATGGCATGTAGGACAGAGAGTTGAGTTTCTTGCTTTTGGAATGGCAGGGTTTTCTTTGATTTATGAGTTGAGGGGTTAATTTGCTCTTTGTGTGGTCTGCCTCAAAGACAGGGTTTGGTCTCTCATTGTAGTTAGGTTCCTGGGTTGAAGGCCAGGCCACATGGCTTTGGAGAAAAGAAAGAAAAGGGCTGGAGTTTTTTTTTTTTTTTTTTTTTTTTGCCTTTAAGATCTTTGGTTGAATGACCTGGGTGTTGTTTCACGGTGGCTGTGGTCAGCTCCTGATGGCTCTGGAACTTCACGGAAAGCCACAGTGGATTTTTGTAAGAGAAGAGTGCTGAAGGGGGTTATTTAGCATGTCGTAATTGTGCTAGGAGTGTTGTCAGGATCTGGGGACGTGCCTGATTCTCGTTGGGCTGAAATTTGTGTGTTAGTATTTCCTCTTGTGTCTTTGCCCAGTGTTAGACAGGAAATACATAATATTATGTCATAATTTTATTATTATTTCTTTATTGTTAATTTGGTCACAAATTTATTTTTTTTAATCTAGCATTATCAAAGCCAATAATTCGATTGAAAAATTCACATCATTCACCTATGAAGCTTTTTTTTTTATTACTACTCAGGTAGTTAGAAACGTGTATTCTTGACATATCCTGACTATATAGTATTATGTCTCAAAATTATTATGTATTATATCTAAAGTTCTTTAAAAATACGGTTAATGGTTATATTTTAAAAATTATATCTTAGTTTACAAAGGTAGTGAGTTTCCAGAAATTTGTCCATTTCCTCTAGGTTTTCAAATTTGTCAGAGTACAATTTTTCATAGTATTCTGTTATGATTCTTTTAATTTCAGTTGGGTCTGCTGTGATATCACCCATCTCATTTCTTATACAGGTTATCTGCTTCCTCTCCTGTTTATCTTTTGTCACTGTGGCCAATGGTGTATCAATTTTGTTGGTCTTTTCAAAGAACCAGCTTTTGGTCTTGTTAACTCTTTCAATTGTTTTTCTGTTCTCTATTTTGTTTAATTTTTCTCTAATTCTTATTATTTCCTTCCTTCTGGCACCTGAGGGCTTCTTTTGCTGCTCTCTTTCTACTTGTTCCAGTTGTAGGGTAAATGTTTTGATTTTGGCCCTTTCTTCTTTTTGGATGTGTGCATTTATTGCTATAAACTGACCTCTGAGCACTGCTTTTCCTGTGTCCCAAAGGTTCTGGTAGGATGTGTTTTCATTCTCGTTCGATTCTATGAATTTCTCTATTCCATCCTTAATTTCTTCTATAACCCAGTAGTTTTTGAGCAAAGTGTTGTTCAGTTTCTATGTGGTTTTTTTTTTTTTTTTTCCTTGCTTTTTGTGTTGTTGATTTCTACTTTTAAGGCTTATGGTCAGAAAAGATGCTTTGTAATATTTCAATGTTTTGGATTTTGTTAAGGCTTGCTTTATGGCCTAATATGTGGTCTATTCTGGAGAATGTTCCATGTGCATTGGAAAAGAAAGTATACTTGGCTGCTTTTGGGTGCAGTGTTCAGTATATGTCTATGAGATCAAGTTGGTTGATTGTAGCATTTAGCTCTTCCGTATCATTGAGCTTCTTTCTGGATGTTCTGTCCTTCACCAAAAGTGGTGTGTTGAAGTCTCCTACTACTATTGTGGAGCTATCTATCTCTCTTTTCAATGCTGTTAGAGTTTGTTTTATGTATTTTGGAGGTCTATCATTGGGTGCGTAAATATTTATTACAGTTATGTCCTCTTGGTGTATTGACCCTTTAATCATTATATAGTGCCCTTCCTTATCCTTTGTGATGGATTTTACTTTAAAGTCTATTTTGTCAGAGATTAATATTGCCATTCCTGCTCCTTTTTGAGTGTTGTTTGCTTGATTTATTTTTTTCTATCCTTTGAGTTTTAGCCTGTTTGTGTCTTTAAGTCTAAGGTGCATCTCTTGTAGGCAGCATGTAGATGGATAGTGCTTTTTTATCCAATCTGCCACTCTCTGTCTCTTTATTGGTACATTTAGTCCATTTACATTCAGCGTAATTATTGATAGGTATGCGTTTAGTGCTGTCATCCTGATGTCTCTTTTTTGTTGTTGTTGTTTGCAGTTTCTTTGTCCCCCTTAATTTTCTGTGCTGAGTCATTTTTCTTTATGTATTTTCTTTTCATCTTTTTCACTGTTGTTGACTTTGTGTTTGCTGAGTCTTTATATTTTTCTAGTTTTTTATTTTGATCTGTAGTATTGTTGGTTTCCTTTGTGGTTACCTTAATATTTACCTCTATTTTTCTAAGTTTATACCAATCTTTTATTTCTTGATATCACCTTGACTTCCCCTCCATATGAAAAATCTATGATTGCATTTTTTAAGTCCCTCTTTTTTGTTTTAATGTTGTCCATTTTTACATATTGATATCTCTGTTTCCCTATTTTCAATGTTTTGGCTTTGATGTATTTTCAACTTCCCTATCTGAGTCAATATCTGGTTGCTCTGTCCTGTGTTCTAGTCTTGTTTTGTTACCTGATGTTATTGATTTTCTAACCAGAGAACTCCCTTTAGTAATTTTGTAATTTTGGTCTGGTTTTTGCAAATTCCCTAAACTTCTGTTTACCTGGAAATGCCCTAATTTCACCATCATATTTGAGAGACAGTTTTACTGGATATATAATTCTTGGCTGGCAGTTGTTTTCCTTCAAGGCTTTATAGATGTCATCCCATTGCCTTCTTGCCTGCATGCTTTCTGCTGAGTAGTCCGAGCTTACTCTAATTGACTCTCCTTTGTAGATGACTTTTCTTTTATCCCTAGCTGCTCTTAAAATTCTCTCTTTATCTTTGGTTTTGGTAAGTTTGTTTATAATATGTCTTGGTGACTTTCTTTTGGGATCTACCTATGTGGTATTCGAGGAGCATCTTGGATAGATATCTTATGATCTTTCATGATATCAGGGAAGTTTTCTGTCAACAAATCTTCAACAATTCTCTCTGTATTTTCTGTTATCCACCCCCACCCCCCCCCCCACCGCCCCGTTCTAGTACTCCAATCACTCGTAGGTTATTTCTCTTGATAGAGTCCCACATGAGTCTTAGAGTTTCTTCATTCTTTTTAATTCTTTTATCTGAGTTTTCCTCAAATATTTTGGCATCAAGTGCTCTATCTTCAATGTCACTAATTCCAACTTCTACTGCCTCAATTCTGCTCCTATGACTTTCTCTTGAGTTGTCTAATTCTGAAATTTTATTGTTAAACTTCTGAATTTCTGATTGCTGTCTCTCTATGGATTCTTGCACCCTATTAAATTGGTCATTATGTTCTTGAATAACTTTTTTAAGTTCTCCTACTACTTTGTCTGTATGTTCCTTGGCTGTTTCTGCATTTTGTATATTTCCTTTCTAATTTCTAGAAGAGTTCTGTATATTAATCTTTTGTATTCTGCCTCTTGTAATTTCAAGAAATTCTCCTCCTCCAGGGAATTTATTGATGCTTTATTTTGGGAGCTTGCTGAAGCTATCATGGACTGCCTCTTTATGTGATTTTATATTGAATGCTGTCTCCAAGCCATCAATAAGTTATTATAATTTTATTTTATATTTGTTTAGTGAGTCCTAGCTTCTTGTTTTGTTTTGATATGCCTCAATAGGCTATTCATGTGTGCCGGTTTGATCATTGGCAGCTTTGAAGCTCTAACATCCTGTCACCAAGTAGTTAGTTCTGTAACTAAGTATGTGCACACAAGAGTCTATTAAATTTTCCTATATGGGTTCAGCTCAGGTGTCCAGGCAGTTGGTCACCAAGTGTGTGGTGCAGGCTCTCATCTACAATCATAGAGAGGCATGGGTGATTGGTGCAGGCCCTGGTATCTGGGTGTGGTAGAGGGTCATGCCCTGAGCCAGGCAGGGGGCTGACAGCTGCCCCTGAGAGTCTGAAAGGAAAGCGTGTCCCTATTCCCTAGGGCAAGTAGGTAGGTGAGTTTTGCAGCTGGACTATGAGCACCCCACTCTGTTGGCTGTAAAGACTTGAGGGCGCCACTTTTTCTTGGACTCCTGTAGCAGGTGACTAAGTGGCTTAGGTGACACCACCAGTTCTCAAGCCCCTGTTGCGGATCAGAAAAGGTGCCTACTTAAGGGGCAGGGCTGTTTCAAGGGTCACGAATCTGCCACTTCACAGCTGAAACAGTTGAAGTTAAACTTCAGATATTTGCCCTGATGTATTGTGGTAGTGAGGGCTAACGCTGTTGAGATGGGTCCCCACAAGTCTCTACAGGGGTGTAAGCACTCAAAGTCTGTGGACCCCTTATGCCTGTGCCTAGTGAAGGAGCTCTGCCGACCCTGAGCTCCTGGCTTAGGGGAGCCAGTAGATTATTTGTTCCCTCTCCAAGGCCAGGAGAATGGGTCAGGGCTCCTTTTGGGATCTACTTCCAGCCCAGTGGACTTCCAGTGCAGAACAGTGAGGGAGGAGGTAAAAGGGAGAGAGATGTTTCCCAAATGGGCCTTTTTAAAAAAAAAAAAAAATCCCTGTGAAAGGCCACACGCACATACTTATCTTTAGCCAGTTGGCAGCTGCTTTTCACTGGTTCGGAGTGTCCAAGCAAAATCTCTGCTGCCAGATCTCTCTCGATGTGGAAAGTACTTCCCAAGCATGTGCACAGCTGTTTGCCTGCTTCACTGCTGACCCCAAGTGGCTGAAGAGCTGCAGTCCCACCACTGCTGCTCAGATACTGCTCACTTCTTCCAAACCATCTCCCTCTCCCCTCGCCACTCAGTCCGATTCCTCAACTTTGCCTTGTTCAGGGCTCCTAGATATTCATATACAATCAAATCACTTGTTTTTCCAGGTCTTTGTTGTAAGAGGGATATAGAAAGCTGTCTGACACTCCACCATCTTTTCCTTGCCTCCTATTTTCTATATTTTATAATGAATAACATACTTTATTGCAACAAACAGATGTAAATTAACCCAGAAAGGCCATCAGTTAGTCAACATTTCTCAGTCTGGCCAAAGGGTGGCAGTGTTTAATAGGTAATTGCGTTAGGTGTGTGTAGTGCTGGACAAACAGAAAACCAGGTAAGGTCTCTGATTGATGCAGTCTCCTACACCAATGAGAGACCACTGAGTTAAAGTAACTTCTGCTGAGGAAGTCCATTTATGATCACCTGATTTGGCTGTGTTTTCTCAGGAACCAAGGGATAGAGACTCTTTTGCCAGTGCTCATAGGGCTTTTGGGGTTGCAGTATGTGGTTAGCCTGGGAGAGTCTTGGTATGATGACAGCTTCATGAGAGCAGTAATCAAGTAACCTTCTGTTGTGGGAAAGCCCTCTTGAGAAGCAGACATGTTGAAATACAGACAATGTCAATCTGTGTTGATGTGATGTTGCTGCTGCCTGGGGAACATTGGGAAGGGGGGAGAAACACTATCCCTACTATAGAGTGTAAAGATCTCACTAGGATCTCCTTTATATATATATTACCTTTCTGAACAGGGGTTTGTAGCCAAGAACTGGAACAGAGTCCTCAGTCTCTGATCATCTAAGAGGGAGAGGATTTCATCATAAGCTGCAAGTCCTCAAAGACTGTATACTGGTACAAGCAGAAGCACAGTGAAGGGCCCATCTTCTTCACAATGCTATGGAAAGGTGGGGAAGAGAAGAGTCATGAAAATAACTGCCAAGCTGGATGAGAAAAAGCAGCAAAGTTCCTTGCGTATCACGGCCTCTGAGCCCAGCCACTCGGCGTCTACCTCTGTGCAGCAGTGGCACAGTGTTCTCCACACCCCTACAGGCTATCCTCAAACCTGCAGCTGGCCACAGATGCTCCCTGGCACAGGCTGGGACATTTGCCAAGATGAAAAACCAGAGGAAGATGCACTTGTCTTACTACAAAAAAGAGACTAGTGCAAAAATCCTCCCCTATGGCCAGCTCTACCATGCTCACTTCTTAATAGATGGCAAAGGAGGGTTTTAAATGAGATCTGCTGCCCTGATCATCCTCAGAACTCCACAGGGAGTGGGATTAATTTCTGCTTTGCAGTCCTTTGGAACTACCATGTCTAAAATGTCCATCATTCTCCAAAAATGAATACAGATGTCCCTTTAAAAAAAAATGTTTCTCCTCTTTGAAGAAAAAAAGTTTCATATATGAATATAATGCATAGAATTATATCACTTCGAATGCAGAATGAATTAAAGTTCACCATTAATTAATACATATACAAAGAAAAAAAATCCTGGAGAAATAATTCTGGCTGAGCCATCATCCCCCAAATCAAGCAAACAAACAACAACAGCAAAGAGGCTAAAAGAAAACAAAGAATAAAATAAAACACAAAAGAGAAAAAGGAGGGATGGGAGGGGTGGGGGGGAATACTAAATAGGCAATAGATAAGTGGTATCTTGGGTGAAGGGTGAGACAGTACACAATACAGGAGAAACTAGCACTATTTGTACAAGGAAAGGTTATGGAAGCCCCATAGACACATCCAAACTCCCTGAGGGACTGAATTGCTGGGCGGAGGGCTGTGGGGACCATGGTCTCAGGGAACATCTAGCTCAACTGGCATAACACAGTTTATAAAGACAATGTTCTACATTCTACATTGGTGAGTAGTGTCTGGGGTCTTAAAAGCCTGTGATCAGCCATCTAAGATACTCCACTGGTCTCATCCCTTCAGGAGCAAGGGAGAATGAAGAGAACAGGATACAAGGAAAAGATTAGTCCAAAGGACTAATTGTCCACAGCTACCAAGGCCTCCACCGGACTGAGTCCAGTAAAGCTAGATGGTGCCCGGCTACCACCACTGACTGCTCTGACCAGGATCACAACAGAGGGTTCTGGACAGAGCTGGAGAAGGATGTAGAACAAAATTCTAACTCACACAAAAAAGATCAGATTTACTGGCCTAAAGGAGACTGGAGAAACCCTGAGTGTATGGCCCCCAGACACCCTTTTAGCTCAGTGGTGAAGTCATCCCCGAGGTTCACCTTTCAGCCTGGGAGTGAACAGCCCCGTAAAACCAAATGGGACTAATGAAGTACAGTAGTCCAGTGACAAGGTCCAGAAGGCAAAAGGGGACAGGGAAGCTGGTAATAGGGAACCCAAGGTTGAGTAAGGATATTGTTGATGTGTTGTGAGATTGTTAACCATTGTCATAGGGCAACATGTGTAGTAACTGTTAAATGAAAAACTATTTTGTCCTGTAAGCCTTCATCTTAAGTAAGAATAGCAGCACAATTGGAAGAGTGTAGTCAATGTCACTGAACTGTGCATGTAAAAATTTTTGAAATGGTGTATCTTTGGCTATGTGTATTTTCACCAAAAAAAAAGGTTGAGAAATTAAAAGGTTGACATGTTGTGAGGTTGTTAACCAATGTCATAAAACAATATGTATACTACTGTTTCATGAGAAACTATTTGTTCTGTAAGCCTTCACCTGAAGTACAATTTTTAAAAAAAGTTAAAAATAAATAAATAAAGCCACACAAAAAAAAATAGATCAATTGTAAGTATTCACATCTATTGTAGTTAAAGTAATGCTAGTCCACTAGATTATCATTTCCTTTCTTTTTAATAAATGATGTATAACTTTCAAAAAGAGAAAAAGGATTCAAAGGTAAGACTAATGTTCCCACTGACATTGATTCTGTTGAGTTGGTTACCAGCCAGAGGCTCAGATATGTTCAGGATATTCTTTTGTCTGGGTAGGAGATTGTGACCCAGAACTGTGAAGTAAGGCTGTGTTTACACTTAAAAAAAAAAAAAAAGATTTCCAGTGGTGGAACCACCCAACCTTTTTACTTTCAACAAACATTGATAGAACACCTGGAGGGTGTCAGGCACATTGCTTGGTGCTTTCCCTTTTAATGTTATTTAATCCCTCCAACAATCCTGTGAAATATTCATTATAATCTTTTTTAAAGATGTAAAAACTGAAGCTTAGAGGAATTAAATAAATCCCTCATTATCAAATAATCAGTAAGTAGGGGAGACCAATGTCACGCTGCTAGAAACTGACAGAGCAAGGATTAAAATCTAGGTATTGTGATTAATATTCTATTGAGCTAATTCCTTACTTTAATAATACACACTTAACGAAAGGTTCTTTGGAAATCTCTTTTTTTTTTTTTTTTCTCCTTAAGTATTATATTCTCAGGGTAAAAAAAATTATTCTAGAGTACCAAAAATATAAATAAGGAGATAATAAAGCACCCGTAATCACACCACAAAAAAAAAAAAAAAGAGAGAGAGAGACTAGTGGTGACAGATGTTGTGTACCATCGAGTTAATTTTGACTCACAATGTGACAGAGTAGAACTGCCTCACAGGGCTTTCTTGGTTGCAATCTTTATGGAAACTGATTACCAGGTCTTTCTCCTGAGGAGTTGCTGGGTGGGTTTGAACCATCAATCAACCTTTAAGTCTAGCACTTAACCATTTGTGGGGCCAGGGCTCCTTTAGGGGGTGACAGTAGAGGAAGCTACCTTTGACCCCATATATGAGTTTATTGTCTGGGTAATTATGTTAATTTTTAGTAGCTAGTATCTCAAACTGGAAAGAGAATGGCATGAATTTCACTGATTTGGGCAATAAACCTATTGCTGTCAAGTCAATTAGCCACTACACCACCAGGGCTCCTGATTTGGGCAATAGATGTGCATAAATCTTATGCTTTTATTCTCTCAAGGAACTTCTCTCCCTCTGCTATGCACCCACTTTGTTAATAGGAAGAAATTCTGAGTCATTTAGTAGGTCCCATGTGGTGCACTGAGACTACTCAGTGAGTATATGGAACAGCAATATTGCCAGATACTGGGAGGAGTCATGGGAAATATGGTTATATTAGGTAGACTTTTGTGGTGATTACTACCCTCAGAATGGATTACACCTCAACATAAATTAACAATCCTCACAACTAAACCAATAAACAACATCATGATAAATGGAGAGAAAATTGAAGTTGTTAAGGATTTAATTTTACTTGGATCCACAATCAATGCCCATGGAAGCAGCAGTTAAGAAATCAAAGGACATAAGTGCATTGGGCAAATCTGCTGCAAAAGACCTCTTCAAGGTGTTAAAAAGCAAAGATGTCACTTCGAGGACTAAGGTTCAATTGACCCAAGCCGTGGTATTTTCAGTCACCTAATATGAATGTGAAAGCTGGACAATGAATAAGCAAGACTGAAGAAAACTTGATGCTGTCGAATTACAATATTGTTGACGAATATTGAATATACCACTGTCTCAGGAAAAGACAACTTTCAGTGCAGTCCATAAGACAGAGACATGATATGCTGACCACACATCTAATGTTAATCTGGCTTCTAGACTAACAGCTATGTTTTTTGAGAAAAACATGATTTTCCTCAGTGGTCAAAACCAGGATGTGAAACCACATGCCCCAGGAGGTCTTAACCAAGTGACCATCCACACCACTCAAAATACATGTACTCAGGAAGAGTGCTGTCTGGATGCTGTTACCAACAAGATATTTTTGCAAGATAGACTGGCCTCCACTTCTGCTTTCATTCATACTTTCTTTGTTCTCAACATTTCCCTGGGCACTGTGATTTATCAGCTTGAAAAGTTGTTTCCCAGTTTGCCACAATAAGAAATGGTCAAGATCCCTACCTCTATTTTCCACTTCATCATGTCCAACATAATGCTGGCCCAAAGCAGGTATTTATAAGTATTGATTGAATACTTGATACGAGCATAAGGTGTAAGGACAAATACAAATTGAAAATAATAGGTCTTAATTCTCACATTGAAAATAAAGGAAGAGACTCCCCTCCTCCCCGGTTCATTCAGAATTCACTTGAGATAACTTATGATTGTAAATTCTTTCCCTGTCTCTTTGAAAAGTATGTAAATCTAAAGTGCGTCCTCAAGGACCTGGCAGCCACCTCTTTGAAATATAACTTCAGGTAATTCTCCCCTCCATTCCTATTTCCTGGAAGGAGATAATGTCAGGTGGCATGGACCTCCAATTGCAAATCTACCTCTAGCCATAAAGATACTAGAAAATTATCAATTTTATCTTGAAAACATGAATACAATGGGCTGTATCTCTTGGCTATAATAAAAAGGGTCAGATTTCTTTCTGTCTTTGCAAACTTTTTAACGGACTGCCTGTGATGCATCATATTCTGGTTTAATGCTTAGTTTGTAATAACATTTTTCTTTCTTTTTATTTTTGTGGAGAGGTTTTCTGAGTTTGGAGTAGGTATTTTACACCAGAGAAGTAACAAGTCTTCCTTAATTAAAATAAAATAAAGCAAGACTAATACATAGACCAAAGTTTATTAGTGGTTGCCAGGGATGGGAGGAAGGGGGAGAAAGGGAACTATTGTGTGGGAAGCAGTGAATTTTTGTTTATGGTGATGGGAAATTTGGGATCAATTAAGGATAATGGTTGCACAACGAATTAATGTAATCGATATCACAAAGCTGAACACCTGAAAAATGTTGAACTGGCAAATGTTCTGTTATACATATTTTTACAAAACAAAGCTGTTGAGGCGGCTTATGCACAACCAAACACCTTACGGGATTTGTTTTCTTGGTTTAGAGGTTTAGGGTCATGGTTTCAAGGGACATCCCAATCAGTACTTCTGCCTATTTCATTGCACAGTGTCTGGGGTCTTAAAAGCTAGCAAGCAGCTATCCAAAATACAACAATTGGTCTCTATTCACCTGGAGAAGCAGAGGAAGAAGGAGAGTCAGGAATCAAAGGAGGGACTGGTATGTGTGTCTGGTTGCCTCCATGAACAACTGCCTCCTTTGCCACGATACCAGAAGAGTGCATGATGTCTGACTACCATTACTGAACATTTTAATCAAAGATTCTATAGCAGAATCCTGATCAAAAAGGGTGAAAATGTGGAACAGACTTTCAAATTCTCAATGGAATCCAGACTTTCTGAAGCCACTGAAGCTGGATAAAGCCCTGAAACTATTGCTCTGAGATAGTCTTTAAAACTTAAACCAAAAGTATCACCTGAAGTCTTCTTTAAACAATAACAAAAATAGCTTATCCTAATTAGTAAAGTATGTCTGCTTTGCGCATTGTGCTCTTTTAAAGAATTACCTATGTGAGATAAAATTGACAGTGGCAACTTGAAAGTTGGATGGGAAGCTCAGAGTTTAAGATGATGGTGGTGGAATAATTTGGAAAAGCATAGCAAGAATGGTAGCACAACTTGGAGGAAGTAACCAGTGTCACTGAATTGTACACGTAGAAGTCGTTGAATTGGTGTATCTTTGCCTGTGTATACTTCCAACAAAATAAAAAAAAAATTAAAAATCTATATTGGTTTTATACTTAAAAATTAAATCTGTTAATAAAATGTGTTTTTTATACTCTTCAAAAAATGAAATAAAACATAATAAGAATTAAAAGTTAGAAAGACTTTTTTTTTTCCACTGGTCTCACTCCTTTGGGAGTAAGGGAGAAGGAAGAAAACTAAAGACACAAGGGAAAGATTAGTCCAAAGGACTAATGGACCACAACTACCATGTCCACCAGACTGAGTCCAGTACAACTAGATGGTGCCTGGCTACCACCACTGACTGCTCTGACAGGGATCACAATAGAGGGTCCCAGACATAGCCAGAGAACAAAATTCTAACTCACAAAAAAAGACCAGACTTATTGGCCTGACAGAGATTGGAGGAACCCTGACGGTATGGCCCCCGGAAACCCTTTTAGCTCAGTAATGAAGTCACTCCCGAGGTTCATACTTTAGCCAAAGATTAGGCCCATAAAACAAAACGAGATTAAGGGGGCACACCAGCTCAGACTAGAAGGCAAGAGGAGACGGGAAAACTAGTAATAGGGAACCCAAGGCCGAGAAGGGAGAGTGTTGACATGTTGTAGGGTTTTTAACCAATGTCATAAAACAAGTGTACTGCTTAATGAGAAGCTAGTTTGTTCTGTAAACCTTCATCTAAAGTACAATTAAAAAAGGAAAGAAAAAGAAGATGCTGTACATTTTGACCAGAAACACAATAAAATTCTCTCAATTAAAAAAAAAAAAAGAGTCCTCCCCAATACGACTGTGTACCTATAAATATTTCCACCTCACACTCTGAAAACGCCATTTCTCTAATTGAGTTAGGTAAACTCTAAAATAAGTGCCTAACTCTTCTTTTCTAGAATCAATGCTCTTTTTTCTTTGAAGGGATTCTTTTGGCCTCAAGAAATCTTAACATACATGAAAAATTCATTTGCAAGATATTACGGACAACTAATTCAGATTATGATTCAGAGGATGTGCAATTGAGAGTTCCAAAACTATGGTCACTATAGCTAGAACAGATGAGCAGTGAGTTGCATTGATTCTAGAAAACAAAATGAGCAAAAGAGTAGTAAAGAATCATTTCTTGGAGAAATGATTCTTTTATTATCAATACAAGTTCTTCAGTACACTTGTTAGGCATATGCCTATGAAGAAAATAGTAACGCTAGTTTGGCAAATAGGCCAATGAATCCTTTTCCAAAACCACTAGGGCAGATATTTCAGAACCCATGTTACTATTCTATTTATTTTAGGAAGCTAATGGGGTACACATGCCATATATTATACTGTGTCCCCAGCGAGGTCTGGGGCAAAATTCTATAATTGAATATTCACATAAAGTGGAATAAATAAAAATTATAAATAAACTCAGTTCAATTTACTTTGATGCTAAATGTGTTTAGGTATCAACCTTATGATTTTTACTTATACTTGCAGTTTTCAAAGATTTGGGGAGTTTTGGAATTGTGGTTAAGGAATTGCATACCTCTGCTAAATTTACTCTCACTTCTAAAATTACTCTTTTCTTTATAGGCATATTCTAAAAAAAGAAAAAGAAAAGAAAGACTTTGGTTTAAGTTCTAATTCCACCACTTACCAACTATATGATCTTAAACAGTAACTGTAACTTTCTAAGCCTCTATTTCCCTTCTGTAAAGTTGACTAAAATCATACTATTTTATTCTTGTGAGGACTAAGTAACAGTATATATATTAAGTACCTGATATATTGAAAACCCTCAATAATTAAGGTAATATTTTTACTACTACCAAACAATGATTATCTCAAGTGAGCCTAAATTCTTTTGTCTCAAAAGTCTTAAGGTGATCAACATGATATGGTCCCAAGCTAAGAAGAGGATATTTTACTCTTTAAGTTTATAAAAGAAAAGGGAATATAATTATCTCTTGCACTCAAAAACTGCATACTGACCTGGCTTCAAAGGAAATTTTGTGTGAAATGGGGATAATCACTTATTTTGACCAAGCCTAGAGCAGATGAAAAAAATCAAATAGAATGAGACTAATTTCAGTGATTATATCTTAAAGAAATGGAGATAAAAGCTTCTTAAAATAACCAGAAAGGAGAGAGGTCCTTGAAAGGAAATGTGTGGTAATGTGAAGTAAGAAGAAAAACAAAAGAAATAAGAATATAAGCTCCTAATTTTCATGAAGTGTTGAGTGTCATATATATACATACACAGAGTCTACATATTTGCATTTTTAGTTTAAAATCTAATTTTTTCAAACTGAGAAATAGTATAAAGGTACTGCCCACAATAGAATGTTAAGAATACTAAAAATTACAAATATAAAGATGCATAATAGCAAAGATGTTGAGGGATTAAACCACAATGTCCCACAAGACTCTAGTAGGCTGTCTATCAGAAAAGAGAAACTGTGTTCAATCCACATCTGTAGTTTAGGTCAGCCAAGCAAATAGGTTATATAATCTGCAAGTTTCCCTGCTCCTCCTCCTACCAACCCCATCAAAAAACAATCTTGTGTTCTGAGAAAAACAGTTGTCCTGTCCTATGATTCTGCCTCAGGCTAATAAACTGAAGAGGACTGAGTCCCAGACACTGGTTTTAGCTCCAAGCAGCAGAAATTTCCCTAAGGGAAGAGATGCCAGCAAGGCTTTTCTTAGCATGCTTGGGGCAGTGACTGGTCTCTGCTTCCTTAGGGTTAGCCCTGATATGGAGGATGGAATTGAAGTGAGGAGAAGGGATGATCAGAGGAGAATTTGTGTTCCTTCTGTCTTGAGTGCAAGGTTTAGCTCTTGCACAAGCAGTTCTTAACTGCTTTATGAATCAGATGAAAGAATCAATCTTGTTTTTCACCTCATATTTGGGGTCTAAGGAGTCCCTGGGTGACGCAAATGGTTAAGTGCTTGACTACTAGCTGAAAGACTGGCAATTAGAACCCACCCAGATGTGCCTCAGAAGATGGGCCTGGCAATCTGCTTCCAAAAGGTCATAGCTTTGAAAACTTTCTGGTGCATTTCTACTCTGCACACGTGGAGTTGCCATGAGCCAGAATTGACTTGACAGCAACTAGCAACAACAATAAGGGATCTAGCATATCACAGGGAGCCAATTCCAACCACCAATATATGGACAGGAAGGGAGATTAAGGATCTGGTTTGTTCATAGGACATAAGTGTTATAATTATTCTTATGGTAAAAATGGCCTGCCAGCAGGGAGATGATTTTCCTTGTGCTTCAGGAATCTGAGGCAGATACCAAGAGAAGAAAGGACCAATATTGTCTGAACTTTCAAGAAGCAATTAAATCCATCAGGATTGTCCTCTCACCCTCATAGCTAGAAGCCCTTGCAATATATTTTTGTGCTCTTAGGGATCCTATAGTGAGAAGAATATGGGATACACTAAAACAAGCAGAAGTATTTTTCTACCTTCCAAGCTATCTTCGAAGTGGCTCTACTGAATGGAGCTACCTAATGCCACAGGCCTAGCATATTCCTTGATTCAACCTGATAAAAGGTACGATTTACATAGGAAACTTGTCTCCAACTTCTAGAGCCTATTGTTAATCTTGCTGCTACTAGACTGGAGCCCTAGTGTGCCAGATTTGAGCCTGCTAGTTTTAATTCACAGCATTTGTTATTCTTTTTTTTTCGTTGTCACGCTTTAAGTGAAAGTTTACAATTCAAGTTAGTCTCTCGTACAAAAATTTCTACATACATTGTTATGTGACCCTGGTTGCTCTCCCTATACTGTGACAGCACACTCCTCCTTTCCCACCCCAAATTTCCCATGTCCATTCAACCAGCTCCTGACCCTCTCTGCTTTCTCATCTTGCGTCCAGACAGGAGCTGCCCATTTAGTCTCCTGTATCTACTTCAGCTAAGAAGCACACTCTTTACGAGTATCATTTTATGTCTCATAGTCCAGTCTAATCTTTGTCTGAAGAGTTGGATTCTGGAATGGTTTTAGTTTTGGGCTAACAGAGAGTCCAGCGGCCATGTCTTCTAAGGTCTCTCCAATCTCAGTCAAACCATTAAGTCTGGTCTTTTTACAAGAATTTGAGTTCTGCAGAGGTCCTGGCAAAATGGCGCTCTAGGCAGAAGCACCACGCCATCCCTCCACAGCAAAGATCCAAAAAACTAAGCCAAACAGAGAATACAATAATCCTGAAACCCAAAAACATCAAATGAAGAGACAAAAAACTCAGCCAACCACCAAATGGACTGAGGAAACTGACAGAGAACGGAGAGCAAAGAGAGATTCATGCAGAGGCCCCCTACCAGCTAACGCAGCTCGGATCCACCATCTTGGACTCCTATTAGAGACCAGCAAAAGGGGGTACGAGAAAGCAGACTCACGGAGCATCCAGCAGGAGACAAAACAACTGTCTCTCATCTCTCCATTCCAAAGACAAGCTCCCCTAGCATTCTTTTTTGTTTGCTTGTATGTTTTTGGCTCCTGTTCCTCTCTCCCATATCCATCTTAGCTCCACACATAACAATCTCCCCGCTGCATCCTGCCTACCTGCACTGTGCATTTGATTTCACACCACCAAGCAACACAAGCACGGTCTACTAGAACCTGCCCTCCACTGATTGCTGAAACACCCTGGTGGCTGTAGTAAGTGCCACAAACAACCCGTCCCAGTAACTCCTCTTCAGCTAGACCTGCCCTGCTGTACCATATCTGAGTGACTGACCCTGCCAGTTGGAGAAGGAGGTGAAAAGTATTGAGTGCACAGATGAGCAAACAACAAAGAACACACACTCTGCCTGCTCAGACATAGTCAAATTTTTTTCTTAAAAAGGAATGAAACAAACAAATCTACAATCAATAAATGAGAAAAATAACTACTGAATGCCCCAAAAACAGCAGACAATAACAAAACATTTACAAAAACTGGACAGGATGGTTCCAGTAGGCATCCAAAATAAAACACCAGATGACTCTCCTCTGGAAGAAAATGCACTAGAACTACCTGATAGGGAATTCAAATCTCTAATACTCAGAATTCTCCAAGAACTGAGGCAAAAAGCTGACAAACATGAGGAAAATAGACAAATTCATGGAAAATACAGATAAAAAATTGGAAGAATTCAGGAAGATGATGCAGGAACAAAATGCCAAAATAAATTCACAACTCGAAATTATACAAAGACAACAATTAGAAATCCAAAAGATAAACAACAAATTTCAGAAATGGATGATGTCATAGAAGGGCTGAGAAGCAGATTTGAAATGGTGGAAGACAGGATAACTAGAATTGAAGACAAACACTTGGATACAACTCTGTTTCAGGAAAACTCAGAAAAAAGAACAAAGAAAAATGTAGAGACAGTGAGAGTTATGTGGGACACAATTAAAAGCAAAAATTTACAAGTGATTGGCATTCAAGAACAGGTGGAGAAAACGGAAAACACAGAGAGGATCACTGAGGAACTGCTGACAGAAAGCTTCCCCAATATCATGAAAGATGAAAAGCTGGCCATCCAAGAAGCTCAACAAACCCCATATAGAAGAGACCCCAAAAGAAAATCACCAAGGCATATCATATTCACACTCGCCAAAACCAAAGGCAAACAAACAATCTTGAGAGCAGCTCATGAAAATCAAGAAGTCACATACAGAGGAGAAACAATAAGACTAAGCTCAGATTATTCAGCAGAAACCATGCAGGCAAGAAGGCAATGGTATGACATATATAAAATCTTGAAAGAAAAAAATCATCAGCCAAGAATAATATATCGTGCAAAACTCTCACTCAGATTTGATGGTGAAATTAGGTCATTTCTAGATAAACAGAAATTAAGGGAATATGTAAACGTCAAACCAAACTTACAAGAATTATTACAGGGAGTTCTTCGATCTGAGGACAAACAGCTTCAGCTCACAGGCAGAACCTAGGATGCAGGATCATACAAGCCAGATACCAATCTAGGAAATGAACTCTCGAGGACTATCCAAAACCAAAAGAAATACAACAGGGAATCAGAGCAGTTAATCAATAAATGACAACAACATCAAAACTATAAAAGAGGAAATAAACGGCATAGGTATAAAACCTTCTAATGGAGAGGAAGGCATGGCAATACCAAGTAATGGTAGACTGCTTCAAACTTAGAAAGATAAGGGTAAAATTCATGGTAACCACAAAGAAAGTTAACAAACATACTCATAAAAATAAAGATGAAAAACATAAAGTCTCAGCAAAAACAAAACCTACAAAAACAAAAGAAATGATAAAAAAAATCCACAAACTATAATAACTCAGCACAATAGAGTAAGAAGAACAAAGAAAACTTCAGAAACACAAAAAAAAGCACTACAAAATGACAGCAACAAACTCACATCTATCAATAATTACACTGAATGTAAATGGACTCAATGCACTCATAAAGAGATGGAGAGTAACAGAATAGATAAGAAAACAGGATCCATCAATATGCTGTCTACAAGAGACACACCTTAGAAACAAAGATGTGAATTTATTAAAAATCAAAGGTTGGAAAAAATATATATCAAGCTAACAACTACCAAAAAAGAGCAGGAGTGACAATTCTAATCTCAGATAAAATAGACTTTAAAACAAAATCTACCATAAAAGACAAAGAAGGACACGATATAATGATTAAGGGGATGATCCATCATGAAGACATAACCATAATAAACACCTATGCACCCAGTGACAGGGCTCCAAAATACATAAAACAAACTCTAACAACACTGGAAAGAGAAATTGAGAGCTCCACAATCATAGTAGGAGACTTCAACACACCACTCTCAGTAAAGGACAGAACAGCTAAGAAGAAACTCAGCAAAGATACAGAAGACCTAAAGGGCACAGTCAGCCAACTTGACCTAATAGACATATATAGAACACTCCATCCAACAGCTGCAAAGTACACATTCTTTTCCAATACACATGGAAAGTTCTCCAGAAGAGACCACATCTTAGGCCACAGAGAAATCCTCAACAAGATCCAAAACGTTGAGATAATTCAAAGTATCTTCTCTGACCACAATGCCATCAAGGTAGAAATTAACAATAGAAAGAGCAAGGGAAAAAAGTCAACTACGTGGAAACTTAATAATACCCTGCTTACACATCAGTTGGTAATAGAAGAAATCAGAGATGGAATCAAAAAATTCCTAGAATCAAATGAGAATGAAAACACATCATACCAAAACCTTTGGGACACAGCAAAGGCAGTCCTCAGAGGACAAATTATAGCAATAGATGCACATATCAAAAAAGAAGGAAGGGGCAAAATCAAAACTTTAACTACAGAACTCAAACAAATAGAAAGAGAATAGCAAAAAAAAGCCCACAACCACCAGAAGAAAGGAAATAGTAAAGATCAGAGCAGAAATCAATGAAATAGACAACAGAAAAACAATAGAAAGAATCAACAAAACCAAAAGTTGGTTCTTTGAAAGAATCAACAAAATCGACAAACCACTGGCCAGACTGACAAAAAAAAAAAACAGGAGAGGACACAAATAACCCAAATAAGAAATGAAATGGGGGACATTACAACAGACCCAACTGAAATAAAAAGGATTACAACAGAATATTATGAAAAACTATACTCCAACAAATTTGAAAACCTAGAGGAAATGGATAAATTTCTAGAAACACACAGCCTACCCAAACTACAACAAAGTGATGTTGAAAATCTGAACAGACCCATAACAAGAGAAGAGACTGAAAAGGTAATAAAAAAAACTCCCAACCTAAAAATGCCCTGGCCCAGATGGCTTCACTGGAGAAGTCTACAAAACATTTACAGAAGAGCTTGTACCAGTACTACTCAAGCTATTTCAGAGCATAGAAGAGGAAGCAACAGTTCCAAATTCATTCTAGGAAGCCAGCATAACGCTGATACCAAAACCAGGCAAAGACATCACAAAAAAGAAAATTACAAACCAATATCTCTCATGAATATAGATGCAAAAATTCTGAACAAAATTCTAGTCAATAGACTTCAGCATCATATCAAAAAAATAATACACCACGACCAAGTAGGATTCATACCAGGTATGCAAGGATGGTTCAACATTAGAAAATCAATCAACGTAATTCACCACATAAATAAAAGGAAAGAAAAGAATCACGTGATCATCTCAATTGACGCCGAAAAGGTATTTGACAAAGTCCAACACCCATTCCTGATAAAAACTCTCAATTAAATAGGTATAGAAGGGAAATTTCTCAACATAATAAAGGGCATCTATGCAAAACCAACAGCCAATATCATTCTTAATGGAGACAGGCTGAAAACATTCCCCCTGAAAACAGGAACAAGACAAGGATGCCCTTTATCACCGCTCCTATTTAACATTGTGCTGGAAGTTCTAGCTAGAGCAATAAGGCAAAAAAAAGAAATAAACAGCATCCAAATTGGAAATGAAGAAGTTAAACTGTCCCTGTTTGCAGATGATATGATACTATACATAGAAAACCCTAAAGACTCCATGAAAAATCTACTGGAACTCATAGAAAGTTTCAGCAGAGTAGCAGGATACAAGACAAGCATTCAAAAATCAGTTGGATTCCTATACACCAGTAAGGAGAACGATGAAAAGGAAATCAGGAATACAATACCATTTTCAATAGCCCCTAAAAAGATAAAATACTTAGGAATAAATCTGACCAGGAATGTAAAAGACCTATACAAAGAAAACTACAAAACACTACTGCATGAAACCCAAAGGGATCTACAGAAATGGAAAAATATACCATGCTCATGGATAGGCAGACTCAACATTGTGAAAATGTCAATTCTACTGAAAGCAATTTACAAATACAAAGGAATCCCGATCCAAATACCAACAACATTCTTCAAAGAGATGGAAAAACTAATCATTAACTTTATATGGAAAGGGAAGAAGCCCCGAATAAGTAAAGCACTACTGAAGAAGAAGAATAAAGTTGGAGAACTCACACTACCTGACCTCAGAACCTACTATACAGCTACAGTAGTCAAAACAGCCTGGTACTGGTACAACAACAGATACATTGACCAATGGAACAGAATTGAGAACCCAGATGTAAATCCATCAACCTACGGTCACCTGATCTTTGACAAGGGCCCAAAGTCCATCAAATGGGGAAAAGACAGTCTTTTTAACAAATGGTGCTGGCAAAACTGGATATCCATTTGCAAAAAAATGAAACAGGACCCATACCTCACACCGTATACAAAAACTACTTGAAAATGGATCAAAGACCTGAATATAAAGTCTAAAACTATAAAGTTCATAGAAGAAAAAATAGAACCAACACTTCAGCCCTTAATACATGGCATTAACAGGATACAAACCATAACCATCAATGCACAAAACCCAACAGATAAGCTAGATAACTGGGATCTTCTAAAAATCAAACACCTATGCTCTTCAAAAGACTTCACCAAAAGAGTCAAAAGAGAACCTATAGACTGGGAAAAAAATTTTGGACAATACAAGTCAGACTAAGGTCTAATCTCCATAATCTACAAGAAAATCCAACACCTCTACAACAAAAAGACAAATAATCCCATTTAAAAATGGGCAAAGGAAATGAACAGACACTTCACCAAAGAAGGCATTCAAATGGCCAACAGACACATGAGGAAATGCTCGCAATCACTAGCCATTAGAGAAATGCAAATTAAAACCACAATGAGATACCACCTCACCCAGGCATTACTGGCACGAATCAAAAACACTGGAAATAACAAATGTTGGAGGGGCTGTGGGGAGATGGGAACTCTTATGCACTGCCGGTGGGAATGCAAAATGATACAACCATTTTGGAAAATGATATGGCGCTTCCTCAGAAAGCTAGAAATAGACATACCATTCGATCCAGCTATCCCACTCCTAGGAATATATCCTAGAGAAATAAGAGTCGTCACTCGAATATGCACACCTATGTTCATGGCAGCATTGTTCACAATAGCAAAATGATGGAAACAACCTAGATGCCCATCAACAGATGAATGGACAAACAAACTATGGTACATACACACAATGGAGTACTATGCAACGAGAAAGAACAACAATGAATCTGTGAAGCATCTCATAACATGGATGAAACTGGAGGACATTATGCTGAGTGAAATAAGTCAATCACAAAAGGACAAATATTGTATGAGACCTCTATTGTAAAAACCCATGAAAAACTTCACACACAAATTGTGACAATCTTTTTTGGTTACCAGGGATGGGAGGGATGGGGGGGGAAATACTAAATAGGCAATAGATAAGTGGTATCGTGGGTGAAGGGTGAGACAGTACACAATACAGGGGCAACTAGCACAATTTGTACAAGGAAAGGTCATGGAAGCCCCATAGGCACATCCAAACTCCCTGGGGGACTGAATTGCTGGGCAGAGGGCTGTGGGGACCATGGTCTCGGGGAACTTCTAGCTCAATTGGCATGACACAGCTTATAAAGACAATGCTCTACATTCTACCTTGGTGAGTAGTGTCTGGGGTCTTAAAAGCCTGTGAGCGGCTATCTAAGATACTCCACTGGTCTCATCATTCGGGAGCAAGGGAGAATGAAGAGAACAGGATACAAGGAAAAGATTAGTCCAAAGGACTAATTGTCCACAGCTACCAAGGCCTCCACCGGACTGAGTCCAGTACAGCTAGGTGGTGCCCGGCTACCACCACTGACTGCTCTGACCAGGACCACAACAGAGGGTTCTGGACAGAGCCAGAGAAGGATGTAGAGCATAATTCTAACTCACAAAAAGAATACCAGATTTACTGGCCTAAAGGAGACTGCAGAAACCTCGAGAGTATGGCCCCCGACACCCTTTTAGCTCAATGGTGAAGTTACCTCCGAGGTTACTGTCCAGCCTGGGTGTGGGCAGCCCCGTAAAACCAAATGAGACTAACGAGGTACCGGAGTCCAGTGACAAGGGCCAGAAGGCAAAAGGGGACAAGGAAGCTGGTAATAGGGAACCCAAAGTTGAGTAAGGATATTGTTGACGTGTTGTGAGATTGTTAACCATTGTCATAGGGCAACATGTGTAGTAACTGTTAAAGGAGAAACTATTTTGTCCTGTAAGCCTTCATCTTAAGTAAGAATAGCAGCACAATTGGAAGAGCGTAGTCAATGTCACTGAACTGTGTATGTAGAAATTTTTGAAACAGTGTATCTTTGGCTATGTGTATTTTCACCAAAAAAAAAAAAAAGGTTGAGAATTCAGAGGGTTAATATGTTGTGGAGTTGTTAACCAATGTCATAAAACAATATGTGCACTACTGTTTCATGAGAAACTATTTGTTCTGTAAGCCTTCACCTGAAGTACAATAAAATATAAAAAAAGAATTTGAGTTCTGCACCCCACTTTTCTACTGCTCCATCAGGGACTCTCTGTTGTGTTCTCTGTCAGGTGGTCATTGGTGGTAGCCGGGCACCATCTAGTTCTGGTCTAAGGCTGATGAAGTCTGTGTTTTATGTGGCCCTTTCTGTCTCTTGGGCTAATAATTTCCTTGTTCTTTGGTGTTATTTATTCTCCTTTGCTCCAGGTGTGTTGGGACCAGTTGATGCATCTTAGATGGCTACTGGCTAGCTTTTAAGACCCCTGACGCCACTCACCAAAGTGGGATGCAGAACATTTTCTTATTAAACTTCTTTATGCCAATTGACCTAAATGGCCCCTGAAAGCATGGTCCCCAGAACCCTGCCCCTGCTATTCTGTCCCTCATAGTGTTTGGTTGTATTCAGGAAACAGCTTTGGTTTAGTCCAGTTTTACTGACTTCCCCTTTAGTGTGTGCAGTCAATCCCTTCACCTAAGATAATTCTTGTCTACTATCTAGTTAGTGAATACCCCTCTTTCTCCCTCTCCCACCTTGTAAACATCAAAGAAAGTTTTCTTCTATGTTTAAATCTTTTCTTGAATTCTTATAATAGTGGTCTTATACAATGTTTGTCCTTTTACGACTAACTAAATTCACTCAGCATAATGCCTTCCAGAGTCCTCCATGTTATGTTTCACAGATTCATCATTGTTCTTTACCATTGCTTAGTATTCCTTTGTGTGAATATACCATAATTTGTTTATCCCTTCATCCGTTGATAGGCATCTAGGTTGTTTCCATCTTTTTGCTATTGTGAACAGTGCTGCAATGAGCATGCATGTGCACTTATCTATTTGCTCTTATCTCTAGGATATATGCCAAGGAGTGAGATTGCTGGATCATACAGTACCTCTATTTCTAGCTTTTTGAGGAAGCAACAAATCGATTTCCAAAGTGGATGTACCATTTTGCATTCCCAACAACAGTGTATAAGTGTTCCTGTCTCTCCACAACCACTCCAACATTTATTGTTTTGTGTTTTTTAGATTAGTGCTAGCCTTCTTGGGGGGAGATATTTCATTGTAGTTTTGATTTGCGTTTCTCTAATGACTAATGATCGTGAGCATTTCCTCATGTGTCAGCTGCCTGAATGTCTTCTTTGGTGAAGTTTCTGTTCATAGCCTTTGCCCATTTTTTAATTGGGTTGTTTGTCTTTGTTATTGAGGTTTTGCAGTATCTTGTAGATTTTAGAGATTAGACTCTGATCGGGTTTGTCAAAACCAAAAATTTTTTCCCAGTTTGTAGGTTGTCTTTTTACTCTTTTGGTGAAGTCTTTTGAGGAGCATAAGTGTGATTTTTAGGAGCTCCCAGTTATTTAGTCTCTCTTCTGGTGTTTGTGCATTGTTACTTAAGATTTGTATTCTGTTTATGCCATGTGTTAGGGCTTCTAGCATTGTCCCTATTTTTTCTTCCATGATCTTTATCGTTTTTGATTTTATATTTAGGTCTTTGATCCGCTTTGAGTTAGTTTTTATGCATGGTGTGAGGTATGGGTCTTGTTTCATTTTTTTGCGGATGGATATCCAGTTATGCCAGCACCATTTGTTAAAGAGACTGTCTTTTCCCCAATTAATGGACTTTGGGCTTTTGTCAAATATCAGCTGCTCATAGGTGATTGAATTTACATCTGGATTCTCAGTTCTGTTCCATTAGTCTATATATCTGTTGTTGTACCAGTACCAGGCTGTTCTGAGTACCGTGGCAGTATAACAGTTTCTAAAATCAGATAGTGTGAGGCCTCCCACTTTTCTTCCTCTTCAGTAATGCTTTACTTATCCAAGGCCTCTTCCCTTTCCATATGAAGTTGGTGATCTGTTTCCCCATCTCATTAAAAAATGCCGGTGGAATTTGGATTGGGATTGCATTGTATCTGTAGATCGCTTTGGGTAGAATTGATATTTTCACTATGTTGGGTCTTCCTATCCGCGAGCAGAGTGTGTTTTTCCACTTATGCAGGTGTCTTTAGGTTTCTTGCAGTAGTGTCTTGTAGTTTTCTTTGCATGGGTCTTTTACAGCTCTGGTTAGATTTATTCCTAAGTATTTTATCTTCTTGGGGGCTATTGTAAATGATAATGGTTTGGTGATTTCCTCTTCGAAGTTCTCTTTGTTGGTGTAAAAAATCTAATTGATTTTTGCATGTTTATCTGGTATCCTAATACTTTTCTGAAATCCTCTATTAGTTCCAGTAGTTTTCTTGTGGATTCTTGGGGTTTTCTGTGTAGAATATCATATCATCTGCAAATAGAGATACTTTTACTTCTTCCTTACCAATTTGGATGCCCTTTATTTCTTTTTCTAGCTTTATTGCTCTGGCTAGTGCCTCCAGCACAATGTTGAATAAGAGTGGAGATAAAGGGCATCCTTGTCTGGTTCCTGTTCTCAAGGGGAATGGTTTCAGACTTTCTCCATTTAGGATGATGTTAGCTGTTGACTTTGTATAAATGCCCTTAATTATACTGAGGAATTTCCCTTCTATTCCTATTTTGCTGAGAATTTCTATCAGGAATGGGCGTTGGCCTTTGTCAAATGCTTTTTCTGCATCAGTTGATAAGATCATGTGGTTCTTGTATTTTGTCTTATTTATATGTTGGATTACATTGATTGTTTTTCTAATGCTAAACCATCCCTGCATACCTGGTATAAATCTCATTTGATCATGGTGAATTATTTTTTTCATATGTTGTTGAATTCTATTAGCTAGAATTTTGTTAAGGATTTTTGCATCAATGTTCATTAGGGATATTGGTCTGTAATTTTCTCTTTTTTGTGGTATCTTTACCTGGTTTTGGTATCAGGGTTATTCTGGCTTCATAGAATGAGTTTAGGAGTATTCCGTCCTTTTCCATGCTCTGAAATACCTTTAGTAGTAGTGGTGTTAACTCTTCTCTGAACATTTGGTAGAATTCTCCAGTGAAACCATCAGAGCCAGGGCTTTTTTTTGTTGGGAGTTTTTTAATTACCTTTTCAATCTCTTCTTTTGTTATAGGTTTATTTAGTTCTTCTACCTCTGTTTGTGTTAGTTTAGGTAGGTAGTGAGTTTCTAGAAATTTGTCCATTTCCTCTAGTTTTCAAATTTGTTAGAGTACAATTTTTCATACTATTAGTTATGATTCTTTTAATTTCAGTTGGGTCTGTTGTGATATCACCCATCTCATTTCTTATATGGGTTATTTGCTTCCTCTCCTGTGTTTCTTTTGTTGGTTTGACCAATGTTTTATAGATTGTTGATTTTTTTGAAGCATCAGCTTTTTGTCTTGTTAATTCTTTCAATTGTTTTTCTATTCTCTATTTCATTTAATTCTGCTCTAATTCTAATTATTTCCTTTCTTCTGGCACCTGAGGGCTTCTTCTGCTGCTCTCTTTCTACTTGTTCCAATTGTAGGGTGAATGTTTTGATTTTGGCCCTTTCTTCTTTTTGGATGTGTGCATTTATTGCTGTAAACTGACCTCTGAGCACTGCTTTTGCTGTGTGCCAAAGGTTCTGGTAGGATGTTTTCATTTTCATTTGATTCTGTGAATTTTTTTGTTCCATCCTTAATTTCTTCTATAACCCAGTAGTTTTTGAGCAAGGTGTTGTTCAGTTTCCATGTGTTCGATTTTTTTTCCTTGCTTTTTCTGTTATTGATTTCTATTTTCATGGCTTTAAGGTCAGAAAAGATGTTTTGTAATATTTATGCTTTGGATTCTGTCAAGGCTTGCTTTATGGCCTAGTATATGCTCTGTTCTGGAGAATGTTCCATGTGCGTTGGAAAAGAAAGTATACTTGGCTGCTATTGGGTGGAGTGTTCAGTATATGTCCATGAGATCTGTTTGGTTGATTGTGGCATTTAGATCTTCCATGTGTTTATTGAGCTTCTTTCTGGTTGTTCTGTCCTTCACCAAAAGTGGTGTGTTGAAGTCTCCTACTATTAATGTGGAGCTGTCTATCTCTCTTTTCAATGCTGTTAAAGTTTGTTTTGTTTATTTTGGAGCCCTGTCATTGGGTGTGTAAATATTTATTATCATTATGTCCTCCTGGTGTATTGACCCTTTCATCATTGTACAGTTCCCTTCCTTATCCTTTGTGGTGGATTTTACTTTAAGGTCTACTTTGTCAGAGAGTAATATTGCCACTCCAGCTGTTTTATGAGTGCTGTTTGCTTGATGTATTTTTTTGCATCCCTTGAATTTTAGTTTGTTGTGTCTTTAAGACGTGTCTCTTGTAGGCAGTATATAGACTGGTCATGTTTTTTTATCCAATCTTCCACCCTCTGTCTCTTTATTAGTGCATTTAGTCCATTTACATTCAGCGTAATTACTGATAGGTATGAGTTTAGTGCTATAATCCTGATGTCTCTATTTTGTTGTTGTTCACAGTTTCTTTGTTCCCCTTAATTTTCTGTGCTGAGTCTTTTTTCTTTATGTATTTTCTTTTCATCTGTTCCATTGTTGTTGATTTTGTATTTGCTGAGTCTTTACGTTTTTCTTGTAGTTTTATTTTGATGTGTGGGATTGTTAGTTTTCTTTGTGGTTACCTTAATGTTTACCCCTATTTTTCTAAGTTTAAACCAGTCTTTTACTTCTTTATATTGCCTTGACTTCCTCTCCATATGAAAAATCTATGACTATATTTTTTAGTCCCTCTTTCTTGTTTTAATGTTGTCATCTTTTACGTGTTGACATCTCTGTTTCCCTAACTTCAGTGTTTTAGCTTTGATTTATTTTTGTGACTTCCTTATCTGAGTTGATATCTGATTGCTCTGTCCTATGTTCTAGTCTTGGGTTGTTATCTGATGTTATTGATTTTCTAACCAGAAGACTCCTTTTAGTATTTCTTATAATTTTGGTTTGGTTTTTGCAAGCTCCTTAAACTTATATTTATCTGGAAATGCCCTAATTTCGCCATCATATTTGAGAGACCGTTTTGCTGGATTTATAATTCTTGGCTGGCAATTTTTTTCCTTCAAGGCTTTATATATGCCATCCCATTGTCTTCTTGCCAGCATGGTTTCTGCTGAGCAGTCGGAGCTTATTCTAATTGACTCTCCTTTGTAGATGACTTTTCGTTTATTCCTAGCAGCTCTTAAAATTCTTTATCTTTGGTTTTGGCATGTTTTATTAAAATATGTCTTAGTGACTTTCTTTTGGGATCTACCTTATGTGGGGTTCGATGAGCATCTTCTCATCTTTCATGATATCAGGGAAGTTTTCTGCCAACAAATCTTCAACAATTCTCTCTGTATTTTCTGTTATCCACCACCCAGTCCTCATTCTGGTACTCCAGTAACTCATAGGTTAGTCCTCTTGATAGAGTCCCAAATAATCCTTAGAATTTCTTTATTTTTTTAAATTCTTTTATCTGATTTTTCCAAAAATAAGTTGGTGTCAAGTGCTTTATCTTCAATCTCACTATTTCTGACTTCCACTGCCTCAATTCTGCTTCTATGACTTTCTGTTGAGTCATCTAATTCTGAAATTTTATTCTTAATCTTCTGAATTTCTGATTGCTTCTCTCTATGGATTCTTGAAGCTTGTTAAATTTGTCATTATGCTCTTCTCTAATCTTCTTAAGTTCCTCTATTACTTTGTCTGTGTGTTCCTTGGCTTGGTCTGCATTTTGACTGACCTCCTTCCTGATCTCTTGAAAAGTTCTGTGTATTAATCTTTTGTATTCTACCTCTGGCAATTCCAAGAAGTTCTCTTCCTACAGAAAGTTTCTTGATTCTTTATTTTGGGAGCTTTCTGAAGCCATCATGGTCTGCCTCTTTATGTGATTTGATATTGACTTTTGTCTCCAAGTCATCAATAAGTTACTATATTTATTTATTTTATGTTTGCTTACTGTCTCCTAGCTTCTTGTTTTGTTTTGTTTTGTTTTGTTTTGATGTGCTCAAATTGGCTGCTAGTTTGATTATTGGCACCTTTGAAGCTCTAACTTCCTGTCACCAGGTGGTTAGATCTGTTACTAGGTATGTGAGCCCAGGAGTCTGTTTACTTTTCTTGTATGAATTCAGCTCAGGCATCCAGGTAGTCGATCACCAAGTGTGTGGTGCAGGCTCTCACCTACAGTTCTAGACAGACATGGGTTATTGGTGTAGGCACTGGTATCTGGCTGCAGTAGACGGTCAAGTGCTGAGCAAGGCAGGGGGCTGACCGCTGCCCCTGAGTGTCTGGGAGGAAAGTGTGTCCTTGTTCCCTGGAGCAAATAGGTGGGTGGGTTTTGCAGCCAAACTATGAGCACCCAATGCTGTTGGCTGTAAGGACTGTGAGGCACTACTTATTCTTGACCCCTGTTATGAGTAGCTAGGTGGCATTGGTGGAGCCACCAGTTGTCAGGCCCCTGTTGTGGGTAGGTGAGGACACTGCTTAATGGGAAGAGCAGTATCAAATGTCACAAACCTGCCACTTCACCATATAGCTGATACAGTTGAAGTTAGACTTCATGTATATACTCTGTTGTACTGTGGTAATGAGGGCCTGCACTGTTGAAATGGGCCCACACAGTTGTTTGCAGGGGTGAAAAGCATTCAAAGTCTGTGGATCCCTTATGCCTGTGCCTAGGCAAAGGAGCTGTGCCTACCCTGGCTTAGGTGAGCCAGCAGATTATTTTTTCCTGTTTGTTAATTTGTTACTTCTCCAAGGCCAGGAGAATAGCTCAGGGCTTGTGACAGGTCCTACTTCTGGCCCAGGGCACTCGGCAATCATTGAAGCTGGCCCATGACCTGGTGCAGAGCGGGGAGGGGTCAGGTAAATAAAAGAGAGGTTTTTCCCAAAGAGGGTGTTTTTTGATCCATTCGGTAGGTCAGATGCTGGTACTTATCTTTTGTGGATTGAGCACTGCTTTTCACTTGTTCTGGATGCCCTAGTAGACTTTCTCCCACTGGGCCTCTCTCAATGTGGAAAACTCCTGTCAAGGACCACGGCTTGCCTCACTGTGCACACTAGCTGATCCAACCTGAAGGGTGTTGGCTTCCACCGGGTCAAGTCTGGCAACTCCTCACTGCTTTCAAACCGTCTCTCTATCCCTCTGCCACTCAGTCCAATTCCTCAACTTTACCTTCGATGTTCAGGTCTCCTAGACTGTCATGTGTAAATAGATTCACTTGGTTTTTCAGATCTTTGTTGTAAGAGGGACCACAGGAAGCATCTTACTACACTGTCATCTTGGCCCCGCCTCCCAGCATTCGTTATTCTTCTACCCACTTCCCAACTGTGTTCTTCAAGTTCATAGAATTCACCTTAGCCTAGAATTCCTTACTTAACACTTCACTTCCTCTTGAACTTAACCTATTTTGTTGCAGCTTTGGCAACCTATCAAGACAAAAGACTGGAAACTACAGAAGAAAGAAGAGCTAAAGGAATAAAATGAGAAGGAATAAAATATGTTTAATTGGAGTGCCAGAAAGAGAGGAGAGAAAAAGTAATTGACACAATAAGTAATTAGATACCATAAACACATAGCCACAAGCCCAAACTAAAAAAAGTCTTCATACTTTTAAATTTAAAATCACCCTTGGGCTCCACTCTTCCATAACCAGGACGAGTAAGCTGTAACAACTGTGAAGCCCCAAGAAGGGCATACTCCTCAAACCCCATTTTACAAAATGCCTACGGATAAGACGGAGCCCCTGGGTGGCTCAAAGGAGCCCTGGTGGTGCAATGAGTCGGAATCAATTGGATGACAATGGATGGGTGGCTCAAATGCTTAAGTTCTGGGCTACTAATTGAAAGGTTGGTGGTTCAAACTGTAGAACAAATTGAAAATTCTCACTGTCTCCAGCAACTTACTGGAGCTACTGAGGCATGATAATTCCTAGAAACAATTGCCCTGATTACCCCTGTAACCATAAATACCTCAGTCTAATCAGCAAAAGTTTGCTTGAACCTTGTACTCCTTCACCATTCCTGCACCTTTATCCACCTTCCTCCCATTCTGCTGCTGCTTTTTACCCAACCCTTAGTGGCACTCTGTGACCTTCTATTTTTCCTTTTGTCCGCCCAAAGCCTAATGTTTCTAGTCCTTGAATTGGCTTCCAAAATATCTCACTCTATTGATTTTATATCCACCTCCCAACCTCATTTATAAAAGGAAGTGGTTTATAACCTAGCTTATATTTCAATGTGGCTTTCTAAATTAACTCTCCCTGGAGTGTTTGTATTTGAAAAGGAATGTTAAAAAAGGAGATTTAAAGGAAGTGTATTTTCAGTTATTGTGACAGTTGGATAGGAAGGATGTTTCATGGTAAAATGTTGTCTCCCACACTTGTAAACCATTGTATAGGCCATTTGCCAGTATGTAGGGCAGGTCCCGTGGGCAGAGGTATAGGCACCACTTTGTAAGCATTTTTTTAAAAATATGTTTTCATTCAAATTTTTTCAGAAGAATAATATAATTTCAGAAAGTAAGAGAATGAAGATTCTATACCTTGACACTGCACAAAACAATTTGCAATATGTGGTATCTAATAATACATGTCATTTACATACCAATCATTGCAATAAATGTATAATACATAACATTTAAAAAACCATAACCATTTACATTTAATACAGTAAGAAGCAATAGCATGGTAGATATTAGTATCTTCATTTTACTGATGGAAAAACTGAGACACTCAAGTTACGTGACATGGGTCATGGGGCAAGTAAGTGATCGAATTTTGGCTTCTTTCTATTATGTCATCTTTCCAACTTCTCCATGATTCTAGTGCCTCTTGGGTGAGAAAGTGAAGAGAACTGAAATAATCTTAAGAATTGCCAAAACACAGCCCAGCAACAGATGGAAGAGACTTAACATTTCATGAATACCATGTCTTCTGCTACTTTTTAGTGTGTGACTTTTAGTAAATTCCTTAATTTATCTGAAGCTAAATTTCCTTGTCAGTAAGATGAGGATAATAATACCATCTGAAACAGATACTTCTGAGGATCACTAAAGGGCTTAGGGGGCCCTGGTGGCAAAGTGGTTAAGAGCTACAGCTGTTAACCAAAAGGTTGGCAGTTCAAATCCAACAGCTGCTACTTGGAAGCCCTATGGGGCAGTTCTAGTCTGTCCTATAGGGTCGCTATGAGTCGGAATCAACTTGATGGAAACAAGTTTTAAAGGGCTTAGAAGAGTATTCAACACTGTTTGTTATTTACATTATATTTATTATTCACATTATGTGAGTTTGTGGTATATAGAATGTATTGTTTATCTCATACACTTCACAACTTTAGGAAATAAACAGTATTCATTTTTCAGATGAAACTGAGGCTCAGATCAGAGAGATTAAGTCACATGCCCAGAGTCATCTGGATTGGAAGTGAAGAACTTGAACTTGTATTTGAGTGATATGTAAGATTCTAAACTTTTACTCTATTTACTGTGCAACCTCTCAGACTGTTTAACTTTTAGCAGTTTTCTGACAAAAAGTTTGAAGTTCCCTTGCTTCCCGGTTCTTCATGTAGAACTTTTTCTAATACAATAAAACCTGTGCCAGGTTGACCACTGGTCAGAGACACCAATATATTCAATGTAATCAAGATCTAGCACATCAGCCTCCCAGACACACAGGAAATAATCACCCAGCTAACACAAGAACACTCTAAGACAAAGGGACTCAGCTCTCCACTCCATGGGAACAAACAGAACCACAAAGAGTTCAGAAGAGAAATAAGATCTCATCAAGCGAATACTTTTGATAACTTGAATTCTGGGAAGACCATTGGTGGTCACTGCCACTCCAGAGATATAGAGGCTACTGCTTCCTATCATATGGCAAGTCCTTAGCTCCACCCACTTATTGTCAGGAAGTCCACTAAATAACGTTTCTCAAGGTCACTGCCCACTGACCTGGAGCCTGGAGGCCAGTCTCACTTTGCACTCATCTATGCAAAAATCTTACCACAACCCTATTAGGAGCAACACAGAATAAAGAAAACTAAAAACACAAGGGAAAGGATTAGTCCAAAAGACTAATGGACCACAATTACCACAGCCTCTACCAGACTGAGTCCAGCACAACTAGTAGATATTGCCTGGCTACCACCACTGACTTTTCTGACAGGGATCACAATAGAGGGTTCCAGACAGAGATGGAGAAAAATGTAGAACAAAATTCTAACTCTCAAAAAAAGACCAGACTTACTGACCTGACAGAGACTGGAGAAATCCCAAGAGTATGGCCCCTGAAAACCCTTTTAACTCACTAATGAAATCACGCCTGAGGTTCACCCTTCATCCAAAGATTAGACAGGCCCATAAAACAAAACGAGACTAAAGTGACATACCAGTCCAGAGGCAAGGACTAGAAGGCAGGAGAGGACAGGAAAGCTGGTAATAAGGAACCCAAGTTCAAGAAGGGAGAGTGTTGACATGTTGTGGGGTTGTTAACCAATGTCATAAAACGACATGTGTACTAACTGTTTAATGAGAAGCAAGTTTGTTCTGTAAACCTTCATCTAAAGTATAATAAAAAAAAAAAAAAAAACTTACCACAGAATGATGGAAACTGGGTTTGCTCAGAAGCACCTGATCCTTCCAGGTCACTGAACTAGCTTCTTTGGTCCGCAAATCTCTCCCCTGAGACAACGTGCGAAGCCTTGAAGCTGTGTCAGTCTCTTCTACTCAAAAGTGATGCCACTATATTTATTTTGTTTTTGTTTTATTGGGGTTTCTAGAAGACATCTTCCTTCTCTGACAACTTCAAATAGAAATAATTCATCTTTTAAAGCAGGATTTTCTTTCTGAAGAAGCTCATTAGAACAATTTGCTACCTCTGACTCTGTGGTATAGCAATTCCAATGAAAAGATTATCTGAACAATTAAATTAGAATACACACAACTTGTATTTCCTAGCCAGACAAAAGACATGTATGGGTTTCCTTAGTAACTTCATTTTTATTTTTTTTTTGTTTTGTTTTGTTTGTTTGTTTGTTTTTAACTTCTCTACTAATTATTGTTAAAAGTCAAGGAGAGTAAGGCTGTTTTCTTGGAGGCTTGGGAGATACATTTAAAAAAAAACCTGTAGTCATTGAGTTGATTCCAGTTCATAGCAACCCTATAGGACAGAGTAGAACTGCCCCATAGGGTTTTCATGGAGCAGCTGGTGAATTTGAACTGCCAAGCCTTTGGTCAGGAGCCGAGATCTTAACCACTGCACCACCAGGGAGAGGTGGTCCCCTGTATATATGAAATTTCTTTGAAATCTCATGTTTTATCTTTAAAATTTATGTGTTACATTCTACTCTGTAATATATACACATTTGGATTACTAGAAAAATAATGCTTTAAGTTGATGGTTCACAAATGTGTGCCATGTTTATCCCAGGGTTTAATGTCACCCTCATACATGCTATCTGGTGTGTTCTCCTTTGAGGGATGGAAATGTATTGTCAGTATTTTCAAGGAAATAGGGAAGTTTGGGAATCCATCTGGGCACTTTCAAAACTGAGTCAGCAGGTCTCATGGAGAACTAAAATTAAGGCTCATCATTGCTGAGACTGAACAGCAGCCATGACGGTCACCAGGAGGCAACAGATGATAATAGTAAACCTCTTTCCCTTAGACATAGGTGAGCATCTATAGCTCCCCGTCCACTCTATGCCTCCCATATTCCATTAAGAGACTGTTGGATTAGTGCAGATTTGTCATTATCTGAACAAAGTTTTTTTGTTTATTCTGTTTGTTTTTTATTTTATAAAAAAAAAGCAATATGTTTCCTCCAATAAAATATTACAGTGCCATTAAAAAATAAAGAAAAAAAACCCTTAAGGTTATCTAAGTTTTTACTTGGTAGGGAGAAGCAATTCAGATTGAGGAGCTTGCCCACTACACAATAGGAGGAGGGAAGGAAATAAGCAAGGTAAATACACACGCAGAAGTAAATCTCAGGTAGATCCTACATAGTGAGAAAAAAAATTAACAATGAAACTAAGAGGAAGGAAGGACACTTAGGGAAACAGAAATGATTTCCCAGCTCTCCTAATTCTGAGGAGCACAGCGGAACATAAAACAGAAATCTTAGCCAGTACACGCAGAAGCCTATTTATCTAAATCAGATCTGAAGCTGAAAAGCATCCCTCAGGCATTCTGCCCAGAAGTTAGACATTTGAAACTCCAAATTGCCATATCCATTTTATTCTTAAAATTCAAACTTTCAGAACCCATTATAAAAATAGATTTTTGCTATTATTCAAAGTTTTATTTGCTTCTGTAAGACAAGCCTGAATGTTTACTCCACAGTGTAAATAAGTAACGATAACTTTCTTGCATTGTCTCTGTCAGGGCTCTTTACTCTTTTTGTTTTTATCTCTGCCTTTCAAGTTAAGGGATTTTTTTTTTTCCAAATGTCTAGTGATCCTTGGATGCTCATTCAGATTTACCCATTGCCATTGAGTCAGTTCCAATTCTTAGTGACCCCATAAGACAGAGTAGAACTGCCCATAGGGTTTCCAAGGCTGTAATCTTTATGAAGGCCGACTGCCACATCTTTCTCTCACTGGTGGACCAGGAGGTGGATTCAAACTATGGACCTTTCAGTTAGCAGCCCAGTGCTGACCCACTTGCCATGAGGGCTCCTTCATTCAGACTTAAACCAAAATCAAACGCTTTGCCACAGTGTCTATTCTGACTTATAGTGACCCTATAAGACAGAGTAGCACTGCCCCATAGGGTTTCCAAGGAAAGGCTGGTGGATTTGAACTGCTGACCTTTTGGTTACCAGCCTGAGCTCTTAACCACTCCACCACCAGTGCTGAGTGGGATATAAATCTGGGATGTGCACAAAGGAAGACGGCACCAGTGCCTATGTTTTTAAGTATAGGTAGTCTGCAACTTAGGACAGGGTTACATTCTGACGTCTCTGTCATAAGTCGGTTCTGAAGTAAGTCCAATACCTCTTTTTTTTGTTTTAGTTTTCATTATTGTTGCTTTTTATTATCAGTATCTTTATAAATTCGATCTTTGGGTATTAGAAACATTACATATAATCTTACAGATTTTTTTAATACATAAAAATATATACAAATCATAAATATTTACTCAGACAATGAAGAAAAGTTGGACAACTTTGGCATTTTGTCAGTTGCGGTAATAAATCCACTTGTGGAAGATTCTGGATCATCTGGATTATCCCTGGAAATGGGAATGAAGTTTCTAGTTAGAAGATTAGTATGAGTTGTCTGTATGGTCCTTCTCTTTTTTTCTTCATGTATTTTGCAGTAACATCTCACTGCTTCCTAAATCTGCCTATATACTTTAGCAAAGCAATCAGCATTTGGGTCCATGTTGTCAAGCAACTGAAGCCCCTGACTTAGTTCAGAAAAAAACCTCAGCTAATCTTAGCACTGAAAAATTTTTGACAACTTTCCTTCTTCTTCTTCCTCATTATTTCTTTCTTCTTTAGCATTTCTTTCCTTTTCAAAATCCGCTAAGTCCTGACCTGTCAATTCCCCTTCTTATTGATCTATAAGCTGTTCCACATCAGCAATGTCAAGTTCTAAATTCAGCCTTTGCCACATGGACGATTTTTCCACCAGTCTCTCCCACTATCCTGATCAAATGCTTGGAGCATGTTCACATAACTCAGAAATTTTTTCCATATCTCCTGTATGCATTTTCCAGTAACTTCCTCCCAGGAAGATGCAATGTTCAGATACACTGACAGTGGTAAGCGTGGTTCATTGTAACTCAAATACATTGTAAGTTGGGAACTACCTGTATTTGCCTCACCTCACTCTCATCTGAGCCTTGTGTCTCAGAAGCATATGTCTCTTTATTCAATGTCTTCAAAAGAATAAGGTTTTTATTCCTACTAAAGCAGTTGGGAATGAGTGGATACCCGGCTTTTTCAAGTCAGGATGGGAGATTTGAGAATATAACTGCACTTTATACAATTGTACTCTATATTTTCTACTTTATACATCTTGTTTAAAATCACCTACCCTCATCCCTCACTCTGATCTTCTGAGGTATCAGGGGCTCTAACTCTTCAGACTTTCAAGACTCTTGGATTTTTGTTGGCATTTCCCTCTGTAGGCTCTTAGGATTCAAATTTCTTCAGTAGACTAAGTCAGTTACCACTTGTCCATCCACTCCCATTTATCAAAATGTCTCACAAGTTGCCATTCCTCTCCTTTCCTATCTGTCCTTTGGGATACAAAACTTTTAAAAAAATTTTTTTTTTATTCTTATTTTAGTGGAGAGAAAAAATCTATTTTCAATTCTACATGCATAATTATAAGTCTAGCCTTTACTGATTTGCCACAAAGATATTACAAGGTGCTCAAGGCAGAGTTCCTGTCTGTCTTGTTGATGTCTTTATGATCTTTCCATAGCATATAGTTGGTGCTCAATAAATGTGTTCAGCAAATGAATGGGAGAAAAAAAGTGTTATTGTAAGAATCTCTGAAAGAGTGGCATGCAAGTACAGCAATTTGGTGCCTAGCCATAGGGGGCAGTATCTCCATTCATAGAATTCCTTTAAAGATAAACTCAAAACCCTCAGAGAAACATCTAGTAAGAGATCAGACTGACTGATACACAGAACACCAGGATAATGTTAATAGTGTTACTCTAAGGCCAGAGGCATTTCCTGAAGTGAAAACCCTATTTGGGAAATTTTTCTTTGCTGAAGGACTTGGAGATGTTCCTTGAAGTTTTATTGATGATCCTATCAATGCAGCTAACATGTAACTCTTGAGAATTCCTGATTCTTCTGCAGAGAATTCTAAAGGGGTGGAAATTCTGTGAGGGCAGTGGGTGAGGCTTTCTCCAAGTATGAGAAAAGAGAAAAAGGTGGAGAAGGGGAAGAGAGGGAGGTAGGAAAGGAAAAAGCACAGAGGCAGGCAATTGGATATAGACTGACTGTCCATCACAGCTCTGAGAAAGCGGTCTACACACAATCTTGAATACCTTCTTTTGTCTTTCTAAACAGGGGTGAGTGGCCAACAGCTGAATCAGAGTCCTCTCAGTTTGTGTCTATCCAGGAAGGAGAGGACTTCACCATGACCTGCAATTCTTCAAGCACATTTAACACCATACTATGGTATAAGCAGGACCTTAGGGAAGGTCTTGTCCTTTTGATAACTTTATGCAAAAGTGATGAATTGCTCAGTTTGGTGGAACAAGAAAAGACAGCTTCCTGCACATCTCAGCCTCTGAATCTGATGATTCTGTGCTGGATGGTACAGTGCTCCTCAAGCACCTACAGCCTGTACCCAAACCTGCAACTGGGGCTCCAGATACTGTGCTGCCTCCAGCTCCTGCTCCTCTTGGCATAAAATATGATCATTCACACAACCCATTGTCCCTGCCATTCCATTACTGAAAAAGTTTCATGTATTGGAGGGTTTATCTTCCAAAGATTGTGCTCTTTGCTTGAGGAACTTTCCCCCTCTCAATTCTTTTTTAATGTGTATAATGAATATACTTGCTTACTTTTGGCACAGTATAAAAAGAATTAGTTAATACACAATCACAATAGATTTTTAGCACATCTCTTTTAAAAATTGGTAGATATCAAAAATATTTATTGATATCATAGAAATACTGTAAGATCCGACAATCCTACTCCTAGGAATATATCCTAGAGAAATAAGAACCATCACACAAATAAACATATGCACACCAGTGTTCATTGCAACATTGTTCACAATAGCAAAAACATGGAAACAACCTAGATGACCAACAACAGATGAATGGATAAAAAAACTATCGTACATACACACAATGGAGTATTATGCAATGATAAAGAACAATGATGAATCTGTGAAGCATCTCATAACATGGATCAAACTGGAGGACATTATGCTGAGTGAAATAAGTCTATCACAAAAGGACAAATATTGTATGAGACCTCTAATGTAAAAACTCATGAAAAAGTTTACACACAAAAAGAAACAATCTTTGTTGGTTACAAGGGATGAGAGGGGTAGCGAAAACTAAATAGACAATAGATAAGTCGCAAATTTGGTGAAGGGTAAGACACTACATAGTACTGGGGAAGCTAGCACAATTTGTACAAGGTAAGGTTATGGAAGCTCCATAGACACATCCAAACTCCCTGAGAGACTGAATTGCTGGGCGGAGGGCTATGGAGACCATGGTCTTGGTGAACATCTAGCTCAATTGGCATAACCCAGTTTGTAAAGACAATGTTCTACATTCTACCTTGGTGAGTGGCATCAGGTCTTAAAAGCCTGTGAGCAGCCATCTAAGATACTCCACTGGTCTCACCCCTTCAGGAGCAAGGGAGAATGAAGAGAACAGGATACAAGGAAAAGATTAGTCCAAAGGACTAATGGATCACAGCTACCATAACCTCCACCAGACTGAGTCCGGTAGAGCTAGATGGTGCCCGGCTACCACCACTGACTGCTCTGACCAGGATCACAACAGAGGGTTCTGGACAGAGCTGGAGAAGGATGTAGAACAAAATTCTAACACACAAAAAAAAAGACCAGATTTACTCGCCTGACAGAGACTGGAGAAACCCAAAGAGTATGGCTCCTGGACACCCTTTTAGCTAGTGGTGAAGTCACTTCCAAGGTTCACCGTTCAGCCAGGGATTGGAAAGCCCCATAAAACAAAACGGGACTAATGAGGCACAGCAGTCCAGGGGCAAAGACTAGAAGACAGGAAGGGACAGGAAAGCTGGTTATAGGGAACACAAGATTAAGAAGGGACAGTGTTGACATGTCATGGGGTTGTTAACCAATGTCATAAAACAATATGTGTACTGACTGTTTAACGAGAAAGTATTTGTTCTATAAACCTTCATCTAAAGTACAATTTAAAAAAAACTTCTAAAAATATTTATAGATATCAATGGAATGGAATTGAGAGTTCAGAAATAAACCTATACATCTATGACCAATTGATTTTTGACAAGGATGAAATACAGGGAAGAATAGTATAGTCTTTGCAATGAATGATGCTGAGACAACTGGAGAGCCCCATGCAAAAGAATTGAATTTGGAATCCTACTTCATACAGTATACAAAAATTAAGTTAAATGATCAAAGACCTAAATGTAAGAGCTAAAACTACAAACTCTTTGAAGGAAACATAGATGTAAATTGTGCTGACCTTGGACTAGGCAGTGATTCCTTAGATATGACACCAAAAGCATAGCAACCAAAGAAAGAAATAGATAGACTCCATCAAAATTAAAAAAAAACTATTGTATATCAAAGAACACTATGAAGATAGTGAAAAGACAATCTAGAGAACATAAAAATGTAAATCATATATCTGATAAGAGTGTAATATCTAGAATATAAGGAGTCCTAAAGGTGCAGTAGTTAAGTGCCTGGCTACTAATGGAAAGACTGGCAGTTTGAATCCACCAGCTGCTCTACAGGAGGAAAGTCATAGTGATCTCCCATAAAGATGACAGCCTAGTACAATCTATGGGGCAGCTCTACTCTGTCCTACAGGGTTTCTATGAATCAGAATCGACTCAACAGCACACAACAACAACAACAACCAGAATATATAAAGAGCTCCTACAACTCAACAACAAAAAGACAAAAATCCCAACTTAAAAATGGGCAAAGGATTTGAATAGACATTTCCCCAAAGAAGATATACAGATGACAAATAAGTACATGAAAAGGTGCTTAACATCATAGTCATTAACCTGATGCCATCAAGTTGATTCTGACTCCTAGCGCCCCTATAAAATATGATAGAACTTCCCCATAGGGTTTCCAACGCTGTAATCTTTTGGGAAGCAGGCTGCCATATCTTTCTACTGAGGAGTGTCTGGTTAGCAGCTGAGAGCTTAACCACTGCACCACCAGGGCTCCTTCATTAGTCATTAAGGAAATACAAATCAAACCACACCCACTAGGATGGCTATAATTAAAACAATTCTGTGTTTGAGAATGTTACAAAAACGTGGTTAGAATTTGTCTCAAAACAGAGGTTATGCAGAGATTTGGGTCTTGTTTCTTAAATGAAATTGAATAAGAAACAGCATGAGCAGGTGGCTAGAAGGCTTCCTAATGTCAACATTTATGAATGTAAGTGGTATAGAAGATTCACTCGAGTTCAATTATGTTCACCCTCAGGGTTTGGTGGTTATCCTGATTCACTCAGAATAGAGGACAAAAGTCAAGAGAACTCCACAAGGCAATAAAGTACTGAAAATTTAGGACAGATGAGGATTTATGGAGGACAGAAAATCATCTCCAAGAGATATCTGAAGTTCAAATTACCACTGTCTAATGTGCAAAAACGTGTTCAATAGTCTCCTCTACTTTCTGAGTCACTGGGCAAAAGAAAACTGACAAAATATCGAAGGAAGCACTAGTCCCTAACTCTCCTCCTGACTCAGGTCTATCCTCGTTTGTCTTCATTAAATGTCAGCTACAAAGGTCTCCTCAGAAAGAGTGCTCTTCTTTAGTGACCAACCAAACATCTTTCAAACATGAATTTGCTAACATGAAACCATTTCACTGTCATAAAAATCATCCCAATTTAAAAAAAAAAAAAAAACACGGCTCCATTCATGTCATATGGCCATTCCTAATTGTAGGGAGTCTGGGAGAGTGAGTATTTAACTTGTTCAACCTCTACATGAAGCCTTGGTGGTGCAGTGGTTAACAACTCAGCTGTTAACCAAAAGGTCAGCAGTTCAAATCCACCAGCTGCTCCTTGGAAACCCTATGGGCAATTCTACTCTGTCCTATAGGGGTGTTAAGAGTGGGAATCAACTCGACAGCAATGGGCTTTTTATGGTTTCTAGACTCTACATGGTGATGAACTTCAAGGATGGTTTTTACAGATCAAAAGCCATATCATATCAGGTTCTCACTCTCTAGAAGAGACTCTGATGATACTTCTTGATATTCTTATTACTATTTTATGCCCCCTAAAGATAAGATCAAAGCATCTTCTGACTTACTAACCCTAGCAGCATGTGCTGAAGAAAGCTGAAGTCTATAAAGAGGTATACAGTGCTGTCTCATACACAATAGATATTTACACTGAATGGGCAAGACATTTTACTGTTTATGTGCCCAAAAAATAAACTTTAAGCTTTCTTCTTTGCAGGTGTCCTGGTGGGGAGGGGTGAGTCCATGATCTGTCAGGAGGATTCAGCTGATGTTTCTGAAGAGAGACTGGTCCATTGCCACTGACAGTGTTGTGGGCAGTTCCTGGGCACTTCTTTAAAGCCAGCAACATCAGCGTCTCACGGAACTCAACATGTTCTCAGATGGCCATGTGAAATTTACTTCTATATCAAAGGCTTAAAGAACAGTTTATTTGTCTCTCTTGTAATAATCTGGACTGAGTATTCCAGATAACCATATGGTTCTGTTCCATGTTATGTCTGGAAATAACTCAGGATATTTCCATTTTGAGATTCTGCTCTCCCCTAGAGCCTTGCCATAGTGTGCACAGTCATGGCTTGGGCACTGCCATGTCACGTTCCAGTTAGCAAGAGGGGGAAAGAGGGCATGGAGTAGGCATGCCCATTCCATTAAGAACCCCAAACTCAAAGTGGCACATGTCTCAACTGCAAGGGGTGTTGGGAAATGTAATCTGTAGGTAGATAGCTACGTGCCTTGTAAAATTCTATGACTATGAAAAAAGGGGGAAGTGGATTTTGTTAACAATCTCCACTACACCAAGGAAAAATTATATATTAAAATAATAAAAAATAATATACTAAGAATGTTGGTTCAGAGGTTAAGAAAACTACAAATTAAGATGGTTTTGAAATTAATAAAAATTTAACTTAAAAATGAGGAATCAGAAAACAGACAAAAATCTAGCTTATGGGAACAATAGATTGAAGTGTGGTTCTTGGAACTACACCTGAAAATTCTAATGAAGTCAAAAAGTAAAATGTACAAATACACATAGCAGATTAGACGGGCGATATAACTACAATATAGTATAAAGAAGCCTTAAGAATATGAGAACTCTATCACCAACTTTATACCAATAAATGTTAAACCTTACATGAAGTAGTTAGTTTCCTAGGAAAATGTAAATTGTTCAATTCTACTCAAGGAAAGGTTATTAAAAAAAAAAAAAAAAAAAAACCTAAATAGGCCAATAGCATAAAATAAAAGTAGTTCAAAAAAAAAAAAAAAGACACCAAGTTCAGAGGGATTTGTGGCTGGAATTTATAAAGATTTCTAGTAACACATAGCTTCTATATTATTTTAGATGTTCTAGTCTAGAACATAGAATCCTCATGCATCTGTCAGTTTGTTGTACTGTAGGGACTTACTTGTTGCTGTGATGCTGGAAGTTATCCCACCAGTATTCAAATACAGGCAGGATCACCGATGGTGGATAGGTTTCAGCTGAGCTTCCGAACTAAGACAGACTAGGCAAAAGGACCTGGTAGTCTACTACTGAAAAAAATTAGCCAGTGAAAACTTTATGAATAGCAGAGGAACATTATCTGATATAGTGCGGGAACATGAGCCCCTCAGGTTGGAAGACACTCAAAATTTGACTGAGGAAGAGCTGCATCCTCAAAGTAGAGCTGACCTTAGTGACATCAATGGAGTCAAGCTTTTGGGACCTTCATTTGCTGATGTGGCATGACTCAAAATGAGAAGAAACAGCTGTAAACATTCATTAATAATAGGAACATGCAAAGTACAAAGTGTGAACCTAGGAAAATAGGAAACTGTCAAAAAATGAAATGGAATGCATAAATATCAATATCCTAGGCATTAGTGAGCTGAAATGGACTGGTATTGGCCATTTTGAATCAGACAATCACATAGTCTACTATGCCAGGAATGACAAATTGAAGAGGAATGGTGTTGCATTCATCATCAAAAAGAACATTTCAAGATCTATCCTGAAGTATAACGCTGCCAGTGATAGGATAATATCCATACACCTACAAGGAATACCAGTTAATACTATTATTATTAAAATTTACAAGCCAACCACTAATGTCAAAGGTGAAGAAATTGAAGACTTTTACTGCTCCTGCAATCTGAAATATATCAAACATGCAATCAAGTTGCATTGATCATTAAGGAGATTGGAATGCAAAAGTTGGAAACAAAGAAGGATTGGTAGTTGGAAAATATGGCCTTGGTGATAGAAACAATGCCAGAGATCACACGATAGAATTTTGCAAATACCTTTTTTTAACAACATAACATAAACAGTGACTATACCCTTGGGTTACATCTGTGGAAACAGACTATGGAAAAGCTCAATATTATCAGTCAGACCAAGGCCAGGGGCCAACTGCGGAACAGACCATCAACTCCTCATATGCAAGTAAAAATTGAAGCTGAAGAAAATTAAAACAAATCCATGAGAGCCAAACACAACCTTGAGTATATCCTACCTGAATTTAGAGACCATCCAAAGAATAGATTTGACACATTGAACACTAATGACCAAACACCAGGTGAGTTGTGGAGTGACATCAAGAACATCATGCATGAAGAAAGCAAGAGATCATTAAAAAGACAAGAAAGAAAGAAAAGACCAAAATGGATGTCAGAAGAGACTCTGAAACTTGCTCTCAAATGTAGAGTATCGAAAGCAAAAGGAAGAAATGATGAAGTAAAATAGCTGAACAGAAGAGTTTAAAGGGCTGTTCAAGAATACAAAGTATTATAAGGCCATGTGCAAAGACCTGGAGAGAGAAAACCAAAAGGGAAGAAAACATTCAGCATTTCTCAAGTTGAAAGAACTGACGAAAAAATTCAAGCTCGAGTTGCAATAGTGAAGGATTCTATGGGCAAAATACTGAACAATGCAGGAAGCATCAAAAGATGGAAGGAATACACAGAGTCACTGCATCAAAAAGAATTGATTGACATTCAGTCATTTCAGGTGGTGGTATATGATCAGAAAATGATGGTACTGAAAAAAGAAGTCCAAGCTGCACTGAAGACATTGGCGATAAAAAGGCTCCAGGAATTGATGGAACACCAACTGAGATGTTTCATCAAATGGATGCAGCTCTGGAAGTGCTCACTCATCTGTGCCAAGAAATATGGAAGACAGCTACTTGGCCAACAGATTGGAAGAGATTCATATTTATGCATATTCCAAAGAAAGGTGATCCAACCAAAGGCAGAAGTTACCAAACAATATCATTAATATCACAATATCACACACTAGTAAAATTTTTCTGAAGATCATTCAAAAGCGTTGCAGCAGTACATTGACAGGGAACTGCCAGAAAGTCAAGCCAGACTCAGAAGAGGATGTGGAACAAGGGATATCATTGCTGATGGCAGATGGATCCTGGCTGAAAGCAGAAAATACCAGAAAGATATTTACCTGTGTTTTATTGGCTTTGAAAGGCATTCGACTGTGTGGATCATAACAAATTATGGATAACATTGCAAAGAACGGGATTTCCAGAACACTTAATTGGGATCATGAGAAATCTGTACATAGATTACGAGGCAGTCATCCGAACAGAACAAGGGGATACTGTGTGATTTAAAATCAGGAAAGGTGTGCATCAGGGTTGTATCCTTTCACTATACTTACTCAATCTGTATGCTGAGCAAATAATTTGAGAAGCTAGACTATATGAAGAAGAACTCGGCATCAGAATTGGAAGAAAACTCATTAACAACCTACATTATGCTGATAACACAACATTGCTTGCTGAAAGCGAAGAGGGGTAGAAGCACTTACTGATGAAGATCAAAGACTATAGCCTTTGATATGGATTACAGCTCAACATAAAGAAAACAAAAATCCTCACAACTGGACCAATAAGCAACATCATGATAAATGGAGAAAAGATTGAAGTTGTTGAGGATTTCATTTTACTTGTAACCACAATCAACACCTATAGAAGCAGCAGTCAAGAAATCAAACAACTCATTGCACTGGGCAAATCTGCTGCCAAAGACCTGTTTAAAGTGTTAAAAAGAAAAGATGTCACTTTAAGGACTAAGGTGTGGCTGACCCAAGCCATGGTGTTTTTAATCGCCTCTTACGCACGTGAAAGCTGGGCAATAAATAAGGAAGACCAGAGAAACGCCGATGCCTTTGAATTATAATATTGGCGAAAAATATTGAATATACCATGGACTGCCAAAAGAATGAACGAATCTGTCTTGGAAGAAGTAAAACCAGAATGCTCCTTAGAAGCAAGGGTGGTGAGACTTTGTCTCACAGACTTTGGACATGTTATCGGGAGGGATCAGTCCCTGGAGAAGGACGTCATGCTTGGTAAAGTAGAGGGTCAGCCAAAAAGAGGAAGACCCTCAAGGAGACGGATTGACATCACGGTTGCAACAATGGGCTCAAGCACAACAACGATCATAAAGATGGCGTACAACTGGGGAGTGTCTCATTCTGTTGTGCGTAGGGTCACTGTGAGCTGGAACTGACTCAGTGGCACTCAACAGAACATAGAAAAAGCTAACAAATTTCAAATTTACTCCAGAAAGTTAGTATTGCCTTGACATCAAAACCTACAAAGGGTAGCATGGCACACACACACATACACTCACACAAAATTTTACACTGATTTGAGTTATGAATAGACATGCAAAAGCCCAAAGTAAAATACCAGTAAATCAAATTCAGTGTTAAAATAACAATACAAGTTGAGTAACGTAAAGATCATTCAGTTTGTATAATAATTTAAAGGAAAAATATATGTGATCATTTCAATAGATGACAAAAAGAATATTTGATAAATTTTAAATTTTTCATAAGAATGGAGGAAACTTCCCTAAATCTAGTAAAAATTAATTGTCTACTTAAACCTCACAGTAAACATACTGAGCAGAAAATCTAGAAACAACCTATGTGTCCAGTAAATGATTAAATAATTGTATAGCCATACTGCAGAATACTATTCAACCATTAAGGAAAAATGAAGTAGATTTGCATGTAATGACCTGGAAATTCATTTAAGATATACTATTTAAGTGAAAAAAATAAGTTACAGAATAATGTATAATACACTTTCTTTAAAAATGTGTGAAAAGTTCTCTGAATACAAATATTCAGCCTCTGTTGATGTGAAACTTAGCTATTTCTTTGCTTTTTTGCTCTCATTTAGTCTATTATGGATGGAGTTAAGGAAAGAGGTCATTTTGCCCAATACAAAACCCTGTTGCCATGGAGTCGATTCTGACTCATAGCGACCCTATAGGACAGAGTAGAATTGCCCCATAAAGTTTCCAGGGACCGCCTGGTGGATTCCAACTGCCGACCTTCAGGTTAGCAGCTGTAGCTCTTAAACACTATGCCACCAGAGTTTCCGCTTTGCCCAATGGGGACTGTAAATATCTCATCTTCCCGCAGAACTGAAGAAAATAGACCCTACATTTTTGGTCACTGCTTGCATAAAGTTACTGTTGTTATTATTTGCCATCTAGTCTATTTGACCCATGGCAGCACCATGAGTGCAGAGTGGAACTGCACCACAGAGTTTCCAAGTCTGTGACCTTTCAGAAGCAGACCCCCAGGCCTGTCTTCCGTCGGTTTGAGCCGCCAACCTTTCAGCTAATAGTTAAGGGCTTAACTGTTTGCTCCACCCAGGCTTTCTTTGAGGCTGTTCTAAGAGGAAAGAAAAAGAAAGAGAAAGCGAAAAAGAAAAAGAATGTGACTTTTGATGTGAAGGGATAGAGGGCATTTTTAAGGAAAGCCAGGTGAAAAAGAAGAGTCAGACAGCCTGGAGGACGTGCAATGCCAAGGCACTTAATGTGGAAAAGGGATTAAGAATTGGCAAGTGGCCAAGAGGGGGTAGCTGCTAGGGACACAGTTTGAGTGCCCAGGAGCTAGGCTAGCTCATGCCCTTTCCCACTCAGAAGCCCTATTTCCAATGTGAGTCTCCAGGAGGTTGACCATCCATGAAGCCTGTGCCAGAAACTGTCCAGATTTTATGCAAGTGACCACTTCTCTTTCTGTCTTTCTCTGTCTCTCTCTGTGTGTCCTTCTATTTGTCTCTATCTTTTTCTGCCTCTCTAGCTCTCTCTCTTTCTCTTTCTCTCTCTGTGTCTCTCTCTCTGCAGCAAAATCCCTTCCAGCCCTCAACCCAGCTTGCAGTGCCTCCAGAACAACGAGGCCAAATAGTACAGAGGGCACTTAGCAGGATACTGGAGAGTTGCTCTAGCAACCATGCGCCTCAGGGGAAGGAGTGGGCAGGATGGAGACACAAACTGAGTACATTAGAGTATCACGAACCAGGCCAGTTGTGAGAAGAGTCCACTGTGTTTCTGAATGTGGAACAGTGCGTCTAGCTACCCCCTCACCACTGCTAAAAGTTGATAGATGCTTTAAAAATTTTTTAGAAAATGATTTTTAAAAGACATACTTTACTTTTGAACAAATATGTGATAGTATATTTTATTATTAACAAAAAAAGGGGGAGGGGAGGGGAGGGGTTCTGGAAGCAGGCATGTCGACAGTAGGGATTAGAATTCTGGGGTTAGAATTCCAGACGATTCGTATTTTCTTCTTGGCGTTCCCCTGTACTTTTCCAAATTTTATGCAATCTCTCTCTATATATATTTTTTTATAATCAGAAAAAAATAAAATGTATTTGTAAGGAAGAAGTAGAAGTTAATATTTTTTAGCTTAAAAAAGAGGAGAGGCTCACATTACCAGCTGATGTATGAACACTTACACATGTGAACAAATACACTTTAGCAATGTACAGTACAAACTGTGTCCCCAAGTGTTGAGTTGTGTGTAAGGGAATCTTTTTAAAAATTAGAAAAACTGAGTCACCTGATATGATCTGAAATGGCCAATTAGAGGACTGGGTGTGATTCCCTGTTTGCTGTTCTGTTTTCACCCTAGAGGCAGCCATCTTCCATACTGTTTCTAAGAGAAGAAAGTTAGGTAATGATGACATAACTACACTGCAACCCCTCCTGGTCACAAAACCATGTAATTGCTGCACTGTCTAACCAATCTAAGAAAGAGATGTATACCCTTTTAAGCCAATCGCCTTACAATTGGGAACAGGAAGCCCTGCCTTAAAATGATCGACTACCAATCAGGTAATGCCTTTTGATGATCTCAGCCTGTGATTACCAATCAAGTAATGTCTTTCAAAGATCTAAGTTTGTAAAAACCAATCAAGTAACGTGTTTCGTAGTCATTTCTCTCCTATAAAACTCACTGCTGAGTGGCCATTTTGAATTTCTGGATTCCACCACATGGAGTTCATTTCCTTCCCAGCTCAACTTGTCTGTTTTCTTTCAATAAATCTCTCAATTTTACACTAATCAGAGTATGGCTGTTTACCTTATGAGAGTTGTCACAGTTTGGAAAAAAATGTGTTTAGTGTAGGAGCTTAAAGAAAAGAGAAGTCTACTGAATTGGCGAATTGGATAAATAAGGAATCCCTTGGTGGAAAATAATCAGATATAACCTATAGGAGGAGAGAGTCTCAGTGCATTTAGAAATAAGGGCGTTAGGGGCCTGTCTTGGTATTTATTTTGACCAAGTCATGATGAATCAGCAAAGATAATTCTTCACATCTTCATTTCACTCAAATGTTGTTCTTATTAGGTGCTGTCGAGTCAGTTCTGACTCATAGTGACCCTATGCACCACAGAGTGAAACACTGTCCTGTCCTGTGCCATCCTCACAATCACTGTTATGCTTGAGCCCATTGTTGCAGCCATTATGTTAGTCCATCTCATTGCGGGTCTTCCTCTTTTTCGCTGACCCTCTAGCAAGCATGATGTCCTTCTCCAGGGACTGATCCCTCCTGACAACATGTCCAAAGTATGTAAGACTTAGTCTCACCATCTTTGCTTCTAAGGAGGATTCTGCGTGTACTTCTTCCAAGACAGATTTGTTCCTTCTTTTGGCAGTCCATGGTGTGTTCAATATTCTTCACCAACACCACAGTTCAAAGGCGTCAATTCTTCTTTGATCTTCATTATTCATTGTCCAGCTTTCCAATCCATATGATATTATTAAAAATACCATGGCTTAGGTCAGGCACACCTTAGTCTTCAAGGTGACATCTTTGCTTTTCAACACTTTAAAGAGGTCTTTTCCAGCAGATTTGCCCAATGCAATGCGTCTTTTGATTTCTTGACTGCTGCTTCCATGGGTGTTGATTGTGAATCCAAGAAAAACAAAATCCTTGACAACGTCAATCTTTTCTTGGTTTATCATGATGTTGCTTATTGGTGCAGTTGTGAGGATTTTTGTGTTCTATATGTTGAGGTATAATCCATACTGAAGGCCGTGGTCTTTGATCTTCATCAGTTTAAGTGCTTCAAGTCCTCTTCACTTTCAGCAAGCAAGGTTGTGTCATCTGCATAACGCAGGTTGTTAATGAGTCTTCCTCCAATCCTGATGCCCTGTTTTTCTTCATATAGTCCAGCTTCTCTAATAATTTGCTCAGCATACAGATTGAATAGGTATGGTGAAAGGATGTAACCCTGACACACACCTTTCCTGACTTTAAACCACAGTATCCACTTGCTCTGTCCAAACAGCTGCCTCTTGATCTATGTACAGGTTCCTCATGAGCACAATTAAGTGTTCTGGAATTCCCATTTTCTGAAATGTTATCCATAATTTGTTATGATCCACACAGTCAAAGGCCTTTGCATAGTCAATAAAACACAGGTAAACATCTTTCTGGTATTCTCTGCTTTCAACCAGGATCCATCTGGCATCAGCAATGATATTCCTGATTCCACGTCCTCTTCTGAATCTGGCCTGAATTTCTGGCAGTTGTCTGTTGACGTACTGCTGCAGCCGCTTTTGAATGATCTTCACCAAAATTTTACTTGCATGTGATATTAATGATATTGTTCGATAGTTTCCACATTTTGTTGGATTGCCTTTCTTGAGAATAGGCATAAATATGGATCTCTTCTAGTCAGTTGGTCAGGTAGCTGTCTTCCAAACTTCTTGGCATAGACGAGTGAGCACTTCCAGCACTGCAACCTTTTGTTGAAACATCTCAATTGATATTCCGTCAATACCTGGAACCTTGTTTTTCACCATTGCCTTCAATGCACCGTAGACTTCTTCCTTCAATACCATTAGTTCCTGATCATAAGCTACTCCTGAAATGGTTGAACGTCAACAAATTCTTTTTTGGTATAATGATTCTGTGTATTCCTTCCGTCTTCTTCTGATGCTTCCTGTGTCATTTAATATTTTCCCCATAGAATCCTTCACTGTTGCAACTCGAGGCTTGAATTTTTTCTTCAGTTCTTTCAGCTTGAGAAATGCTGAGAATGTTATTCCTTTTTGATTTTCTATCTCCACCTCTTTGCACTGTCATTATAATACTTTACTTTGTCTTCTCGAGCGACACTTTGAAATCTTCTGTTCAGTTCTTTTACTTCATCATTTCTTCCTTTTTCTTTAGCTACTCTACTTTCAAGGGCAATTTCAGAGTCTCTTCTGACATCCGTTTTGGTCTTTTCTTTCTTTCTTGTCTTTTTAATGACTTCTTGCTTTCTTCATGCATGATGTCCTTGATGTCATTTCACAACTTGTCTGGTCTTTGATAATTAGTGTTCAACATGTCAAATCTATTCTTGAGATGATCTCTAAATACAGGTGGGATATACTCAAGGTTGTAATTTGGCTCTCATGGCCTTGTTCTAATTTTCTTCAGTTTCAACTTGAACTTGCATATGAGCAATTGACGGTCTGCTTCACAGTTGGCCCCTGGCCTTGTTCTGACTGATGATATTGAGCTTGTTCATCGTCTCTTTCCACAGATGTAGTCGATTTGATTCTTGTATATTCCATATGCAAGGTCCATGTGTGTAGTTGCCATTTATGTTGGTGAAAAAGGTATTTGCAGTGAAGAAGTCATTGGTCTTGCAAAATTCAATCATGTGATCTTTGGCATCATTTGTATCACCGAGGTCATATTCTTCAGTTACCAAACCTTCTTTTTTTCCAGTTTTCACATTCCAATCACCAGTAATTATCAGTGTATCCTGATGGCACGTTTGACAAATTTCTGACTGCAGAAGCTGGTAAAAATCTTCAATTTCTTCATCTTTCGCCTGAGTGGTTGGTGTGTAAATTTGAATAATACTCGTATTAACTGGTCTTCCTGGTAGGCATATGTATATTATCCTACCATTGACAGCTTTGTACTTCAGGATAGATCTTGAATTGTTCTTTTTGATGATGAACGCAATGCCATTCCTCTTAAAGTTGTCATTCCCAGCATAGTAGAACGTATGATTGCCCAATTCAAAATGGCCAATACCAGCCCATTTCAGCTCACTAATGCCTAGGATATTGATGTTTATGTGTTCCATTTCATTTTTTACGATTTCCAATTTTCCTAGATTCATACTTCATACATTCCAAGTTCCGATTATTAATGGATGTTTATGGCTATTTCTTCTCATTTTGAGTCTTGCCACATCAGCAAATGAAGCTCTGGAAAGCTGGACTCCATCCACATCATTAAGATCGACCCTACTTTGAGTATGCAGCTATTCCCCAGTCGTCTTTTGAGTGCCTTCCAACATAGGGGGCTCATCTTCAGGAGCTATATCAGACAGTGTTCCACTGCTATTCATAAGGTTTTCACTGACTAATTGTTTTCAGAAGTAGACTGTTGGGTCCTTCTTCCTAGTCTGTCTTAGTCTGGAACTCAGCTGAAACCTAACTGCCATGGGTGACCCTGCTGGTATCTGAATACTGGTGGTATAGCTTCCAGCATCACAGCAAACCCCCACAGTATGACAAACTGACAGGCACATGGGGGTTCACTCAAATATTCCCTGTGAATTATCAGACACTCTACTGTTTATCAGAAGCACCACTTTCTAAATATATGTTCCAGGATAATGAGCTCAATACTGAACATTCAAAATAGCTCCTGGGGAGATCTCTGCCTCTCTCCCACCTTTCCCTCCATTCTCACTCCCCACAGAACACTTTTCTGGCCTTTCAGATCCTTCATTTTACAACCTAGGTTCTTACTTGAACTAATGTTAGCACTTTCCAACTCTTCCCCATGAGCCATAGAAACACTGGATCTTTGAGCTCTAGGGAGCTCTGGGGGGCCTGTCCTTCAGTGGTGAGACCATTTTGGAAGAATCTATCGCATTGGTAAAACTTATGGATACAAGTTTTCAGCTATTCTGCATCAGCTCACAAGATGGCAGTGTCTATATTTTGTATGACTCCCATGGGGGAATTGGGTGGGAGGAACTTGAACTTGAATTAGGGCCAAATGATGCTTTCTTCCGGTTGGCTGAGTAGCTAATTTACTATTTCCCTTTCTGTGTATGTGTGTGTGTTGTGGGAAGAGGGTGTTGGTTCAAAAAAGAAAAAGGAAAGCTTAGGGCAGTGAGTCAAGTTTTGCCCAGAAAAACAAACATAGGAACTGAAGGATGGAGAAGCCACGAACCTCACTAATGATCTTTTGGCTTCAACTGGGCTGTAAGTAGGGTTACTACATGAAGTCAGGAACAACTCGGAAAAACCTGAGGATTCTTCCTCAGATAACTAAGGAGGAAAAGAAGAACTCATTCTGATTTATCTGGGAGGACCTATGTTTCCAATGGAGACTCATTATGATCTCTGTGAAGACTTCATCTGACCTCATACTTCTCTGGATGACTTTTGTTTGTTACTTTTCCCTAAACAGAGGTGAGCAGTGACAAGGTGATACACAGCCCCCCTTCTCTGGTTATACAGGAGTGAGACAGTGCAACTCTCAACTTCAGTTATGAAGTGACCAACTTTTGAAGCCTACTTTGGTACAAGCAGAGACAAAGCTCCCACATTTCTCTTTAACCTATCTTCAAATGAGATTTAGAAGTCAGGAGGGTTGAGTAGCAAATTAAATAAGAAAGAACTTCTCAGCATCCTGCATGTCACAGCCTCACAGCCTGGAGACTCAGCCACCTACCTCTGTGCTACAGAGACACAGTGCTTCCTAGTCACCAGCAGCCTGTACCCGAAGTCCACAGCTGAGGCTCCTAAAGTCTTCAGATGGGGAAATTGGCTAAATTGGGTCAATTCTCAAAAATAAGCTGTATAGAAAAGCAGCGATTGGTCAAGATCCTCATGCCCATGCTGACAATTACTTAATCAGCTTACTCAGTCCTAATTCCGATTTAGTCATATCCCTGCTTCCACCACCTTCTCTGCCTTTTTCTCTCAGATTCAACATAGCTAATATTTTTAGAGGGTCACTCATATTACACCAACTACATTACCATGCCATTCATTATACCCTGTGGTAAAAAGAAAGCCCTTTTATGGGGATTGCAACTTGTATAGACACTACACATCAAGGACCCTTTCTAGCAGCAGTGGATGGGTGGAAAGTTAAGTCTGCTTTTGGTTTTGTCTTCCCACCTAGAATAGGCACATTTACAGGTAGAGTTCTGTCTGCAACTTTTTTTGCTGGACCTATTAACAAAGAACAAAGAGTAGGAACCAGCAGGCATTCAAACAGCAGAAGCTTTTCTTTCCCCACTTTTGGTATCCTTCTTCCATTGTTTAAGGATTATTGCCTATGCTAGGTGTTTAACAGAAATGGTGGTGGAATTTTCTCAAGGTATTCACATTAATTTGAATGCTTAGTACCTTAAGCAGCCTTCCCCAAAAAAGGGTTTAGCAAATTAAGTTAAGCAAAACTATCATAAAATTAGCTTAATTATTTTATCGTATAGTCCTTCAATAAAATAGTATATAATCATATATGTTTTACTAATAAAAAGTTTGCAGTAGAAGCTATTGTTCATTGAGAGCAAATACTATGTGCCTATATTTTGCAAATATTACCTCACTGAATTCTCAAAATAATTCTGATGGATCATTATTATTATTCTCAGTGAGTGGATTAAGAAAGGCAAACTCAGAAACGTTTTTTTCTCCCAAATAGCTGATAGAATTTGAAAGCAGGACTATCTATCTGACCCAAGGGAATGCTTTCTCCATTACATGTCCCACATTAAATATCACAGCGGAAAAAATTGTATCCATTGTCTGACTACAATTATGTATAAAAAATAATGTATACAAAATACTGGAATAAAATAATACCAAAAATATTTGCAGCAGTGTAGTTGTCTTTAACTACTAGACTTATTGTTTTTCTTATTGTATTTATAGTATTCTTTAGTATTTTTTCAAGCTATCTTCTATTACGTCAAAGCTGAGCATTATTTTAGAAATAGAAAAGAAGTACACCACCACCAGCAACAACAGTGTCTTCGAGTCAATTCCAACACATGACAACCCCATGTGCGCATTTCATTTAAAAATACTGAAATCCAGTTGAGACGAAACTGTATTATATAGTTATTATCTAACACTCACAGCAGCTGAATTACAATGAAGAATATACATGACCGAATGATACATCATTAAAAGAAGATTTTTGATTGCAAGTTTTTCAAATCACTGTAGACTAATGGTCCCTTAAATTAGGAATGTGTTAAAGAAAATTTTTTTTGTCCTGATAACTGATTTTAATGACTGTCCTGTAAGTGAAGTAGTGACTCTGCTTTAACACCCCACTTCCGTGTAGGCGTTGGCAGACAGTAAAGGCAACTTGGGCCCATAACACCATTAGAAAATTCATTGCAATTGATCACAGTTTAAATTCTAAGACTTTAGGATTCACTGCCCAGGAAATGGCGGGATTATATACGAAAAGGACAGGTAATCATCCAGTGAAGAGGGGAAGACAGGGCGTGGAAATCAGTGGAGTGTACCTTGCCATTTTTCCGCCTGCACATACCTCTGTCCATTTTCTTTTCTTTCCTCCATTTCTCTCTACACCAAGAACACAGAGTCGGAGACCAGGTAGTGGAGATGGGAGGGAAACCCAGCTTTCATTTATTAAAGGCCACAAAATAAAAGTAGGAAATCCTGTGTAAATCTCCCTAGTGTTTCTAGGACAAATACTATAAAGTGCAAACAACAGGAAGGAGAAGGAGAAAGACCTAGGAAGAAAGACTTAGAAGAAGACCAATGGCTAGTCACTCTACAGGTAGCCATCATTAGTGTACTAGGTATGTTCCTCAAAAGTCATATGTAAAATTAATTTTTATGTAATCATCCTCCTCCACCCCTAATCCTTAAGGATTGTTTGAGGGCCAAAATCTAAAAATCAAAATTATAATTCCAACTCTTGTTATTTTCTATAAAAATTATCTTGCCCTTGTCAATTTACAGTCTACATACCAGTTTGCCATGGAGTCAATTCCAACTCATAGCAACCCTATAGGACAGAGTAAAACTGCCCCATAGTTTTTCCAAGGAGCTGCTGATGGATACAAACTGCCGACCTTTTAGTTAGCAGCCAAGTTCTTAACCACTGTGCCACCAAGGCCCTCACATATTCCTGTACATGATACCTGCTAGAAAATTAGTATCCAAAGTATTAAATGAAAATACATAACCAGAGATTAGTGCTTCTCTATGGCTTATTATAAATTTGACAAAAAATTATTAACATTTATTAAGTTTGTGTAGTGGTAAAGGAAGTCTATTATACTCTTTTCTCTACTTTTCAATATGTTTAAAATATTTCATACATTTAAATGTTTCCTTCACAGGTGGTGGGTCTTGTGGGAGATTTCCCCTAAGAGGAAGCAAAATGGTGATCACAAAAACTGAAGCCTGTGCCTTGTGAGAAATCCCACATAAATGCTGGAAGCCTGGCTACAGCAAATGGGACATTAGCAGCTCAGGCCAGCCCAGGAGATTCTCATCTTGCTTTCACCTGACAGAGCCCAGTATCATTCCTGGCTACAGTAACTCATGAAGATAAAAGGGAGTCCTTTACTCTTTGAGACCAAACAGTTAATGCACTCCGCTGCTAAACAAAAAGAGGTACCTCGGAAGAAAGGCCTAGCTATCTACTTCCAAATATTCAGTCACTGAAAACCGTATAGAACACAGTTCTTCTTTGAGGCATATGGGGTTGCCATGAATCAGAATCAACCCAGTGGCATCTGGGTTTTCTTTTTGTTATTTTGTTTTGTTTTATTTTTTTCCATTAGAGCACAGCTAAGGAGCCCAATTGTTAAGCGCTTGGCTGCTAAAAAGGTTGACAGTGCAAAACCACCTAGCTACTCCGAGAGAGAAAGACCTGGCAATCTGCACCTATAAAGATTGCAGTCTAGAAAACCTTATGGGTCAGTTCTACTCTGTCACATGGGATTGCCATGAGTCAGAATCAACCCAACAGCATCTAACAACAACAGCTTATAGCTACGTGAATAGTCATGAGTTTTGATCCATAAACCCCACTACATTTTTAGTAAAGAGAAAATCCAATAAAAGTATTTTAAAAACAAAAAGCGACAACATGAAAAACTTGAGGGGTTGTATCCAGTATTTTGAAACAGCTTAAATATTCAGTGATAGGATTGAGCCATCAGCTTGTTAGAGTATTTTCAAAAACAAACTCTAAAAAATAAAGACTGTAAAGAGTGATATATAAAATGTTTATAGTGTAACACAAAGTTCAAGAAATGGAAGTATGCCATCAACCTGTTCCTCCGGTGTTCTTAGTCTAGCCTGGCTAAACAGCTTTCTTGGTCTCTAAGTTTTCCTCTTAACAATTCTCTCTCTTGTTCAAAGGGATTTTTGAAATTCTACTCACCATCTCCCTCTTTTTGTTTTTGCCTGATGCACTTGGCTTCAGAATATTCCATATCTCTTTACAAAAGTCCTCAGGATATATACTCAAAACATCAATAAGAATGTATATTTTTATAACCTCCCAAGATCCTGAGCTTTTATCTCAAAACACACATATCTGGCACCTTGACGGGATGACACTCCTAATGTCCAAAACCTCCTTTGGAGAGTCCAAGTACTCTTTTTTGAACTAGTGCAGAGCATCACAAAGGGAGAATTTACAAATCCCACTATTGCCTAGTAGGTAAAGAGCTGTGTCTGAGATGCAATAAAGGGATTTTGGCCAAGGCTCCTAAGTGGCTACCCCTAAAAGAAAGCCTCTCACGCCTGTTACCGGCCATCCTGTCACATAGCACTTATTCAATACATGATAGCTAGGATCAGTTATTTTTATCACAGTAACAACTTTGTGCCAAATGGACTCTTTACACCAATGCCATCCCAAGCTTCAAGCCAATTAAAACACAAGTCTCTATGACTAGCAGATCCTCTGGCCCATCCAACCAGTTGCCACCAAGTCGACCCCGACTCTTGGTGACCCCATGTTTATCAGAGTAGAACTGTGCTCCACAGGGTTTTTCAAAGGCTGATTTTTCAGAAGTAGATCTCCAGTTGCCTCGGGATGGACTCAAATCTCCAATCTTTCAGTTAGCAGCTGAGCATTTCGACTGTTTTCAACACCAGGGACTCCTTCCCACCCACAGACAGCCAGAAAAAAGTGCTCCTCTTCCCTTTCTGCACTCAAGGAAGCTATTCTTCTATTCTAGTCTTAATATGACTTCTTCTTCCCCCTTTTTTACACTTAGATGAGTCTAAACTTTTGAAAGAAACTTCAGTGGAAGGCTTGTTTGTTCGTTTGTCTTTCTGCTTTTTCAAGAAGGCCCCTGATAAAGAATCTGTTAAGGTCTCCTCTCCTTCTGCCCACTCCCCGCACCCCAAGCTGGTCCATTCTGCCTTAGCAATATGAAGAGCTCACAATTTGGAAGCCAGAGGCTTCACTGTCCTTGAGGAAGGTGATGTACCTGGAATGGGGACCATTTCTTTTTACTCTTTCCTGTTTCCTACTGTGACAAGAATCACAGAATTTTACATCTCAAGGGTTAATCATCTCTCATCAAGATAATATTTATTGTAATGCAAAGAATTCTAATTACAAGACTACTACTCAGTTGTAAAAGAATAAAGGATCTATAACCTCAACCCACAGAAAAGACTACAACTAACTGTTTAGTTTTATACTTTCTATTTCATCTGTGTTCATGAAGATTAAAAAAAATAAGTCTAGAGCGATGTGGGGAATTCAAAGTATTTTAAACAAAGAACGAGTATTTTTCAAGTCACTGCAAAAGGAAGTGTTTCCCTTCCTTCAAAAAAATTGTTACAATGAGCTCCTCCCACTCCTGACCTGTGAGTAATGGTGATTACCCTACAGAAATCCTCTGCGAAATGCTGTCAGTGTGAAGCATCCATGAATAACAGAAGGTCATAAATCAAGGAACTCAGAAGAAACAAGAAATGATGAGTATCAAGCTTGTCTTCACTTTGTTTCTAGCACTGGCCCTTCCAGGTAACTGAGTCCTGTCCTGCCCCCTGAGCTGCCTCCTGGAGGAAGCAGCTAGTATGATGTGTGTCTTTTCTGTTGTAGGTTCCAGGAGAGCAGGCTGGATCAGACCTCAGGAGACAGAGATGTCTGCAACAGAGGGGAAATCTGTGAACCTCCTTTGTTATTATGGTGCCTCAACTGGGCATACTGTTGATCTCTACTGGTACCGACAGTACCCAAACCAGGCACCTGAATATATCCTCTACAGAGGGTGGGGATACACTGGAAAAGGAGATGCCAGTTTTGCTGTAGAGAGGTTTTATTCAAAGAGTGCAGAAAACACGATAAATCTGTACATCAGAAACCTGCTTCTTGCAGACACAGCCACATATTACTGTGCGCTGAGAGACGCACAGACAGCATACCTCACCAGGAAGATGTACAAGAACACCAGCGCACGAGAGGAAGGACGAGGTGGCACACACACAACTGCTGAATTTTTGTGGGTTTGTTTTTTTTCTTTTTTTTTTTTTTTTGCTTTGTTTTGCAAGAGACATCATGGTAGTTAGGAGACATTGGGTCATGAGAATCCTACTCTAACTCTATAATATATAATCATAGGCAAATAGCTCTTGAAATTTCAATTTCCTGAAATTAGAAGTAATAATTCTACTTTATAAGTTGTTATGAGACACGGTTTTAACACTCGTGTTAAATATCTAGCTATGTCCTTACCTTGCCAGTCCTATGCCTTAGTTTCCGAGTGCTGCTGTAATAGAAATACCACAAGTCAATGGTTTTAAAAGTTATTTTCTCACAGTTCAGGAGGCTAGAAGTCCTAATTTGGGCACTGGCTCTAGGAGAAACCTCTCTCTCTGTAGGTTCTGGGGGAAGATCTTCCAGCATTCCTTGGTTCCTTGGCAATCTTCATGTGGCATGTATTTTCCCCATTTGTACTCTGTCGTCTTTGTGTCTCTGCTGCTCCCTGTAACTCAAAAGTGATTAAGTTTAGCACACACCCTACACTGATCATAACAAACAAAACCTTACTTTTAGACAGGGTTACATTCACTAGTATGGAAGTTAGGATTCCAACATCTATTGGTGGGTGGGGTGAGGAGGGGAACACAATTCAATCCATAACATCCTAGATGCTCAGCAAATGGTGGGTACTATCTTTTTTCTTTCTCTCTCTCAATAAACTACTTTGGCCTCAAAGGATCTTTCTATCAATATCTGAGAATCTCCTATATACCATTCAAAACAGAAAAATAATTAAAAACCTAAATTCACGCGCCCGGGTCCTGTCTCTACCTGGGGACACTGTCACCACACCAGGCTTTGAAGTGTGTGCTCAACAAGTCCAGCAATTAAAGGACAGAGGGGCCTTTAGGCACTTGTTCCTGAGTCTGTGGCTGCCACTATCTTGAATGGGAAAAGAGAAGAGGAAGAGGTTCAGCATTAGGTAGTGGGGGATGAGAGTGAGAAGTTGTTTTGGTGATGATTACCATGCTCCTATGTCAACTCTTATCTTCCCAAATGGTGAGTTGGAGCCAGAGTGCCCTCTACCACCTCCTGCAGTGATTCAAGCACACTTCTGACCGACTCCGGCATTCAGTCCCTATCTTGTACAAAGCCTAGTCTCTTTGCTTACACTAGTGCAGATAGAATGTGAAAAAGGAAGAAAGATTTAAAGCCATATTCAACACAAACTCTGGTACAGCACCAGCACCTTGCAGCTTCCAGAACAGAAACCTCCAGCTCCTGCAGTTCACGGTGAAGTCTGCACCAGCCACACTTCCTGCTTGATGACAAACTACCCACCAGCCATGAAAAAAACAAAACAAAAAACTCAAATCCATTGCTGTTGAGTGGATTCTGAATCATACCAACCCTATAGTCATTAAAAGGGTTTTGGAAATAAGACAGCAAATCCAGTTTTAAGCAATGTTTGTATTTTCTTCTACAAAAAGAAACCTAGGTAAAATGATAATAATAGTAAGTCAAAAAATAATGTGCCTAGAAAAACAATTTTCAAAGACCTGCTTAAAGTAAATGTTTTCCTGTAAAATTCTGTTATTCTTGGAGGCATAATTCAAGAAGAGCAATATGCAGCCTCCTTTGGCTTCAGTTTGTGGGAAATTGTTGTTTTTATACTCTGCTGATAGCAATGCAATGTATTGGCACAACCCTTTACATGGGGAATAGCTTGGAAAAGGATTTTTAGATTCTTTAAACAGTTTATACCTTTACTCCATTTCTCAGAATTTATGTTAAAGAATAATTTTAAATAGGAAAAAGGAAAGTATTTTCTTGAATAGACAAGAAAATACACTAGTAGAAATGTTCAGCCATTTACAGGAATTTGTATAGCACTTGACAGAATGTTCTACAACAATTTAATGAGCTAATTTGGAAATGCACTATAGGGTACATATTTGTAACCATGTTATGTTTATAATAATATCAAATGATTGAAGCACATAGACTAAAAACTGGAAGGATTGATGCAAACATGAAAATAGATATTTATTTAAGGCATTATATTTTTAATGTTTTAATCTTTTATCTTTTTAGAGTAATGATTATGAACTTGTTTTAACAATAAAGAAAAAAATTTTTTTAAGATTCTTAGCTCCAAACTTTGTAGCTAGTGTTAAACAAGTGAGAACTCTTCTCAGTCCTAGCCCAGAGCGATATGTTGTTCCTCCTCTCTTGGACTTGGGGGCTTTCTGGTTTACTGCCATGCTGACTCCTCTACCCGAGTGCTTCTCCTTCAAGACCCACAGACAGAGCCTCCATTGAAATGTTCTTTTCGTGTCTCAAAGGCATCTTTGGGATGGGCAAATAAGGAAGGGCTACCTTCAGCTCCTTTCGCTTTCTTTTGTAGTAGACCCAATAGGTAGAAAACTGAGGTGATTGTATGCATCTCATGGGAAGCCACCTCTGGCTTCAAAGAAGGAACGTTAGGTAAAGCTATAACCTCACATTGAATTTTGTCTTACTGATTATTTAAAAATACTTAAGTATTTACTTAATTTAATTTATACCTGTAAGAAATGAATGCCTTCTCATTTTTAAAAAGTTGGAACATTATGGATAAAGAAAAAGCCCTTTCTGATCACAACTTCATCTGATCTCTTTTCTCAGAGGAAAACACTACTTTTTGTTTGTGATGTATGCCTTAACACACTATGTGTTAACACACTATATGTTCTACTCAGCTTCTTCCTTTCATTTTATTCAACAAAATGGACTTGAGAACTAATCATGTTGATATATAGAGATTAGCTATTTCCTTTTAATTTATGGAAAGTAATTCATTGTATCAATATAGTATATTTTATTTAATGATACTAGTAGTAGCTATACTATTTCTCGATAAAGTAGAGAACACAAGGCTCAGAAAGACAAACTTGCTAAAATTACACTGCTAGCAATTGGCAGAATAGGGCACAAATAAAGTCTTCTGACTTTAATTAGGAAGTTCTTCTTATTTCAGTCTTGTTTCTCATTCCCAACATGTTTAGTGACCAAGACAAAGGTTTTTTCACAGAAATCTAATCTTCCATACAGTGCCATCATCAGAGTAGGTGTCACCCAATGTGATAACTCATGGTGTCATCTTCTCATGCTAATTACCACAATATTCTAGCTAAACCAAAAAAAAAAAAAAAAAAAGAAACCTGTTGCCATCGAGTCTATTCTGACTCATAGCAAACCTACAGGACAGAGTGCATCTGCTCCCTTAGGGGTTTCCAAGGAACGGCTGGTGGATTCAAACAGCCTATCATTTGGTTAGCAGTCGAGCTCTTAACCACTGTGCCAGCTAAAATACTAGAAAATTTGTCAGAATCAGTGACTATAAAAACACCAGCAGCAATGAAAACGACAGCACATGCTTGTAGCACATGCAGACGAAACCATGTGATTTGAAGCATCATTGTAATTGGGTAATAATGATAGCTCCGACAGGACTGCAGTAGAAGGTTCAAAAAGTAAATTAGCATAGAGTTTTAGTCTTATAGGTATATTGATACATGTAAGCAGAGCTTGCAAAATTTTTTTGCTTTTATAACTAACTATGGGAATATTTTTATAAAAAGTAATAAATTTCTACTGAAACACTGCACAAAATTTTTATAGACAGTCATTTTGGTGTCACCTCCTCTGACAGTGCCACCTGGTGCAGTCTGCACCTCCTGTACCCCGCTAGTAACACCACTGCTTCCATAAAAGCCCTGAATATATGGATCCTTAAACAAATTACCACTTCTTTGCTCTGTTCTTCTGGCTATTGGTCAAAACAGGTAACTAATACCCTCACCTCTCTTATTTGAAAACTTTTCAATAATGCAACATTTTAGCTAATGTTGTCATTTTTTTTCCTTCACTCCTTTCTCTCCAACCAGAGAAGCATGTCTCCATTTAAAATACTCAGCAACAGAGAATCAAGCCTGATACTTGTTTTCTAGTAGGACACAAAACAGGCATTAGACAGAGGTATAACTATGGAGTCCTGACACGATCAAGTGCTAATGGTCTACCCAGAAGCCCTGCTTCCAGTTCTGTGGCTGCAGTGTCACATGACTCCAGTGCTCTGCATGAGGCAGGCTGTGCACACAAAGCAGAGCTGAGCCTGGGGCTGTGGCAGAACAAGACAGATTTCATTCAGGGAGAAGGCCTGCTAACATGTGCTGCCCCAGCCTGCTGTGGGCAATTGTAGCCTCCATCTGCCTGGGTAGGGACTGAGCCACGGCCCTGAGGTGGTAGGATGAACACCTAGGGAGATCTGAAAGATACTTGGGTCAGGGAGAGAAAAGGAGTGATAGAAACAAGGCTGTGCTTCCTTTTGCTGTCAGAACAATCTCTTAAGACTGGCAGGAGGAGGGGCTCCTAAACAAGGCTCTTGAGGGTCAGCTGTCTGTGAGCCCCAGATCAGATCCATCCTGTTCTCTCCTGATGTTTCTGTTGTTGCTTCCTCTGCAGGATTTAGCAGGAGCCAAAGTATCACTCAGTCCCCACCTGAGATATTTGCACAAGAAGGGGAGTTTGTGACTGAACTGCAAATACATTACACGTAATCCAAATCATGTTCTTGCTTGGTTTGGGAGGAATCCCAGCAGAGAGATATTTTACCTAATTTCTCAATTATCAGCAGTCTCCAGGAATACAAGGAATGGACGATTTTCTCTGAACTTGGAGAAAGCAGTCAAGACTATTATTCTCACCATCTCAGCGGTGAAGCCGGGAGACTCAGGAGAATATTTCTGTGCAATCAAGATGCCCACAATAAGAGGAACAATGGGAACTGCAATACCAAAGCCTCAGAGCTCACCCACCTCTAGGCTTTGCTACAGAGACCAGGAGAGACCCACAGATCCTAACCTGGAAAGAAGATTACAAACTGTGGACAGCATAGCTGTGTTGTAGGAAAAGCCATCTCCAACTGTACTCATTGAACAATGCCTTGAACCTACAGTCCTTAAACTGATTCTCACCTTCAAATCTTAACAGACAAAAAACAAAAACAATAAGATATATATATATACATATAAGTTATTCCTTGCCTATCTATTCTCTTCCATCCCCCCCACAAAGGTGAACAATGTTCAAAACTTGGTGAGTGTCCTTTCCCACCATTCTCCTCCTTGTATAAATTTAGGCAAATGTATATTTATATATGTTGATTGGTTAGTTGGTTTATATGCTTACTGCTTATATAACAAAATTGTTTTATTTTTCACTTATTCTTATCACTGGCATCCCTACAGGGCAGTAGATTTTGTCCTCATACATTTTAACTAATGTGTAATTTTTCAAGTATGGCTGTACTGTAATCTATTGAAACATTTCCCTATTAATAGATACTGCATTTTCTCAATTTTGGAACCACTACTGATGATGCAAGGAGGACAGGTGGTGCAGTGCTTAAGAGCTCGGCTCTAACCGAAAGATTGGCGGTTGGAACCCACCAGCTGCTCCTTGGGAGAAAGATGTGTCAGTCTGTTTCTGTAAAGATTAACAGCCTTGGAAACATTGTGGGGAAGTTCTACTCTGTCCTACAGGTCAGAACCTGCTAGACAACAATGGGTGTTTATTTTATTATTATTTTTATTATTTATTATTATTTTTTTACCAACAATGTTGTGATATTCATATCTGTATCACCTATATCTATCTGTATTATTTGGACAATTTGTTCCTTTAAGATAGATTTCTTAAAGTTAGATTGTTGGGTCAAAGGCTATTGCTATCATTATTTTTAACAGCCATTTTTACATTACTGTACAATAAAGTAGCACTTCACACTCCCAGCTATAATTGTGTGAATTTCCTTTTCCCTTTATTCTCATTAATTTTGGATTATATAAATTGTTTCAATTTTACAAATATGATGAGCCAAAAGTTAAATCTTAGTTGCTTTAATTTGTTTTTCTGTGAAATCCTAGTGATATCAAACATCCATTCATAGGTTTATGGCCAATTGGGTTTTCCCTTCTGTGAACTGCCATTTGTATCTTTGTCTGTTTTTCTTTTCTTTTATTTATTTCTTGTTAATAAGTTCACTATCTGCTAGAAATGTTAACATTTTCTCTGTTATTTCTCCTGTCTCTTGGTTTGTCTTGCAATTCTGTTTATTGTGTCTTTTACTCCTTAATAGATTTTAAATGTTATATAGTCAAACATGTCTGTTTTCTTTATAGCTTCTAAATTTCCACTTTACTTAATATTGCCTGTAATCCAAGGATATACAAATATTCCTGGATTTTTAGCCAATAGTTCAATCATTGTTTTTTACAATAAAATATTTCAATCATCCGGAAATTGCTTTTATGTACGCAATCAATTTTCAGTTATTGCAATGCCTTTTTCATGTTTTATGTTCCTGTATATGCTTGTGTAACTAATTGATGTAAGTTCTTATTGAGAACTTTATCTCACCTAAAACACAATAAAATTTAAAAAAAAAAAGAAGAAGAACTCTACCTGCCTCCGAACATTACAGAACTGTGTAAGAATCACAGTGGAACTGAGTGCTAGTGAGAACAGTTACTAAATTCTCTAAAGCCAACTTGAAAGGAGAAAGTCTGGGCCATTCCCCTGTGGTTAAAGAGGCAAAACTGGTTTGATTGATGTTAACAACAGAAGATATTAGAGGGGGCACTGAGTGTCAAGAAGTGGCCTGTTGGGGAAATGCAAAGGTTGTGCAGAGGGGAGTGGGGTATTTAACTTGTCCCACTCAACTCCCTTCCCATGTGACTGGAGGTGCCCAATCCATCCTCCATCCACTCCGCTAAGTTGAGATCTGACTATAGCCATGTGTCTTAAGGATAACAAGCTTCTGAACTGGAATAACATCCCAGGTTCTTGTGGCTAAGAAATAAAATACAGGAAAAAGACGGCAAAGCAGAAAGAAGGCACACCAGTAGCATCCTGCATTCTCAACTTTTGTTGAGGCAATTGTCCATGCATTTCCTTTAGATCACATGAATCTGTCTAGGTTCTGAACCAACTTGCCTGAAACAACCCCTCTCCCCCGACAACTGCCACTAGGTATGGGGCCCTGGCAGCAAGAGGCTGTGGAGTGGCCCAAACATGAGCCTGGTGAGGAGTTTGAGGCCAACGACCCATTTCAGGAAACTGCAGGTGGAGGTCCCTGTAGCCCCCCAAAGAAAGCAAGCATTTGGATAGCTGCCACGGAGAAGGAATCCATGGCCAGGAAGAGATAAGAAGTAACCACGAGAAAGGGGCAGGGACTTCTCCACCAAAACCTGAGGCTGTTAACATGAGGCAAAGGCTGCTCAGTGAGGAAGAGGGTAAAAGGAAAGGTCATTTATTCTCTCCCTCCTCTCTGCCCAACATCTGAGGGGTGAAGGGGATGAAGTATGAAAGAGTAGCACAGTCCGCCTTCATTGGAGCCATTGGAGCCTTCATGCTGGGTTTGGGTAGAAGGAAGAGCTTCAGCTCTAAAACAGTAATTAAATTTTAAAATGAATATATGAATAGTTGGAACAAAAGTGTTTGCTAACTGAAAGAAAAGGAAAGGATAACCTGTTACTCAGTAGAAAAGAGAGGGTCGATTAAGCAAACAACCAAAAAAATCAAACCCATTGCCATCAACTCTATTCCGACTCACAGCTACTCTATAGGACAGGGTAGAACTGCCCCATATGGTGTCCAAGGAGCAGCAGGTGGATTCAAACTGCCGACCTTTTGGTTAGCAGGCAAGCTCTTAACCACTGTGCCACCAGGGTTCCTGATTAAGCAAAGCAGTTAGCAAATTGTAAAAAAAAATGAAAATCATTTCATATTTATACCTAATGACTTGAAACACTCCATCAAACCAGTGCTATTTGGACTCTTCTAAATTCTACTATGTTCCATACTGGCTTAATCCCATGCTAATATTATACTGTTTTGCATTAGAGTGGCTTTAGACTAAGTTTTTATGTCATAAAAAATCCAATCTTAATATTCTTTTTCAAAATGCTGTTGACAATTATTTTTCTTTTTAATTTTTTTTTTATTTTACTTTTGATGAAGGTTTACAGAAGAAGTAGTTTCTCATTAAATAGTACACATATTGTTTTATGACATTGGTAACAATTCTTATACATTTGTTCTCTCTTAGCATTTTCTCTGGTTCAAAAAAATGGGATTCTGATTAGAACAACATTGGAAAGTTTGACATTTTAGGACAGATTCTTTCCTACACAATAATGTTATATGCCTGTCCATTTATTCCAGCTTATTTTTATTCTTTTAATAGTATTTTTAACCAAACATGTACTTCTAGGGCCTGTCACTATTGTAGGCACTAGGGACATAATCAGCTATGAATTAAATGACAAAAGCACTTGCCCTCATGAAAGTTGCAGTCAACATATAATTTAATACTGTATTTTCTTCACTTAAGATTATAATTACCCAGAAAACATGGCCCTTGGATTCTCTATCAGCCCAGAAATAAAGCAGTGTCCGAGGCCAACTCTTCAGACAGGGAGTGGACTGGACTGTAGGACATAAAGTGATGCTTGTGAGGAATGTGCCTCTTAGCTCAAGTAGATACAAGAGACTCAAGGGGCAGCTTCTGTCCGGAGGTGAGATGGGAAGGCAGAGAGGGTTAGGAGCTGGTTGAATGGACGTGGGGAATCAAAGGTGGAAAGGAGGAGTGGGCTGTGGCAGTATGAGGAGAGCAACTGGGGTCAAATAACAATGTATGTATAAATTTTTGTATGAGAGACTAACTTGAAATGTAAACTTCATTTAAACTACAACAATAAAATAAAAAATAAAAAAATCTTTAAAAAGTATTTTTAAACAATACTCTGAAGTATGTGTTTGTTTTTCTCTTAATGATCTCCTACTTTCTTATTAAATTAATTATTAAATATTTTATTGTTTATGTTTGTATTATGACTGAATTTTTTTTCCATTTAGAGAAGACTTTTCCATATAGAGAAAATTACTGACTCTATATTCGCCTAATAGCCAACAATTTATTAATTTACTCATTGGTTTTTTAAATATTATTATCAAAAGGACAAATGCACGTTTTTTTTTTAATCCTAAGTATTATAGAAAAGTTACAGCAAAGCTAATTTCTCATTCCTCACCAACCTTCAATCCTTGCTCATAAAATACTACATTTTTAATTCATTAGATCTTCTAATAGTGAGCTCCATGTTCTAAATAACATGTTTTAAAATTTGCTTCTTGAGCTATGAATTTTGGACATCACCTCTTGATTTCCTAGGTCAGATGAAGATTTAGTTCTCATTAGACACCACCTACCCCTAACCTTTCAGATTAATTATACCAATATTTAAATAAGTAATCAGTGTTAGCATTATTTTGCCTAAGTAAATATAAGCATTGCTGAGCCAAGTATTATACCATGATTTTATTTCTTAACTTATAAGTCTTTTCATTTTACCTGTAATTTCTGATTTGTATTGTTTATTGTTGTCACACTGTTTGTCATCATCGGGTGCTCCTTTGAGGGTGACCTGTTTATTCTCTCTGTGAGCTAGTGGCTTTTTCTTGTATCTCAGACTGTGTATTTATTTCCTATTCATTATAGCAGGCATTTTCGTATTTCTTTCAGTCTAGAAGCTTGTTTCTTTTATCTATAAGGAATGACTTCAATTTATTTCTTAAACAATTTTCTCTCTACCATTTTCTCTGTATTCTTTCTGAATTTGCAATTAGTTAGATTTGAATCTCCTGTTTGGACCCTCTATATCACTATCTTTTTTTTTTCTCTCTCTATCTTTTTAAATTTCTTTGTCTTTTTAACCTATTTCCTAAAAGATTGCCTCAACTTCATCTTCCTACTCCTCTATTGTTTTTATTTTTTAATTTAGCAATTTTATTTTATTCTTTTTTTTTCAGTTGGAAGACTTTTTTTTTTTTTTTTTTGTACTTTAGATGAAGGTTTACAAAACAAACTATTTTCTCATTAAACAGTTAGTATCCATACATATTGTTTTATGACATTGGTTAACAACTCCACGACATGTCAACACTCTCCCTTCTCCACCTTGGGTTCCCTATTACCAGCTTTCCTGTCCTCTCCTGCCTTCTAGTCCTTGTCCCTGGGTTGTTGTGCCCCATTAGTCTCATTTTGTTTTATGGGGCCTGTCTAATCTTTGGCTGAAGGGTGAACCTTGGGAGTGACTTCTTTACTGAGCTAAAAGGGTGTCCAGGGGCCATACTCTCAGGGTTTCTCCAGTATCTGTAAGATCAGTAAGTCTGGTATTTTTTTGTGAGTTAGAATTTTGTTCTATATCTTTCTCCAACTCTGTCTGGGAACCTCTATTTTGATCTCTGTCAGAGGAGTCAGTGGTGGCAGCCGGGCACCATCTAGTTGTACTGGACTCAGTCTGGTAGAGGCCGTGGTAGCTGTGGTACATTAGTCCTTTGGACTAATCTTTTCTTCATTCTCCCTTGCTCCCAAAGGGATGAGACCAGTGGAGTATCTTAGATGGCTGCTCACAGGCTTTTAAGGCCACAGACACTACTCACCAAGGTAGAATGTAGAACATTTTCTTTATAAACTATGTAATGCCAATTGAGGTAGATATTCCCCGAGACCATTGTCCCCACAGCCCTCAGCCCAGTAATTTGGTCCCTCAGGGGGTTTGGATGTGTCTATGGAACTTCCATGGCCTTCCCTTGTGCAAGGTGTGCTGGCTTCCCCAGTACTGTGTACTGTCTTACCCTTCACCAAAGTTACCACTTATCTATTGTCTATTTAGTGTCCCCCACACCCCTCCCATCTGTCGTAACCAACAAAGATTGTTTCTTTTTTTGCGTAAACATTTTCATGAGTTTTTACAGTACTGGTCTCATACAATATTTGTCTTTTTGTGATTGATGTATTTCACTCAGCATAATGCACCCCAGAATCATCCATGTTATGAGAGGCTTCGCAGATTCATCATTGTTCTTTATCGTTGTGTAATACTCCATTGGGTGTATGTACCATAGTTTGTTTATCCATTCATCTGTTGATGGACATCTAGGTTGTTTCCATGTTTTTGCTATCGTGAACAATGCTGCAATGAACATGGGTGTGCATATGTCTATTCGGGTGATGACTCTTATTTCTCCAGGATATATTTCTAGGAGTGGGATTGCTGGATCATATGGTATTTTTATTTCTAGCTTTCTAAGGAAGTGCCATAACGTTTTCCAAAACAGTGCATAATAGTTCCCATCTTTCCGCAGCCTCTCCAACATCTGTTATTTCCAGTTTTTTTATTCCTGCCAGGATTGCCAGTGTGAAAAGCTATCTCACTGTGGTTTTGATTTGCATTTCTCTAATGGCTAGTGTTTGCAAGCATTTCCTCATGTGTCTGTTGGCTGTTTGAATGTCTTTTTTGGTGAAGTGTCTGTTCATTTCCTTTGCCCATTTTTTAATTGGATTATTTGTCTTTTTATTGTAGAGATGTTGGATTTTCTTGCAGATTTTAGAGATTAGAACTTTGTCTGACTTGTAATATCCAAAATTTTTTTCCCGATCGGTAGGTTCTCTTTTTGCTCTTTTGGTGAAGTCTCTTGATGAGTATAATGTTTAATTTTTAGAAGATCCCAGTTATCTAGCTTATCTTCTGGAGTTTCTGTGCTGTTGGTTATGGTTTGTATCCTGTTAATACCGTGTATTAGGGCCTCTAGTGTTGATCCTATTTTTTGTTCTATGAACTTCATAGTTTTTGGATTTATATTTAGGTCTTTGATCCATTTTGAATTAGTGTTTGTATACGGTGTGAGGTATGGGTCCTGTTTCATTTTTTTGCAGATCGACCTCCAGTTTTGCCAGCACCATTTGTTAAAAAGGCTGTCTTTTCCCCATTTGATGGACTTTGGACCCTTGTCAAAGATCAGGTGACCATAGCTAGATGGATTTACATCTGGGTTCTCAATTCTGTTCCATTGGTCAATGTATCTCTCATTGTACCAGTACCAGGCTGTTTTGACTACCATAGCTGTATAGTAGGTTCTGAGGTCAGGTAGTGTGAGTCCTCCTACTTTATTCTTCTTCTTCAATAGTGCTTTACTTATTCGGGGCTTCTTCCCTTTCCATATAAGTTCATAATTAGTTTTTCCATCTCTTTAAAGAATGTTGTTGGTATTTGGATCGGAATTGCATTGTATCTGTAAATTGCTTTGGGTAGAATTGTCATTTTTACAACGTTGAGTCTACCTATCCATGAGCATGGTATGTTTTTCCATTTATGTAGATCCTTTTGGGTTTCTTGCAGTAGTGTTTTGTAGTTTTCCTTTTGTAGGTCTTTTACATCCCTGGTTAGATTTATTCCTACATATATTATTTTTTTAGGGGCTATTATAAATGATGTTGTTTTCCTGATTTCCTTTTCGTCATTCTCTTTGTTGGTGTATAGGAATCCAACTGATTTTTTATGTTTATCTTGCATCCTGCTACTCTGCTAAATCTTTCTATTAGTTCCAGTAGTTTTCTCGTGGAGTCTTTCAGCTTTTCTATGTACAGTATCATATCATCTGCAAATAGGGACAGTTTAGCTTCTTCGTTACAAGTTTGGATGTCCTTTATTTCTTTTTCTTCCCTTATTGCTTTAGCTAGGACTTCCAGCACAATGTTCAATAGGAGTGGTGACAAAGGGCATCCTTGTCTTGTTCCTGTTCTCAAGGGGAATGTTTTCAGCCACTTTCCATTAAGAATGATATTGGCCACTGGTTTTGCATAGATGCCCTTTATTATGTTGAGAAATTTCCCTTCTATACCTATTTTGTTGAGTTTTTATCAGGAATGGGTGTTGGACTTTGTTGAATGACTTTTATGCATCAATTGAGACGATCATGTGATTCTTTTCTTTCTTTTTATTTATGTGGTGAATTACATTGATTGATTTTCTAATGTTGAACCATCTTTGCATACCTAGTATGAATCCTACTTGGTCATGGAGTATTATTTTTTTGATATGATGCTGAACTCTATTGGCTAGAATTTTGTTGAGAATTTTTGCGTCTATATTCATGAGAGATATTGGTCTGTAATTTTCTTTCTTTGTGACTTCTTTCCCTTGTTTTGGTATCAGGGTTATGCCAGCTTCATAGAATGAATTCAGAAGTGTTGCTTCCTTTTCTATCTTCTGAAATAGTTTCAGTAGTACTGGCGTAAGCTCTTCTCTGAATGTTTGGTAGAATTCTCCAGTGAAGCCATCTCGGCCAGGGCTTTTTTTTGTTGGGATTTTTGTTATTACCTTTTCAGTCTCTTCTCTCGTTATGAGTCTGTTCAGATTTTCAACATCACTTTGTGGTAGTTTGGGTAGGTGGTGTGTTTCTAGAAATTTATCCATTTCCTCTAGGTTTTCAAATTTGTTGGAGTATAGTTTTTCATAAGATTCTGTTATGATCCTTTTTATTTCAGTTGGGTATGTTGCAATGTCCCCCATTTCATTTCTTATTTGGAGTATTTCCATCCTCTCCTGTTTTTCTTTTGTCAGTTTGGCCAGTAGTTTGTCAGTTTTGTTGATCCTTTCTAAGAACCAACTTTTGGTTTTCTTGATTCTTTCTATTGTTTTTTCTATTCTCTATTCCATTTATTTCTGCTCTGATCTTTATTATTTCTTTTCTTCTGGTGGCTGTGGGCTTTTTTTTTTTCTTTTCTTTTCTTTTGCTGTTCTCTTTCTATTTGTTTGAGTTCTGTAGTTAATGTTTTGATTTTGTCCCTTTCTTCTTTTTTATGTGTGCATCTATTCCTATAAATTGACCTCTGAGGATTGCCTTTGCTCTGTCCCAAAGGTTTTGGTATGATATGTTTTTATTCTCATTTGATTCTAGGATTTTTTTTATTCCATCTCTGATTTCTTCTATTACCCAGTGGTTTGTAAGCAGGGTGTTATTCAGTTTCCATATAATTGATTTTTTTTCCTTGCTCTTCCTGTAGTTAATTTATACCCTGATGGCATTGTGGTCAAAGAAGATACTTTGTATTATCTCAATGTTTTGGATTTTGTTGAGGATTGCTCTGTGGCCTAAGATGTGGTCTATTTGAGAGAACTTTCCACCTACATTGGAAAAAAATGTGTACTTTGCAGCTGTTGAGTGGAGTGTTCTATATATGTCTATGAGGTCAAGTTGGCTGACTGTGCCCTTTAGGTCTTCTGTATCTTTGTTGAGTTTCTTTTTAGATGTTCTGTCCTTTACCAAGAGTGATGTGTTGAAGTCTCCTACTATTATTGTGGAACTGTCAATTTCTCTTTTCAGTGTTGTTATAGTTTGTTTTATGTATTTTAGAGCCCTGTCATTGGGTGCATTGATATTTATTATGGTTATGTCTTCATGCTGGATAGTCCCTTTTATCACTCTGTAATGTCCTTCTTTGTCTGTTATGGTGGATTTTGTTTTAAAGTCTATTTTATCTGAGATTAGAATCGCCACTCCTGTTCTTTTTTGGTAGCTTTTTGCTTGATATATTTTTTCCATCCTTTGGTTTTTAATAAATTTACATCTTTGTTTCTAAGGTGTGTCTCTTGTAGACAGCATATTGATGGATCCTGTTTTTCTGTATCTATTCTGTCACTCTCTGTCTCTTTATGGGTGCATTTAAACCGTTTACATTTAGTGTAATTATTGATAAGTGTGAGTTTATTGCTGTCATTTAGTAGTGGTTTTTTTTTTTTTTTTGTGGTGGTGACTTTTTTGTTCCTCTCACTCTCCTGTGCTGAGTTACTTTTGTTTGTGGATTTTTTTTTTCATTTCTTTTGTTTTTGTAGGTTTTTTTTTTAACTTCTTTATTTTGATGAGTACGTTTGTTAACTTTTTTGTGGTTACCTTGAAATTTACCCTTATCTTCCTAGATTTGAACCAGTCTATTATTACTTGGTATTGCCTTGCCTTCCTCTCCATTAGAAGGTTCCATACCTACACCGTTTATTCCCTCTTTTATTGTTCTGATGCTTTTGTCATTTACAGATTAACCTCTCAGGTTCCCTGTTGTAATTCTTTTTGTTTTGATAGTCCTGAAGAGTTCGTTTCCTAGATTGGTATTTGGCTAGTACAATCCTGCATCCTAGATTGAGCCTGTGGTCTGATGTTGCTTGTTCTCAGATTGAAGAACTCCCTTTAATAATTCTTGTAAGTTTGGTTTGGTTTTTACATAGTCCCTTAATTTCTGTTTATCTGGAAATGACTTAATTTCACCATCATATCTCAGTGAGAGTTTTGCAGTATGTATTATTCTTGGCTGGAAATTCTTTTTTCTTTCAAGGTTTATGTATGTCATCCCATTGCCTTCTTGCTTGCATGGTTTCTGCTGAATAATCTGAGTTTAGTCTTATTGTTTCTCCTCTGTGTGTGACATTTTGTTTTTCTTGAGCTGTTCTCTGGATTCTCTGTCTTTGATTTTAGCGAGTGTGATTATGATATGCCTTGGTGATTTGGGGGGATGGTCTATCCTATATGGGGTTCATTAAGCTTCTTGGATGGCCAGCTTTTCATCTTTCATAATATTGGGGAAGTTTTCTGTCAGCAGTTCTTCAATGATCCTCTCTGTGTTTTCTGTTTTCTTCCCCTGTTCTGGAACTCTGATCACTCGAAAATTTTTGCTTTAGATTGTATCCCACGTAATTCTCAGGTTTTCTTCATTCTTTTTTTCTGATTTTTCCTCAAATGGATTATATCCAAATGTTTGTCTTCATTTTCACTGACCCTGTCTTACATCATTTCAAACTTTCTCCTCAGTCCTTCTATGACACTGTCCATTTCTGAAATCTTCTTGTTTATCTTTTGGATTTCTAGTTGTTGTTTTTGTATGATTTCTAGTTGTGAATTTATTTTGGCATTTTGTTCCTGTATTATTTTCCTGAATTCTTCCATTTTTTTCTCTGTATTTTCCATGAATTTGTCTGCCTTTTCCATTGTCTATTTTTTCCTCATTTTTGTCTGCTTTTTGCTTCAACTCTTGGAGCTCTGAATATTAGAGATTTGAATTCCCTATCAAGTAGTTCCAGTGCCTTTTCTTCTACTGGAAAGTCATCTGGTATTTTATTTTGGAAGCCTACTGGAACCATCCTGTCCTGTTTTTGTATGTTTTGAAATTGTCTGCTGTTTTCAGGACATTCATTAGTTATTTTCCTTGTTTATTGATTGTAAATTTGTTTGTTTCATCCTTGTTTTTTGTTTTATTTGGTTATGTCTGAGCAGGCGGGCTGTACGTCCTTTCTTATTTGCTCATCTGTAGACATGATAATTTTCACCTCCTTGTCCAATGGGCAGGATCAGTCCCTCAGCTATGGTGCGGCAGATCAGGTCCAGCAGAAGGAGATTTGCTGGGATGGGTTGGTTTGTGGCACATACTAGGGCTGACAGGTTGGGCTGGGAAACAGTGCAGGGCAGGTTCCGGTAGGCCCTGTCTGTGCTGCTCAGGAATGTGATGTTTTGTGCACTGTGCAGGTAGGCAAGAAGGAGGGGGGAGATTGTGATGTGTGGAGCTAAGTTGGGTATGGGAAAGAGAAGAGAGGGGAGAGAGAAACAGGAGCCAAAAACAAACAGAAAAGCATGCTAAGGGAGTTTGTCATTGCAGTGGAGAGATGAGAGACTGAGAAGTGGAGAAAAATAAAAAGAAAAAGGGTAAAATACAATAAATAAATGAATAAAAATTAGAGGAAAGAAAAAGAAAAGTCCCCAGGGATCCCACTGGTGTGGCTGCAAGACTGGGGAAGTGGCTCCCAGGCCACAAAGCACAGCCCAGCTAGAAGGGTAGAGGTGTCACACAGCACCAGGTATTCAGGAGAGGGGAAGAGAAGGTAAATATAGACAGATGAGAAACTGAAAAATGAAGAAAGACAATCAGGGAAAAAGAGAAAAGAAACCCTCTCCCAAAAAAAAAGAAAAAAGAAAGGCCCCCAGGGATCCCACTGCCTGGCTGCACAGACTGAGGAAATAGCTTCCAAGCCACGCAGTACAGCCTGGCTAGAAGGGACTCCCAAGAAAAAGAAAACAAACAAACAAATCAAAACAAACAAAAACAAAAAGACCAAGGGATCCCACCATCTTGGTGACCCGGGCTGGGAAGCAGTTCCACAGTCGAGCTGCATTTTGTAGCCTTTCAAGAAGAACCAAAGATGGCACATGGAGCCAGATATTTGAGAGAAAGAAGGGGAGGTGATGGAGGTATGTAAGAAACCAAAAGAAGCGGAAAAAAACAACAACAGCAACAAACAAATGGCACTCAGGGAACTGGCCAGTGTGGGTGGGTGCAACCCAAGTGGCACAGGGCTGAAGTTTGTGCCTCTCAGCCAAGAGACTGTGGCCTCAGGAAGCAGAGGAGGCTGACTGGGGGTGAAGAAGGGTAGGGAGTAAGAAAGCATATATCATTTGTTACTGGTTGTTCTGTCTCCTGCTGGGAGCTCTGTGAAGCTGCTTTACCATAGTCCCCGTTCACTGATCTCCAACTAGAGTCCAAGATGGCAAATTCATGCTGCGTTAGCTGATAGGGGACCCCTGCACGTATCTCTCTTTGCTCTCTGTTCTCTGTCAGTTTCTTTTTCCATTTGGTGCTTGGCTGAGTTCTTTATCACTTCATTTGATGCTTAGGCTTTCAGGACTGACGTTTGTCTCTGTTTGACTTAGTTTTTCGGATCTTTGCTGTGGAGGGATAGCATGGTGCTTCTGTCTATAGCACCATGTTGCCTGAAAGTCCGCCTCTTTCCAATTCTTATGCATCTAATTGTTTTCTCTGGCCTGACTGCATTAGCTAGGAGCTCCAACACAATGTTAAATAGTGGTAGAAGTAGTGAACACCATTGTTTTTCTCCTAATTTTAATAGGAAATCTTCTAGTGTTTCCCAAAAGGTAGGTGCTGGTTTGGGGGTTGCAGCATACACAGTTTTTATGTTAAGGAACTAGTTATTAATTCCTATTTTTTATTGTTTTTAACATTAATTTGTTTGTATTTTGTCAAGTACATTTTCTACATCAATGGAGATGATTATATGATTTTTCTTCCTAGCACTTCTGACAGTTATTAAGCTACTACCTCTTGCAAATAATTTGCTTCTATACTTTTATAGTAATTAGTGCTGATGCCTATCATACACTGCCCCCTAGAGTTAGTTAACTTTATATGTGTGTTTTTCTTGCCTCCTCAATTGTATAATTAGCATATTCTATTTTGTACATTTTGTTAAGCATCCCCACAGACTTAAAGTTGAATGCACTTTAGGTAGCAGACAGTCAACATTTATTATTAACCTGCCACAACTCCTGTCTGTCATTGCTTGAGAGAATCATTAATCATCCTGCTCCTTCTTACCTGGAATGTTGAAATTGTCACATCTGAGTTAAGAGAGAAGAAAATTCCTAGGGAAACCCTCAAGTAAATGTTACATCTTCCAAGCAACTGGAACAACTTCTTCTATTCTTTCCAGACTAAAATTCTCTCATTTTGGAACATTCCAGGCAATGATTCTCACCAATAGAAAGAATCATGAAGAGGACAGCTAGAAGTTTTGCTAGAGTTTCTCTGGTTCTAAACTTGATGTGATTTCGGGGAGCTTTGATTGGAGAAAAGAAGGATCACAAGGTTCCCTAGGAGATGTAGCAATATACAAATAGCCAGATTTCCAGGGACCACCCCATATGTCTATTGTTTTCTTCTCAAGTAGACATGAGAGGAGGGGGAAGGTAGAGTACAGTTCTCTTTGGACCCTGCATCTTCAAGAGGGAAGTAATGTCAATCTCAGGTACAATTACACTGCTTTTATTATGCAGTGTTGCAGGAAGAATGCTAGGGGGAGCTGAGTCTCCCCGTTTGACATAATTTCATACATAAAGAAGAATGGAAGATTAACATTTACAATTAACATTAAAGAAAATCATGGCTCTACGTATCACAGTCTCACAGCTACTTACCTCACTCCCACAACTAGCAATAGAGAGAGGAATAGATTTGTCAGGGCCAGGGCTTTATCCAAGGAATGCAGCTGAGAAAATGTGGTTAAGTGGTGGGCACTAGGGTCAGCAGGGTGGGCACTGAGTGCAAACAACAAAACTTCCTTAACCTCTCCTCCTCCTGAATTTCTAATCCTTTCTAAAAATATAGCAGACCATCAAGCAGGGTTTCAGATAACTAATATACAAAATATAGAAAATTACTAGAGTCTGCACAGGTGTCCAGATCTAAACATAAGAAGAACTTAGATTTTTGCAAAGGCAAGAGTATTTCCTGTGTCAGTCAGACACCAGGTTGCCCTCTGGCACCTGAGAACATATATATTCTTGCTTCGTATTTTTTAGAGAGAGTTTGGGAAAGAGCTAACTCTTTTAACTAATATAATACTGTTTAGAATGACAAAAAGCCATGGTAGGTGATAACCAATTGAGAGAAAGAACAAAGGCTTCTCTAAACCTTTTACTTATACCCCTCAGAGCCTAGCATAGTGTCATACAGAGAAAAAAATTTTAATAGATTTCCATTAAAGGTGAGGAGAGTGAGGAAAGGAGTTTCAAGCTTAAAAGATAGTAAGACAATCATCACTGGAGAATGATTTGACATTATGATTGTTCTCTTTTTTTTTTTTTGCTTGCTTGCTATTTGTCTCTCTGTACGTACTACCTTTTAAAAATTTATTATGCTGAATTACTTTGCATTAAGGAGTAAATAAATAATGTTTTTTTAAATAAAAAAGTTCAGATCACATAGGGGCAACGCTTCTATTGGCAGAAATGACGGTGTGAATGGGAGCAGGGGGGGGAGTAGATTTAGTGATGTGTAAAGTGACAAATGAGATTTTGATTGCTTGAGAAAACAGAATGAAGATCATCAGAGCTTCCACACAAAATCTAGAACAGTGATTGAAGCTCATTGAACAAAGTCAGTTCTGTATCTCCAAACTGAATCCTCAGACACTCCAGAAAGAAGAAAGAATGGAGGATCCTCTGAGAGCTTCACTGCTGATCCTATGTGTACAGCTCACCTGTGAGCGACAGAGGAGAGGAGATGAGAAGGAAGGGTGCAGGCGAGGGAATGTGGGGGCAACTCTGGCAATGAAACCTGAAGAATCCCAAGGACAATCTGGGGTTTATTCTAAGAAGTGTGGAACAATTAAGGAAAATTCAGGGGTTGGGGGGAACATTTTCTGAAGTATTAAAGTCTTCATTCCTCCTGAACTGGGTCAAGTGGACAGCTGCAGGTAGAGCAGAGTCACACTGAACTGCAACTACAGAGATAGTGCTTCAGATTTCTTCCAATGGTTCAGGCAGGATCCTGGGCAAGGCCTCACCTCCCTGATACAAATATCAACCAACGTGTGCAATAAGGTCAGTGGAAGTGTCGCAGCTAGGCTTAACAAAGGAGACCAGCACTTTTCCCTGCACGTGAAGGATTCCCCACTCCTTGACTCAGTCATATTCTTGTGTGCAGCAAGTACACAGGGCCCCTCAAGCACCTGCACCCTGTACCCAAAACTTTCAGCGGGCCTGAGCACACCTCCTTTTATAGGGACTCTGGGGACACCTCCTTTAACTTTTCTGTGAGCAAAGGGAAATGTGAGTCACTATTTATAACATAATGCCAAAATGTTTCATTTGAAGATCATGTACAGAGGAATGGTGTTTTGAGATATTTCTGACATATTTTCTTTCTCAGTATGAATCCCTTACTCTGATAAAACTAGTCCAAAACTTGACGCTGAGTATCAGAAAGGAGAGAACACTAAAGAACAAAGAAAGAACAGAGTAAAATTCTTGCTTTTGAGCTCCATTGTACACTTTTACAAATCTATAGAAAGTACAATACCTTGAAAGCCATCAAGTTCAAATTCAGTAGTGAAAAAAAAATCTTTTTATTTGTCCACATTCCAAAAAGATTAGCTCAGAAGATCAAGTGCCAAAACCGGAGGGAGAAGGGTATAAAGTTTACAAACAACTTGTGAAAAGGGATTTCTACTTAGTTCAACCAACTGGCTAGAGAGAGAGTCAAAGGGGAAGTGGGTCTTTGAAAAGTGCCCAGCATCCTGCCCTTTTCTAAGGTCAGAACCCCAAGTAAGGCAAAGTGTGAGGAGGTGGCATTCAATCATATTTAAGGATGACCCGGAATTAAAGGAGCAATGAGTGTAGGCGTAGACTCTTCAGATGGTTGTGTCTCATGTCAATACTCACCAGAGAGCATTCACTATAAAGGAGGAGCTGAACAGCCATGTGGGCAAGATGGTTCATCAGAAGATGTCAGCCAGCTTCTGCCCTTGTGCATTCCAGTGCTTGAAAAACAGACTCGTGAATAGATTAGCCAAACTGACAGAATAGAGACATTCCACGAGCCCAGCACCATGACAATAGGTATGTGACCATTGAGTACACCGATACTAATATATACCGTGTTATCTACAAGTCACTAGTCTGATGGAACGTTGGAATGATAACTCAAAGGCTGTTAATTTAACAGAACACAACTGGATCTGAGTAGTTCACGGATGGACTATACAGATACTATCATTGCCTCACCTATATCCTCTTGGCAGTCAACTCTACACATCAAACACTGCTTATAGAAAAGCCTAACAACTATGAGGACTATTTTATGGCCACAGAAGCACATGAGGCCAGCATGCAGGGTGTCAGAAGTGACAGAAGGTTAATGCCCCTTAACCAGTGATGGACTGGTTGAGATGCCTCATTTAGGATAACTCCATTAGGTACGTTACACTGTCTCCCAGAGTTATCCAGCTGGATTAAGCTCCATAGAGGTTAACTAGTTTCATGACACAGACTGTGTAGTATTCCTTCCCCTCCCTGATTCACTTCCCATCAATGTTTCCTAGAAGCACCAACAAAGAAATTATTTTCACATAAATCCTTGTATCACAGCTAACTTTTGGGGATTTAAAACCAACATGCAGTAATGCAAATCATGGGATAAGGATGAAGGAACTCTAGAAGAAATTCTGGTGCCTCTGCTTTCATTCCTATCAAACTGGGATTTGGAACACAAGGGAAATTTAGCAGCCTTATTCAGTGCTGGCCCCAAATCTCAAGGCGTCCTGCACATCTCTCAGTAGGGAGGCTCAGCCACCTATCCCGATTACAGAGAACCCCTGCTCTCCAGACAGGACTCACATGTAACAAGGCCATTCTGTTACAACTTTAGGGTAGCATAAGTATTCCTATCACTTCCTCCCAAAATGCAAAATTTTAACAAATCATAGTTAGGTGTTGTCAGGTGCTGTTGTTAGGTGCCATTGAGTCAATTCCAACTCATAGCAACCCGATGTGACAGAGCAGAAGCCCCATAGGGTTTTCTTGGCTATAATCTTTACAGAAGCAGATCACCAGGTCTTCCTCCCTCAGGGAAGCTGAGTGGTTTCAAACCACTAGCCTTTTGGCTAGCAGCTGAACACTTAACCATTGCGCCATCAGGACTCCTAATAAATCATAGAGAGGATTCTAAAAAGTTATTTGTTCACAATATTTTCTCTAAAGGGACTGTGGAGGGCAACTCTTAATGTGTTGTCTAAGGCAATTCAGTGCTGATGAGAGCTTCAGTAGTTGAAGTTGCAAGACAGAGAAATTGCAATATTTATTTCAGAACTCAATAGGCACAAACGAGGTCTTATAAAACAAGGTCTCCATGGAAAACATAAACATGATGAGACACTCCATGTACTGCTTCCACTTACCTCTGAATTAAGCCACTAAGATAGATCTTTTTTCTCATTCTTTATTTCAAGAAATCATAAAAGTATAAAAAATTAAAAACATTAATATGACACATGCATTTTCATCACCCATGATTAACTGTTCATACTTTACTATATTTGTCTTGTAATTTGTATTAAAAAAAGAAAATAAAAACTACAAAAAGTTTGTCATTTTTATAGATGAAACACTGCCACTTTGGCCCACCATTCTCCTCTCCAAGATTAGATCTGATATTACCAAAAATAAATGTGCCAACTCCATTTCCTCCTGATTGTAGTCCTAAAATAAAAGAACTCAGAAAACAGTTTTCATTTTCATTTAGAATTTTAACCAAAAGCCAATTTTCTGAAACAGAAAGCAAAAAGTATCAGAAAAACATTCTTCAGTGGGACATAATCACCCACCCAACTCTCATAGCATTTCCTGCTGTGAAGCAGAAGTGTCACCAAGCACAGATGAGAACACAGATCAGGGCAGGAGACTTTTCACCCGCAGAGAGAACTGCCAGCATGACACTTGTCAGCTTGCTGTGGGCCATCACAGTCTCCTTCTATCTTGGTAAGGATGGTGCAAGTCTTTGTGAGATGGATTGACACAATAGCCTCAATAATAGGCTCTAACGTATCAAAGATCATGGAGATAGCACAAGACTGAGCAATGTTTCATTGTTATACATAAGGTCACCGTGATATGGAGCCAACTCAATGGCAAATAAAAACAAGGGGCGGTGAAGCAGGGGAGATTAATAGCATAGGAACTGCATTGCCTCAGAGGACCCAGTTGCTGGGAGGCAGAAAGCTGATATATTTGGCCTGGGATTTGGATGACGAAGACGAAAGGTGGATGGGGATGGACAACAGCTCTAGACTCTGTCTACTTTGTTTCTGCAGATACCTCAACACCTCAACACGGTACCTTCTCTCTCTCCTCTTTCCCACAGGATCCAGCGCAGCCCAGATGGTAACTCAGTCTAAACAGCAAATGTCTGTCCGGGAGACAGAGTCAGTGACCCTGGACTGCACATATGACACTAAAGATAGTAATTATTATTTGTTCTGGTACAAACAGCTTCCCAGAGGGAAGATGATTTTCATTATTCGCCAGGAGGCTTTTAAGCAGCAGAATGCAACAGAGAATCGCTTTTCTGTGAACTTCCAGAAAGCAGCCAAGTCCTTCAGCCTCAAGATTGCAGACTCACAGCTGCAGGATGCTGCAATGTATTTCTGTGCTCTCAGTGACCCACAGTGAGCAGAGCAAGAGGGAGAGGCTTACAGAAACCTCAGACCTCAACGTCTGTGCAAAGGGGCAGGGGGAGGAGTGGTTAGGGTAACAGGAACCTAGAGAGGGGATCATTGATTTCTCTTGGGGAAAAAAAATCTCTTATGTAAGAAACACAGAGAGAAGGAAGTCTGCGAGATGTAATTGTTAAAATAATAATAAAAACAGTGATCATCTCAGGGAACATCTAGCTCAATTGGTATAACATAATTTATAATGAAAATATTCTATAGTCTACTTTGATGAGTAGCGTCTGGGGTCTTAAAAGCTTGTGAGCAGCCATCTAAGATACTCCACTGGTTTCACCCCATCTGAATCAAGGGAGAATGAAGAAAACCAAAGACACAAGGGAAAGACTAGTCCAAAGGACTAATGGACCACAAGTACCACAGCTTCCACCAGACTGAGTCCAGCACAATTAGACGGTGCCTGGCTACCACCACCAACTGCTCTCACAGGGATCACAATAGAGGGTCCTAGACAGAGCTGGATAAAAATGTAGAACAAAATTCTAACTCACAAAAAAGGGGGAAAAAAGACCAAACTTACTGGTCTGACAGAGACTGGAGAAACCCCGACAGTACGGCCCCCGGTCACATTTATACCTCAGTACTGAAGTCACTCCCGAGGTTCACTCTTCAGCCAAAGATTAGACAGGCCCATAAAACAGAATGAGACTAAATGGGCACATAGCCCAGGGGCAAGAACGAGAAGGCAGGAGGGGCAGGAGATCTGGTAATGGGGAATCCAAGGTCGAGGAGGGGAGAGTGTTAACATGCCATTGTGTTGGCAAGCAATATCATAAAACATATGTGTATTAATTGTTTAATGAGAAACTAGTTTGCCCTGTAAACCTTCATCTAAAGTACAATACAAAAAAAAAAAAAAAATAGAGGACTTCCAGCAAAATGACGCTCTAGGCAGAAGCACCACATTGTCCCTCCACAGCAAAGGTCTGAAAAACTAAGCCAAACAGAGAAAACAACAATCCTGAAACCCTAAAACATCAAATGAAGAGGTGAAGAACTCAGCCAAGCACCAAATGGAGTGAGAAAACTGACAGAGAATGGAGAGCAAGGAGAGATTCATACAGTGGTCCCCTATCAGCTAACGCAGTGTGGATCTACAACCTTGGACTCCTATCAGAGACCAGCAAACAGGGGGTATGAGAAAGCAGCTTCACGGAGCTTCCAGAGGGAGAGAAAACAACCAGTAATTTGCAATATATGCTTTCCCACCCCCCACCCTTCTTCACCCCTACTCGGCCTCCTCTGCTTCCCACGGCCACAATCTCTTATCCGGGAAGCACCGGCTGCTTGGATTCTACCCACCTGAACAGGCCGGCTCTCTGAGTGCCATTAGTTGACTGCTGCTACTGCTTTTTTCCGCTTCTTTTGATTTCTTCCTTACCTCTCCCCACCTCCCCCTCCTTTCCCTGAAATACCTGGCTCCGTGCGCCATCTTTGCTTCTTCTTGAGGGGCTGCGGAGCTCCGTTCGAGTGTGGAGCTGCTTCCCAGTCTGGGCTGCCATGCTGTTGGGATCCCGGGGCTTTAGTTTGTTTGTTTGTTTGGGGTTCTTTGTTAGTTTTCTTTTCCTTTACTTGAGTTGGGAGCCCGTTCTGGCCAGGCAGTCCTGTGTGGCTTGGAGCCTACCCCCTCAGCTTGTGCAGACTTGCAGAGGGATCCTAGAGGGCATTTCTTTTTTCATTTTTTTTTTTCTCTTTTTTGGGGGGCTTTTCTTGTTGGGTTTTTTTTTTAATTTGTTTTGTTTTCTTTTCCCTCTTTTTCCCTTTTTGTCTTTCTTCATTACTCAGTTTCTTGTCCCTCTATATCTTCCTTCTCTTTCTGTTCCCTGAATACCTGGTGTTCTATACCTCTACACCTTCTAGCCAGGCAGACGGCAATACATGAGAACAACTTCCCAAGACCTCATAGCCGCACCAGTGGGATCCCTGGGGACTTTGTTGTTCTTTTCCTTTTCTGATTTTTATTCATTCTCTTCTTTTCTTTTTTTTCTTCCTCCTCCCCTTTTTGTTTTTCTCCATTTCATAGTCTCTCATCTCTCCACTCCAACGGCAAGCTCCCCTAGCATTCTTTTTTGTTTGTTTGTATGCTTTTGGCTCCTGTTCCTCTCTCCTCTCTCCCATATCCATATTAGCTCCACACATAACAATCTCTCTGCTACATCCTGCCTACCTGCACTGTGCACTTGACATCACACCACCAAGCAGCACAGGCACAGCCTACTGGAACCTGCCCTGCACTGATTACCATCCCACCATGGTGGCTGTAGTAAGTGCCACAAACAACCTGTCCCAGTAACTCCTCTTCAGCTAGACCTGCCCTGTGGTACCATACATGAGTGACTGACCTGCCAATTGGAGAAGGAGGTGAAAAGTATTGTTCCCACAGACGAGCAAACAACAAAGAACACACAGCCCGCCTGCTCAGACATAGTCAAATTTTTTTAAAAAAAGGACAAAACAAACAAATCTACAATCAATAAATGCAAAAAATAACTGCTGAATGCCCCAAAGACAGCAGACAATATCAAAACTTTTACAGAAACAGGACAGGATGGTTCCAGTAAGAGTCCAAAATAAAATACCAGATGACATTCCAGTGGAAGAAAAGGCACTAAAACTAACTGATAGGGAATTCAAATCTCTAATACTCAGAATTCTCCAAAAGCTGAAGCAAAAAGCAGACAAAAATGAGAAAAAAACAGAAAAATTCATGGAACATACAGACCAAAAACTGGAAGAATTCACGAAAATAATGTAGAAACAAAATGCCAAAATAAATTCACAACTAGAAATTACACGAAAACAACAATGAGAAATCCAAAAGGTAAAAAACAAGCTTTCAGAAATGGACGGTGTCACAGAAGGGCTGAGAAGCAGATCTGAAACAGTGGAAGACAGGACCAGTGGAATTGAAGACAAATACTTGGATACAACTCTGTTTGAGGAAAGCTCAGAAAAAAGAACAAATAAAAATGAAAAGACCCTGACACTTACGTGGGATACAATCAAAAGCAAAAATTTTTGAGTGATTGAAGTTCCAAAATGGGGAGAAAACAGAAAACACAGAGAGGATCATTGAAGAACAGCTGACAGAAAACTTCCCCAATATCATGAAAGATGAAAAGCTGGCCATCCAAGAAGCTCAACAAACCCCATATAGAAGAGACCCCAAAAGAAAACCACCAAGGCATATCATATTCACACTCGCCAAAACTAAAGACAAACAAAGAATCCGGAGAGCAGCTCGTGAAAAACAAGAAGTCACATACAGAGGAGAAACAATAAAACTAAGCTCAGATTATTCAGCAGAAACCATGCAGCAAGAAGGCAATGGGATGGCATATATAAAATCTTGAAAGAAAAAAATTGTCAGCCAAAAATAATATATCCTGCAAAACTCTCATTCAAATTTGATAGTGAAATTAGGTCATTTACAGATAAACAGAAACTAAGGGAATATGCAAAAGTCAAACCAAACTTACAAGAATTATTAAAGGGAGTTCTTCGATCTGAGGACAAACAGCTTCAGCCCTCAGGCGGGACCTAGGAGGCAGGATCATACAAACCAGATACCAGTCTAGGAAATGAACTCTCAAGGACTATCCAAAACCAAAAGATACACAACAGGGAATCAGAGCAATCAATCAAAGGATGACAACAACATCAAAACAATGAAAGAGGGAATAAACGGCATAGGTATAGAAACTTCTAATGGAGAGGAAGGCTAGGCGATACCAAGTAAGGGTAGACTGCTTCAAACTTAGAAAGATAAGGGTAAAATTCATGGTAACCACAAAGAAAGTTAACAAACATACTCATAAAAATAAAGACGAAAAACATAAAGTCTCAGCAAAAAAAAAAAAAAAAAAACCTATAAAAACAAAAGAAATCAAAAAAAAAATCCACAAACAGAAGTAACTCAGCACAGGAGAGTAAGAAGAACAGATAAAACCTCAGCACCACAAAAAAAAGCACTACAAAATGACAGAAACAAAGTCACATCTATCAATAATTACAATGAAAGTAAATGGACTCAATGCACCCATAAAGAGACGGAGAGTGACAGAATGGATAAGAAAACAGGATCCATCAATATGCTGTCTACAAGAGACACACCTGAGAAACAAAGATGTGAATTTATTAAAAGTCAAAGGGTGGAAAAAAATATATCAAGCTAACAACTACCAAAAAAGAGCAGGAGTGGCAATTCTAATCTCAGACAAAATACACTTTAAAATGAAATCCACTACAAAAGACAAAGAAGGACACTATATAATGATTAAGGGGATGATCCATCATGAAGACATAACCGTAATAAACATCTACACACCCAGTGACAGGGCTCCAAAATACATAAAAAAAAAACTCTAACAACACTGGAAAGTGAAACTGAGAGTTCCACAGTAATAGTAGGAGACTTCAACACACCACTCTCAGTAAAGGACAGAACAGCTAAGAAACTCAGCAAAGATACAGAAGACCTAAAGGGCACAATCAGCCAACTTGACCTCATAGACATATATAGAACACTCCATCCAACAGCTGCAAAGTACACATTTTTTTCCAATGCACATGGAATGTTATCCAGAATAGACCACGTCTTAGGCCACAGAGCAATCATCAACAAGATCCAAAACACTGAGATAATTCAAAGTAACTTCTCTGACCACAATGCCATCAAGGTAGAAATTAACAACAGAAAGAGCAAGGAAAAAAATCAATTACATGGAAACTGAATAATACCCTGCTTACACATCCCTGGATAATAGAAGAAATCAGAGATGGAATCAAAAAATTCCTAGAATCAAATGAGAATGAAAACACATCATACCAAAACCTTTGGGACACAGCAAAGGTAGTCCTCAGAAAACAATTTGTAGCAATAGATGCACACTTCAAAAAAGAACAAAGGGGGGAGTCCGGCAAGATGGCGCTCTAGGCAGAAGCACCACGCCGTCACTCCACAGCAAAGATCTGAAAAACTAAGCCAAACAGAGAATCAACAATCCTAAAACCCTAGAACATCAAATGATAAAGAACTCAGCCAAACACCAAACGGAGTAAGAATACTGAAAGACAACGGAGAGCGAGGAGAGATTCATGCAGAGGTCCCCTACCAGCTAACGCAGCATGGATCCACCATCTTGGACTCGTATCGAAGACCAGCAAATGGGAGAATGGGAGAGCAGCCTCGCGGAGCATCCAGTGGGAGACAAAACAGCCGCTTAGCTTCACACATAACCATCTCCCCGCTGCATCCTACCTACCTGCACTGTGCACTTGACATCACACCACCAAGCTGTGCAGGCACGCCCTACTGGAACCTGCCCAGCACTGACTACTGACCATCCTGGTGGCTGCGGTGAGTGCCACAAACAACCCGTCCCAGTGGCTCCTCTTCAGCTAGACCTGCCCAGCTGTACCACAAGGACGAAACAAAAAAATCTACAATCAATAAAAGAGACAAATATCTACCAAATGCCCCGAAAACAGCAAACAATATCAAAACATTTACAAAAACAAGACAAGATGGCTCCAATAGGCATCCAAATTAAAACACCAGATAACTCTCCTGTGGAAGAAAATGCACTAGGAGTACCTGATAGGGAACTCAAATCACTAATACGAGGAATTTTCCAAGAACTGAGGCAAAAAGCTGACAAACATGAGGAAAAAATAGACAAATTTATGGAAAATACAGACAAAAAATTGGAAGAATTCAGGAAGATGATGCAGGAACAAAATGCCAAAATAAATTCACAACTAGAAACTATACAAAACCAACAATTAGAAATCCAAAAGATAAACAACAAGATTTCAGAAATAGATGATGTCATAGAAGGGCTGAGAAGTAGATTTGAAACCGTGGAAGACAGGATCAGTGGAACTGAAGACAAACACTTGGATGCAACTCTGTTTCAGGAAAACTCAGAAAAAAGAACAAAGAAAAATGAAGAGACCCTGAGAGTTATGTGGGTCACAATTAAAAGCAAAAATTCACGAGTGATTGGCATCCCAGAACAGGGGGAGAAAACAGAAAACACAGAGAGGATCATTGAGGAACTGCTGACAGAAAACTTCCCCAATATCATGAAAGATGAAAAGCTGGCCATCCAAGAAGCTCAACAAACCCCATATAGAAGAGACCCCAAAAGAAAACCACCAAGGCATATCATATTCACACTCGCCAAAACTAAAGACAAACAAAGAATCCGGAGAGCAGCTCGTGAAAAACAAGAAGTCACATACAGAGGAGAAACAATAAAACTAAGCTCAGATTATTCAGCAGAAACCATGCAGCAAGAAGGCAATGGGATGGCATATATAAAATCTTGAAAGAAAAAAATTGTCAGCCAAAAATAATATATCCTGCAAAACTCTCATTCAAATTTGATAGTGAAATTAGGTCATTTACAGATAAACAGAAACTAAGGGAATATGCAAAAGTCAAACCAAACTTACAAGAATTATTAAAGGGAGTTCTTCGATCTGAGGACAAACAGCTTCAGCCCTCAGGCAGGACCTAGGAGGCAGGATCATACAAACCAGATACCAGTCTAGGAAATGAACTCTCAAGGACTATCCAAAACCAAAAGATACACAACAGGGAATCAGAGCAATCAATCAAAGGATGACAACAACATCAAAACAATGAAAGAGGGAATAAACGGCATAGGTATAGAACCTTCTAATGGAGAGGAAGGCTAGGCGATACCAAGTAAGGGTAGACTGCTTCAAAATTATAAAGATAAGGGTAAAATTCATGGTAACCACAAAGAAAGTTAACAAACATACTCATAAAAATAAAGACGAAAAACATAAAGTCTCAGCAAAAAAAAAAAAAAAAAACCTACAAAAACAAAAGAAATCAAAAAAAAATCCACAAACAGAAGTAACTCAGCACAGGAGAGTAAGAAGAACAGATAAAACCTCAGCACCACAAAAAAAAGCACTACAAAATGACAGAAACAAAGTCACATCTATCAATAATTACAATGAAAGTAAATGGACTCAATGCACCCATAAAGAGACAGAGAGTGACAGAATGGATAAGAAAACAGGACCCGTCAATATGCTGTCTACAAGAGACACAACCTTAGAAACAAAGATGTGAATTTATTAAAAATCAATGGTTGGAAAAAAATATATCTAGCTAACAACTACCAAAAAAGAGCAGGAGTGGCAATTCTAATCTCAGATAAAATACACTTTAAAACAAAATCTACCATAAAAGACAAAGAAGGACACTATATAATGATTAAGGGGATGATCCATCATGAAGACATAGCCATAATAAACATCTACGCACCCAATGACAGGGCTCCAAAATACATAAAAAAAAAACTCTAACAGCACTGAAAAGAGAAATTAACAGTTCCACAATAATAGTAGGAGACTTCAACACACCACTCTCAGTAAAGGACAGAACAACTAAGAAGAAACTCAGCAAAGATACAGAAGACCTAAAGGGCACAATCAGCCAACAGGACCTCATAGACATATATAGAACAATCCATCCAACAGCTGCAAAGTACACATTCTTTTCCAATGCACATGGAAAGTTCTCCAGAATAGACCACATCTAGGCCACAGAGCAATCCTCAACAAGATCCAAAATGCTGAGATAATTCACAGTATCTTCTCTGACCACAATGCCATCAAGGTAGAAATTAACACTAGAAAGAGAAGGGAAAAAAATCAGCTACATGGAAACTGAATAATACTCTGCTTACACATCAATGGGTAATAGAAGAAATCAGAGATGGAATCAAAAAATTCCTCGAATCAAATGAAAATGAAATCACATCATACCAAAACCTTTGGGACACAGCAAAGGCAGTCCTCAGAAAACAATTTATAGCAATAGATGCACATATCAAAAAAGAAGAAAGGAACAAAATCAAAACATTAACTACAGAACACAAACAAATAGAAAGAGAACAGCAAAAAAAGCCTACAACCACCGGAAGAAGGGAAATAGTAAAGATCAGAGCAGAAATAAATGAAATAGAGAACAGAAAAACAATAGAAAGAATCAACAAAACCAAAAGTTGGTTCTTTGAAGAATCAACAAAACTGACAAACCGCTGGCCAAACTGATAAAAGAAAAACAGGAGAGGATGCAAATATCCCAAATAAGAAATGAAATGGGGGACGTTACAACAGACCCAACTGAAATAAAAAGGATTATAACAGAATATTATGAAAAACCATACTCCAACAAATTTGAAAACCTAGAGGAAATGGATAAATTTCTAGAAACACACTACCTACCCAAACTACAACAAAGTGATGTTGAAAATCTGAACAGACCCATAACAAGAGATGAGATTGAAAAGGTAATAACAAAAACTCCCAACCAAAAAAAGCCCTGGCCCAGATGACTTCACTGGAGAATTCTACAAAACATTTACAGAAGAGTTTGTACCAGTACTACTCAAGCTATTTCAGAACATAGAAAATGAAGCAACACTTCCAAATTCATTCTATGAAGCCAGCATAACACTGATACCAAAACCAGGTAAACATGTCACAAAAAAAGAAAATCACAGACCAATATCTTAGATGCAAAAATTCTGAACAAAATTCTAGCCAATAGAATTCAGCATCATATCAAAAAAAATAATACACCACAATCAAGTAGGATTCATACTAAGTATGCAAGGATGGTTCAACATTAGAAAATCAATCAATGTAATCCACCACATAAATAAAAGGAAAGAAAAGAATCACCTGATTATCTCAATTGATGCAGAAAAGGCATTTGACAAAGTCCAACACCCATTCCTGATAAAAACTCTCAATAAAATAGGTATAGAAGGGAAATTTCTCAACATAATAAAGGGCATCTATCAAAAACCAGTGGCCAACATCATTCTTAATGGAGAGAGGCTGAAAACATTCCCCTTGAAAACAGGAACAAGACAAGGATGCCCTTTATCACCACTCCTATTTAACATTGTGCTGGAAGTTCTAGCTAGAGCAGTAAGGCAAGAGAAAGAAATAAAGGGCATCCAAATTGGTAATGAAGAAGTTAAATTGTCCCTGTTTGCAGATGACATGATACTATAAATAGAAAACCCTAAAGACTCCACGAGAAATCTACTGGAACTAATAGAAAGATTCAGCAGAGTAGCAGGATAAACATGCAAAAATCAGTTGGATTCCTATACACCAATAAGGAGAATGATGAAAAGGAAATCAGGAAAACAATACCATTTAAAATAGCCCCTAAAAAGATAAAATACTTCAGAATAAATCTAACCAGCGATGTAGCCGACCTATACAAAGAAAACTACAAAACACTACTGCAAGAAACCCAAAGGGATCTACAGAAATGGAAAAACATACCACGCTCCTGGATCGGTAGACTCGACATTGTGAAAATGACAATTCTACCCAAAGCAATTTACAAATGCAACTCAATTCCAATCCAAATACCAACAACATTCTTCAAAGAGACGTAAAAACTAATCATGAACTTTATATGGAAAGGAAAGAAGCCCCAAATAAGTAAAGCACTACTAAAGAAGAAGAATAAAGTTGGAGGACTCACACTACCTGACCTCAGAACCCACTATACAGCTACAGTAGTCAAAACAGCCTGGTACTGGTACAACAACAGATACATTGACCAATGGAACAGAATTGAGAACCCAGATGTAAATCCATCTACCTACGGTCACCTGATCTTCGACAAGGGCCCAAAGTCCATCAAATGGGGAAAAGATAGTCTTTTAAACAAATGGTGCTGGCCAAACTCGATATCCATCTGCAAAAAAAATGAAACAGGACCCATACCTCACACCGTATACAAAAACTACTTCAAAATGGATCAAAGACCTGAGTATAAAGTCTAAAACTATAAAGTTCATAGAAGAAAAAATAGGACCAACACTTCAGCCCTTAATACATGGCATTAACAGGATACAAACCATAACCATCAATGCACAAAACCCAACAGATAAGCTAGATAACTGGGATCTTCTAAAAATCAAACACCTATGCTCTTCAAAAGACTTCACCAAAAGAGTAAAAAGAGAACCTACAGAGTGGGAAAAAAATTTTTGGACAGTGCAAGTCAGACAAATGTCTAATCTCCATAATCTACAAGAAAATCCAACACCTCTACAACAAAAAGACAAATAATCCTATTAAAAAATGGGCAAAGGAAATGACAGACACTTCACCAAAGAACACATTCAAATGGCCAACAGACACATGAGGAAATGCTCGCGATCACTAGCCATTAGAGAAATGAAAATTAAAACCACAATGAGCTACCAGGCATTACCGGTACGAATCAAAAACACTGGAAATAACAGATGTTGGAGGGGATGCGGGAAGATCGGAACTCTTATGCACTGCTGGTGGGAATGCAAAATGATACAACCATTTTGGAAAATGATATGGTGCTTCCTCAGAAAGCTAGAAGTAGACATACCATTCGATCCAGCTATCCCACTCCTAGGAATATATCCTAGAGAAATAAGAGTCGTCACTCGAATAGACATATGCACACCTATGTTCATGGCAGCATTGTTCACAATAGCAAAACGATGGAAACAACATAGATGCCCATCAACAGATGAATGGACAAACAAACTATGGTACATACACACAATGGAGTACTATGCAACGAGAAAGAACAACAATGAATCTGTGAAGCATCTCATAACATGGATGAAATTGGAGGACATTATGCTGAGTGAAATAAGTCAATCACAAAAGGACAAATATTGTATGAGACCTCTATTGTAAAAAGCCATGAAAAAGTTCACACACAAAAAGTAACAATCTTTGTTGGTTACCAGGGATGGGAGGGGTGGTGGGGAAATACTAAATAGGCAATAGATAAGAGGTACCTTCGGTGAAGGGTGAGACAGTACACAATACAGGGGAAACTAGCACAGCTTGTACAAGGAAAGGTCATGGAAGCTTCATAGACACATCCAAACTCCCCGAGGGACTGAATTGCTGGGTGGAGGGCTGTGGCGACTATGGTCTTGGGGAACATCTAGTTCAATTGGCATAACACAGTTTATAAAGACAAGGTTCTACCTTCTACCTTGGTGAGTAGCATCTTGGGTCTTAAAAGCCTGTGAGCAACTGTCTAAGATACTTCACTGGTCTCATCCCTTTAGGAGCAAGGGAGAATGAAGAGAACAGGATACAAGGAAAAGATTAGTCTGAAGGAGTAATGGACCACAGCTACCAAGGCCTCCACCAGACTGAGTCCAGTACAGCTAGATGGTGCCCAGCTACCACCACTGATTGCTCTGACCAGGATCACAACAGAGGGTTCTGGAAAGAGCTGGAGAAGGATGTAGAAAAAAATCCTAACTCACAAAAAAATGACCAGATTTACTGGCCTAAAGGAGACTGGAGAAACCCCGAGAGTATGGCCCCCAGACACCCTTTTAGCTCAGTGGTGAAGTCATCTCTGAGGTTCACCGTTCAGCCTGGGAGTGGACAGCCCCGTAAAACCAAATGGGACTAATGAGTCACAGAAGTCCAGGGACAAGTGCCAGAAGGCAGAAGGGGACAGGAAAGCTGGTGATAGGGAACCAAAGGTTGAGTAAAGTTAGTGTTGATGTGTTGTGAAGTTGTTAACCATTGTCATAGGGCAACATGTGTACTAACTGTTAAAAGAGAAACTATTTTGTTATGTAAGCCTTCATCTAAAGTGAGAATAGCAGCACAATTAGAGGAGTATAGTTGATGTCACTGAACTGTGCATGTAGAAATTTTTTGAAATGGTGTGTCTTTGGATATGTATATTTTCACCAAACAAAAAGGTCAAGAAGGGAGAGGGTTGACATGTTGTGGGGTTGTTAACCAATGTCATTAAACAATATGTGTACTGCTGTTTTATGAGAAGCTATTTGTCCTGTAAGCCTTCACCTGAAGTACGATAAAAAAAATAATAATAAAAGGCCAAAAAAAAAAAACAGTGATCATATGTAGGGATGTCCAGTTTTACAAAGTGCTTTCACACAAATTATCACAGGTCAAACTTCCTAAAAATTTCTTCTGTACAGTAAATCTTTACAGTTTTCCTGGGAGCTCTTACCTCCGGGAATCTTAACCTTTTCCTTTTTTTTTTTTTTTTCTGTTGGTGTTTATTATTTTAATTGTTCATTTATGTCCAAAACTGAATTCATTAAATGTCCCCAAAACCTATTTTTCCCACATTTTTATCCTAATGAAAGCAGTCCTCATCTTGACACGGCCAAGAATTCAGGCATTCAATTAAAACTACGGAAGCAAGTCTCTCCAGCTCAGAAAATATGTCCCTTCTCTGCCTTCCAAGCGCTCAGATTTAACTTTGTTTGCTAGTTGATTTTTACCTGCTTATTTATTTCTAGTTTCAAAAAATCATTCACGTTTGGTAAAAAAAATTCTAGAAATCATAACTAAGGAAGCACAAAAGATAATTACAAAAATCTCCTGTATCCCCAAATCATAAATAAAATCACTATTAATATGTTACTGTAGGTCATTTATGTACTACTGTGCATATGTAGATATAAAAATGCTATTATGCCATACATACTGTTTTGTGGTTGATTCTTTCACTTAGCTACCTGCCGTTAATATTTTTATGTATAATATTTTTATCCTGCTATAACATGATTTTTTTTGGCTGTATTCCAACATGAGTTGTTTAGTATACTTTTCTATTATGTGATGAGCCTCCTTTTATAAACATCCTTGTGCACATCTCTGAATGATTCCTTGAAGAGAAATTGCTAAGTCGATTTTTAAGACTTCGATACGTCATACAACCAGGTTCCTTTGGCATCAGTCAGAGTGCGAGCAGTCTGAAATTGGGTAATTTGAAGACAGTCTAATCAAGAGATTGTATTCTAGTGTGGAAACCCTGGTGGCGTAGTGGTTAAGTACTATGGCTGCTGACCAAAAGGTCAGCAGTTCAAATCCACCAAGCACTCCTTAGAAACTCTATGGGGCAGTTCTACTCTGTCCTATAGGTCACTATGAGTTGGAATCGACTCGACGGCAACGGGTTTTATTCTATGGTGTGTGGAGCCCGGGAGCACAGTGGTTAAAAGTTTAGCTGCTAATCAAAAGGTCGGCAGTTCTAATCTACCAGCTGCTCCTTGGAAACCCTATGGTCCTATATGGTCGCAATGAGTCAGAATTGACTCAGCAGCAATGGGTAATGCTATGGTGTGTAGAGCTAAAAAAATCAAACTGGATAGTACAGTACCTCTGGGGCTAGTAACAGTGCAAGCACCATTTTCACCTCTAGGAGTGAAGGGAAAGGAATGTTATACTGGAAACTGGAGACAGAGAGGGCAGTGTGGAAAAGCTTTGGCCTTGGACAAAGGGATGTAGCCAGCATGCAGTGATTCTACAAAGAGGAAGCCAGGGAAATAAATACTGCAACCTCGCTCTCCTCACTACCTCCACCCTCCTGCCAGTGCTACCCACCTTGGACCAGAGCTGTTGGACACAAGGTCTAAGCTGACGGTAATAGCAAGGGGTGCAAAAAAAAATCTGGTCTCCCCATACAGAGAGGGGGCTGATGGGGCCATGAGATAAACGGGGTCTTGGCCCAAATCCATTTCACAGAGTCCAAATAATTATCACACCCGCTTTGTTGTTATTTCTCTACTACCCGAGTGCATCACTGGGATGAATAAACTAAGCGGCTGGCAGAACCCTTAGGTTAGTCCCATAACCTGAGAATTAAGAGCCATATGGAGAGAAGGATTAAGTGGAAGCTGCTGAAAGACAAGATAATAAATCAGAAGTGAAACAACATCTTTGGTAAGATTTCAGGGATTAGAGACACCCTCAAAGACTAAAAGGATAAATGGGTGGCTGTACTTACTATGCAGTCCCTGGGTAGTGTAAACGGTTAACACGCTCGGCTGCTAACCCGAAAGGTTGAAGGTTCAGTCTACCCAGAGGAACCTCAGAAGAAAGTCCTGGCAATCTACTTACCAAAAATCAGCCATTGACAACCCTGTAGAAGACAGTTCTACTGTGACACATATAGAGTCTCCTTGAGTAAGAATTGAATCCATGACAATTGACAGTACTCACTGTATCCCTGTTCGAGTCATCTTTGCAAAAACTAAATGGATCGTGGCAGATGACAGTGGAACTTAATAAACTTAACCAATTACAGTTTCTATGCCGGATGTAATATCATTACTGAGACAGATCAACACAGCCTCTGATACTTGGTATATGGTTACTGATCTAGCAAATAGACTCAAACTCAATCAACCAAGAGAGTCAAAAGCAGTTAACATTTACTAAGGGAGGAACAGAGTATATATAACTGTCTTGACCCTGGGCTATGCTGAATTTCATGTTCTCTCACAATATCATCCATAGGGATCTTCACCATCTCAAGCTTCTGCTATATATCATGCTGGTCTACTACAAAGATGTTGTTAGGTGCCATCAGGTCAGTTCCAAATCATAGTGGCCCTATGTACAACAGAACAAAACACTGCCCCATACTGCACCATCCTCACAATTGTTGTTATGTGTGACCCCATTGTTGCAGCCACTGTGTCAGTCCATCTCGTTGAGGGTCTTCCTCTTTTTCGTTGACCCTCTGCTTTACCAAGCACAATGTCCTTCTCCAGGGACTGGTCCCTCTTGATAACATGTCCAAAGTATGTGAGACAAAGTCTTACCATCCTTTCTTCTAATCAGCATTCTGACTGTACTTCTTCCAAGGCAGATTTGTCCATTCTTCTGGAAGTCCATGGTATATTTAATATTCTCCGCCAACACCATAATTCAAAGGATTGATTCTTCTTTGGTCTTCCTTATTCATTGTCTAGCCTTCACATGCATATAAGGAAATTGAAAATACCATGGCTTGGGTAAGCTGCACCCTAGTCCTTAAAGTGACATCTTTGCTTTTGAATACTTTAAAGAGGTCTTTTGCAGTAGATTTGCCCAATACAATGCATCGTTGGATTTCTTGACTACTGTTTCCATGGGAATTCATTGTGGATCCAAGTAAAATGAAATTCTTGACAACTTCAATCTTTTCTTCATCTATCATAATGTTGCTTATTGGTCCAGTTGTGAGGATTTTTGTTATCTTTATGTTGAGATGTAATCCATACTGAAGGCTGTAGTCTTTGATCTTTGATATACAGATAACATCATGTTAATCCAACCTGGTGAACAGAAGATGACAAGTCCTCTGGACACTCCAGAAAAATGCAAGAGTAACAGAATGAAAGGTAAACCTACAAAGGTTCAAGGCCTTACCACATTGGTGAAGTTTCAGGGGTTCAAAAGTTTTATGGATGCCAGGATACCCTTACATGGTAAAGGGCACGTTATTGCAACCTGCATGCCTATCACTAAGAAAGAAGCACAGCATTTGGTGGAACTGTTTGGGTTTGGGGGAAGCATATGTCATCCTTGGGAACACCGCTTGCCCTACTGATTGGGTGACTCACAATGCTGAGTGGGGTCCAGAGAAAGAAAGGGCTCTGCTGCAAGCCTAGGCTACAATGAAAGCTACCCTGTCACTCAGGCCATATCACTCAGCTAATCTAACTGTGCTAGATGTACTCATGACAGATAAGAACTGACCTTAGTGTTTCCAAATTCCAGACAGATATTAATTTTGGAGATTCAGGAATGAGAAATTAGAATTCTTAGGAATTCTAAGAATTTCCCCCAAATCATACACTATTTTTAAATATTTCCAGCATTTTTCTTATTCTTTATCCATTACAAGCAGTCCCCGGATTATGAACATCTGACTTAAAGACAACTCATACTTAAGAGTAGACTGCCATAAAGCCTATTATATTAAAAATTTGAGTTAAATACATACAATGGTTCATAATAACAAACCCATGTACTACCTTCTGATGCTCATGAAAACATTGCACAATTTGAAAGTGTTTCTTAAGTGTTTTATATGCATAGAAAGGTAAAATATACACTAAGACAAACATTTTACCAACTGATGCTATATAAGAACCCTATGTACCTGTTCCTATTTACCTACAAATTAGACTTAAAAACAGACTTAGGAATGGATCACATTCATAACCTGGGGACTACCTGTATTATGAAGCACTTAAAAATTTGTTGTTTAATAAAAATAAATATTAAATTTAGTAACATTTACAAAGAACTGCAGCCTACCGTGAATATTCAAATACTGGAAAGGACCAACACACATTATTGAGTAATATTTAAATATTTCTCTTAGCAAGTTAACAACACTACACAGAATCACATGTTGATATTGCCAATTTAAGGACTTATTTTGTTTTCAAAATGTGTTATTTCATAGGATTCCACTAAAATAATTTGTAAAAGTATAGATAGATAGACAGACAGATAGATAGATAGGTTTCATATTAGTTGACTCCAAATTCATGGTTACCTTAGGTAAAACAGAATCAAAAGTTTCCAGGTCCTGTGTCATCCTCATGATTGTCAGCATGTTTGAGTCCATTGTTGTAGCTATTGTGCCAATTCATTTCACTGAGGGTCTCTCTTGCCCTCACTGGCCCCTTGCTCCGCCAGTAGGTGCAATCCAGAGTCACTGTGTCCTCCTCTAGCGATTTATCCTTCCTAATGACGTGTCCAAAGCAAGCAAATTGAACAATGTTCTGTTGTGATCCACAGGTTTTCACTGGCTAATTCTTAGAAGTAGGCCTTTTTTCCTAGTCTGTCTTAGTCTGAAAGCTTCACTGAAACCTGTTTACCAGGTTGACCCTGCTGATATTTGAAATACCAGTGGCATAGCTTCCAGAATCACAGCAACATGCAAGTTACCACAGAGCAACAGACAAGTGGTGGGTATAATATATACTAATCATTGTTGTTGTTGTTGTTGTGTGCAATTGGGTCAATTCCGACTCATAGAGACTCAATCGTCACTATGATATACTAACCTTATAAGCTTATTAATATTTATTTTATTTGCGGTAGTGACTCACTGTTGGCAGCCAACAGGGCCACCAACAAACACTTACAACATGGCAAGAGCTACAAGCAAGATGAACTGATTAAAAATGATTGTTCTCTCCTATGTTACCTTGCTCCTGGAAATATTGACCATAATATTCAACTCCATGCATGTCTTGCCCTTGCTTTTGACTTGATGTCAATGGATTCCTTCAAACCAGTAACATCTGTAAGTTGATTACTAAGCTTTAATTTTCACAGAAGGAATCATAGTACTTTATCTATTTTTCCCAATTTTTCGACCGATTTTTCTCAGGATTTGAGAAAACTTACGAATTTCTCAAGAAGTACTGGGAAGTAATTCCCATTGGGAAACACTAAGCATTCTATGTGGAATCTCTGGCAAGCCCTGAGAGGACTATTGCAGCACATACCTCTAGAATTCTGGAGCTACAGAGAACTATTCATCATTTGAGAAGGCTCTCCTGGACAGATAGAATACCTGACCACTGGACATCAAGTGATAAAGTGACTAAGCTACTCAACATGGCTTTGTTTTCAGACCCCCAAAGTCATAAGATCAGACAAGTAGAGCAGCGGAAATGGTACATTTGGGGTCATACCAAAGTAAGTCCAGAGGACACCAGTAAGTAGTACAGAAAAGTGGCCCAAACTCCAAGACATCTACCTCTGCTGCACTGATCCTCTCTCTTGACTCTTTTTATGACCTTATTGGGGGCTTCCCAATGCCTACATGATGTAGGAGCAATAACTGGATTCTGGTGGATTACACCAATTCAATTCGTTGGTGTAAGCCCAAAATAAACTGCTGCTTCACTATAGCCCCCTCAGTGATCCTGATAAAGGTATATTCTCTAAGGGGGCTGAGCTGCTAGCAGTACGCTCAACTATTTGAAGGTAGACATGACCTGAAGTAATGACATACACAGAGTACAGTTAATTGGCAACCGGCCTCATTGCCTGGGCCGGGGCTTGAAAGGAGCAATCACAGGCAATGAAATCTGGGAAAGAGACATGGGAGTGGACCACAAGAGTGGGCATAAAGCCATGTGGCTCTTTCTGTCTCATGTTAACATCTTCCAGAGAGCATGCACCATATAAAAGGCCCTAGATAACCAGGTCAACAAGATGACTTAGACAGCAGACATCAGTCAGTCTCATAGTCACTGAACCCTTGAATTCTTTCTCTTCTAATGTCATACAGTACTAAATCAGAACCAAATAATTTGACCTTTAGTAACATGCTTTCTTGAGGAATCTGTTATGGTTTCAAGGTACTGACCCATCCTTCTTAAAGTCATTACAGTCTCTACGAGGATGAAACTTTGCCTTGTAAACGTCAGCATTTCTTACCGCTCTTGGCACAGTGTTAGGCACATAATAACTGCTTCATAAAGCCCTAAGATGCTGCTTAAAATTTATTCTATATTCCTGAAAGAACACAGTGGTGTTACTGATTACTGATTGATTACTTTTGTTTGGCCTTTCTAGCCATGGTGTTGTAACTCCCACCCAGGCGACTGGGGGGGAATATGTGATAGGCTAATCCAAGGGAATGGGTCATTTTTGCCTTAAAAGAGAGTCAATTCTAGAGCAGAGAGGAGGAGCACACCACCACCAAGGAAGGAGAGACCAGCAGGAGACACCCAGCAGCAGAGACCTGATGGCAAGCAATGGCACGATGGGCTTCCTGGCCCACGGAGAGAGAAAGCTGAGTGCCTTTGGACAGAGACTGAGTGCCAGGAAGAGGCATGCCTGTGAACACAGCTAGGGAGAGGTTATCCTGATGGAAGAAGTATCCTGTTATTTTTTGTTGTTGTTGTTGTTTTCTTATTACGTATTGATTTTAGAACCTATATACAAGGCAAGATAAGATTCTACTCTACAGGGATCTTTTTTTTTCTTTTCAATTTTTTTTTTATTGTACTTTAGATGAAAGTTTACAGAGCAAGTTAGTGTCTCATTAAACAATTGATACACATATTGTTTTGTGACATTGATTGCCAACGCCATGACATATCAATGTTCTCCCCTTCTCGACCTTCGGTTCCGCATTAGCAGCTTTCCTGTCCGCTCTTGCCTTCTCGTTCTTGCCCCTGGGATGGTGTACCCATTTAGTCTCATTTTGTTTTATGGGCCTGTCTAATCTTTGGCTGAAGAGTGAACCTCAGGAGTGACTTCATTACTGAGCTATAAGTGTGTCCGGGGGCCATGCTCTCAGGGTTTCTCCAGTCTCTGTCAGACCAAAGTCTGGTCTTTTTTTTTTTTTTTTTTTTTTTCTTTTTTTGTGAGTTAGAATTTTGTTCTACAATTTTCTCCATCTCTGTCTAGGACCCTCTACTGTGATCTCTGTCAGAGCAGTCAGTGGTGGTAGCCAGGCACCATCTAGCTGTGCTGGACTCAGTCTAGTGGAGGTTGTGGTAGTTGTGGTCCATTAGTCCTTTGGACTAATCTTTACCCTGTGTCTTTGGTTTGCTTCTTTCTCCCTTGCTATCCTGAGTGTTCTTGAGCCTTAATTGTAACTGTTACTTCCCTAACAAACTCCATAATTGTGAGTATGGTCTGTGAGTTCTGTGAGGCCATTGCAATGAATTATCAAACCCAGGAGAGAGCTGTGGGAGGGACAATTGGTATCAGATATTGGTAGAGATGGAGGAGACAGGAGGCATGTCTGAACACCACCTCATAGGAATCAGCCTTGGGCTGTTGATCTTGGTTCTTCTTCCCCCTTGTGGGGTTGGTTGAGGTCAGACACCTCCCCCATGCCATTTTAACAAATATTAAGGGAAAAAATTCAGTACGTTCTAACATAAGTCACGGAAGGTTTCTTTGAAAATAACAGACATGAATAAAAGGTAGGATTTAAAAAAGCATAATAAAGGGAAGGACAAAGTATACCATAAATATAAAAGTCACTTGATTTAGTGTAAACAGACTTTTGAAACTCATATAAACATATTCCTTCCAGAATAGATTTCTTCACTAAACCAAGTTCTTTTGTGTAGAGTAAGGAATTGCGTCAGTAATTCTCTAATAACCTCAAGAGGGCACTGCCTTCTCCCACTGACAATAGTTATTTGCAAAAGCCTGCCTCATGTTAAAGAATCTGCTATGTTCCTAGTACGTACAAAGAACTGGAACAAATACTCCTTTATGTGAAGAGTCTAGGTCAGATTTCCACATTCCAGAAACAAGTCCTCAATGGGTCCAGAAAGTCCAAAGCGTGGAGGAGCCTCTAGAAGTCATGTGCATGACCTGGGGGCTTCAGCAGAAATGTGAACTGGGAGAATTCACTTAATGAGGAATCCAGAGGATCCAGAAGGCTCTGGGGACTATTCTCTAACTTATACACAAGGGGCTTAAAGAAGAAATGAAGTTTTAATCCACCTTTTAACATCATTTTAAGAAGTATTAGCCATCAAATGAAGGAAAAGTCCTTCCTAACTGACTATACAGGAAGGGAAGAATTTTATTAACCACTACGATTATTTGAACAGTGTTTCAAATCTGGAGTAAATCTGGTGCCTTTGTTTCTGTTGTTGTTAGATAGGGCTCTGAGCACAAGGGAAGATTAGCAGCTTCCTTCAGTTCTAGTCCACCACTCCCTGAACATCAAGTCTGCCCAGTCAAGAGACTCAGAGGCCCACCTCTGTCCTGCAGGGAATCTATGTTCCCCAGAGAGTACTCAAAATGCACTGGGGCCAGCTGTCACATTCCCTTCATTTGGACCCTCACTCAGGGGTTAGTAAACAATCCCCATCACCGCCTTGCAACAAAGGAATTGTAATGAATATAACCAATCAGAGGAAGGCTTTTTAGAAAGATTTTTTAAAAGTTTTTTTCTTCACTGTATTTTCAGATAAGGAATTTAGAGTCCTGAGAACAATGCTAAACATGAGATGTCTGAGGCAATGACCAGGGACCCTCAGTGTCCTTTAGTCAAGAGCCACCCAACTAAAAGTGAATGCCTCCACGTCTGGAGCAGCCATTTTGTGTCTATGTGCCTCAGTTTCTGCGTCTGTAAAATTCTCCCATGAAAACTTGTGAGTGGGCACATATTTTTTTCCTAGTTTTTGCTATGTTGTATAACTAGCAGATTCCTCCTGGGTGAAATTCTGTGACAGCAGTTGCCAAATAGGGTTTATATCCAAAGGAAGCACATTGGAATTTCTCAGTCTGCCTAGAAGAGGTTCTGCTTCCAAGAAAAGACATCTTTCTGCCCTTTATCACCTCTTTCTCACCAACAACTTGATTAGCTATTTGTGGAAGTTAGGAATTGAGGGGCTGGTGAATATAAGATGCCAAAGTTGTAATCGACTGGGCCCAGAGGATCTGGGAACAATCTCAAAGAGCAGGATGGACCCTCTGACTTGAGATCCCCAATCAGCATTACAGGTGCAATGAACCCAAGCAAGAGACAGAAATTATTTGCTCCTGAGAGCCCCATCAGTAAACTCGTAGCTTCAGCTGGCCTGAGATTGAAACAGAAACAGTACAACCATCTAGAGTTTCCTACGAGCTGAAGAGGAGAAAGGGAAAAAACTGTAAAGTAATAACATACTTACCTATTTCCCATGACTTTGACCAGAAAATAATATGTATGGCAGAAATGTAATTACCGAGTAAACAAGAGAACTGTGCCATGTACAGCAATTCACTAGGATGTACTTTAAGAAGTCCTCTGGAGTTGAGGAAGTCTGTGGTAAAGACCCACTGTTTGCCCTGTTTTTCAAATGGAAATAATAGACAAGAAGGGAGAGTAAATGTCACCCTCAGTAGGAAGCCTGCCACTACTCCCTACAAGGGGAGTCAGCATTTAATTCAGTCTTTTATTCTCCTTCTAGTTTAAAGGGGGAAAAAGCCCACATCATGAAGGACATAGACATGGTCTTATCTAAGATTGGATGACATAAATCCTGCAGGAGAGAAAATTAATGCAAATGAGACTCATGTTTCCTTACCCTGTGAGTTTTCATTTTTACTGAGTTGCCTCTTCTTTAAAATGAGGACAGTAATTCCTGACCTTTCCTCTCTCACAGGAGAATGCATGTAGGGAAAACGAGATGCCAGTGGAAAGCTATGAGATGCGCAACACAGAATGTTCCCAAATAAATTCTACTTTAATTGTTTGGATTCTTCAGTTACAGACTCATTAATAGATGTGCACAAAAGTCCTTACAGGAACATTTGCCACAGGTATCATGGAGCTCCCTGACACAGCCAAAGCCAGGTATTATTGGGGGAAAAAAGAGCAAAATATTAGTGTCAGTGTCATTAGAAATCAGGATCCTGGTTCTGACTCTCTCTAGACTGAGTGTTGTCACTATTATCATCATCATCATTTATTTTTGTGTTTTGAAAAATGATTAAAATACCATACCAGTCAAAGACTAATATAACCAATAGTTGTGTTATCACAGTCTAGAGACCATTTTATGGTATTGACTTTAAGTCTTAAAAAAAATAATTAAGTAAAAAAGAAAGAAAAGAAAAAGAAAGCTTATAGAGAAAATTAAAGTCATTACATTAGCCCCGTCTGTCCTTTTCCCACCATTCTCCGTTCCAAGATTAAAACCATTGCCATCAAGTTGATTCCAACTCATAGCAACCCTATAGCACAGAGTAGAACTGCCCCATAGGATTTCTAAGGAGTGGCTGGTGGATTTGAACTGCCGAACTTTTGTCAGCAGCCGAACTCTTAATCGCAAAAACAATTGACCAGCTTCTTCACCCTTCATTTTAATCCCAGAAAAAATTACAGTCCTGACAACTTTTTTTTCTTTTTCATTTGACATTAGAGCAGAAGATTTATTCTCTGAAGTGAAAGTAAAAGGTATTGATAAACATTTCTAAGTGAGACATCACCAAAGGCCCACCTGACGTGCCATTTCCTGTTCTGAAGTTGTCACGTCACTAAGCACAGCTGAGATCCAATTTCTAGGTCAGAACAAGAGATTTTCACCCTGCAGAGGAGAGCAGCCAGCATGACATGCCCCGGCCTGCTGTGGGCACTCATGGTCTCTACCTATCTTGGTAAGGAAGGTGCATCTATGTACTTTTACTATTGTCCAATAGGACCAGGAAGTAGGAGGAAAGAGGAATAGCACGGGGATCTAATCCCTTCATTGGGCCCAGCTATTGGAGGCAGAAAGTTGATCTATCCAGCTGGGGTTTGGATAAGGAAGAAGAAAGGTGGGTGAGATGGAAATCAGCTTTAGAGTCTGTCTGCTTTGTCTCTGCAGACTCCTCAACATCTCAACACGGTACCTTCTCTCTCTCCTTTTTCCCACAGGATACGGCACAGCCCAGACAGTAACTCAGTCGCAATGGCAAATGTCCATCCAGGAGACAGAGTCAGTGACCCTGGACTGCACATATGACACTAAAGATAGTAATTATTATTTGTTCTGGTACAAACAGTTTCCCAGAGGGGAGATGATTTTCATTATTCGCCAGGATGGTTTTAAACAACAGAGTGCAACAGAGAATCGCTTTTCTGTGAACTTCCAGAAAGCAGCCAAGTCCTTCAGCCTCAGGATCTCAGACTCACAGCTGGGGGATACTGCGATGTATTTTTGTGTTTACAGTAGCCCACAGTGAGCAGAGCAAGAGGGAGAGGCTTACAGAAACCTCAGACCTCAGCATCTGTGCAAAGGGGTCGGGGGAGGAGTAGCTCAGGTAACCAGAACCTAGAGAGAGGATCATTAATTTCTCTTGGGAAAAAAAAAATGCATAGTTCATATATATTATTTTTAATATTATATATTGTATATATAGAGTTCTATCTGTCTACAAAGAACAGAGATGTCTATGAGCTTAATTCTCAAAATAGTAATAGAAATAATGAATTGTACAGTGCTTTATAGCTTTGCAAAGTAGCATTACATGTATTAGTTCATTTAACTCTCACAACCCTGTGTGTTATACAGGACAGGTCAGACATTCTACTTGTCCCTGCTGCCCAGTAAATGTCATAACTTCGCCTAAAGCTATGTTCTTCTGGAATTGTACCTTTTCATCTGATTAATTACTCTAATCTCTATCCATCAGAATGTCCCAATGGTATATAAGAGGAAATTAAAATTCAAAGAGGTTAACTTACCTAGAACCACACAGGGTGTTGTGTGGCTCCTTAATCACCGAATCCTTTGTCTCCCCAAAGGGTGGCAAAATGGTACAGCCTCTCAGTTTCATTAAAGTCAACATATCCAAAATTGAATTCTTTGTGTTCACCACAAATCCTGTTTTTTCTTTATTTTTTCCTCCTCAACCTCACTCAGGATCTAGACACAAAAGAAAAATAAACACACAATAAAAATTTGCTGTTGTTGGTCTTTTCAGTTTGGGGAATTTCTCCACACTCTACTTTTATTTTTTTTAAGTTTCTTTTTATTATTGTTATTGTACTTTAGATGAAGGTTTACAGAACAAACTAGCTTCTCAATAAACAGTTAGTACACATATTGTTTTACAACATTGGTTAACAGCCCCACGACGTGTCAACACTCTCCCTTCTCAACCTTGGCTTCCCTATTACCAGATTTCTTGTCACCTCTTGCCCCCACCATCTGGGCTAGTGTGCCCCTTTAGTCTTGTTTTGTTTTATGGGCCTGTCTAATCTTTGGATGCATGTGCCTTATTTTTCGATAGGTGGATCACATGTATTATTTCATTTAGTAGTCCTAACAATTCTTTGCTCTAGGTATTATTGATATCCCAATTTTATATAAGAGGAAATTAAAGTTCAAAGATGTTAACCTACCTAGAATGACACAGTGTGTGTGACTCCTTAATCACCAAATCCTTTGCCTCCCCAAAGGGTAACAAAAGGGCACAGCCTCTGAATCTCATTAATCTGACAGATAGGTCAACAGAATGTGAGAGAAAAAGAAATGCATGAAAATAGTGCCACACGATGCATACCCTTGTAGCCTATTCTCACTTTTCCTAAAGTAGTAATTACAAGATGGGATTGAGTTCCTTGTTAATAGAAGTTAAAGGTTAAAAATAACACTATTTCCATCACTTATTTTTTTGTTAGGGAAATTGTGCCTCTTTAACATCACTTTATAATTATTTGACTTGTGAATATCCAATATTTTCAACTTCTGCAATGCATCTTTCAATAGCATTTCAAATTTAAAATAGTTTTTAGCAGGGGTATTGATAAACCCTCCAAGTGTCATTTTGTATAATGCAGTGAAGGACGCAGGAGTGTCCTTACCAAGTTATCATAAGAAAATCCTCCATTTTTTTTAACTTTCTGTCCTTTTTTCCATATGGCTGATCATTATTGTGAATGCTATTCTCCATTTATTTTCCTCCAGTGAAAAACTAACATATTCTGAACACTTTCCCACATAAATACTTTTCTACAGCATGAATTCCCATGGTTGCAAAATTTTCCATCTTTGGAATATACCTTAATTTGCTCAACCAATAACTTTTGCAGCTGAGCATTATAAATATGTTGTTTCCAAACTGGAGCTATTATAAATAAAACTGAGATTAAAAAAAAATACTTGTACATAAGTCTGTATGCAAGTAAGAGAGAGCCCAGATCAATATAACTGAGGAAAAAAAAAAAAAAGGCCATAAAAACTGAAAATTCCAGGTTAAGCACTTCAGAAAGGACTGTATGCAAGTTCTCAAATTATGTCACCAATAATGTTTCACCTGGCTCTTCTTTGCTCTGTGTTGGTTTTATTCTGAAGCAGGCTCTGGCTAAAGTGGTAGCAAAGACAGCCACCAGGAACCTCAGATTTTATGTCTTGCTGTATTTGTTTCCAATAGCTGCTGTAACAAATTACCACAAACCTAGTGGTTTAAACAATACAGATTAATTATCTTACACTTCTGGAGGTCAGAAGTCTCACTGTACTAAAATCAAGGTGTCAGCAGGGCTACATTCCTTCTGGCAGAAACCCTGAACTTTTTCCAGCTTCTAGAGACTTCATGTATTCCTGGGGTTATGACCTACTTCCATCTTCAAAATCAGCAAGTCCATCTTCAAGACCAGCAACTGCATCACTGCTTCCATCGTCACATCTCCTACTCTGACTCTGGCCTTCCTGTTTCTGTCTTATAAGGACCCTTATGATTATTATATTGGGCTCACCCATATATTCTGGCAGAATTTCCCCATCTCAAGACCCTTAACTTATCACATCAGCAAAATCCCTTTTGTCGTGTAAGGTAGCATATCCACAGGTTCTGGGGATTGGGACACGGATATCTTTGAGAGACTGTTATTCCACCTACCACATCTGCCAACTTAACTCCAGTGGAAGGGACAGGTTTCTTTCCCAATGATTCCAGAAAGCATTCTGGGGCTGACTTTGCTTGGACTGACTTGTTTAGAACTGGGAAATGAGTAGTGGTGGTTCCTTAAGGCAAAGCCAAGATGCTGCTAGAAGATGAATGAATAATGGATAGGTAAAAATAACAGAAAATTACACTATTAGTTTGCTTTCAAACTCCTTTTGTCACCAAAAGCAACAATAAATCTACATATTAATTCTCATAAAATAATTATTTTAATTACCCAAATCTACATTTCAACAGAGCAAGCAAAGAGCAATGAATAAAATTGCTTTACTAAAATTTAGAAGTTCTGTTGACCAGAAGTTCAACACAGAAAGTTAGTTATTCAAAATTCATTCAATGTGCTCACCAGTAGAGAAAAGGATTTATAAGAACTCTTTAATGGTAAATTTAGCCGAGGGATGTGCCAAAGTGCATGTTTAGTAAACTGAAAGTGAAGAATAAGAGACAGCCTGATATAATTAGTTTTGCCAAATCTGACGTTATACTCTAAAACTAAAACTCAGAGAAAGCTCAAAGGCAGAAATATGGAAAAGCCAGGACAGAATCATTCTAAATCATAGAAACGATTTAGATATAACGTTGAGCATTTCAGTTGTAGTTATAAGTTTTGTTTAACCAATTCATACAAATCCTAGCTTGTTATGAGTAACGGTTCATCTGAATGTCTCTTAAAAGCAAAGTGAGAGAGCTAAAAGCAGGAAGGCAAAAACATGACAGACAATTAAAACCACAGTGAAGATTTCATGTTGGTGACAACATACCTATTGTTGAGGTTGCCATGAGCTGAAAGCAACTCTAGAGCAACGGGTTCATTTTTTGTTTTGGGGGGGTTTTGTTGTTGTTGTTGTCAAGGTTTCCAACAGGGTTTGGGAATATATTGAAGAAGTGAGGCAGGTAAAATCCAAGAATATGATCAGCACTTAATGAAAACAATCAAAGGGAAGGAAAGAGCAAAAGAAAAGTTGCTTAAAGCATCACAGAAATTCTAAGATGAAGAATTAAAGCAGAAATAAATGTGGCAGGCAACTTGTCCACAGCAGGGTCGTGGAAGCTCCTTAGATTCATACAAACTCCCTGAGGGACCAAATAGCTGAGCTGAGGGCTGTGGGGACCGTGGTCTCAGGAACATCTAGCCCAATTGGCATGATATAGTTTATAAAGAAAATGTTCTACATTCTACTTCAGTGAGTAGCATCTGAGGTCTTAAAAGCTTTTGAGTGGCCATCAAGATACTCCACTGGTCTCACCCCACTGGGAGCAAGGGAGAATGATGAAAGCCAAGGGCACGGGGGAAGCACTGATGACCGCTGCATCCTCCACCAGACTGAGTCCAGCGCAGCTAGATGGTGTCTGGCTGCCACGACTGACTGCTCTGACAGGGATTGCAACAGAGGGTCCTGGGCAGAGCTAGAGAAAAACATAGAGCAAAATTCTAACTCACAAAAAAAAAGACCAGACTTACTGGCCTGACAGAGACTGGAGAAACCCTGAGAGTATGGCCCCGGGACACCCTTTTAACTCAATAATGAAGTTATTCCTGAGGTTTGCCCTTCTCCCAGGAATTGGACAAGCCCATAAAAAAAGAAAGAAAGAAAAATGTGGCAGGAATGCTGAAGGAGAATGAGGATAAATGTTTAAGAAGTTAAGAAATGTTGGCAAAGACAAGTTAAAGGATGCAGGAAAGAATGTCCTGGGGGGAAAAAAATCAAAATGTTACATGCTATTTACATTCAAGCACAGATAAGAAACATTATGACAGCTGAAAAGAAATATGTGGGGTGCTTTAAGGTTTTATGATGATCACAGAGTTTCACTGTCTAATATATATTAAATAAACCACAAGTTGACTTTAAAACCATTCTGGATATATTGTAGGAAAAGTAGAATCAAGCATCTTGGCATATAAAAAGAGAAATAATTAGCTGTAACTTAGACCAAGTGGCATTCAGTTGTAGAAGGCTCTCGGGCATTGCAATATTCAGCATATTTTTGAGGGGAGGGTGGGAAAAAGATATACTAAGCTCATGTAAGGATTCTGCAAGCAATACTGCATATACTTACATTAAATAAAGAAACAGAGTTCTGTTCCTCTCAGAGAGGCCATCTCAAGGTAATTCCCTTATTCCACCCTCCCTACTATCTTACTAGATCTAGCCTTAAATTTCCCAGGATATTCTCTCCCAGACCAGTGCCCTATCGCTACAAATTAATCTTCAGTTCTGGCTGTTTCAGTGCAGCATTCCTATTGATCCAATATATTACCATTTTCTTTCCGTCGTGGAACTGTGCTTCGTCATGATGCCATCAATTTACTGTGAGGGTATTATAAACACCAGCCCTACAGAATTCATAGACAGACATACTATAGGTACTTTACTAAGAACATGATTTACATATTACCCTGTGTTTTTTATGAGACTCCATAAGAAAAATTTATCTCAAGACTTAGTTCAAGGACTACTTGTGCCTATACTTGCAGTTTGTTTGTTTCTTTGTCTTTTCTCATTAAAGGCGAGGTAAAATCATGAGACTGATTATTTTCCTTCTTTCTATTGACTGCTTAGAAGTTCAGAGCCAGCGGCAGCTCAGCTCTAACAAATAGTAGCTGATTGCATACATTTCAATTACAAATCCAATCCAAAGTTCATGTTACTGCCCTTATTTTTTTCTCCTTGACTTTTACACTTTTACGCAGCCAACCTTTCAAGCACTTAACCAGTTGCGCCACCCAAGGACTCCAGTTATGATTTATACACATAGAAATGTGTAAGTTATTACCTAGGCAAGGTCATGGAAACTTCATATACACACCCAAACTCCCTGAGGGACCAAATTACTGGACTGAGGGCTGGGGACCAAGGTCTTGGGGAGACATCTATCTCAACTGGCATAACCTAGTTTATAAAGAAAACGTTCTACATCCTACTTTGGTGAGTAGCATCTGGGGTCTTAAAAGCTTGTGAGCAGCCATCTAAGATACTCCACTGGTTCCACCGCATCTGGAGCAAGGGAGAATGAAGAATACCAAAGACACAAGGGAAAGATTAGTCCAAAGGACTAATGGACCACAACTACCACAGCCTCCACCAGACAGATTCCAGCACAACTAAATGCTGCCTGGCTACCACCACTGACTGCTCTTATAGGGATCACAATAGAGGGTCTCAGACAGAGCTGGAGAAAAATATAGAACAAAATTCTAACTCATGTTAAAAGAACAGACTTACCGATCTGACAGAGACTTGGAGAAAACCCGAGAGTATGGCTCTCAGACATGCTTTTACTCAGTACTGAAGTCACTCCTGAGGTTCGTGCTGCAGCCAAAGGTTAGACAGGCCTGTAATATAAAACGAGACCTAATGGGCACAGCAGCCCAGTGGCAAGGAGTAGAAGGCAGGAACGGACAGGAAAGCTGGTAATAGGGAATCCAAGGTCAAGAAGGGGAGAGTGTTGACATGTCGTGGAGTTGGCAACCAATGTCACAAAACAATATGTGTATTAATTGTTTAATGAGAAATTAGTTTGCTCTGTAAAACTTCATCTAAATTACAATAAAAAGAAAAAAAGAAGAAATACGTAAGTTAAATGACCATCTTCACTCCCAATCTCTCTCTGTCACACACACACACACACACACACACACACTTATGTACACAGTGTCCAATAAAGCACCCTACGCACCTTCTGCACTAAATAAATATTTATTGCTTGAAAGATCAACTGGCTAAATCCAATTTATCCACTTATTCGAAGGAGGGCTCTTCCTGTACACAAACAATCACTAGGGTATGCATTGATTCTGCCTTTGGCCACGCTTTCAAGTAATATCAAAGAGTGAGAAAACAGAATACAAACTCTGCTGTCATCTCCACTCCTACCTCAGGGATCAAAAGCTTCAGATTATTCATCCAGCAACCCACAGTCCAAAAAACCTCAAATTTTCTTTTGCCAGTTCAGGGCAAATTCAATCTCCAATTTCTATCTGTAGTTTGCAAATAATCATAGTAATTCTCCAGTGTTCATCACTTATGTTACATCTTCTTTCTCAGAAGGGGAGAGAGGGCAAATGAAGGGTAGCAGGAGTCTTCAGGACCAGAGACTCCAGGAGGCTCCTGATGCTCTCTGAGGGGCAGTTACTAAAGCACGGGAAATGGCTTCCGGTAGTAAAGGATATTCAAAACTAAAAGTCTAATATTTAATAATCCATTTGGTATGGGCTTAGACCAACAAACACTTGGGAGGAAGCCCTTAGTGCTACAACAGAACCCTGGTGAGTTCCCCTGTTATGCAAGACACTAACTTTTTAGTTGCTAAATCATGGGTAAGTCTGGGAGAGGAGTCAGGGTAACCAACATGGTGGGGATTGAATGAGAATATTCTGGAAAGTAGCTTAATTCCAACTAGTCTGGAAGTATTGCAGTATTTAGACCCTGGATGGCTCAAATGGTTAAGCACTTGACTACTAGCTGAAAGGTTGTTGGTTTGAACCCACCCAGAGGTGCCACGGAAGATAAGCCTGATGATCTGCTTCCAAAAGGTCACAGCCTTGAAATCCCTTTCGGGTAGCCACAAGTCAGAAGCAACTCAACAAAAACTAATAACATGAATCTCATGGGGACAGTGGTAGTTCAGTGGTAGAAATCTTGCCTCTGCTTGCCTTCTGTGTGAGAGACCCAGGTTCAATTCCCTGCCAATGCACCTCAAGCGCAGCCACCACTCATCTGTCAGTGGAGGCTTGTGTGTTGCTATGATGCTGAACAGGTTTAAGCAGAGTTACTAGACAAAAACAGACTAGGAAGAAATGCCTGGAGATCTACTTCTGAAATGTCAGCCAATGAAAATATTACGGATCACAACGGTTCAATCACATTGTGCATGGAATTGTCATGAGTCAAAGGTTGACTTGATGGCAGCTAACAACAACACGGGTTCCACAGTGCACACTTATAAAATATCAGCCATGTGTCTAATAGTTACTTTGCCTGTAATTCATAAGGCAATACATAGTATAAGGAATACATAGCAGGGGATCTCTACCAGGATTCTGTTCTAGCACTATGATCTTCCTCCCCAGTGTTTGTCTGTGCCCATACTAAATGGGTTATTAAATATTAGACTAATAGTTTTAATATCATCCCTGGCTAGGACATATATAGCATATACAATACCTACTATGACAGATGTTCTGCTAGGTAAGAGAGAGCTGGCGCAGATTAATGAAGAAACAAGAGGAAAAGGAAAAACAAAAACAAAATTAGCATTCAGAGGTATTCATAAAATAACAGTCTGGTGGACAGGTAAGTATGATAGTAGATGTGAGCTGATCTGATCCTCACCCCTGCTCCAAAGCAGAGAGGATTACTTTTCTGCCCCATTGTCTGGGCTAGAATGTCCACTTCCTCCTTCTGTGTCTGTATTATTAAACTTAGTCTTTGCTTAAGAACTTGATCAGAGTAGCCCCTTTAGGTACCGAGACTCCATCAGTTAATACCTATGGAGAGTTTGCTTCTTACTAGTGTGCTTTGTTAACACTTGCATCTTGCTTTGATTGTTAAGGAAACCAGTAGCATGAAGCTTTAATGCTCTCTCTCTTTATAACTTGAGTTCTTTTTCTTGACTGTCTTTGGCAGCTGCATTCTCTTTGCGACACAAGGAATCAACATTTTCCACTGACTACATCAAGAAAAGTTTAAACCTCTTTTGACAGGAGGAAACACTTCCCGCTTAATGGAGGCATTGGAGCAGATTACCCAGTGGATATCTACCACAGACGCCTCCTCTACAGGAGCTCAGAATTAGACTGTTTGATAATTTCCTGCCCAGACATCTGCAAGTTAAGAAAAGTGAGCGATGTCGGATCTAAAGGTCCCTTGTTCCATCTTGTTTCATCTGAATTAAGATCAAAAGGGAAACATTTGAAAAGCTGCATGAATTTCAGTAGGACTGATACTTTCCACCAAAGTCTGAAGGAGACACAAAATTTAAACCATGATTAGGGGATTAAACATAAACATATTTTCACAGTAATTTCTGCATTGTCATCAAAGTGTGTTCGTATTGGTGGGCCATCCAGTGCATTAGACTTGCCATAGTCAGACTTTAGAAAACTATAAAGACTTCATACATTTTTACGATTATGTCTAAAATATTTGATCATTAGTTTAAAAGTTTAAATAGTTGCAAAGGTTATAAATTCTACTGTATTATAAATACTGACATTTTCAGATTAAATTCAATAATAGCTTTTAAATATACCCAATGAAATCTCAATACCAAAGTGATTTAATACTCATCAACATCCAATTAAAATTCATGAACAATCTCTTCATGAATAATTGAAGATTTCATATAGTTTCTTTTTTCCCTGGAAATTATGTTTCCATTCAACTTACCCTACAGAATTTAATTCTAATATAATATGTTTTTATGTTTAAAAGTCTTTTATTGACTACTCAACATGTCTGCAACAAAAACATGTATGAAATTGAAATTAGATTTTTCATTTTCTCTGACCAAACTGCTCTAATTGTTATTTTTCTGGATTGAGTTATAAACAGACTCTATTAATATATACTTTATTTTAAAACAGTACAATTTTAATAGTTTTTAACATAAAAGGCAAATTTTTATTGCAAATGCATTTCTTAATAAAATGGCTGTGATCAGATTTATGGTGCTTTGATTAAAGGAGTCCCTGATGCCAATAAATTGTCCCCTTGTTTAATATCCCCAGAAGCTTTTAAACCACAGGGCAATACTGAAAAGAAAGACTCCTTCTTGTGTCAAGTTGGAGAAGGACAGTTGTGAAATGGGAGATAGGAACTGAGGACCACAGTTAAGTTCTCAGGCAGACCATTTTTAGTAAAGGGTGTAGGGAAGCTAAGGATCTGGAAATTGATTCTCCTAAAATATTTGAGCCCCACCAATACCCCTATAAAGCTGTGGGTACAGTTTCCCCACTTTGAAGACCACTGCATTAGACTGCTCTAAATATTCTCAGCCAGTCTTTATTCAGTGATGAGGTTTAAAGGAAACCAGCAGGATACTTGAATGAAAGAGTCTTGAATGTCAATAAACCTAATAAATTTCCTAAAACCTGTTTGACATTTCTGTTTTGGAAGAATAGCTGCTGATGAATTAGAAAACTGTGAGAGACTGAGCACTTGCATGACACAAAGTCTTTTGAACTTGGGAAAAGCAGTTTTAAATGCCATCGTCATTCATTAATAACATTGGGAAAGAAAAAGTTACTTCAATCTTGGAAAAAAGAAAAATGATGATTGCTAGATCTTTTTTCTCTATCATGTAAGAGCATTTTCTAGAAACTGCTTATCTTACACTCTTGAGGAGTGTAACTTTGTTGTCACAGCATATTTACCTAGCAATCCATTACTGAGAAAAGGCTCAGATGGTATACACTCCTGTGTGTTAGAGGTTAAGCTAAAGAAATGGAAAAGGTATTATGAGTTCATAGACTGGAAGAGAAATTAGCTCCACAATTGTTGTATCAACTCTTACCACCAGTTGCTGTTGAGTTGACTCCAACTTATGGCGACCCCATGTGTGTCAGAGTAGAATTGTGCTCCACAGGGTTTTTAATGGCTGATTTTTCAAAGTAGATCACCAGAAATTTTTTTCTAAGGAGCCTGGGAGTGGACTCAAACCTTGAACCTTTTTGGTTAGTAGGCCGAGTGTGTTAACAATTTGCAGCACTCAAGGACCTAGCAATCCTACTGATATTTTATTTTGCTATCTCTACGTTCGTATCTTTTCCCTGTAAACACTTGTGGAATCAGCAATTTCTCTTAATGGTTCTGTCACTAATGACGTTAATAAAACTTAGATACAGTTCACTATTGGTATTAGAATTTTGTTTTTTAGCACACTTAAAGCGACTGACCCAAAATCAAATAATTACTTCCCGATATCTAGGCTATAAAATCCTGGTTCCAGATACATCTGGGTTAGCCAGAAAGGTAGCTAGCAATTATTTATTTAATTTTATACCCTGACATTTAAAGATTTTCCTGTCAGAGAAAATCTAATGGATAAGATATCCTAAAACATTCCTAATTCTTTTCTGATAGTCTGAATTTAACTACGAAGGCAAAAGTAGGTGATTCATTTATAGTAAGAATTTCAAATCCCATGGACTGTACACCTCTCCCCATAACCACATGGCACATTCTGGCTTTGAACCCCAGCTTCATAAAAACAGAATTTACAGACAAGGAGACCTTGCATGAAGCAAATCTCCTCTAATCCGTATCTTCATTGAAGGGTTTCAGATTTCTAGGCCAGAGTCACTACTAGAGGTGAAGAAAGCCTGTCAAATGTTAGTGTGAAATACTCTCTTAATTGAAATGATCTCATAATACCCTGGAGTCCCTGGGTGGTGCAAATGGTTAGGGCGCTCAGCTGCTGACCAAAAGTTTGGAGGTTGGAGTCTACCCAGAAATAGCCTGGGAAAAATGTCCTAGCCATCTACTTCCAAAAGAATCAGCCGCTGAAAACCCTATAGAGCACTGTTCTACTCTGACACACATGAGGTTGCCATGAGTTGTTGGCAATTGGTTTTCTAAATATTATCCTGATATTCTGCATACAAAAGCCTATCCAGACTCACCTAGGGGATACCAGGAGTTCACTTGTCATTAAATGATTTAAGAACATAACTTTTCCTCCTCAAAATCCCTTCTTCCCTTGGCCTCCGGGACAGCAGTCTCCCAGTTTTCCTCCTACTTCCCAGCCCACTCCTTATTTTCTCCTTCCTTTGAAGACTCAAAGAAGCCCTAGTGGTGCAGTGATTAAGCGTTCAGCTGCTAACTGAAAGATCAGCAGTTAGAACCCATCAGCAGCTCTTCGGGAAAAAGATATTGTAGTCTAACCCTGTGCTATAGGGTCACTATGAGCCAGAATTGCTTCACAGGCAATGGGGTTGAAGGCTCCACCTCCTCTACAAAGTCCTTGAATTCTGAAGTTCCTAGCTCCTCTTCTGTGCTGCAGGCAGATTCTCGGCTATATCATCTACTCTACAACTAAGCCTCAAATACCATTAAGTTGCTCTAGACTACCAAATTTGTGTCTCTCTAGCCAAAATCCATTTCAGCACTGACCCACCCAGACTTTAACCTCAGTAAGCTCAAAATTTAGCTCATCATATTACCACCCTAAAGCTCCTCCTCCTCCAGTGTCACTATCCTAGTAAAGGAAACCAGCATCACCTCCATTTCTTCACTCTAGCCAGAGTGATCATCTAAAAATGCAAATGTGATTGTTTTGTTCTCTTGCCTCCCATTTCCCATAAGACAAAAACCAAAACGACAAAATCAAGGCTCACAAAGCCTTTCTTGCTCTGGTTCATTTCTCTGGTCTCGTCTTCCACTTCTCATTTTGACCCATCTTGGACTCTGTGCTGAATATTGCCTGTTTGCCCTCTCAGGTTCTCTCTTCTTCTTTCTGTACCCTGCTCTATGCTTCAGGTGGCTGGCCTGTAGGGACTGCATCAATGGGTTATCTTGCCTTCTGGTTTCCAGTTGGTTTTGCCCTAAAGGAAGTGTCTGCAGAGATCAGAGGGAAGCAGGATAGCAGAAGAATAAGCAGGGATTGACACAGGCTGATTTTTCCCCTCTATCAAGATGTCATCTCCTTAAGATGGCTCTCCAAACAGCCTGTCTATCTCCAGGTGCCAGAAATCACTCCCTCTCTTCCAGTGAAGGCCTGGGGTGATGCTAGTCCCAGGGCATTATCCCTTGTATGTTCTCTACATCCTGCCTAAACTTTTGTAAATAGAATCATACAGAACTCTTCTCAAATTACCCAATTTATGTGTTCCACAATTTTCCTGCAGAACTCTGACTGATGCAGTCTGCTCTCAGATCCCAAAATGTGCCAATCTTTGCTTAAATGTTACTTCTTCAGGAACATATTTGTCCTAGCCCCCTTGACTTAGTTATAATGGCTTGCCAAACCTTCCATGGAACTCTGTACTTCTTCTGTCACAACATCCTTCACACTTCATGGCAATTACTGACTAAGTGCTAGTGTCCACCTTCTCTAAAAGGCAGCACACTGCCCAAAATTGAGGACTGGGTCTTTGTCTTGCTCATCACTGTAGCCTAAGAGGAACCTGGAACAGAATGAGTTCTCAACAGTTATTTGTTGAATTCATAAGTGGATGAATGAATATATAAATGAGCCTACTTTTATTCAGCAAACAATCTTGTATCAGAAAAGTATAAAACATAATTTGTTGGAAATACAAGAATAATTTGACAGTATCACATAAATTGTGGAATACTTTAGTATCTATTCCTCAGAGACACAGATGGAAAATAACTTTGTATTAAAGATATAACTATGGGCCAACATGACACCTTAGACCTTCATGCCATTCCTCTGCAGCAAAGACCCAAAAAACTAAGTAAAAGAGATACAAACAACAGTCCTGGAACCCTAAGCATCAAATGAAGGGATAAAGAACTAGATAAAACACCAAGTGGGAGAAGAAACTGAAGGAAAACAGAGAATGAGGAGGGATACGGAGTGGAGGTCCCCAGCCGACTAACACGGCACAGCATCATCATCTTGGAGCACAGCCAGCAATGACTCCAGACAGGGAGTATAGGAAGGAAACTTCAAGGAGCTCCCAACAGGAGACAGACCACCTGGTAACCAGAGAAACACACTTTATCACTCCTCACCATTCTGCCCTGTACACAACCCCTATCCCTTCCTGAAGAGCCACACCATGCTGCTTGGCTACAGAGACACCAGCCTGCTGTCACCTGGGTCCACCCTGTCCCCACCCGCTGGCTCTTGCAGCTCCTTTTTTTTTCTTTTTTTCTTTCTTCCTTTTCTTTCCCCTTCCCACCTAGTTCCATATGGCACTTCAATCCATTCATACCAGGCCACATCACACTACCGGCCCACCATCAGCCTGGATGCCTCCACCCCAACACGCCAGCTCCAGCTGTGCTGCTTTTTTTCTCTTTCCTCCTTTTCTTTTTCCCTCCCACCTAGCCCCATACCCCACCTCCACCACTTCCTACTGGGCCTTGCTGTGCCAACGCAAGTAGAAAGCTATTGGCCTGCTGCCACCTTGGGTCCTACCTGCCCCCACCCGCCGGCTCCTTTTTTTTTTTTTTTTTTTTTTCCCTTTTCTTCTCCTTCTTTCTCCCTCCCACCTAGACCCATACGGTACCTCTACCCTTCCTACAGGGCCATGTCACATCACCACAAGTAGAGTCACTGGCCCCTGCCACCCTGGGTCCCCCTCCACCCCACCCCCATCCACCTGCTCTCGCCATGCCATTTTTTTTCTTTTTTCCCTTTCTTACTTTTCTTTCCCCCTCTCACATAGCCCCATACACCATCTTTCCCCTTCCTGCCAGCCGCCAGGTTCACCCCACCCACATCCACCAGCTACCCTTTTCTTTTCTCTTCCTTTAATTTTCTTTGTTCCCCCCACCTAGCCCATACATCACCACCACCTTTCCACTGGCCCTCACTGTGCCACCATACTAGATCATCCCCAGCTCAGGCCCACAGCCATGCTGGGCCTGCACTGCCCTTCCTCTCCTGCCACATGACCAGCTGCTGAATGAAGGGAAACAAGTCCATGCCACTCCCCATGTGATACCCCCACCATCTGGCAAGGGACTGTGAATTCTCCAACACCACTGGATTAACACTGAAAGGCAGACAGCACCTGCCCAGTCCACCCTCAGCCATCTCACCAAACCAGTGTACAGCAAAGCAGGCTAACCCTGCCTGCTGCTGCTTTGCCCACCTGGACCGATGAGCAAGCAGCAAAGCACACCTGGCCCACCCACCCTGACATATCAAAACAAACCAAAGAAGCAGGATGAAACAAACAAACACACAATCAATAAATACAAAAAATAATACCTTAATGTCTCAAAGACAGCAGACAATATCAAAACATAAAGAGCCGGAAAATATGGCTCCAGCAAGTGACCAAAATAAAGAGTCAGATGACCTTCTGGTAGAAGAAAAGTCACTGGAACTACCTCATGTGTAATACAAAAAACTAACATTTAGGGCTTTCCAAGAAATTAGGAAAGAGATAAAGGAAAACACAGACAAACCCAAGGAAAAACTAGATGAAATCATGGAAAACAGACAAAATCAACAAAAACATAGTCAAAATCAAGAAAAACACAGACAAAGCAATAGAAGAACTCAGAAAAATAACACAAGAATAAAATGTCAAAATAAATAAACAATTAGAAATCATACAAGAACAGCAACTAGAAATCCAAAAGATAAATAACAAAATTTCAGAAATGGACAACTCAATAGAAGGTTTTAGGAGCAAATTTGAAAAAATGGAAGACAGAATCAGTGAGATGGAAGACAAATCCATGGATGCCACTTTGAGGAAAAATCAGAGAAAAGAATAAAAAAAAATGCAGAAAACCTAAGAATTATGTGGGACACAATCAAGAGAAAAACTTTGCACATGATTGGAGTTCCAGAACAGGGACAGAAAATGGAAAATACAGACAGGATTGTTGAAAATTTGCTGGCAGAAAACTTCCCAAATATCATGAAAGAAGAAAAGCTTACCGTCCAAGGAGTTGAACAAACCCCATACAGGATAGACCCCAAAAGAAAGTCACCAAGACACATCAAAATCACACTTGCCAAAGCCAGAGACAAAGAAAGAACCCTGAGAGCAGCTCAAGAAAAACAAAAAGTCACTTACAAAGGGGAAACAATAAGACTAAGCTCTGATTATTCAGCAGAAACTATACCAGAAAGAAGGCAATGGGATAAAGTATATAGAACCATGAAAGAAAAAAAACTACCAACCAAGAATAGTATATCCTGCAAAACTCCCTCTCAAATACAATGGCAAAATTAGGACATTTCCAGATAAACAGAAATAAAGGGAATTCATAAAAGTAAAACCAAAATTACAAGAAACATTAAAGGGAGTCCTTTGTTAGAAAACCAACAACATCAGAAAACAACCTGAATCTAGGACACAGAGTCTAGGACTTACTGGTCTGACAGAGAGACTGGAGGGACTCCTGAGACTATGGCAATCAGACACCTTGCTAACTTAGAACTGAAGACACTCCTGAAGTCCATCTTTCAGCCAAAGATTAGACAGGCCTATAAAACAAACAATAACACATGTGGGAACATGCTTCTTAGCTCAGTCAAATATATGAGATCAAACGGGCAACACCTGCCCAAAAGCAAAGACAAGAAGGCAAGAAGGGACAGGAAACCTGGGTGAATGGACATGGATAACCAGTGGTATAAAGAAAAGGGGAAGAGTGCTGACACATTGCGGGGATTGCAACCAATGTCACAAAACAATCTGTGTATAAATTTTTAAACGAGAAACTAATTTGTGCTGTAAACTTTCACCTAAAACACACCAACAAAAAAGACATAGCTGTGGAACATTTACCAAAAAATGATCATATATTATGCCTCAAAGAAACAATAGAAAATATTATTCATACAAGCCATACTCTCTGAACACAATGCGATAAAGCTAGAAACTAATAACTAAAAGATAGTCAAAATGAGCAGGAGGGGAATTAACCACTTATAATATTCTTAATAATTTCGAGGTCAAAGAACCCAAAGTTAAAATTGCAGGCCATTAAAAAGCAGCACTAATGATAGCACTACATATACAAATCTATGGATTTGTTCAAAGCAATACTCCTAATGAAATGCATAGCCTTAAAAACATTTATTAATGAAGAGTAAAATAAAGAAACCAAGTCTTTAATTAAAAAAATAAAAAAGAACAGAAAAATAAGAAGGAAAAGTTTAATAATAAAATTATTAACTAATTTTAAAAGCAAAACAAAATTAGGTTTTATAAATAAAGCCAAAAGTTCTAGAAAGTGCAATTAAGAAAGAAGAGAGAAAACATAAATATAAATACACAGCATTAAAAATGAGAAAAGTGTAATGGGGCACAACAGTCCAGGAACAAGGACTAGAAGGCAGGAGGTGACAGGAAAGCTGGTAATAGGGAAGGTAAGGTTGAGAAGGGACAGTGTTGACACATCGTGGGGTTGTTAACCATTGTCATAAAACAATATGTATACTAACTGTTTAATGAGAAACGATTTGTTCTGTAAACGTTCATCTAAAGGACAATGAAAAAACTAAAATAAAATGAGAAAAGTAATATAATCTCACTTAAGGAAGGAATTTTAAAGTTCATCATTTAATGCTTTGTACAAATAGACTTCATTATCAAAATGAAATGGATGATTTTTAGAACTATGTAATCCTTCAATTAAACTTCTTAACTTTCTAAAAATTTATCAGCATCAAATAATAAGAAAAAATCCTGAACTCTGCCTCTTCCTTCTTCCTCACATACTCAGGATTCAAACACTACACATATACCACGTACCATGTCCCAGCTCTCCTACGTTCCCTTTTTTTTTTTCCAAAGAAACATATTCTAACCTATATTATGTGCCAATCACTGTGCTATTATTGTTAGGTGCTGTTCAGTTACTTCAGACTCATAGTGACCTTATGTACAACAGAACTAAACGCTGCTCTGTCCTTTCTCATCCTCACAATCATTTCTATGTTTGAGCCCATTGTTGCAGCTACTGTGTCAATCTATCTCATGGACGGTCTTCCTCTGTTTTCACTGACCCTCTACTTTACCAAGCATGATGTCTTTTTCCAGGGACTGATCCCTCCTGATAACATGTCCAAAGTATGTAAGACAAAGTCTCGCCATCCTTGCTTCTAAGGAACATTCTAGCTGTACTTTTTCCAAGACAGACTGGTTCATTCTTCTGGTAGTCCATGGTACATTCAATATTTTTTTGCCAATCACTGTGCTAGAGACTGGGAAATCAAAAATGACCAAAGAAAGTACCTGTCACCAAGGAACTCGGAGTCTAGTGGGAGAAACATATCTACACACTGATAATAGAACTATGTGGTACATGTGACAATGCCTAATAGCAGTTGTCATTGATTGAGTTTCTGCTATGTGTGGAGTTCTTTTCATTTATCTTAGATTCTGCCCTTTATCTCCAACTCTCACCTAGGCATTTTCACTTAATATCTCACTGTTACCTAAATCTCTAAATATTTTCCCAATTCAGATACCTCTCCAAATTTCCCAGTTTCTGTAAATGGCACCACTATCCTTTCTTTATCCAGGCTTGAAATCTTTGAGTTTATAGTCAGGCATCAATTCCTGTCAGTTTTTACTTGGAAGTACTGTTGGATCCACCCTCTGTTTAGTATTCCCATGACTACTATCTAAGTTCTTCAAATCCTCTGACTCAGTTGAAAGGAGTATTCTGCTCCTTGCTCTCCGTTGATTTGAAGTATCTTTCTTGCCCTCCTCCTTTATCTCACCAACTCCAAATCACCTCAGTACCACTGCCACACCATATTTTAAAAAATATATTTTCATCAATCACTCCGCTTTTCAAAATCCCACAAAGTGCCTACTTTCTCATCAAATCTAAGCTCCTGTGATTTGCTCTTAGTGCTCCCAGAGGGAAACTTGACTCAGGCTGAGTTAATCAAAGCCCTATCCCAGAATTTTTAAATTTGGGATTGGAAAAAGGGATTCTCAGTCTTTTTTTGGTGAACGCACTGTGACATGAGCCCCACTCAGGAAATGTTTGCAGTCACGTCCCCTGCTTTGTGGTGGAATCTAGTCTAAGTGAATGAAACGAATAAATGTGTATCTTTCTGATACAGAGAGAAGCAGAATGAAAGGAGAGTCTTTGCAGAGTTCAGGATTCTGAGACGCCTGATATCTGAGGCCCTGATACACTTCTGCGCTTGCCAAGGCTAGAGGAATCAATGCATTTCTCTTCTTGCCTGAGCTTATTTTCATTATATTTTGTCACTTGACGAATGTCCTGACTAAATCAATGACATTTCTAAAAATTATTTACTATGTCATTTTTAGGAACACTTTACTGGCTTGCAAGAAACAAATTCCACCTATGAACATGTTCATTGGTGCATCAGACCAGAGTTTGCTTCCTGGCCAGTGCACCTCAAACAGTCACCACTGATCTGTCAGTGTTGCTGTGATGCTAAACGAACTTCAGAGGAGCTTCCAGACTAAAATGGACTAGGAAGAAAGGCCTGGCAATCTATTCCTGAAAATCAGCCAATATAAATTCTGTGGTTCACAACAGTCCCATCCCGTTTTGCATGAGGACATCATGAGTCCGGGGCAGACTAAACCACAGCTAGCAACAACAAACCTATTGCTCTCGAGTCAATTCTGGCTCATAGTGACCCTATAGGACAGAGTAGAACTGCTTACAGGGTTTCTAAGGCTGTAATCTTTACAGAAGCAGATTGCCACATCTTTCTCCTGAGGAGCCGCTGGTGGGTTCGCCAATCTTTCCTTTAACCACCAGGGCTCGTAACAACAACAACACATCAATTCTTTAACTTACTTTCTCAGTGATTTCTCTGAATATCCTCAAGGGAGCACTGTTTACATTCAGAAAAAGAAAATTCAACTCTATACAAAATCTTTTTTTTTTTTTTTAATGTAAGAGAGGGACTGCATGAATTGCATCTTGAATTCTAATCGGTAGGGCCACCATCTTGAAACAAGTCTGTTTCTGTAGAGAAAAGAAGTAACTGCCATATATGGAGAGCCCCAACTCAGGTTTCTAAAACTGAGTCCTCAGTGAACTGGACAGGGAAAAAAAAAAATGAAGAAGCTACTAGAGTGATTTTATGGCTTCAACTAGACTGTGAGTTGGGGGTTTATTGGAAAAGGAAGCCATGGAAGTAAAGGAATTACCCATACAATGCTCAGAGGTAGAGGAAACATTCAATCTGACTCATTTAAGGTTCACTGGAGCCTTGGTGGCGCAGTGATTAAGAGCTTGACTGCTAACCAAATGGTTGGCAGTTTGAATCCACCAACTGCTCCTTGGAAACCCTATAGGGCAGTTCTACTCTGTCCTATAGGGTCACTATGAGTCAGAATCGACCTGATAGCAACAGATCCTACACTATTAAATTAAAACTTTGTACATATAACTGGTCTTGTTGCTGTTAGGAGCCTTGGAGTGGATTCCGACTTATAGGACCCTATAGGACAGAGTAGAACTGCTCCACAGGGTTGCCAAGGAGTGGCCAGTGGATTCTAAATGCTGATCTTTTTTTTGGTTAGCAGCCAAGCTCTTAACCACTGGGCCAGCAGGGCTCCATAACTGGTCTACAAACCAGGATTTAAACACTCGCGGAGCTATGTTGGAGCGCTGGTAGCACAGTGGTTACCAGCTATGGTTGCTAGCCAAAGGTTGGCAGTTTGAGTCCACCAGCTGCTCCTTGGAAATCCTATGGGGCAGTTTTAATCTGTCCTATTGGGTCACTATAAGTCTGAATTGACTCGATGGCAATGGGTGGTTTGGTGTGAGTTCTTTTATTTTCCAACTAATTGTTAGATCACCTATCTGCCAGATAAGCAGGAAATTTATTATCTCCCTTTTGAGGACTTTCCCATGCCTGCTCTTGATTTGTCTAAGAATCCTGGGGTCTTAGGCAGTTCAACAAAGTTGGTCAATTTTCCTCACCCAAGTAAAGGGAGTACTCAGCCTCACCAGTCGGCTACTGCCTTGTTTCTTGCTGACATCCTGTCTTCCCATATAGTCTGAGAGGGAAGGCTGGGTCACTGCTGATGTCGACCCCTGAGGGTGATCCTACTCCTTCACTGTCGTCTTGGCCAAGGGCACCTCATATCTGGGCTCCCGAGATGTAAAACTCTGTGCTCATCTCCTTTATAGGCGCACAGGCGCCTCCTGGGCCACTAATAGGAGAGAGATGCTGAGTTTAGTTTGGTTCTGACATTCACACAAAGCCCAGAACAATAGCACTTTTTCATCTTCTGGGATCCATATCTAAGTGATAAACACCTCTTGTTTTGCCCACCTCAGAGCCAAAGGGTCTTGTCTGACAATAGGGTCATGTACAACTCCTCTTAAGGAAAGATGAGGACATTGCAGCCTCCCTCTGATTAAAGCTACCTTCATTGACTCAAGACTGATTTATTGCCACTAATGAGACTCTCCAAGTAAGAGTGTTGGCTTTCTCAGAGAGGCCACCAACAGTGATTCCGCGGTACCAACACTTTTTTCTAAAGGACCCTGCCTTCAATAAGTCTACAATGGTTTTATGGGAATTTCTTCCTGGATAACAGAACTAATCCAAACACCATTGATAGGCACCTGGTTGCATGCCTTTTGTGACATGGATGAGTTAAACACAATTTAATACAATGAAATAATATTGCATTTTAAGTTCTAATCTCCTTGCTAAGGCATTGGTGTGAAAGCACTTAGCTTAAGGACAAAGTAAGTGGTACCTACTTAGATATAACCTAGATTTTTCTTCCTCTAGGTCCTGCTGAACCTCTACTTGTCCCATAATATTTGTGTCCTAAAATAGTTTGCAATGGGAAGTGACTCCCTGGTTAAAGGACCCTTTTGAAACTCCAGAATATTCCTGATCTTTGCTTATATACTTTCTCAAGGTCATAATGTCTGTACATTATTGATATTAATATCAATTCTTTACTGTTATAGAGACTTTATATATCAATTCTTTATTGTTTTAAAGGCTTTGCTTCACTAAAATTACTCTGCAGAATGTTCATGTGTGTGTCTGTTTACCACCCAGGAACAGTGGCTCTGCTACAGCTCTGCTCCTTCCTTCCTTTGACCCGCACAGTCTGTGTCCTGAGGCTGGTGGTGTCTTCTGCTACACTCTGTTTTGGTAACACTTGTTGGTGGGCTGAATTAGTTACTAATTGAAATCCAAGCTCAAAACATATCCCTCCACTATCCAGAAATTATAGCTCCCATGACCTTTTTGCAAAAATCAGTAAAATCCTGGCAGGTCATGAAAGGTCAGGGATTTTATTCCTTGGCCATTTCATGCCCAAAAGTGCTTGTACCTGCAAACTAAACCCATCCTCTTCATCTTCCAGGAGCAATGTGTAGCTACAAACAATAAAAAATATAAATTTATTTGTTTTGTACATTTAATTTGAAATTATAATTCTTGGATAAAAAATTTTAAGATGGAGTGTCCAACACAAGAGGACTACTTGGTCCATAACACTCAACCTGAGATTAAAACTTAAAATGCAATATTATTTTATTATGTTAAATTGTGTTTTACTCATTTATATCACAAAAGTCTTGTAAGGCATCAGTGTTTCTACCTTTCTGTTCTTATATCGTCTTATTCAAACCTCTTGCAAAAGGATATGGAGTGTGTGTGTGTGTGTGTGTGTGTATGCAGTACAATGGATCACTTTTGTGTGGCCTTTCTAGCCATAGTCTTGTAACTTGTAGGCAGGACTGTGTGACAGGGTAATTGTGGTCCACCAAAAGGATTAGTCAGTTTTGCCATCCTGTTGAGCTTGAAATGAGCCACGCCAGAGGTGGGAGAGGGAAGATCCTACCACCATCAAGGAAGAACAGCCAGGAGCCAGCACATCCTATGGACTTGGGATCCCTGAACTGAGTAGTTCTTGGAACCAGGAGACAGAGAGAGAGCTGTAACACTGAAGGCAGCAAGAAGCAGCAGCAGAGACCCAGCAGGAGGAGACGGCATGGGCTTACCCACCCAGAAAGAGAGAAAGCTGAGTGCCTTTGGGCAGAGGTTGAGGACCAGGGAGAGGTGTGCCTGCGAGCAGACTGGAAAGAGGCTGTCCTAATGGAAGAACTGTATCCTGAGTGTTCCTGAGCCTGAATTGTAACTGTGACTTCTCTAATAAACTCCATAGTCATGAGTATGGTCTGTGAGTTCTGTGTGGCCATTGCAATGAATTATCGAACGCAACAGAGAAGAAGAAAGTGCCGTGGGATGGACGGCTGGTGTCAGAATTGGTAAAGATGGCAGAAGGAGGAGACATGTCTGACTTCTGCTTCATAGGAATCAGCCTTGGACTGTTAATCTTAATTCTCCTTCCCCCTTGTGAAGTTAGAGAAGGTCAGAGAGCATCCCCATAACATTTTTACAGAGTGTGTGTGTGTGTGTGAATGAGTGGTCTACCTGGTTGATGAAAACATAATGACAGACCCAGCTTATTGGTTGGGCAAGTAGGAGAAGGAAAATATGTTACAAAAGAAGAGACCTTTTTGGCTAAAAAGCTCTGCTTATCATCCCAAATTCACAAATGCGGAAACCTCATACATGATACTGTGGCTTCAACTGTGCTGTGACTTGCAAAAGATACAGGGTTCACCGTCCCAGTGGTTCCTCTTCAGCTAGATCTTCCCAGCTGTACCACAAGGATGAAACAAAAAAAAAAAATCTACAATCAATAAATGAGAGAAATATCTACTGAATGCCCCGAAAACAGCAAACAATATCAAAACATTTACAAAAACAAGACAAGATGGCTCCAATAGGCATCCAAATTAAAACACCTTATAACTCTCCTGTGGAAGAAAATGCACTAGAAGTACCTGATAGGGAACTCAAATCACTAATACGAGGAATTTTCCAAGAACTGAGGCAAAAAGCTGACAAACATGAGGAAAAAATAGACAAATTTATGGAAAATACAGACAAAAAATTGGAAGAATTCAGGAAGATGATGCAGGAACAAAATGCCAAAATAAATTCACAACTAGAAATTATACAAAAATAACAATTAGAAATCCAAAAGATAAACAACAAGATTTCAGAAATGGACGGTGTCATAGAAGGGCTGAGAAGTAGATTTGAAACCATGGAAGACAGGATCAGTGGAACTGAAGACAAACACTTGGATACAACTCTGTTTCAGGAAAACTCAGAAAAAAGAACAAAGAAAAATGAAGAGACCCTGAGAGTTATGTGGGACACAATTAAAAGCAAAAACTTACAAGTGATTGGCATACCAGAACAGGGGAGAAAACAGAAAACACAGAGAGGACCATTGACGAACTGCTGACAGAAAACTTTCCCAATATCATGAAAGATGAAAAGCTGGCCATCCAAGAAGCTCAACGAACCCCATATAGAAGAGACCCCAAAATAAAATCACCAAGACATATCATATTCACACTCGTTAAAACTAAAGACAAACAAAGAATCCTGAGAGCAGCTCGTGAAAAACAAGAAGTCACATATAGAGGAGAAACAATAAGACTAAGCTCAGATTATTCGGCAGAAACCATGCAGGCAAGAAGGCAATGGGATGACTTATATAAAATCTTGAAAGAAAAAAATTGCCAGCCAAGAATAATATATCCTGCAAAACTCTCATTCAAATTTGATGGTGAAATTAGGTCATTTCCAGATAAACAGAAACTAAAGGAATATGCAAAAGTCAAACCAAACTTACAAGAATTATTAAAGGGAGTTCTTCGATCTGAGGACAAACAGCTTCAGCCCTCAGGCAGGACCTAGGACCTAGGACGCAGGTTCATATGAACCAGATACCATTCTAGGAACTGAACTACAGAGGACTTTCCAAAAACAAAAGAAATACAACAGGGAATCAGAGAAATCAATCAAAGGATGACAACAACAACAAAACAATGAAAGAGGGAACAAACGGCATAGGTATAGAACCTTCTAAAGGAGAGGAAGGCAAGGCGATACCAAGTAATGGTAGACTGCTTCAAAATTATAAAGATAAGGGTAAAATTCATGGTAACCACAAAGAAAGTTAACAAACCAACTCATAAAAATAAAGACGAAAAACATAAAGTCTCAACAAAAACAAAACCTACAAAAACAAAAGAAATGAACACAAAATCCACAAACAAAAGTAACTCAGCACAAGAGAGTAAGAAGAACAAAGAAAACTTCAACACCACAAAAAAAAGCACTACAAAATGACAGCAACAAACTTCCATCTATCAATAATTACACTGAACGTAAATAGACTCAATGCACCCATAAAGAGACGGAGAGTGGCAGAATGGATAAGAAAACTGGATCCGTCAATTTGCTGTCTACAAGAGACACACCTTAGAAACAAAGATGTGAATTTATTAAAAATCAAAGGTTGGAAAAAAATATATCAAGCTAACAACTATCAAAAAAGAGCAGGAGTGGCAATTCTAATCTCAGATAAAATAGACTTTAAAACAAAATCTACCATAAAAGACAAAGAAGGACACTATATAGTGATTAAGGGGATGATCCATCATGAAGACATAACCATAATAAATATCTATGCACCCAATAACAGGGCTCCAAAATACATAAAAAAAAACTCTAACAGCACTGAAAAGAGAAATTGACAGTTCCACAATAATAGTAGGAGACTTCAACACACCACTCTCAGTAAAGGACAGAACAACTAAAAAGAAACTCAGCAAAGATACAGAAGACCTAAAGGACACAATCAGCCAACTGGACCTCATAGACATATATAGAACAATCCATCCAACCGCTGCAAAGTACACATTCTTTTCCAATGCACATGGAACGTTCTCCAGAATAGACCACATCTTAGGCCACAGAGCAATCCTCAACAAGATCCAAAATGCTGAGATAATTCACAGTATTTTCTCTGACCACAATGCCATCAAGGTAGAAATTAACACTAGAAAGAGCAAGGAAAAAAAATCAAACACATGGAAACTGAAGAATAATCTGCTTACACATCAATGGGTAATAGAAGAAATCAGAGATGGAATTAAAAAATTCCTAGAATCAAATGAAAATGAAAACACATCATACCAAAACCTTTGGGACACAGCAAAGACAGTCCTCAGAGGATGATTTATAGCAATAGATGCACATATCAAAAAAGAAGAAAGGGACAAAATCAAAACATTAACTACAGAACTCAAACAAATAGAAAGAGAACAACAAAAAAAACCTACAACCACTGGAAGAAAGGAAATAGTAAAGATCAGAGCAGAAATAAATGAAATAGAGAACAGAAAAACAATAGAAAGAATCAACAAAACCAAAAGTTGGTTCTTTGAAAGAATCAACAAAATCGACAAACCACTGGCCAGACTGACAAAAGAAAAACAGCAGAGGGCACAAATAACCCAAATAAGAAATGAAATGGGGGACATTACAACAGACCCAACCGAAATAAAAAGGATTATAACAGAATATTATGAAAAACTATATTCCAACAAATTTGAAAACCTAGAGGAAATGGATAAATTTCTAGAAACATACGGCCTACCCAAACTACAACAAAGTGATATTGAAAATCTGAACAGACCCATAACAGGAGAAGAGATTGAAAAGGTAATAAAAAAACTCCCAACCAAAAAAAGCCCTGGCCCAGATGGCACGTAGAAATTTTTGAAATGGTGTATCTTTGGCTATGTATATTTTCACCAGAAAAAAACATAGGTCAAGAAGGGAGAGGGTTGACATGTCATGGGATTGTTAACCAATGCCATAAAACAATATGTGTACTACTGTTTAATGAGAAACTATTTGTTCTATAAACCTCGACCTGAAGTACAATTAAAAAAAGAAAAAAAATTTGAGATAGTTTTCTCTTCCCTACTCTTTTCCAGGGTTTTCTCCCCCCATCCTTTACCAGTATTTACACTCAGTTATTTCATTTTGTATTCTTATCATATTAGTTACACATCTCAAAATGATACTGAATAATACTGCTTATGGTAGGCATACTTGTCTAATTCTTGAATTCTTAAATAGTTTCATTGTTAGTATACATGCTGTTGATTTTTTATAAACAGTCTCTATTATATTTAAGAATTTTTCATGTATTCCTGCTTTATTTTGAGGTTCTTTAAATAGAAACACCTGCTTTGTTTGTTTTATTAAGTGTCTTTTTCATCTACTGAATATATGTATCTGTAGGTATATAAATATATGTATGTGTAGTATATAAATATACGCATGTGTGTACATATAAATACGTGCGTGTATATATATATATTATATATATATATATATATAATATATATATATATTCTGGTATTGAATCATCTTTGTATTCCTGGAATAAACCCTGCTTGGTCACAGTGTTTCATCCTTGTATCCGTGTTGGATTCTACTTGCTAATATTTTACTAAAAATTTTTGCAACTATTTTAATCAATGAATCAATTTTAATATAAGTCTACCAGGGTTTTGGGGGATATTCTATAAGTTTTGGATAAGAAAATTATTCTGGCTTCACAAAATAGATTAGGAGTTAAGAAACTTATTTTTTTTGAGGCAACACACAGCAATCTTGTGGGGCCAGTTTCTGACTTTAAGAGATACCCATATCAAGCTATGGAGCTTTTAAGCTGCATTCATGGGGAAGCTTTGGGTCTTATCTTGTCATGATCAGGGAGTTGGGGTCCAAACTATGTGATTATAGTAATACAATGTGGTAGAACCCGGGGCCTCCAGTTCTCATCTGCCGTTTCAGCACTCTTCTAAAACTGATTGACTTAGCAGTAGGCTCTACAGAAAGACAATTCTTTCTCTGGAAGGTTAGCCTGTTGGGAATCAGTCTTAAACAGTTACCATTACCTCTCAGTTTGTGAAATTCATTAGCATAGTAGCTAGCAAATAGTCGATGTAAATATAGAATGAATGTGTGTGGCCATGGGGGACAATGTCACCAGTCACTTTCTAATGCAAAATATCATTTTTTGTCATTGTTCTCAGATTAAATAACTAATTTATTCAACGATTATTTACTGAGTGTTCACTATGTGCCAAGCTCTCTCCTCTGCACTTGAAATATACCTGTTAACAAAATACACAAATACATCTGATTTTGTGGAGATTCCATTCTAATAAGCATTAAACATAATAAATAAATAAATTACATAGTACATTAGAAGGTAAGTCTATGGAGACAAGAATCAGAGCAGAGTAAAGGGAATAGGAAGGACTGGGTGAGACCACAGGAGAGTGCTTCCCCTTGTAAGTCTTGGCAAGTTGGTCAGAGTAGGCTCATTGAGAGGATACCAGTTGAGCAAACACTTGAAGAAGATGAGAGAGTGAGCCTTGAGGATATCTGGGGCAAGAGCTTTCCAGGCAGAGGGAAAGTTAGGAGAGGTCTAGTGTATTCAAGGACTGGGTAAAATGGGGAGCCACAGGAGAGTTTTGATAAAGGAGCAATATGATATTCTTCCATATCAAAAATTTCATTCTGGCTGTTGTATTGAGAATAGACTACAGATGGTCAAGATGAAAGCAGGAAGTGTTGTATAACAGCAGAATCTGTGGTGTCTGGTGTCATTGGGAGCTCAGAGGCTTCTTCCAGAAGATAAGCCCATTCAGGAGCAGCTGTTGTTTCTTCTCCTGCTGATGTAAGGAGGAATGGAGACACATTTGCTAACCTTGCACATAATCCTCTGACTGCAGAGGACCTGTGAGTTTTGGGGAAAAGGATGGAGAGGGGTCCTGATTTCAGATACAAGAAGATTTGCTGTGAAGTATCTTCTCAAAGGCAAGATCAGAGTTTTCTTCTGTTCTGCAAGACCTGCTATTCAAAGTTAGGCATGTTAAGGATCTTGGAAAATAACCTGTGGTGTTGAGGGTAATAGGAAAGTTAGAGAAGAAGTAAAATAAAAACTGAGCATGTCTCAGCGAATGGCTGTGTAGTAAAGATCTCTACTGTTTCATTGTCCTGAACACAGCTAAATGATCAACAGATGGAGAAGAATGCTCAGTCTCTGAGCTGCCAGGAGACATAAGCCTTTAGCAAGGCAGTCTACATGATTTGAAGGACACAGTAGAAAATGAAGATGCAGGGTCTCTTGTTCAAAGCATCTTAAGAATTTCAATACAGCAGCAGCAGAGCATTAAACTAAGTGTGGGGCCCTCTGAGCCCAAGGTTGTGAGAGACTGCACTGATCTCACACCCCTGAAGCTGCCCTAGACTTTAGCTTGAACTGCCATTACTCAAACATACAGCAAAGCCTGTGAAAGTTGGAACCTGTATAAGGCGGAAACCTGTTAAGGAAGGAAAACTCAAATATTTTCCACCAAAATGAGTGATAGGAAGGTGCTAAGACTGCACCCTGACAAATGTGAAAAACTTGTGAGATCTGGAAAAACAAGGCTGTCCCGTGGACTTCGGTTCTCATAGGTTTCACTGTATATGTTACATATGGGAGCTTGGGAAAATCTTACATTACTTTGATACTAGTTCAACCTGGTAAAGAAAAAGGGAAAGTTACTGTGCCATTTGCTGTGGAAAAGAAGCATACCACTTCTTCTGCCTGACTGAGCTGATGAGTTGTCCTGCTCTCTTGGCATCTGCAGACTGAATATAAACCCTTCAAGTAGAACCCCAGCAGTGGCCAAGACCAGATGCTAGAAGAGATTTATCTGCAGAGAGAAAAAAAAAATATATATATATATATATATAAAGGGCTATTAATCAAACCAAATAGGATGCTGAGTTTTGCCATGAACTTTTTAACAACTTTACAGTAAGAAACATTCATTGTCCTTACATATAGCTGCTGTCTGCAAATATGCCTTCTAGGTAGGGTCCAACATTATCAACAAACGTAAAATATAATCATGTGATATATTTTTCCACATATCAAAATGGTGACGGTTACATACATACATATACACACAATCATGGAATTTCTTCCCTTTCCTTTTCTGGTACCCCTGACCCCTTCAAAATAGGACACTATATAACCAGAAATAAAGACTGCAAATACTCAGCTATTAAGCCTAATAGCTTCTAGTCTAAGTGCAAGCTTGCAAACTTGTATAGCAATTTCTCCAGTTCTGAGAAACTAGGTAAAATGAAGCCAGGGGTGAAGAAGAAAGAAGGGGACAAAAGTAAGCAGACAAAAGAATCAGAACAGTATTGTTATGTTGTTGTTAGGTGCTGTGGAGTCTATGTAGTGACTTGATGTACAACAGAATGAAACACTGCCTGGTCATGCACCATCCCCACAATCTTATAGTGCTTGAGCTCGTTTTTACAGCCACTGTGTCAATCCATCTTATTGAGGGTTTTCCTCTTTTTTTTTGGCCTTCTATTTTACCAAGCATGATGTCTTTCTCCAAGAACTGGTCCTTCCTGATAACATGTCCAAAATACACAAGACGAAGCCTCATCATCCTTGCTTCTAAGGAACATTTTAGCTGTACTTCTTCCAAGACATATTTGTTCATTCTTCTGACAGTCCATGGTATATTTAATATTCTTCACCAACACCATAATTCAAAACTGTCAATTCTTCTTTGGTCCTCCTTATTCATTGTCCAGCTTTTGCATGTATATGATTCAATCGGAAGCACCATGGCTTGGGTCAGGCACACCTTTGTCCTCAAAGTGACATCTTTGCTTTTTAACACTTTAAAGAGGTCTTTTGCAGCAGATTTTCCCAAGACAATACGTCATTTGATTTCATGACTGCTGCGTCCCTGAGCGCTGACTGTGGATCCAAGTAAAATGAAATCTTTGACAATTTCAATATTTTCTCCATTTATCATGTGTTGCTTGTTGGTCCAGTTGTGAGGATTTTTGTTTTCTTTATGTTGAGGTATAATCTGCCCTAAAGTCTGTAGTCTTTGATCTTCATCAGTAAGTGCTTCAAGTCTTCACTTTCAGCAAGCAAAGTTGTGTCATCTGCATGTCACAGGTTGTTAATGAGTCTTCCTCCAATCCTGACGCCATATTCTTCTTCATGTAGTTTAACTTCTTGGATTATTTGCTCAGCATACAGATTGAGTAAGTGCGGTGAAAGGATGCAACCCGGATGCACACCTTTCCTGATTTTAAACTATGCAGTCTCTTCTTGTTCTGTTTGAATGACTGTCTCTTGGTCTATGTACGGGTTCCACAGGAACACAATTAAGTGTTCCGGAATTGCCATTCTTTGCAATGTTATCCATAATTTGTTATGATCCACAAAGTCGAATGCCTTTGCATAATTAATAAAATACAAGTAAACATCTTCCTGGTATTCTCTGTTTTCAGCCAAGATCCATCTGACATCATCAATGAAGACCCTCGTTCCATGTCCTCTTCTGAACCCAGCTTGAATCTGGCTTGAATTTCTGGTAGTTCCCTGGCTATGTACTGCTGCAACCGATTTTGAATGATCTTCAGCAAAATTTTACTTGTGTGTGATATTAATGATATACTTTGATAATTTCCACATTCTGTTGGAATGGACACAAATATGGGTCTTTTCCAGTCGGTTGGCCACGTAGCTGTCTTCCAAATTTCTTGACGTTGACGAGTGACCACCTCCAATGCTGCATCCTTTTGTTGAAATATCTCAATTAGTATTTGGTCAATTCCTGGAGCTTTGTTTTTGGTCAATGCCTTCAGTGCGGCTTGGACTTCTTCCTTCTTGATCATATACTACTTCCTGAAATGGTTGAACATCGACCAATTCTTTTTGGTACAGTGACTCTGTGCATTCCTTCCATCTTCTTTTGATGTTTCCTGCATCATTCAATGTTTTCCCCATAGAATTCTTCAATGTTACAACTTGAGGCTTGAAGTTTTTCTTCAGTTCTTTTAGCTTGAAAAATACCGAGCGTTTTCTTCCCTTTTGGATTTCGAACTCCAGGTCTTTGCACATTTCATTATAATAGTTTAATTTGTCTCCTCATGCCACCACCATTTGAAATCTTCTGTTCAGTTCTTTTACTTCATCATTTCTTCCGTTCGCTATAGCTACTCTACATTCAAGAGCAACTTTCAGAGTCTCTTCTGACATGCATTTTGGTCTTTTCTTTCTTTCGTGTCTATTTAATGACTTCTTGCTTTCTTCACGTATGTTGTCCTTGATGTCATTCCACAACTCGTCTGGTCTTCAGTCATAAGTGTCAAATGTTCAACGCATCAAATCTATTCTTGAGATGGTCTCTAAATTCAGGTGAGATATACTCAAGGTCATATTTTGGCTCTGTCTTATATTTTGGACTTGCTCTAGTTTTCTTCAGCTTCAGCCTGAACTTGCATATGAGCAACTGATGGACTGTTCCACAGTCGGCCCCTGGCCTTGTTTTGACGATGATATTGAGCTTCTCTGTCATCTCTTTCCACAGATGTAGTAGACTTGATTTCTGTGTATTCCATCTTGCTAGGTCCAAGTGTATAATCACCATTTACGTTGTTGAAAAAAGGTATTTTCAAGGAAGAAGTCGTTGGTCTTGCAAAATTCTATCATGTGATCTCTGGCATAGTTTCTACCACCAAGGCCATATTTTCCAACTACTGATGCTTCTTCATTGTTTCTAACTTTCATATTCCAATCACCAGTAACTATCAGTGCATTTTAATTGCATGTTTGATCAATTTCAGATTGCAGAAGTTAGTAAAAATCTTCAATTTTGTCATCTTTGGCCTTAGTGGTTGGCATAAATTTGAATAATAGTCATATTAAGTCATCTTCCTTGTAGACATATGGGTATTATTCTATCATTGACAGTGTTGTACTTCAGGAAAGATCTTGAAATATTCTTTTTGACGATGAATGCAACACCATTCCTCTTGATTTGTCATTCCCAGCACATAATTGTCTGATTCAAAATGGCTAATACCGGTCCATTTCAGCATACTAATGCCTAGGATATCAATCTTTATGCATTCCATTTCATTTTTGATGACTTCCAATTTTCCTAGATTCATACTTCATACATTCCACATTCTAATTATAATGGATGTTTGTGTCTGTTTCATTTGGGTCATGCCACATCAGCAAATGAAGGTCTCAAAAGCTTGACTCTATCCATGTCATTAAGGTCGACTCCACTTTGAGGAAGGAACTCTTCCCCAGTCGTATTTTGAGTGTCTTCCAACCTGAGGGGCTCATCCTCCAGCACTATATCAGACAATGTTCTGCTGCTATTCATAAGGTTTTCACTGGCCAATTTTTTCAGAAGTAAACCGTCAGGTCTTTCATCCTAGTCTGCCTTAGCCTGGAAGCTCTGCTGAAACTTGTCTTTCTTGGATGACCCTGCTGGTATTTGAAATACCAGTGGCATAGCTTCCAGCATCGCAGCAACAGGCAAGCCACTACAGTACCACAAACTGAGACGAGTGGTGAGGAACAGTATTAAGTGTATTAAACTCAGTTTGTGTGACGCATTCAATGAAATTATACCATCACCATTGATCAAATCCTCAAGTCCAACCAAGCAAAAAAGGGATAAATGTACCCTCAACAGTACCTATCCTAGAAAAGAATGTCAAAATATATCTTGCTTCACTATCATTTTCAGTAGAAAGTTTTGCAAATGTGAAGTATACTGATAATAGGAGCGATCAAACAGCAAAGAGTGTTGAGAAGTTATTGTACCTGCACTGCAATGCTAAATTTTAAAAATTTGGATGTTAGAACTTTTAATAAAATTGTAATAATAATTAATTTTTTAATAAAATTTTAGATTTATTCTTGTATTCCTAAAGTTAGTTCTAGGTTGTTCAGATTCAGATTCAGTTTTAGCCTTGGACAAATATTGACTTTAAAACCTCATCAGAGGATTACTTTATAATCTGTTCATTAACTTGTCACATGGGGGTGCTCTTCCCTAACACAGTCATAATTTATGCATGAATTCTAAGCACAACTATGATCCCTTTGTATCTTCACCTTCAACAGTGATCCCTCCAGTAAACCAGAGACACTAACAATGAGCTCCTCTCTGGGCTCTCTAATTCTGATCTTAATGTTTGATAAGTACATCTTACTTAAATGTCTTTTATTATTTCAGGATCATGCAACCTGTCTCCAAAAGACACAACTGTGGTCAAACCCCAGAAACAAGCTCTTTTTCTCCCTGCAGGAAAAGCCACTGGCAATTCAGTGATACAGAAGGACCAAGTTGCTGTCTCAGAAGGGGCATCTGTGACCATGAATTGCACATATACTTTCACAGGGTACCCTACTCTCTTTTGGTATGTTCAATACCCCAGCAAAGCATTGCAATTTCTTCAGAAAGAGACAATGGAAAACAGCAAAAACTTTGGAGCCAGAAATATTAAAGAAAAAACTCTCCCATCGTGAAATACTCAGTCCAGGTGTCAGACTCAGCTGTGTACTACTGTCTTCTGAGAGACATGTTGTCAAGGATACAAGGGGGCACCGAACAAAAACCTCAAGGGCCCAGGTGAGGCATGTAGTGAGGCTAGGAAGCCCAAGTTGAGAAGTTTTGTTTTCTCTCCCAGATAATCCCCTTGGGACATTAGTAAAGCCAATTGCTGTTGCATCAATTCCAACTCATGGCAACCTCATGTGTGTCAGACTCGAACTATGCTCCACAGAGTCTTCGATGGCTGATTTTTCAGAAATAGATTACTAGGCCTCTCTTCTGAGGAGACTCTGCATGGACTCGAACCTCCAGTCTTTCAGTTAGCAGCTTGTTAACCATTTGCACCACCCTGGGTCTCCATGACCTTAATAGATGATAGGCAAAAACAATCAGCATCAGTTGCCTCTAACTCTAGGGGCACAAGGTTTGTTGTTTGTTTTGATTTTGACTGGAAATGGGGTCAGGAGAGAGGGTCTCAGGTAATGTCCTTTCTCTTGATAGGCCAGCTCTCTCCTGTCCTTGAGGCTTCATTGCATGATGTTTAGGAATCAGAATCTAATGACCTGGGTGCCAGTCCTGGCTTGACTACTTATTAGCTATTCAAATTTAACCAAGTTGATTGATGTCTCTAAGCTTTAGCTTTTTTATCTGTGAGGTAGAAATAAGAATGATCACAAAAATGTAACACAGAGATCAAGTGAGAAAATGTAGGTTAAAGGGAGCAGATTGGATCTCAAACCATCACTGGAACTAGCTAATCCCACCATAGTAATCTTGCTGTCTTCAAGTAATCTCTTGGCCTGATGGCAACCATCCTAACAGGGTTTGCCCAACAGTGTTTATCTCCCCCTAGTGCCCACCTCCCAGGCTATTATTCCCAACGTGTGATCTTTTCTCTCATTGTCTCCTTTC